>CM017762.1:35806472-37006472 GCA_008009225.1 Acer yangbiense
GTGGAATAAGTGGTTTTCTGAACTTATTTCACCACACTTTATAGTGAACATTTACTTGCCTTTGCTTATTGTGTGTAGGAACATGCCGATGGGCGAAAAGTTTTTCCAAGACCTAATCACATATAGGTACAAATTCGAGACATTGGAGTTTGGTTAATTCGTCCTTGCATCCGTCTTGCTGAGACATTAAATTAAGCGCTTGGTGGGAGACAACCCACCTAGGTAATTTGTTTTTGTTTTTGTTTTTAGTTTTTAGTTTTCTAGCTTGTGTGTTTTGTGTTTCGAGTTCTTGCCTTCCATACTTTTAATGTCATAGAAACATTGAGGACAATGTTTACATTAGGTTTGGGGGTGTGAATTTGTGTTTGTTTTATTCTTTGAAAAATCTGTGAAAAAAGTGACTTGTTTTGAACATTTTTGAGGCAATCATTTTGTTAAAACTATATTTATTGGTGAGGAAATAAATTTTTCCGTTGACGTTGGATTCTTCGATTTTTCAATACGAATCCAACGGTATAAAGAACGTAAATTTCTGGGTGGTGGTTTAAAAGTTATGATTGTTTCTTCAACTAAAGGTCATGGGCAATGCCCTGTTGAGCGAAATGGTGCCTGCACTGTTTTCTTCGTCTGTTTTCTCACTTTTCTGATTCGATTTTTGAAATATTTTATAAATGTAAAGTGTGCGTTTGCATGTCTATTATTTTTTGCTAAAATTTAGTTAATGTTTGTTGATTTATTTGAGAGATATGCATGAACGAATAGACATAGGTCAATTTCGAAAGTCATCAGTTTTTGAATTTTTGTCCTCCATGTTGAGATGCTTCTTTTGTGTGCATTAAGAGCCGTAATATATGCTTTATTCACTGAGTTTAAACTAACTTCTTGCCACTTAGAGTAGTGCATTGCATTTTTCAAAACTTATGACATGCTCTTGATGTGATAGTGGATAGGAAGCTTAGTTGGATTGTCATGATTAATAGTGGAGACTACCCTTGTGAGTTCACTAAGCCAAAAAGCGTACATAAATGACATGATATGAGGGATTATTTGTTTCCACTCTTTAAACACTCAGTAGGTTCTTAGCATTAGATTCAATCTCTATAGGTTGTACATTGAGCATTAAAGAACAATTCGCATAAAAAAAAAAGATATCACATGTGGACTTTGCTCTTGATTTGGTTGAACCATTAGAAGTGATATAGGCAATGTGTGCTTGAACTCACTTAAAAAGCCTTAAATATTTCCTACCTTATGTGTGTGCTCCATAGCCCTGTTTGAAGCCAAACACAATGAGCCATTTTCTTTCATCACCCACATTAACTTAACCCCAATAAACCATAATTTAGCCATACCTTATAGCTTGGGATCATATAGATAAAGTGATGAAAATGATTGAAGGGAGTTCGAAATGGGTGACTCGTAATGTGCATGTACCAAGGAAAAAAGCAAGAAGACAAACACCAAAGTGGTGTCAAAAAGAAATGTATTGTAAAATTGTTGTAAAAAAAAAGAGAGAAAAAAGAGAATAGAATGTTAATGAGTGCAATAAAGTCAATTAAGATTGCAAAGCTTGTATCTACTCAAAAGGAGTTTGATAAAGAGATAAAGGTGAATTTTGAAGAATTGGACAACAACAAGTGGCATCATTCCACTTGTAAAGGAGACCAAGAGTGTTAGGTTTTTGGTTTGTCTTGGCATGTATTCCATATCAAAACGATGTTGTCTAGTAATGTTTAGTGGTCTAAGATTTGAAGATGCAAGTCATCAAAGAGAGACGTGGCCACAACTCATGCAAGATGTCAGCTTCAAAGAGAAATGTGCTTCATCGGTCGACAAAGGTATATTAGACCTCATTTCTCTTACAAGGCTAGGCACACACACACATGGCATTTATATGTGTCCTTGTATGATTTAACAACATTTATATATCGCTTTCACACACTTAGTAATGTATGCTCATGCATTAGATTCAAATTGACAAATATTGTAATTTGCATGTTCTAGGACTATGTCTAGGAAATTGCATACGTGTGTGATTTTGTGTTTATATATTTTCGCTTTTTGTATTTTGGACTTGAACATGATCTCTTATGATTTCTTATTAAGTCCCGGTCATTTTGGTTACTCATTCATTAGGTTTCGAGTCCAAACGATGTAGCTACGCTATGTTTCATTCTCATTCGTTGAGTTGTTTTCGTCGTCGTATTCCGAGATGATTTCTCAACCTTTTGTCAAAATTTCATAGTCTTCATTGTGTATGAGGGAGTCATGATTCGTATTCCAAAGATGGATTCAAAATGGAGTTTGGAGGCCCGAATACTGTCGAAGAACGCGAGCAGTGCGCTGGAGAAGCACGCGAGGCCAAGTGGCCAAGCTTGGCCACCCCGTGTGGAGGCCGTGGGCCACATGACCAGGGCAGGCCTCTGCCCCCGTGTGGCACACGCACCCCACACGACCAGGGGGTGATGTGGCACCCTCTGGTTGGCCGGTTTGCTCCCTTCTCTCTCTTTTTTTTAAACTCTCCCATTCCCTCCAATTCATTTTCAAGAAGAAAAAGAAGCTGAATCCCGTCAGATTTTCTCTCCAATTTTTCTTATCTTCCAAACACCATAACTTTCTCATATGAAGTCAAAATTGAGTGAATCAAGTTGGAAATTGTTTATAATCGAGTCCTCTACCTTTTCCAAGTGGTTTGGTAGCTGTTGGATCGACTTTTCTGGTGGTTGCACACAGAAAACCGAACAAGCTCTAGAATCCAAGGTAGTGTTCATATCTTTGAGATTTCTTCTTTTATAACCTTCAATTACCTTGGGGTTTCTTCTTCTATATGTATGTGTATGTATGGTGAATGCTATTGAGAAAGATAGCTTCACAATCAAACCTAATCAAAAGTCTAATTAGAGACACATGTGAACTAATTTCTAAGATTCTAGGTTTTTCACATGATTGAGAGTTGTATTGTGATTAGTTTCATATCTAGGATTATTTGTGGATTGATTGATGTATTTTATGATTAATAATCCTCACATTTTCTTAGATCCTCTTATTGAACAAATCTAGGATTAGCACTTGTGTTTGTGTATTTAGAGACTAATAGGAGAAAAACGCTCTGCATGGTTGGGAGTTAGGTTTTAGGGTTTCGGCGCCGTTTTGCAATTCCGGACATCTTCCGTTCTGATTCTGATCTTCTGTTCTTCTTCAAAGTTGTAGAACGTGAAATGACATGCAACTTTGAATCAAGAAACTCGTGATTTGGCGTTGTTTTCACACAGTTACGGCAGTCTCAATATCTATGCGCTGGTTTGTTTTTTTAATTAGGGTTTCAGCGCCGTTTTGCTATTTTGGCCCTGTTCCGTTTGGATTCAGTTAATATTTCCTTCTTCAAGATTGTAGATCATGATTTTCTATGCAACCTAGAATTAAGAACTTTGTGATTTGGGGTTTACAGCACTGAGTTACGTCCTTTTCAAGTTTTCTATTCTGGTTTGTGTTTTTTCTCTAGGGTTTCTCTGGTTCTATCATGGAGAATCCTCCCTGTTCTATATCTTCCTTTGCTGGTTTTCCCTCTCTCTTGGAAGCTAGTAGGGTTTCGAATAAGGCTATTTCCCATGGAGATGGATTGAGTCCTCAAATTGAAAATATTTTACCTGGTACCAATACTATTTGCAATGAAGCTGGTTTGTCTCATGAGATTGAAGGTTTATCAGCTAGGGGGCAGCAAAGGAAAGTTATTCCCGACTCCTCCCCTATGGTCCAACTTGAGGAGGTCTCCCAAAATAAAGGTATCTCTATCACTCATTCTTTGGTGAATAAAGATGCTAACATTGTTGCAGGTCAATTGCCTCTTATAATTTCCGAAAAAAGCACTTTTTCTTATAGTAATGTGCTGAAAGGTGCTCAAAATGGTCCAATTATGAGTAAGCCTATGAACCTAAAATTCTACCAGCCCTTACAAAGTGGTAATAGAACGTGTGTCTCCCCACCCATGGAAGTTGCAGAGGATGGCTCTAAAGCTTGGAAGAACTGCTTGGTGGGTTATTTTATTGAGAAGAAGCTCCCATTCTCTCTTGTTAACAATATTGCTAAGAAGATTTGGGGTAATTATGGTCTTCTAGAGGTGCTCGCAAATGAAAAAGGGTTCTATTTTTTCAAGTTCTCAGATGATGACTCTTGCTCTACAGTTCTTGAGGCTGGTCCATAGCTTTTTGCTGGAAGAATGATAATTCTTAAGAAATGGCACTCTCGGCTTGTTTTAACGAAAGAATCTTGCTCTAAGGTTCCAGTATGGGTCAAGTTTTTTAATATTCCTCATGAATATTGGACTGAAAAGGGGCTAAGCTATATTGCTAGTGCTATTGGGAAGCCTCTTTATGCTGATAGCCTAACTGAATCAATGAAAAGAATTTCGTACACTAGAATTTGTGTCGAAATTGATGCTACTAGCAAGTTAGTTGATTCTTTTGATTTGCTTATGGGCGATTGTGATGAGCTCAATAATGGGGAGAGTGTTGAAATTCTGGTTGAATACCAATGGAGACCAAAGATTTGTCTGGAGTGCAAATCGTTTGGTCATTCTACTGCAACCTGCCCAAGTCTAAAGCATGTGGAAGGCAGATTCGATGAGAACCGTGGTTCCAAAGTGAAGCAAGAATGGGTGAAGATCAATCGTGGTGCTGCAGCTCATGTATCCAACTCTTCAGGGAACCTTTCTAGAGGAGATGCAACCCTTGTTCCCTCACCTAATGCGAATACGGAGCCTCTTCCTCTTTCCATATCGTATTTGAATGTTGATGAAGTCATTGCCGCTGGTCATTCTGAAATTGAGCCTCCATTGTGTCCTACCAACATGCCTATCGAGAATCAATGCAATGTCCTCTCTAAGGAGAGTGTTGTTGATACCTCTAACAAGTTCTCTGCTCTTGATGAGAATGGTTATAGTGTCCTTTCTAAGGATAGTGTTGTTGACTGTAGTGATGATGACTCTCCTACCACAGCCTCTCCGGATCATTCCCTATGGCTCTCAAAGATTAAGAACATTGATGGGGTTCCTATCATTGGGCTTTCTAGCACTCCAGAGTCCTCTAGTACCAAGAAGAAGAAGAAGAAGAAGAAACGGTCCGCAAAGAAAGGAATGGATAACAGCTTGCAAGCTAAGGTGAAATCTCTTCAACCTCTTAATGATTAATTTAGCTTGTTGGAACATTAGGGGTCTGAATGCTACCCCTAAACAATTAGAAGTTAAGAAGATGATACTTGACCACAAGCTTAGTCTAGTTTGTTTAATTGAGACAAGAGTAAGTATGATCCATAAGCCTCTTGTAGTCAATTCAGTTTTCACGGATTGGGAAATGTTTGACAATTACAATAGTCATGATCTTGGTAGAATTTGGATTGGTTGGGATCCTAGGATCCTCAATATCACTAAATTGTTTGAAACTGATCAGATTATACATTGCCAAGCTCATATTTTGGATGGTAATGACAGGTTCCATATCTCTTTTGTTTACGGTTCTAATGTTGATAGTTCTAGAAGAGCTCTTTGGCATAGTATATGCTCTAATCAGCAAGGTACTCCTTGGATGGTTCTTGGCGATTTCAATGTCTCTAGGAGGGTGAATGAGTCAGTTGGGGGTTCATCACGTATTTCCTCAGCTATGGAAGAGTTTAATGACTGTCTTTATGTTTCTGATCTTGATGACCTTCGTTTCTCCGGTTTTCTCCACACTTGGTGTAATAAGAGAAGAATTGGCTGCATCTCTAAGAAGTTGGATAGAGTTCTTGTTAATAAGGAATGGATGACCAAGTTTGAGCACTCTGAAGCCATTTTTCTTCCTCCTAGCATCTCGGATCACAGCCCATCTTTGGTTAAGCTCGGATTGCAAGGTAATAAGAAGAATTGCCCTTTTAAAATTTTCAATTTTCTTACGGAAAGGGAAGACTTTCTTCCTTTGGTTGAGAGTTGTTGGCAGGAGAATTTTCATGGCAATATGCAATTTCAGCTTTGCTCTAAGCTCCGAAATTTAAAGAAGGTTTTAAAGTCCCTTAACAAGAATATAGTGGGGGATTTGACGGTTAAATCTATTGAGGCCAAGGCTGCTCTTGTTGATTGCCAAAGTCTTCTTGATCTGCAGCCTCTTAATGAAGGCCTTAGAATGCAAGAGAAGGAGCTTATGAGCTCTTACACTTTGGCTCTTCATACGGAGGAGGATTTTTTGAGGCAAAAATCTAGAGTTCAATGGCTTAAGGCTGGTGACCGTAACACCTCCTATTTTTTCAAAGTCATCAATGGAAGACGCAATAGAAGTAAGATCCTCTCTATTACTGGAGAAGATGGTTCCTTGATTGAAGGAGATACTCAAATAAAATCTGAGGCTGTTCGTCACTTCCAAAATATTCTTGGTTGCTCTTTGCCTTCCAGACATGGTTCTCGTCCTTTGAGAAATGTTATTGATAAACACATCTCCACTGATCAAGCTGATTTCATGAGTAAAGAGGTCACAAATGAAGAAATTCGTGAGGTTTGCTTTTCTCTCCACCCTAATAAGGCTCCTGGTCCAGATGGATTTAATGCTCATTTCTTCAAGAAGACGTGGCACATTGTTGGTGATGATGTTATTAATGCTGTTCAAGAATTCTTTCGTACTGGCCTTCTTCTTAAAGAGCTCAATGCTACGATTCTTACTTTGGTCCCTAAGGTCCCTAATCCGTCTAAAATGACAGACTTTAGACCAATCTCTTGCTGCAACACTCTCTACAAGATCATTGCTAAGATCATTGCCAATAGAATCAAGCCTTGTCTTCCTGGTATTATTAGCCCCTCCCAATCAGCTTTTGTGGCTGGTAGGAGAATTGGTGACAACATTCTTCTTGTCCAAGAGCTAATGAGAAATTACCACAAAGATGACGGTACGCCAAAGTTGGCCCTTAAGGTGGATTTGATGAAAGCATTTGATATGGTTGATTGGGGCTTCTTACTTGACACTCTTGCTGCGTTTCAGTTTCCTTTGAAAGTCATAAATTGGATTAGAGCTTGCCTTACTACTCCTAAGTTCTCTATCTCTATTAATGGTGAGCTTGCTGGTTTCTTCTCCGGAAAGAGGGGTCTTCGACAAGGGGACCCTATGTCTCCATATCTCTTTGTTATGGCTATGGAGGTCCTCTCGAAACTTTTAGCCAATCATATTGCGGACTCTCCTAACTTCAAATATCATTGGAAGTGCGACAAGATTAAGCTTTCTCACCTTTGCTTTGCTGATGATCTTATTATGCTTTGCCATGGTTCCTATCATTCAGCTCTTATTCTCAAATCAGCCCTTGATGAGTTCTCCTTGTTGTCGGGTCTTGGTGCTAATCATGCTAAGAGCAACACTTTCATTTCAGGAGTGCCCGATGTAATTAGTCAGCAGCTCATCAACCTTTTTGGTTACACGGTTGGTTCCCTTCCTATTCGTTATTTGGGGATTCCTATTATCTCTTCTAAATTGAATTTGCATGATTGCTCTCCCCTTGTTGATAAAGTTTCGAGTAGACTTTCTTCTTGGTTGAATCGGTGCCTTTCTTATGCTGGTCGTCTTCAACTTATTATCTCGGTCTTAACCAGTAGTCAAGTGTTTTGGGCTAGTCATCTTTGTCTTCCTAAAAAGGTCTTAAAGGTTATTGAGCAGAAACTTCGTAGCTTTTTATGGAATGGGGTTGAGGGTAGCAGCAAAGGTTCTAAAATTGCTTGGTCTGATATTTGTATTCCTAAAAAAGAGGGTGGTCTTGGAATCAAGGACCTCTCTTTGTGGAATAAGGCGCTAATGATTAGGCACATTTGGAATCTGGTTTATGGCACTAATAATCTTTGGACTTCTTGGATCAATGCCTACCACCTCAAAGGTTCAAGTTTGTGGGAGGTGAAAGCTCCTCATACCTGTTCTTGGAATTGGAGAAAGCTTCTTCATCTTAGGCCTTTAGTTCGTCCTTTATTTCAGCACATTATTGGTAGTGGCTTGAACACTTCCTTATGGTTTGATAATTGGCACCCTGATGGCCCTATTTGTTCGAAATGGAGTTCCCGTGTTATCTACGATTCTGGTCTCCCTATAAATGCAAAGGTTAATGCCATTGTCCGTGGTGATAATTGGAGATGGCCTGTTGCTATGTCAATTGATCTTGCTGAAATAAAGAGTCGTATGCCTTCTTACAATCCAAACTCCATTTTAGATGATATTATTCGGTGGCTCCCCTCTCCAAATGGTATTTATTCTGCTGCTTCTGCTATGGAGTCTTTTAGAACCCATCACTCTCTTGTTCCTTGGTTTAATATTGTGTGGTTCCCTCAAAATATTCCAAAGATGGGTTTCATCCTTTGGTTGGCTATTAAAGGTAGGCTTTCTACCTTGGACCGTGTTCAGCGCTACGATCCTCAAGTTATTGCTACATGTGTCCTTTGCAATTCTCAAAATGAAACTCATGCCCACCTTTTCTTTGAGTGTTTGTATAACAAAGCCATTTGGACTCATCTCTTGAACAAGTGTGGTTGTACTTGGATTGGTCTCAGCTGGAATGATTTAATTGATTGGATTTCCATTCATTGGAAAGGGAAATCTCCTTCCACTGTGACTAAAAAGCTTTGCCTTGCAGTGGCTGTCTACTTTATTTGGAGAGAGCGAAATTGTCGTATTTTTAAGAGCTCTAGAAGGCCTAATGCAGAGGTTACCCGGACCATTATTGACACTATTCGTGGCCAGCTTTGTTCTATCAATTTGAAGGATTGGCCTCTGATTGCTATGAATTGGAATGTAACCTCTAGATGATACTTGTGTCGTTGGCTGTTTGTTTGCTTTCTTTAGTGTTTTTTTTTTTTTTTTTTTTGCATTGTTAAAGCTTTTGTTTAGCGCTTGTTTATGAGCTTGTTGTTTTTAAGCTTTTTGTTGAGCTTGTTTTGGGCCTTAATGCTCTGGTTTCTTTGTTTCCTGGGGTATGCCCCTTGTATTTGTACATTCTTTCCTTTTTCTATGATACTATTTATTTACCAAAAAAAAAAGACTAATAGGATTTAATTGACTATTCATTATATCCTTGCTCTTAATCTTTGGCTAGAATATTCATTGAATACATTTTATGATTCTAGCATTTTTGTGTATGTTTATGACATCTTGAATATGTGCTATGACATCTTGAATATGTGCTTCATGTATATGATTTATTCAAGTGTTATGTGTGTGAATGAAACTATGAGCTTTTGTGTTAGGTGTTTTTCACATGCTCTAGGTTTAATTCATGTTTTGGCATCTAGACTATATTACTTGTGTTCTCACATGTTTAGGTCTAGTTGTTCCATGGAATGTATTGATCACGTGTTCTATGTTTAATTGATTGTTTGCATCATTTGCATTAACATGATCACACTAGGAAGTCCTTGTAAAAGACATGAAGTCTTGACTAGGACGAGGAGTCCGGATAGTCAAGCAAGGAAGTCTTGGTTAGGACGTGAGGTCCGGATAACCGAGCAAGAAGTCATGGCTAGAGTCGGGAGGACTCAGATAGTCATGCATGGGAGGCTCCCTATAGGCATGAGTGCCTTGGATAAGGAGTTTGCTTATATGTTGGTAGGCCTAGGCGTATGGATAGACATAGACTAGAAAAGAGCGGGGTACATGGGATGTGTATGCACTCTTGAGGAATTTCTAATCTTCCATCGATGTTGGTTTTGTATGTTATCCAATATATGGTGGCTTCGCATCATTGAGGGATTTTGTACTTTCCAATAGGGTTGGGTAGTGATCGGACTATTTTATACCTATTTGAGGTCCCCCATTTCCGATCGTTTGTCTCGTTTTCGAGCGTATTTTTGTATATAATGTTTTGTTTGAGCTATGTGTAGGTACATATTCCCTACAATAGGTGTTTGAGCATAAAGGAACGTTAGGGAAGCAAAATGAGCCAAAATTGGATTAAATGGAGTATATGTTGAGTGTCGTGCCTCTCCGTCGACACAGACAACGACGTGATCTAAGCCTAGCCGTACCCACGGTTGATCCGTCGTCGAGATAGAATGCGACAACGAGACTGCGGCAGAACCCCCTCGGCATTCCAGCAGCTTACGGATGAAGTGTAGAAAATCCAAATTCGGCGGTCAACATCTGCGGCCAGACCGCAGAATTGAAACCGCCGATCAACATCAGTGAGTCCAGAAGCAAATCGGCGGCCACGATGTCACTTTTCCATTCTGCGGTTTGGAATCTGCGGCCAGTCCTCCGATTCAACCGCCGATCGCCCAGCGAGAGGCCGATTTTGGGCGAAATGAGAGGGGCAAACTCGTCAATTCATCCCCATTTCAGCCCTAAAACTCCCAACACTATATAAACACCCTTTTTGCCTCATTCTTTCAGAATCCACACTTCCCACCACTTCCTCTTCTTCTTCATCTTCATCTTCTTCACCTAATAAGAGAGAGAGAAGCTTTCTAGAGCATCCATGGAGGTTTTTCCTCCATGGATGCTCCCCACTTCATCTTCTACCCATCATCCACCCATTTAGGAGTAGATTGCAAGGAGAAAGGAGGGTCTTTGGACCAATTTCGAGCTAGGGTTTCATGGAGGACTTGGAGGAGGTTTTCTTCAAGGGTTGTCTCTTTTAACTCATCTCTTTGTATTTCTTGTTTTCTTAAATGTGTAATCCCCACTTGGGAATATTTGTAAACCTATTTTGTGCTCAATATATATATGGTTGTTTTTATATCCAATTTGTGTTTTGATTCATTCTTGATTGTTATTGAATATATCTCTTATCTTGAAATGCATGTTTATGGATGATTGGAAATTGATATGTGTTCATGGATGGGATTAGGGGTAGATTAACTTAATTGTAGGAGTAGTTGTAATCAAATATCCCATTTGTGTATGTATGTTGATGGAAGGTCGAAATTGCATGTCATGAATTGGTTTGAGTGAATTAGAGTTAGGATTGTGCTTTTGGAGGGGCTCTCCGGGCATAGTTTTGGCTAATTAGCTAGGAAGAGTGGGTGAACCTATAAATTGTCATATTAGAAGGGTTTGGTTCATTGTTCTTGTAAACAATTGGTCTTTGGCTATTTCTCATGCTAGGGGCTCTAGGTGAGTTATGGTCGGAGATACAAACACTCTTTCCACACTCATTAGACTTTCACGTTGCCATTTTACATTACGAAGCAATCATTGGGGCTCAATGTAGTTTTGTTTGTAGAATTGGTTCACAAATGTTGGTTGCGGTTTCGTGTACGAGGGGCTCTCGACACACTCTTCAACCGTTAGCTCTATGAGTGGGTATAAATCGGATTGAGGCAAGAACGAACTCTTAACTAAAATTGGATGTCCTTAATGTCTAACAACCAACTATTTGTGCACTTATGTATGGTGAACTTGTTGAACCTTGTGTGGCCATTTTCATGCATCTCTCCTATCCACCATTTTATTTATCACTTTAAACATCATTCTCACCCTTCCATATTCTCTTTGTTTTTATTTATTTTCATTTTCATTTTCTATACACACACACCGCATTGTACATACATTTCACACACATCATTCTTACCTTTCCACATTCTATTTACATGCTTACAATAAACTCTAGAACTTGATACGGTTGACGAATCACACCTCCCTGCGGAACGATACCCTCGCTTGCCGCTTTACTAGTCTTTTGCTAGTTTAGAGCACATTGCGTAGGAAACCCCTTTTTAAATGAAATAATCTTTTGATCCTTGCGATTTCTTAACGACGGAAAAAGTGAGTATCAAAATGGCGCCGCTGCCGGGGAGGCGTATTCGTTGATTGTTTCTTGTTTTAGCTTAGGTTCTGTAAATGTTTAGATTTAATTGCTTTGCGGATTATGTTTAGATATGTTGAAAATAAACACTTGTTTTTTCTATTTTTCTTTATAGCATATGCGTTTAATGTTGTTTGAGTTGTACTTGTGCAAGGAAATGATATTTTCAGGTCGAATGGACCACACAACTCAAGAGAACCGTAAGTTTGCGCTTATTGCACCGCAACAACTCCCAAGTGAAACGGCAACGCCACAATGGCCTACTTGGTTGTAGCCACAAGAGGTATCCTCTGAATTTTGAGTTTAAATGGAGTGCTTGTGGATAGTTGTTGAATTGGGCGGAAATTGCCCATGAGCTTAATGTCTAAAATGCTATGCTTGTAGTGTTTGTAATTTTTATTTTTGTTTAGATCTAAGAGTGGATTTGTATTGTGCTTAGATCTTAGGATTTGTTGTGTATTGTTGTTAGCTTTTTATTTTTGTTCTCATCTCTGAATTTTGCTAAACGTTGTCCATATTTTATGATTTGAGCAACATTGAGGACAATGTTGAGTTTAGGTTTGGGGGTGTGGACACCTTCGTTGTTTATTTTTATTTTTATTTTTTATTACGTTTAGAAAATTTTCAAATCTCTGCACAAAACGATAAATTTTGAAATTTTTATGGAAATGAGTCCATTTTGTTGAGTTGTTTTTCTTCGTGTGCCGGTAGAGACACATGTATGCTTTTAGCTCCGTGCGTCGCTTAAATTTGCTTGTACAGTGCCAATCTTTTGATGTTGAGGTGGATGAGACTTCTATGTTTGTTTAGCCTAGGAAAATAGTGGAGACTACCCGTGAGCTACATTGTGCCTAAATTGCGAAAATTTGAGGGTATATTATGTTTCTACTCTTTAAACACTCTTCGATTTTTTTTTGGTTTTGTTAATTGTGATCTCATTGTACATCAGCTTTGCATTGATTGCCATAGAACATTCATGTGGACTGCTTGTTGAAACTTGTATTCCCTTGGTAGATGGACTTTTAGAAATGATTTTGAGCTTGAGTGTGTGCATAAACTACTAAAATAGCCTAAACACTCCCATACCCCTATATTCATTGCAAATTGAAGCCAAACACATATCCATTCCCTAGTTATTGATCATGTTGAGGTGTATAGCTTAGGAGAAGCTAGCTCTAAATTTTGTAAAAGCGTGTACTTGGGCGAATATATGTAAATTGTGCTAGGAAAAGGCTTGCAAAAAGAAAAAAAAAAAGAAAAGAAAAGAAAAAGAAAAAGAAAAAGAAATTGAATAAGTGTTGAAATATAAAACACTTAAGCCTTCTAGTTCTTCAATGGTAAAGTTACTCACTAATAAGGGTACAAATGTAGCACAAAGCCTAGACGTTTGTATTGTAAATATGTAATAGAGCTAATTTTGTTATAAAGTGTAATGTGTAAACACACCTTAGCATGGTTAATAACTTTATCCTTCCCGCTCCCACCATCTCTTCCATCCCAAACACTACCACAAATCACCTTGGCCCCAATAAAAGTGAGGGAAAGCCCATTTGATCTCTTAGGAAGTCTATCTTGGGAATGTGAGTCAATGCATGTCTTTCCACGTTCGTGGCATTTCAATTCCTTCCATGAGATCCATTTTCAGAAAATGTGCGTCATTGGAAAATACTCATATGTGATTATATTTGATTCCATATACCTAAACTCCAAATCACATATGTTTGCTAGAGAGTGCGCCTAAGTTCTGAGTGAAAATATGACTGAAATCCGGTGAGGATTAGAGTCGAGGCGAATTTTATCTTGGGCATACGGGCGTAGTTGTTTTGTAAACCGAAAACATCCTAAGTATTGGCATACTTGCATTGTGTGATGCATTGTTATTAATTGGTATATTTGAGATTCTAGCATGCATGTGTAGTCTTTGCTTGGTATGTGCGGATTTGCTTCTCAACTTTTATTGCAGAGTATACGTTTGTGGGTGTCGTAGCTGTAAACCCTCAGGAGACTATAACTCCTCCTCTAGGGATCGCCTAGTGGTTTAAAGGCTTGTGGCACATGCTAAGTGCCACCGTGTTTCCTACGGAAGTGGACTAGCTTAATTTTTAGTTTTTTATTTATAAGTTTTTTTTATTTGTTATTTGTTATTTGTATTTCTGTTCTCTTTGTTTTGCTCGAGGACGAGCAAATGATAGGTTTGGGGGTATTTGATCGGACTATTTTATACCTATTTGAGGTCCCCCATTTCCGATCGTTTGTCTCGTTTTCGAGCGTATTTTTGTATATAATGTTTTGTTTGAGCTATGTGTAGGTACATATTCCCTACAATAGGTGTTTGAGCATAAAGGAACGTTAGGGAAGCAAAATGAGCCAAAATTGGATTAAATGGAGTATATGTTGAGTGTCGTGCCTCTCCGTCGACACAGACAACGACGTGATCTAAGCCTAGCCGTACCCACGGTTGATCCGTCGTCGAGATAGAATGCGACAACGAGACTGCGGCAGAACCCCCTCGGCATTCCAGCAGCTTACGGATGAAGTGTAGAAAATCCAAATTCGGCGGTCAACATCTGCGGCCAGACCGCAGAATTGAAACCGCCGATCAACATCAGTGAGTCCAGAAGCAAATCGGCGGCCACGATTCAACCGCCGATTCAACCGCCGATCAATTCCAGAATGTCACTTTTCCATTCTGCGGTTTGGAATCTGCGGCCAGGCCTCCGATTCAACCGCCGATCGCCCAGCGAGAGGCCGATTTTGGGCGAAATGAGAGGGGCAAACTCGTCAATTCATCCCCATTTCAGCCCTAAAACTCCCAACACTATATAAACACCCTTTTTGCCTCATTCTTTCAGAATCCACACTTCCCACCACTTCCTCTTCTTCTTCATCTTCATCTTCTTCACCTAATAAGGGAGAGAGAAGCTTTCTAGAGCATCCATGGAGGTTTTTCCTCCATGGATGCTCCCCACTTCATCTTCTACCCATCATCCACCCATTTAGGAGTAGATTGCAAGGAGAAAGGAGGGTCTTTGGACCAATTTCGAGCTAGGGTTTCATGGAGGACTTGGAGGAGGTTTTCTTCAAGGGTTGTCTCTTTTAACTCATCTCTTTGTATTTCTTGTTTTCTTAAATGTGTAATCCCCACTTGGGAATATTTGTAAACCTATTTTGTGCTCAATATATATATGGTTGTTTTTATATCCAATTTGTGTTTTGATTCATTCTTGATTGTTATTGAATATATCTCTTATCTTGAAATGCATGTTTATGGATGATTGGAAATTGATATGTGTTCATGGATGGGATTAGGGGTAGATTAACTTAATTGTAGGAGTAGTTGTAATCAAATATCCCATTTGTGTATGTATGTTGATGGAAGGTCGAAATTGCATGTCATGAATTGGTTTGAGTGAATTAGAGTTAGGATTGTGCTTTTGGAGGGGCTCTCCGGGCATAGTTTTGGCTAATTAGCTAGGAAGAGTGGGTGAACCTATAAATTGTCATATTAGAAGGGTTTGGTTCATTGTTCTTGTAAACAATTGGTCTTTGGCTATTTCTCATGCTAGGGGCTCTAGGTGAGTTATGGTCGGAGATACAAACACTCTTTCCACACTCATTAGACTTTCACGTTGCCATTTTACATTACGAAGCAATCATTGGGGCTCAATGTAGTTTTGTTTGTAGAATTGGTTCACAAATGTTGGTTGCGGTTTCGTGTACGAGGGGCTCTCGACAAACTCTTCAACCGTTAGCTCTATGAGTGGGTATAAATCGGATTGAGGCAAGAACGAACTCTTAACTAAAATTGGATGTCCTTAATGTCTAACAACCAACTATTTGTGCACTTATGTATGGTGAACTTGTTGAACCTTGTGTGGCCATTTTCATGCATCTCTCCTATCCACCATTTTATTTATCACTTTAAACATCATTCTCACCCTTCCATATTCTCTTTGTTTTTATTTATTTTCATTTTCATTTTCTATACACACACACCGCATTGTACATACATTTCACACACATCATTCTTACCTTTCCACATTCTATTTACATGCTTACAATAAACTCTAGAACTTGATACGGTTGACGAATCACACCTCCCTGCGGAACGATACCCTCGCTTGCCGCTTTACTAGTCTTTTGCTAGTTTAGAGCACATTGCGTAGGAAACCCCTTTTTAAATGAAATAATCTTTTGATCCTTGCGATTTCTTAACGACGGAAAAAGTGAGTATCAGGTAGACATAGACTCCACTAGGTAGGTGAGCTAAAGATTGGTCACTTTGTGGAATTTCTAATTTACCATCCAATATATATAGTACCCAATGGTTGTAGTTCAACCCATGGATGTTTCCTCCTTGGAGGTTTTACCACGTTAAAAAATCTCATGTGTCAATTCTTTCTATCTCTCTTTTATATATGTTTATGTGTATGTTTTAATCTTCTGGTACAATATTCACTTGTGATATATTTGGAAGCTAGATTGTGTAAAGTGTGATTTGTAATCAATATTCATTTTGATCATATTTGTATATACAATTCATTTGTGTAAATACTATTCTCTTATTCTTTGATTCTTTTGTATATTTGTATTTAGATTAATACTTGTACATATTGGACTTTATTATGAATACATATATTCTTTGTTTTGGTTTTAATATATTTCCTTCATTAGCAAGTTGTAGTAGTTCTACTTAGTGTATTTACATTGTAATATTCAAAATACAACTTGTGGAATTTGATCTTAATTGAATATCTTGTATATGAGATACATTGTTTGTTGGTATATGTTTTGTAGACTAAGGGTGGTGAATTGAGCATACATGTGTTAATTGTTTTCTCATAACAATCATGTTTAAGGTTAATTTGTATGCTCACCAAGGTTTTGACATAAGTCACGAAAGAGTTTTTAAAACTAGTGTGTCAACCTATTCACCCCCCCCCCCCCCCCCCCCCCCCCCCCCCCTCTAGGTTGTTTAGTATAATCTTGTAGGTATTTTCAAAGAGACTTGTGCAAAGCCAAAAAGGTAATAGAAAACTCTCATGGTATGATCCTAGGTTTTTGAATTCCAATTTTCCGTTCTTTCTTAACCTTCACCCAATGGCCCCGTTACAACCAAAGAAAAGACCTAATTGATCTTTGGGGGATGCTAGCTCGAGAGTAAGGTAAACGTGTGCTCTATCTTGTTCTTAATGTTTGATTCTTTTCATGAGATCTTTTGCATAAAAATCAAGCGTTCTTTTAATGATATATTCATATGCGATAATAACTTGAAATTTCTTGTGCATAAATTCCATTCGCATTTGCTTGATGAGTGTATTTGCCTAGGTTCTGTGTGAAAATATGAGCGATATATTGTGAGGATTAGAGTCGAGGCAAATTATATCTATGACGTTTGATGATGCGCTTTTGAAGCAAGAGTATCTTGAGCATGGGCTTTTCATTCAAACTAGTAATGCATTCAGTTTTGTGACTTAATTTTAGTCTTTACCTATTGGCTTTAGCATGCATTGGCTTTGAATGGTACATGTAAGTTTGCATCTTGATTACCAACGACGGTCTCAATTCACCGATTAGGGCTACCGAATTGGCAACAGCAAAATCCATTATGCGGTTGAATTTGGCGGTCAAGGCCGCCGACCACAAAACGATAAAAAAGCCGAGACTCATCAATTTCCAACGGCGGTCAATTTGGTGGTCGGGGCCGTCGAATGACAATTGCCAATCACCACTTTTTGGTGAAAACAAGGAGAAGAAAAAGGCATTCTCCCACAGTGATCATCGCGCTAAAACAAGCACGCCAACATGCAAGTGTAGACATTTCTGAACATATTTCGAGAAATGAATTACTCAACACACACACAAAGACAAAAGATAAACATGTAAGTGTAATTATGAAGTGTGAAGAATGCAACTACAATATGAAACATAAAAAAATGCAATGCAAGAGTAATTAAAATACATGTAAGTGAGTGTGTGCTACTTTCAAGAAGTCAAGAACATGTGAACTACCTTTCTTGAAGCTCTTTGGGATCTCGGAAGCTTGTTAATGAAGAACCACGATTAGAGACCTAAGCTATCCGTTACATAATAATCTCAATATTGTTTGTCATGAAATAAGTCAATCATAAAATAGAGTTCCTTACGGTTAACACATCATTTATCATATTATATAATTATATTATCCAATTAAACCAACAAACACAAATTACATGTTCATATTTCGAGATACATTTTATGAATTTAACATTGCCTACTAGACTACTACTTGAAAATTGTTAGTTTAAATATAAAATATAATGACTGCTTTTAATTTTTAGATGAAGCGACACATTTGTTACAAATTACGATTATCTTTATATATATATATATACAGTCTTTCTATTATCAGTTCGAACTGACAAAAAATATATCAGTTCCTTGTATGGTGGCCATTGGATTTAAAAAATGCTTTGACAAGTGCATGCAGCCAAGTCAAAGTATTTAAATCCAATGGTCCACATGCAAGGAACTGATATATCTTTTGTCAGTTCGAACTGATAATAGAGAAATTGTATATATATATATATATATATATATATATTATATTAATTCGGGATTTTGGGTAAGGAACAGACTTGAACCCACAACTTCACAGAGCAGGTGTGTGGGACAAAGGCCAACCTCATCTTATCCAAATTATGATTGTAAGGTTCCCATTTGTTGATTGGCTCATTTCGTGGACAACCACATGTTGGGGTTCTTTGTAAGGGTAGCCTAACCATCGGTCTTATTGTTCGAAGCCCTTTGAAGACCTCGTGTTGACAAGCACCGAAGGTAAATTTCTATGTGCTTACTTTTCTTTGAAGAGATTAGTTGCACACACACACTTAACATTCATTGCATATGTGTGCATTCTCTTCATTTGTCACATTTCACACTTGCACTTATTTATTATATTTTGTTGTGTGTAATTGTGTCATGTTGTTGAGTAATTCGTTTCCCGATAACCTTCGGAAACGTCCGCGCATGCACTAGAATGTGCTTGGTTTAGCGCGAGGACCGCCTATGGAGAATGTTCTTGGCTTCTCCTTGGTTTTCACCTATCTAGGTGATCGGCGGTTATGATCGGCGGCCTGGCCGCCGAATGAAACCGCCGTTTCAGTCCAGATTGGTCTGAAGCATTTCTGCGGTTAAGATCGGTGGTCAAGACCGCCGTTCAAAACCGCCGTTTCAAGACCTAATTGATTTTTCTCTCAGTCTAATTCGGCGGTTGAATCGGCGGTCACGAGACCGCCGTTCATACCTGATTGATTTTGATCTCTCTGTTTTGATTCGGCGGTTGGAATCGGCGGTCACGAAACCGCCGAATGAACCGCCGTTTTTGCTCTGTTCTTCACGAGCTCAATTCGGCGGTCATAATCGGCGGCCTGGCCGCCGATTGAAACCGCCGATCGGCGCGTTTCTTTGAAACTTACTTAAACGACCACACTTTGATTTGGCCCCCTATATATATGCCACTTTGACTTTAGGTCAATGAAGAGAGTTCATATTCAGAATTCATACTTAGGATATTTTTCAAAGAGAAGAAAAATTCCAAGAACTCAATTTTTGATTACTCAAACACTTTTTCATGATCATCAATCATCATCTAGCATCATCTTAGATCATCTAGATGTCATCTTGCATGGAATCTTCATCATACTTTGCTTGGTAAGCTTTTCACTAATATCTTACATGTTTTGTGTTTCTCTTATCTAGCAATCTCAATTAATTACTTGTTTGTTATTTTGTATGCTTTGGATACAATATTGAGATGAGTATGATGTATGTTTGAGAATTTGTATTGTGCTAGCATATTAGGTTTTGTGCTTAATATTGATTAGCTAAACTAATTGACATGTCATTTAGTTTTGATATCTAGGATTGTTCTTAATTGCATATTAATCATCTTAGATAAGCATATAGGGTTTCCCTTGCTCTATGTTGCATTTTGGATATTCTCATATATTCACTTAGGGTTGTATTCTCTTCTAGAGAAAGTAAGTCTTGTGTGTAGCAACCGGGATTAGGTTGCTTAGATCGCAAGCAAATTGGACTAGGTTCACTCATACCAGGATTAGGTAGGTGTGTGATTACTTCCGGGATTAGGTTGTAATCGTTTGCACATTTAGTGGATTCGAGGTTCGAGTATGGCTTACTTACATAGCCTGTGGTTTTTCCCGTGAGGGTTTCCACGTAAAAACCAAGTGCTGTTTTAATTTCCGCACCATATTACACTTGCTTGGTTATATTATCTTGAGGGCATTTTCGTAATTTTGACTAACACGAAAAATTGGGTAAAAAGCGTAAAATCTATTCACCCCCCCCCTCTAGATAGCTTTATACACACCGTGCTATAATTTGTTTCAATGATTATCTTGTTATATCAATTTATGTTGATATTATATATTACTTTTGGATATTAATAATTTTAATTATTATAAATAGATAAATAAAAAAGTACTTAATTACATTATTCTTTGTAATTAAAAAACAAAAAAAGCAGCATTAACAACAACCATGAAACCCGACAAAGATGATGTTGGCTCAGTGGTAAGCCCTTTAAACCTACACCCAAGAGATTATGGGTTCGAGTCATGTGCCCTCCCCCTACTCCCAAAATATTATAATAGTTCAAAAAAAAAAAAAAAACAACAACAACAATTGTGAAACCCAATTTGCCAAGTTATCATCATCGAAGAAGCTAGTAATCAGCGAGCTTCATCAACTTCTTCCATGCTGGGCGGCCAGAAATCTCCTCCCACCACCTATTAACGTGCTTCCTCTCCTTCACCAAGTGCCCCAACTTAGCTTCATTCATCAAGAACCTGATTGAGGGGAGGTGGCTGAGGTCAGCCAAAGAGAACCAGTCTCCGGCAAGGTATTTGCTCTTCGAAAGCCTGTTCTCATAGATGTCGAAAACTACCTCCAGTTTCCTCTCACAGGAGTGGACTAAGGCTAGGTCTCCGGGCTGCCCCATGCATGGAAGAACCATTAGTTGAAGCACCAAGGTGTAGACCAAGTAGTTGAAGTTGTGTGCTTCCACTTCCAGCCACTGGTCCACGGTGGCCCTCTCCTCCAAGGTTGTTCCGAGCAGGTTTGGACCGCAGTTCGCGTACTTGGCTGCATAGTACCGGACTATTGCCCTGGATTCTATGGAGATATGGAGATGAATGTCAATGCCAATGGTGTGTTTGAAACAATTTTTTTTTTCAGTACTTTTGATTTTTTTTTTAAATATTACAATAATTCGGGGTTTTATAAGAGATAGGGGAGACTTGAACCCACAAGCTCATGGTGTGGGTGTGAGGAGCATTACCACCGTACCAACCTCATCTTGACTTTTCAGTACTTTTGAAATAAGTATTATTTATTAGATATTAATTATTTCTCAATGAGGTTATATCGACTTAAAAAAATTTCATAAGCAAACCTTAACTTTCATACAAAGAAAAATTATCACGATATTTTAAAAAAATAAAAATATTACAATAATTCAAGGTTTGGGGATGAGGGAGAGACTCGAGCTCACAACCTATTAGGAGATTACTTTTATAAAGGATTTTACTATGATTCGTGAGTTGAGCCTAAATTTGTACAATTTAAACGTGAACATGTTAACCTTATGTTATATAGTAGAACGATATATTTACATAATTTAAAGTTAATTTTTAAAAGTATATTAAATTTGTTGGAATGTGAATGAACGGTACCCTTACAAATATACACCATCGCAGTATCGCACTATGGAAAATTTTTTTTTTTTAATTAGAAAAATATATATCCAATTATTTATATATAGTCAAACTATATTAACATAGGGAAATGAAAAATATAGTTCTATCATTCGAAAAAAATTCAATTTGTTTTCACAAGAATAATCAAGAAAAAAAAAAAAGTTTTTATACCCTGTTCATGAGCTAGCAAAAGTGAAATAATTTTGACAAATTTTGTAATTCAAGATTTATTGCTGGTAATAAATTTATAATATTGTAAAAGTAATTTAATGATACTAGTCACTAGAATACAAAATTACCATAAACTTACCAAAAAGCCTGAAATCGCCATCTTCAACAACTGGAACTTGCCCGAACGGCTACAACAAAACAAGATTGAGATTATTTGTTAAAAAAAAAAAAAAAAGATTAAGATTAATTTTGTATATGATGACAAATGTAAACCTTAATTTACATAAATATATATTTCCTATTTAACCATCTCATGTTTATTTTATTTTTTGATCAGTATTGAGGTAGTAATATTTAATATCAATAATGATCACGTATCACAAATTTGATTATTCTTACTTGTCGGAGAAGAAACTCCGGACGCTTTTGATCACCCTGGTCGAGATCAACATGAACGATTTCAAATTCAACGTCTTTTTCGAGAAGGCAAACCAAAACTCTCTGGGGACAAGCTGCTCTCACTGGACCATAAACTTTAACTGCCATTTCTTCTGCAACCTGAAAATTTCTTCTCTCAATATGTTTGTATGTTATAGTACTAGAACGGCCACTTCTCTACTTCTGTGTCTAGTAAGTTGGACATTATATTTATATGTGGAATTTCTGTCAATATAACTATGGGGGTTGTACCAATGGCCTCTTGCCTTGGTGGTTGGAATCTCCCAAAGTGTGGGTAGCCCTATCCCGATATTATGGGATCAACCCTCTCTCCAGTTGACTGTAAGAGTTGTAATCCAGTTGTAACCTAGTTGTAACATCTTCCCGATAGTGGGAGTAGTATTCCAGACTGTACTTATAGAGTCTTATATCGTGACCTAAAAAAAAAAAATGGGGGTTGTCACGTGGTTAGTATCCCAAAATAATTGACATTTCAGTTTTCATTTTCAGAAAGTTAGAAAAGTGTGCTGGTTTTGGGGGTTGTCACATGCCACCAATCAAGTGGTGGGTGCGTGAAGTTTTTGACTTCTATTTTTTGGAACTAAATTTACAAAAGTTTAATCAAAGAAGTGTCACAAACATAAGTAGGTAACTTTTATTGAGTTTATATCACGACAAAGAGAAAAATCAAAAACCGTGTATGTAAATTTGGAGAGAAGAACCGATTTAGGAAAAGGAAAGAAAGGAGACCTCAACCATACTTAAATGAAAAACTATTAAGAAGGGGTATATTTGGTAATGTGTTGGTTGTGTTTAAAAAATATAATTTTTTAAAAAACTTTTAATAGGGTATTCATACATAAGGGTGCGTTTGGTACGCGGGACGGGACAAAACAACGTGGGACAATTTGTTCTTGTCCCACGTTTGGCGCGTCCTTAGCATGGAACAGGAGAAGATAAGGTGGGACAAAAATCATAAAAAATTGTCCCACCCAAGACCCTAGGACAACTTGTCCCATGACATGGGACAAGTGTCAAAAAGACCAATTTACCCTTTAAATTTTCAAACAATTACAATCATGTATAATATATTATATATTATAATTACATATATAATATTATATATATTATATTATATTATTATATATAATAATATATAATATATAAAAATATATTATTATATATATAATAATATTCAATAATATAAATATATATCCTATATATAATAATATTCAATATATCATATATAAATATATATATATATATATTATATATTAAAATATTCAATATATCATATATATATATATATATATATATATATTATAATCTTTAATATATTATATATTATTAAATATAATAATATAATATATATATATATATATATTATATTAAACATTATTATTATATATCAATATAAACATATTATTATAATATATATATATATATATATATTAACACATAATATATATGATATATATATATATTAATATGTATTATTAATATATATATAATAATAATAATAATAATAATAATAATATATATTAACACATAATATATATGATATATATATATATATTAATATGTGTTATTAATATATATATTATAATAATATGTATATATTATAATATATATATATATATATATATATATATTATATAAAATATATATGTAATATAAATATAAAATATATTTATATTTTATTTTATTATTATATATAATAATATATAATAATATTATTACAATAATATATATACATATATATTTAATATATCATATATATATAATAATATTTAATATATCATATATATATATATATATATATATATATATATATATATATTATATTCCCAAGCCGAAATATCACAAGTACCGCCTCGTTCCGGACCGTCGCAAGGAAAACTATAACCGAAATCCTTTTTATCTGGCATTAACTTGGAACCGCGTGCATCTAAAGCACCCTTTACTAAGATCAATGTAGTTGTATGTAAACCTAGAGCAATATTATAATATATATATTAATAATATTATAAAAAAAAATTATTATTATATATATAGGATATATATTATATTTTCTATATGTACTAATATTTAATATTATATATATCTATATATATCTTATAATAATATAATATATCATATTATTATTATATATATATATATAATACATGTAATATTCTATATTAATATTATATATATATATATAACATATTATTATATATTATATATTTTATTATTTAATATTATTATATATATTGTTATATATATAAGAGGGGTACTCTGGTCATTTGAACATCTTATCCTGTCTTGTCCCAGCCATATATATATATAATAGTACAGTCCACAGTTCTGTCCCAAGCCTTCCAAACACAATACAGAACAACCTGTCCTGTTCTGTCCCACCTTGTCCCGTCCCATGTCCGTGCCAAACGCACCCTAATGGAATGCACATACAAATTATAAGGGTGTAAATACCGCTACTCTTTTTAGAATGAATAGATTGAATTATTCAAACTTCAGGCCGTATGGAACCAGATTCGTCCGGCCCATTCAACAACTGTACTCAAATTGATATGATAAATTTTTTTTTATGTATTGTATCTGGGAAAGAAACCCACAATTTTGTTGGCATAGTACCTAGGTTTTATTACTAGATTACTTAATCATCTTTTTTATTTTTATTTTATTTTTATTTATTTATTCATTTTGTAAATTTGACACCGAATATGATGGATCAGTGGTCTATACTACACTCGACTTAGATATTTACTCCTACAACCGAGATAGATCAACTTTTTTTTTTTAGGTGATGGGGAAGGCAAATCAGCCCCATAACAGAAAGAGAACTAGGAACTAGAAACAATCCTAGTTGTAGCAACACCCTTGCAATCATCATCCAAAATGCCAGAAATCTGCAAACTAGGATCTTCAAACACAGTGACTCCCAAGTCCAAAGAGTGACCCAAATTAGCAAGGTAATTAGCAACTTTGTTGCTTTCACTGTAAATATGGTGTATAGTGCAGCTCCAATCATAATCCAAAAGAGATTTGCAAGCACGAATAATATTGAAAAGAGAGTAATTTAGAGGAGTGATGTTGTTCATAAGAAGCACAGCAAATTGGGAATCAGACTCCACCAGCACCTTCCTGAAACCAGCCTTCCAAGCCAACTTAAGTCCTTGAAGAATGCCCCGCATCTCAGCTTCAAGCACACTACCTGAACCCTTGTTCACCGCAAACCCAGTCAACCACAATTTTTTATCTACTTCAACTCCTACCATAACAGAGAGATAATTTCACACACGTTTGTAAAATGTGTATGGTAAGTGACTAGCTCAAACCCCTCAATCTCTCACCACTAATGTGCACGAGAGTGGAGGGGCACACCGCCTGAGTTAAGAGTAGATGTGTCTTGATCAACTAAAACTAATAAATTATGGAGTTCATTATTATCAAAATATTGGGTCAGACTAAATTGACTTAAATTTGTAACTTCAATATCAATCCATTCATTTCCATTCAATCTAAGGGATCATCTATCATTATTTTCTACCCTTGAATTGAGAGAAAATGAATGAATGAATGTTGAAATCATAAATTCAAGTCAAAATTTTAAGTTAATATAGGCTTCAATTTTTTTAAAATATATATATATATATATTTTTGAAATATACAATAATTCAAAATTTAGGGAGGATGACAGACTCGAACCTACAACTTTATGGTGCATGTGTGAGGGGATAGGCTTCAAAATATTTAAATTTGCCAAAATTTGAGTCATTTTAATCTTATAAGAGTGCTTCCAAAGTTGCAACCAAATAATATATATATATATATATATATATATATATATATATATATATATATATATATATATATATATATATATTAGATATAGGAAAAACTCGAACCCGTAATCTCGTAGTGCAGGTGTGAATGGTTTGACACCGAAAAGAACATATGTTGAAAAAACGTTGTTGACCTGTAGATAAGCATAATAGTGATTGTAAGGATTCTCATTTGTTGATTGGCTTATTTCGTGAACAAACCACATTTTGGGGATTGATGTGTAAGGGTAGTTTAGGTGATTGAGAAACAAGCTCAAATGCCCTTTCAAGACCTCAAGGTGACAAGCGCTCCAAAGGTATATTTCTAGTGCTTATTTTTCTTTGAAGATACTTAGATTGCACACACACACTTAGCATACTAGCATTTGTGTATATTCTCTTCACATTTCACATTCCACACTTGCACTTTTTTGTTATATTTTCATGTGTGGATTTGTCCCAAATAATACAACTTGAAGTCTTCAATCTCTTGTTGAATAATCATTCCCTGAAAATAAGATTTCTATACTTTCCAATGCAAGTGAAATGTGAGATTAATTAAGTGAGAACAAATATAAGCATTTGCATTTTAAAAGATCAGGCACAACATTATGCAATGTATGTGTATGCAATGCTCCCCCTCAACGGGTTACTCCCCCTCAATGAATGTTCTCCCCAACATGCACAATAGCTACTACAAATTGCAACTCTCCCCTTACCACATTCTACTCCCCCTTTTTGTCATGATATAGGCAAACGAGTAGTCCCTAACCGGGTCACTCTTAGCAAAGAGAGATAGTAGCATGCAAGATATTTGCATAATTATATAAGTCACTTTATGCATCCCAATTAATAGAAGAGAAACAAGGAGATTTATTTGAAGAAAATGTGTGAATCAAACATGCTTTGCATACAAGACATGTAGCATTCAAGTCCAAAATACAATGGTATTTGGCAAAGCAAATGACAAAGGTTTCTAATAAGAATTCAAACCAATTTCACCATTGTCATGAGAAAAGCAAGGATATAGAGATTTCATTGATTTTAGTTTAAGAGCAACTATATCCAACTTTATAAGTGAAACATGGCATGAGCGACTTTGCACCCTATTTGATTTTTCTGGATAAGATATCTGTATGACAGTAGCCATGTTCAACCAATAAAGAAAGAGAGACATTTGGATTTTTAGATCCTTTGAACAGATACAAGATCCTTTATTCATTTTGAGTCTCATAAGTCTTTTTCACACAAGTTTTGCATTTATATTGCAATCATCAATTCATGCTTTTTCATTTGAGCATGTTATAAAAGAATCATCATGTCATGGAGATAACTATAGGTCATTCAAATCATACTTTCTATGTAAATCTCCTAGTCCAAAAATGCATGTTTGAACATAAATATGACATGAATTGTAAATAAGCAAGGTTCACACTTATTGAATTTAAAACATATATACATATGTGCAACCAAGCTTACTCAAGCAATTAAAAGAAGAAGCATAAGATATTTCAAATTTTTTGCAAGTGACAAGAATGCAAAATAGCTCTCTTTGTTTGAGTTCCCCATATGGGGTCAATCACAAAACACATCACTCCACAAGACATATCCCAATAGATCTACTAAGTGTTTTAAATCGAGTAGCATCTAAGGGTTTAGTAAATAAGTCGGCAAGTTGATCATTAGTACCTACATGTTCAAGTACTATGCATTTATTTTCAACAAGCTCTCTAATGAAATGATGGCGGATGTCAATATGCTTAGTTCTAAAATGTTGCATCGGATTCTTGGAAATATTAATGGCACTCATATTATCACAAAAGAGAGTGAGTGTACCTTGGTTGAATCCGTAGTCTACTAGCATTTGCTTCATCCATAGGAGTTGTGTGCATCCACTCCCCACGGCTATGTACTCGGCCTCGGCCGTGGACAAGGAAATCGAGTTTTGCTTCTTGCAAAACCAAGACACCAAGTTGTTGCCTAGAAAGAAGCAACCGCCCGATGTGCTCTTTCTATCATCGCAATTTCCTGCCCAATCCGCATCACTAAAGCCTACAAGACTAGCATTAGTGTCAAACGAGTACCAAATCCCATAGTTGGAAGTCCCATTCACATAGCGAATGATTCTCTTAATGGAAGAGAGATGGGACTCCTTAGGATCCGCTTGGTACCTAGCACACACACCCATACTAAAAGATATATCGGGCCTACTTGCGGTCAAATAAAGCAAGCTGCCTATCATGCCCCGATATAGAGTTTGTTCCACACTTTTTCCACTTGCATCCTTGCTAAGCTTCAAAGTGGTACTCATTGGTGTATCACAATGTTTGGCATTTTCTAGACCAAACTTCTTTGAAACAAATAATGCACGGCACGTATAAAACTAATCTAGATGGGGGATGAATAGATTTTATCAATTATTACCCAATTTTCGCGTTTAGTCAATTTTACGAAAATTCCCCAACTAGACAATATAAACAACAAGTGTAATATGATGCGGAAATTGCACTAACATTATAAAGATAGTAACTTGGAGAAAAACGCTCTGCATGGTTGGGAGTTAGGTTTTAGGGTTTCGGCGCCGTTTTGCAATTCCGGACATCTTCCGTTCTGATTCTGATCTTCTGTTCTTCTTCAAAGTTGTAGAACGTGAAATGACACGCAACTTTGAATCAAGAAACTCGTGATTTGGTGTTGTTTTCACAGAGTTATGGTAGTCTCAATATCTATGCGCTGGTTTGTTTTTTTAATTAGGGTTTCAGCGCCGTTTTGCTATTTTGGCCCTGTTCCGTTTGGATTCAGTTAATATTTCCTTCTTCAAGATTGTAGATCATGATTTTATATGCAACCTAGAATTAAGAACTTTGTGATTTGGGGTTTACAGCACTGAGTTACGTCCTTTTCAAGTTTTCTATTCTGGTTTGTGTTTTTTCTCTAGGGTTTCTCTGGTTCTATCATGGAGAATCCTCCCTGTTCTATATCTTCCTTTGCTGGTTTTCCCTCTCTCTTGGAAGCTAGTAGGGTTTCGAATAAGGCTATTTCCCATGGAGATGGATTGAGTCCTCAAATTGAAAATATTTTACCTGGTACCAATACTATTTGCAATGAAGCTGGTTTGTCTCATGAGATTGAAGGTTTATCAGCTAGGGGGCAGCAAAGGAAAGTTATTCCCGACTCCTCCCCTATGGTCCAACTTGAGGAGGTCTCCCAAAATAAAGGTATCTCTATCACTCATTCTTTGGTGAATAAAGATGCTAACATTGTTGCAGGTCAATTGCCTCTTATAATTTCCGAAAAAAGCACTTTTTCTTATAGTAATGTGCTGAAAGGTGCTCAAAATGGTCCAATTATGAGTAAGCCTATGAACCTAAAATTCTACCAGCCCTTACAAAGTGGTAATAGAACGTGTGTCTCCCCACCCATGGAAGTTGCAGAGGATGGCTCTAAAGCTTGGAAGAACTGCTTGGTGGGTTATTTTATTGAGAAGAAGCTCCCATTCTCTCTTGTTAACAATATTGCTAAGAAGATTTGGGGTAATTATGGTCTTCTAGAGGTGCTCGCAAATGAAAAAGGGTTCTATTTTTTCAAGTTCTCAGATGATGACTCTTGCTCTACGGTTCTTGAGGCTGGTCCATGGCTTTTTGCTGGAAGAATGATAATTCTTAAGAAATGGCACTCTCGGCTTGTTTTAACGAAAGAATCTTGCTCTAAGGTTCCAGTATGGGTCAAGTTTTTTAATATTCCTCATGAATATTGGACTGAAAAGGGGCTAAGCTATATTGCTAGTGCTATTGGGAAGCCTCTTTATGCTGATAGCCTAACTAAATCAATGAAAAGAATTTCGTACGCTAGAATTTGTGTCGAAATTGATGCTACTAGCAAGTTAGTTGATTCTTTTGATTTACTTATGGGCGATTGTGATGAGCTCAATAATGGGGAGAGTGTTGAAATTCTGGTTGAATACCAATGGAGACCAAAGATTTGTCTGGAGTGCAAATCGTTTGGTCATTCTACTGCAACCTGCCCAAGTCTAAAGCATGTGGAAGGCAGATTCGATGAGAACCGTGGTTCCAAAGTGAAGCAAGAATGGGTGAAGATCAATCGTGGTGCTGCAGCTCATGTATCCAACTCTTCAGGGAACCTTTCTAGAGGAGATGCAACCCTTGTTCCCTCACCTAGTGCGAATACGGAGCCTCTTCCTCTTTCCATATCGTATTTGAATGTTGATGAAGTCATTGCCGCTGGTCATTCTGAAATTGAGCCTCCATTGTGTCCTACCAACATGCCTATCGAGAATCAATGCAATGTCCTCTCTAAGGAGAGTGTTGTTGATACCTCTAACAAGTTCTCTGCTCTTGATGAGAGTGGTTATAGTGTCCTTTCTAAGGATAGTGTTGTTGACTATAGTGATGATGACTCTCCTACCACAGCCTCTCCGGATCATTCCCTATGGCTCTCAAAGATTAAGAACATTGATGGGGTTCCTATCATTGGGCTTTCTAGCACTTCAGAGTCCTCTAGTACCAAGAAGAAGAAGAAGAAGAAGAAACGGTCCGCAAAGAAAGGAATGGATAACAGCTTGCAAGCTAAGGTGAAATCTCTTCAACCTCTTAATGATTAATTTAGCTTGTTGGAACATTAGGGGTCTGAATGCTACCCCTAAACAATTAGAAGTTAAGAAGATGATACTTGACCACAAGCTTAGTCTAGTTTGTTTAATTGAGACAAGAGTAAGTATGATCCATAAGCCTCTTGTAGTCAATTCAGTTTTCACGGATTGGGAAATGTTTGACAATTACAATAGTCATGATCTTGGTAGAATTTGGATTGGTTGGGATCCTAGGATCCTCAATATCACTAAATTGTTTGAAACTGATCAGATTATACATTGCCAAGCTCATATTTTGGATGGTAATGACAGGTTCCATATCTCTTTTGTTTACGGTTCTAATGTTGATAGTTCTAGAAGAGCTCTTTGGCATAGTATATGCTCTAATCAGCAAGATACTCCTTGGATGGTTCTTGGCGATTTCAATGTCTCTAGGAGGGTGAATGAGTCAGTTGGGGGTTCATCACGTATTTCCTCAGCTATGGAAGAGTTTAATGACTGTCTTTATGTTTCTGATCTTGATGACCTTCGTTTCTCCGGTTTTCTCCACACTTGGTGTAATAAGAGAAGAATTGGCTGCATCTCTAAGAAGTTGGATAGAGTTCTTGTTAATAAGGAATGGATGACCAAGTTTGAGCACTCTGAAGCCATTTTTCTTCCTCCTAGCATCTCGGATCACAGCCCATCTTTGGTTAAGCTCGGATTGCAAGGTAATAAGAAGAATTGCCCTTTTAAAATTTTCAATTTTCTTACGGAAAGGGAAGACTTTCTTCCTTTGGTTGAGAGTTGTTGGCAGGAGAATTTTCATGGCAATATGCAATTTCAGCTTTGCTCTAAGCTCCGAAATTTAAAGAAGGTTTTAAAGTCCCTTAACAAGAATATAGTGGGGGATTTGACGGTTAAATCTATTGAGGCCAAGGCTGCTCTTGTTGATTGCCAAAGTCTTCTTGATCTGCAGCCTCTTAATGAAGGCCTTAGAATGCAAGAGAAGGAGCTTATGAGCTCTTACACTTTGGCTCTTCATACGGAGGAGGATTTTTTGAGGCAAAAATCTAGAGTTCAATGGCTTAAGGCTGGTGACCGTAACACCTCCTATTTTTTCAAAGTCATCAATGGAAGACGCAATAGAAGTAAGATCCTCTCTATTACTGGAGAAGATGGTTCCTTGATTGAAGGAGATACTCAAATAAAATCTGAGGCTGTTCGTCACTTCCAAAATATTCTTGGTTGCTCTTTGCCTTCCAGACATGGTTCTCGTCCTTTGAGAAATGTTATTGATAAACACATCTCCACTGATCAAGCTGATTTCATGAGTAAAGAGGTCACAAATGAAGAAATTCGTGAGGTTTGCTTTTCTCTCCACCCTAATAAGGCTCCTGGTCCAGATGGATTTAATGCTCATTTCTTCAAGAAGACGTGGCACATTGTTGGTGATGATGTTATTAATGCTGTTCAAGAATTCTTTCGTACTGGCCTTCTTCTTAAAGAGCTCAATGCTACGATTCTTACTTTGGTCCCTAAGGTCCCTAATCCGTCTAAAATGACAGACTTTAGACCAATCTCTTGCTGCAACACTCTCTACAAGATCATTGCTAAGATCATTGCCAATAGAATCAAGCCTTGTCTTCCTGGTATTATTAGCCCCTCCCAATCAGCTTTTGTGGCTGGTAGGAGAATTGGTGACAACATTCTTCTTGTCCAAGAGCTAATGAGAAATTACCACAAAGATGACGGTACGCCAAAGTTGGCCCTTAAGGTGGATTTGATGAAAGCATTTGATATGGTTGATTGGGGCTTCTTACTTGACACTCTTGCTGCGTTTCAGTTTCCTTTGAAAGTCATAAATTGGATTAGAGCTTGCCTTACTACTCCTAAGTTCTCTATCTCTATTAATGGTGAGCTTGCTGGTTTCTTCTCCGGAAAGAGGGGTCTTCGACAAGGGGACCCTATGTCTCCATATCTCTTTGTTATGGCTATGGAGGTCCTCTCGAAACTTTTAGCCAATCATATTGCGGACTCTCCTAACTTCAAATATCATTGGAAGTGCGACAAGATTAAGCTTTCTCACCTTTGCTTTGCTGATGATCTTATTATGCTTTGCCATGGTTCCTATCATTCAGCTCTTGTTCTCAAATCATCCCTTGATGAGTTCTCCTTGTTGTCGGGTCTTGGTGCTAATCATGCTAAGAGCAACACTTTCATTTCTGGAGTGCCCGATGTAATTAGTCAGCAGCTCATCAACCTTTTTGGTTACACGGTCGGTTCCCTTCCTATTCGTTATTTGGGGATTCCTATTATCTCTTCTAAATTGAATTTGCATGATTGCTCTCCCCTTGTTGATAAAGTTTCGAGTAGACTTTCTTCTTGGTTGAATCGGTGCCTTTCTTATGCTGGTCGTCTTCAACTTATTATCTCGGTCTTAACCAGTAGTCAAGTGTTTTGGGCTAGTCATCTTTGTCTTCCTAAAAAGGTCTTAAAGGTTATTGAGCAGAAAATTCGTAGCTTTTTATGGAATGGGGTTGAGGGTAGCAGCAAAGGTTCTAAAATTGCTTGGTCTGATATTTGTATTCCTAAAAAAGAGGGTGGTCTTGGAATCAAGGACCTCTCTTTGTGGAATAAGGCGCTAATGATTAGGCACATTTGGAATCTGGTTTATGGCACTAATAATCTTTGGACTTCTTGGATCAATGCCTACCACCTCAAAGGTTCAAGTTTGTGGGAGGTGAAAGCTCCTCATACCTGTTCTTGGAATTGGAGAAAGCTTCTTCATCTTAGGCCTTTAGTTCGTCCTTTATTTCAGCACGTTATTGGTAGTGGCTTGAACACTTCCTTATGGTTTGATAATTGGCACCCTGATGGCCCTATTTGTTCGAAATGGAGTTCCCGTGTTATCTACGATTCTGGTCTCCCTATAAATGCAAAGGTTAATGCCATTGTCCGTGGTGATAATTGGAGATGGCCTGTTGCTATGTCAATTGATCTTGCTGAAATAAAGAGTCGTATGCCTTCTTACAATCCAAACTCCATTTTAGATGATATTATTCGGTGGCTCCCCTCTCCAAATGGTATTTATTCTGCTGCTTCTGCTATGGAGTCTTTTAGAACCCATCACTCTCTTGTTCCTTGGTTTAATATTGTGTGGTTCCCTCAGAATATTCCAAAGATGGGGTTCATCCTTTGGTTGGCTATTAAAGGTAGGCTTTCTACCTTGGACCGTGTTCAGCGCTACGATCCTCAAGTTATTGCTACATGTGTCCTTTGCAATTCTCAAAATGAAACTCATGCCCACCTTTTCTTTGAGTGTTTGTATAGCAAAGCCATTTGGACTCATCTCTTGAACAAGTGTGGTTGTACTTGGATTGGTCTCAGCTGGAATGATTTAATTGATTGGATTTCCATTCATTGGAAAGGGAAATCTCCTTCCACTGTGACTAAAAAGCTTTGCCTTGCAGTGGCTGTCTACTTTATTTGGAGAGAGCGAAATTGTCGTATTTTTAAGAGCTCTAGAAGGCCTAATGCAGAGGTTACCCGGACCATTATTGACACTATTCGTGGCCAGCTTTGTTCTATCAATTTGAAGGATTGGCCTCTGATTGCTATGAATTGGAATGTAACCTCTAGATGATACTTGTGTCGTTGGCTGTTTGTTTGCTTTCTTTAGTGTTTTTTTGCATTGTTAAAGCTTTTGTTTAGCGCTTGTTTATGAGCTTGTTGTTTTTAAGCTTTTTGTTGAGCTTGTTTTGGGCCTTAATGCTCTGGTTTCTTTGTTTCCTGGGGTATGCCCCTTGAATTTGTACATTCTTTCCTTTTTCTATGATACTATTTATTTACCAAAAAAAAAATATATATATGATGCGGAAATTAAATAACACTTGATATTTACGTGGAAACCTGTTAGGATTATGCTCAATAGCAAGAGTGTAATAGTGTTTTTGACAATCTATTCATATTAATAATGTGATTTCTGGTTTAACAAATCTTATAGCATTTATAGTTTAATTATTATAATTGTCAAAAGTAAATAATCATAAGGTCAAAAGACTGTGAGAAAAGAAGAATTGTTCGTACATCTGGATATGTATGAGGTAGACGCAATTCTTTAGTTAGTCTTGAATAATGTTCTTAACTTAAGGTAAAGGTTGGGCACCTTTATCTTGTTAAAGTTGTAGATTCTTTTACTGGCATTTGAGTGGGATCAAATGTGTTATGATGAGTCTAAAATCATCAAAGTGGCTTTGAGTAAAAGATCTAGTGCACTAGGTGCATTGAACTGGATCACAATAAAATACTTTATCTAGAACCGTCAGTAGATAAAAGTCTTTTCATTATAATGACAATCGGAGAGTCTATCTTAATCCTGAGATAAATGATGGACTTATGGTTGCAAGTGTTATCATTTGAGTTATCAATGAGTACGATTATATAGCATAGTCTATCCTCGATAGTTTGGTGGTATTCATTTGTTAATCGATAGAGGACTTCATTTATAGATATGGACATCGTGGCTCCATTTATTAAATGAGAGTAGAATATCATCATATGGATGTTTTGAGGTATTGGATATTAAATCTTAACGTTAAGTTTTCAATAGTGTCTATTGAAACATGGCTTCTGGACAAGTCAAAATATCCAAGTTCAAAATGTGGTCATATGAGGAAATATGGTAACTTGAAGAGCTATAGGCGGTCTATGAGCTCTTGGCGATTACTGATATTCTTCACGATGATACACCATCTCCTATAAGATTGTCTAGGGTATGAATGTGAATCATTTTCTTATTCCATCTTTATTTAAGAGTGCAATTTTAGTTCTTTGGTGGAATGAACTAAAATTAATAGATTGAACCTAAGTGAATCATTTGTTGATTGTGATTGGGTTATGTCTATTGGAGCTTAAATTTAGATAGGCCCGCCAAGATCCCCAATCCACACGGACTTGCATGGATCACTTGATATATTCTACCGGACCAATTTATGGGTCCATCTAGAATTGTATTTAATATATTAAGAATATAATTTGCACATTATTTATTTAATGGGCTGATCAATTATATTAATATATTAATGAAAGGCATGTGGGCTTGTTTCTTTTAGTAAGAATGGGTCTGGTTCATATGTGGGCCTTTTATTAAGGTCCAATGGATTTAATAAAATAGAAAAACAATATATAGATATATTAATATATATGGCACATGGCCGAGATATATATATGATATTATATTGTTTTATTTTTATTATTTGATTAAATGGAAATTAATTAATTATTTAATTAAAAATCAAAATCTTTTTCTGACTAGGAAATATGTTTCTTAGTAGTGTACTATTGTGGTAGTATAAATAAAATAAAAGACTTTATTTGGTAAGTAGATAAATAAGGGATTTATTTATCTAGTCAAATAAGGAAGTCTTTTATATAGTCACAAATACACTAAAGAGTTGGATTAAGGTTTGGAATTCTAAGGAAATCTATCTAGGGTTAGGATTTAAGTCAAAAGACATAAATCCTACATGGTAAAGGATTTCGGCCTCAATGTATAGATATATATATATATATTTATAAAGCGTACGGCATGATATAGAGATATATATTGACTTATATAGAATATAGAATGTGTGCAGTATTCACGCCTAATATATATTGATATATATGCTTAGTAAGGCAAGGTAATTCACGCCTAACATATATATATATATATATATATATATATATATATATATATTGACAAATATATGTTTTTTTGGCAAGTGATTTGCGGCAAATACTTATATATATATATATTCTTATATAGAATTAAAAGAACCCTAATGCGGACTTGAGAGTATTTTCTTTTGCTTGAGAAAAATAACATCCAACTCTTAGATTAGTGTGAGAATTCGGCCAAGAGGAATAGAGAGAAAAGTTTGTTCTTATTTCGATAGTGCACTAGTAACTTTTATATCAAAAGGTTTTGTGCACAATTTCGAATAAGGTTCATGCGAGTTTCGATCTAACGATTGTGAATTCAAAAGTGACCGGAACATTCTTTGTAGCCTCTTGGAATTTGTTGTGACTAACGAAAAGGAAAAGTTTTGTTAATCTATCCACAGGTACACAATTCAAAGAGAAGAGAGACCACGCTCCTAGGTGATTCACGTTCGTGATTGGATTGGAAGATCTTGCGGATTACCATCGACGCAATGTCAATCGGATCACGCGACAAAGGTATGATATCTTTAGTATTATATATTAATTAATTAGAGGGTTAAGGTTCAAATTATGAAAAAATTTTAAACTATACTAAACCCGATTTTAGTCTCGCTTCCGCTGCGTGCAAACGTATTTTTCCCTACAAAACCCTCACGGGAAAAACCATGGGCTGGTAAGTGCGCCATACTCGAACCTCGAATCCACTAATTGTGATAGCGTATACAACCTAATCCCGGTTTGACTGCCAAATCCCGGCCAATATCCCGCTACCGCTAACCGCAGGCCTATAAAAGTGGACTTAGTCCAATTTGCTCATGTGACCACCTAATCCCGGTGTACGACCTAATCCCGATCTATCACACAAGACTTACTTTTCCGAAGAGATCAACACCCTAAGTGAATATGCAATGATATCCAAATATGCAATATAGAGCTAAGGTACTCTAGATGCTTACCGAGGATTATATGATGACAATAAAATCAATCCTAGATATGAAAATAGCTATATGTCATGGCATACAACTTTAGCTAAGTAAAGGATAACCAATCCTAGATACAAAGCTATCACAAATAATCCACAAACATTCAAAAGATTAACTAGTTGATTAAAATACAATCTATCAACCTAGTTATCAATAAATCACACAAGAATGTTTATGGCATAGCTTTTAGGCAATAATGACCTAATCATTTAAGCTATCAAAAATAATCTCAATCATATAATGAGATTAATTAGCTAGATATAAAATAGGCATGAAAACCTAGCTAACATAAATAACCCAATCATCACATAATCTCAATCATGTATGTAGAAATTAATCTAAACACATACAAGTAATAAATGAGATAAAATTGATAAGTAGAAACACTAATTATGTAAGATAAAAGTGTTCAACAAATCATACCATGTGTGTTGAAGAAGATCCATGCATTAGCACATGCTAGATGAACCTAGATGATGCCTAGATGATGATTTGTGCATGTGGGAATGGGTTTAGAGAGATAAAGATGTAATCTTTAAGCTTTTTCTCTCAAGTCTCTCTTTCTCTCTCAAGAATAAGGAGCCTCTCTCTCTAGGGTTTGATTTTGTGGCTCTTCCCTCAAAATGATGAGAAAGTTATGTATTTATAATGCCCAAGTGAAACTATGTCGTTTTGGAAGAAATGGAAAAATTATGGGCATTTTCACTGTACTCGCGTCAATGCAGCGACTCAAGATTCAAGCGCTTCAAAACATGACCAAATGATATTGAAACCTTTTGTATGATATATCGTTGGAACGGTATTGATGTCTACTTTCTATTTCTTTTAATAGAATGACATTTTGATGTCTTTAGAAAAAGTTATGGTTAATTGAGTGACTAAAGGTCAGAAACGGACAACAACAGAGTGGCCCTGTTTTGGTTGTAACTTTGGAGATTTTAAAACCAATCCAAACGGTCATAAAATATTACGAATAATATACCGTTGGAAAGATATGGGTGTCTAGTTTGTACAGAAAATTTCAAAACTCATTTTGAAGCTTTGTATAAAAAGTTATGGTCACAAGACCATGCACAGGTCAGTTTTGAAAACACTTGAAACATTGAAATCCAATCTTTTGAAACTAGACACCTTACTCCAATCAACCCAACCAAATTTAACACTTATCCAAGAGAAGAATGAGACCTTCTCAAGTGGTCAATCATCGCGCTAAGAAATGCACACCATCGTGCAAGCGCGGACGTTTCCGAACATCCTTCGGGAAACGAATTATACCACACTTGAAGCTAACATACATGAAGTGCACGTGTGGGTATTGAATGCATCCTAATGCCTAACATGTCATGGCATTATCATTGAACAAGATGCACTCAAATCAAACATGCATGAATAAAATTCATGACTTTGCATCCTAATGCCTAAACATGTCATGGCATTTCAATAAACTAGATGCAATTAAATAAACATGCATGAAGAGATATTCAACAATTATGAATACACACATATGAAAACACACAACATATAAGTATAAGAAATATGCATGAGTTGTGAGTGTGTGCAACTATGATCTCTTCAAAGCATGTAAGCACTAGAATTTACCTTTTGTGCTTCTTCTCTTGAGGTCTTGAGAGGGCCATTGAACTTTCACCAATTCCTAAGCTACCCTTACAATAAGCCCCACATGTGGTTTGTCTACAAAATAAGCCAATCAATAATTGGGAATCCTTACAATCTCCCCCTTTGGCTATTTCGTGACAAAACCACCACTCACATTAATCCTCACAACAAAATAGAAACTAAAGGGATTTTCTACATTACAAAGAGATGATTAAAAGCTATATCTTCAAGTCTTCATTCTCTTGTAGAACAATCAATCTTTCAAAAACAAAGTTTCTATACTTTCCAATACAAGTATATGTGAGATTAATCATGTGAGATAAAACAAGCATTTGCAATAAGAATTTAAGCACAACATTATGCAATGTATGTGAAGTGCAAATGCTCCCCCTCAATGGGTTACTCTCCCTCAAAGTAAAGAACTCCCCAATCATGTGAATGCTATAATAATTTAGCAATTAGCATTCTCCCCCTAACTACATACTACTCCCCCTTTTTGTCATGAGATGGGCAAAGGAGTAGTCCCCAACCGGGTCACTTGTAGCAAAGAGAGATAGTAGCATACATGTCATTTGCATAATCATATAATGCACTTTATGCAACTCAATTAATTGGAGAGAACAAGGAGATTTATTTTTATAAAAAATGTGTGATTAATATGTTTTGCATGCAAGACATGTTGCATTCAAATCCAAAAGCAATGGTATTTGGCAAAGCAAATGACAAAGGTTTCCTTTAAGAATTCAAACCAATTTCATCATTTGTCATGAATAAAAGCAAGGATATAGAAGATTCATTGAATTTAATTTTAGAGCACTATATCCAACTTTATAAGCCAAACATGTCATGAGCGACTTTGCACCCTATTTGATTTTTCCGAATAAGATATCCGTATGATAGTAGACATGTTCAACAAATAAAGAAAGAGAGACATTATGATTTTCATTTGAGTCTCAATTGCTTTTCACACATTATTTTTGCATTTAAGAAAATGCAATCAACAAATCATGCTTCTCATTTTTAGCATGTAATTTTAAAAATCATGCTTTTCACATTTTCATTCTAAGCATGTCATTTAACAATCATCATGTCATGGAGATTATTATAGGTCATTCAAAGAGTACTTCCTATGTATATATCTCATAGTCCAAATATGCATGTTTGAACATAAATATGGCATGGATTGCAATACAAGCAAGGTTCACACTTATTAAAGTAAAAACATATAAGCATATGTGCAACCAAGCTACTCAAGCAATTAATAAAGAAGCATAAGATATGTCAAAATTTTTGCATGCAACAAGTATGCAAATGCTCTCTTTGCTTGAGTTCCCCATATGGGGTCAAAATCCATACCGCTTCAATGAAGGGCATGAGGTCCTAAAGACCTACTAAGTCCATTGGACCTAGTTGAACCTATTGGAGACTTGTTAGTCTCGTAGCAAGCGGGTTCATCATTTCTAATCCACATAGATGTCTCAATTACATTTCTAGTGGTCATAGGTTCTAGAGTTATATATGTCAAAGGATCATGCATCTTAGCTCTAGCCTTTTTCTTTTCAATCATGCATTAAAATCTACATTTTAATGTAATGCAAGTAACTTGGTCTAACATGACCATCAATACCACACAAATGATAAGAGGAGATAAGGTTAGGAATTATACCATTCCCTTGAGCATGCAAAAGTGTTTTCCCTTGTCGTTGTGGTTGTCTTGGTAGTTGGATAAGATCTCTCCTCCTTTGTTGATGACCAAGACAATGTTGCTTGCTCGGTTGAGCTTGCATGATTGATCACTTCCCTTTTAGGATCGTAGGTTGAGGGAAGTTAGCCTTCCTGGTTGGTTAGACCAAGATTGAGGAAGGCTTGGGCTTGAAGCTCTTTGGTGATGTGAGCAACGCCCTTTCATCTTCATCTCCTCTCTCACCTTAGAGGGACATCTCCTCATCGGAGTTATTTTCTTCTCTCTCAAATTCACTCATAGTGTTTGAGTCAAATGAATGCATATGAGAAGAATGCAAGATGTATGTCAAAAACAACAATCATACAAAATGCACAACACACCAAAAATGAGCTTGGATTACCTAAGTATATCTAGGAACCCGCTCTGATACCAACTGAAACAAATAATGCACGGCGTGTATAAAACTAATCTAGATGGGGGATGAATAGATTTTATCAATTATTACCCAATTTTCGCGTTTAGTCAATTTTACGAAAATTCCCCAACTAGACAATATAAACAACAAGTGTAATATGGTGCGGAAATTAAATAACACTTGATATTTACGTGGAAACCCTCACGGGAAAAACCACGGGCTGGTAAGTGCACCATACTCGAACCTTGAATCCACTAATTGTGATAGCATATACAACCTAATCCCGGTTTGACTGCCTAATCCCGGCCAATATCTCGCTACCACTACCCGCAGGCCTGTAAAAGTGGACCTAGTCCAATTTGCTCATGTGACCACCTAATCCCGGTGTACGACCTAATCCCGATCTATCACACAAGACTTACTTCTCCGAAGAGATCAACACCCTAAGTGAATATGCAATAATATCCAAATATGCAATATAGAGCTAGGGTACTCTAGATGCTTACCTAGGATTATATGATGACAATAAAATCAATCCTAGATATGAAAATAGCTATATGTCATGGCATACAACTTTAGCTAAGTAAAGGATAACCAATCCTAGATACAAAGCTATCACAAATAACCCACAAACATTCAAAAGATTAACTAGTTGATTAAAATACAATCTATCAACCTAGTTATCAATAAATCACACAAGAATGTTTATGGCATAGCTTTTAGGCAATAATGACCTAATCATTTAAGCTATCAAAAATAATCTCAATCATATAATGAGATTAATTAGCTAGATATAAAATAGGCATGAAAACCTAGCTAACATAAATAACCCAATCAACACATAATCTCAATCATGTATGTAGAAATTAATCTAAACACATACAAGTAATAAATGAGATAAAATTGATAAGTAGAAACACTAATTATGTAAGATAAAAGTGTTCAACAAATCATACCATGTGTGCTGAAGAAGACCCATGCATTAGCACATGCTAGATGAACCTAGGTGATGCCTAGATGATGATTTGTGCATGTGGGAATGGGTTTAGAGAGATAAAGATGTAATCTTTAAGCTTTTTCTCTCAAGTCTCTCTTTCTCTCTCAAGAATAAGGAGCCTCTCTCTCTAGGGTTTGATTTTGTGGCTTTTCCCTCAAAATGATGAGAAAGTTATGTATTTATAATGCCCAAGTGAAACTATGTCGTTTTGGAAGAAATGGAAAAATTATGGGCATTTTCGCGGTACTCGCGTCAGTGCAGCGACTCAAGTTCGAGTGCTTCAAAACATGACCAAACGACATCGAAACCTTTCGTATGATATATCGTTGGAAAGGTATGGATATTTACTTTCTACTCGTTGTTATAGAATGACATGTTGATTTCTGTAGAAAACGTTATGGTCAATTGAGTGACCAAAGGTCAGAAACGGACAATAACAGAGTTGCCCTGTTTTGGTTGTAACTTTGGAGATTTTAAAACAAATCCAAACGGTCATGAAATATTACGAATAATATACCGTTAGAAAGGTATGGGTGTCTAGTTTGTACAGAAATTTTCAAAAATCATTTTGAAGCTTTGTATAAAACATTATGGTCACAAGACCATGCAAAGGTCAGTTTTGAAAACACTTGAAACATTGAAATCCAATCTTTTCAAACTAGACACCTTACTCCAATTAACCCAACCAAATTTAACACTTATCCAAGAGAAGAATGAGACCTTCTCAAGTGGTCAATCATCGCGCTAAGACATGCACACCATCATGCAAGCGCGGACGTTTCCGAACATCCTTTGGGAAACGAATTATACCACACTTAAAGCTAACATACATGAAGTGCACGTGTGGGTATTGAATGCATCCTAATGCCTAACATGTCATGGCATTATCATTGAACAAGATGCACTCAAATCAAACATGCATGAATAAAATTCATGACTTTGCATCCTAATGCCTAAACATGTCATGGCATTTCAATAAACTAGATGCAATTAAATAAACATGCATGAAGAGATATTCAACAATTATGAATACACACATATGAAAACACACAACATATAAGTATAAGAAATATGCATGAGTGTGAGTGTGTGCAACTATGATCTCTTCAAAGCATGTAAGCACTAGAATTTACCTTTTGTGCTTCTTCTCTTGAGGTCTTGAGAGGGCCATTGAACTTTCACCAATTCCTAAGCTACCCTTACAATAAGCCCCACATGTGGTTTGTCCACGAAATAAGCCAATCAATAATTGGGAATCCTCACATTCTTCACTAGGTTTTTGGCCTATTTGACTTGGGTAATGAAGATCCCATCATCTAATTGCCTAATTTGCAAACCTAGGAAGTAACTTAGCTCACCAACAAGACTCGTCTCAAATTCATGAGACATAACATCAACAAATTGTTGGACCTTGGTGTTGTTGGCGGAGCCAAACACTATATCATCAACATAGATTTGAGCTATAAAGAGCTCATCCTTGTCTTTCTTGATGAATAGAGTCTTGTCAACACTACCCCTTGAGTAGTTATTGTCAACGTGAGGCACTCATACCAAGCCCTCGGTGCTTGTTTCAACCCATATAGAGCCTTCTTGAGGCGATAGACATGGTTGGGGTGTTGTGCATCCACAAACCCTTTGGGTTGTTCAACAAACATTTCCTCTTGCAAGAATCCATTGAGGAAGGCATTCTTGACGTCCATTTGATGCAATTTGAACTTGTGCACACAAGAAATGGACAAGAGAAACCTAATGGACTCTAAATGGGCAACGGGAGCAAAAGTCTCCTCAAAGTCGATACCCTCAATTTGAGAGTACCCTTATGCTACAAGTCTAGCCTTGTTCCGCACTATGTTGCCATCCTCATCAGATTTGTTCCTATAAATCCACTTAGTGCCTATAACATGTGTGCTTTTAGGCCTAGGAACTAGAGTCCAAACCTCATTCCTTTCGAATTGGTTTAGCTCTTCTTGCATGGCAAGAACCCAAAATTCATCATTCAAGGCTTCATCAACCTTTTTGGGTTCAATTTGAGAGGTGTAGCAAGTAAAGCTAATGAGATTAGCAATTTGACGCCTAGTCCTTACACCCTCATTCACATCTCCAATAACATCCTCTTTGTTATGGATTCTTCTAACCCATGGAGCGGGTTCATTAAAGTCCAAGAGAGGGACTCTATTAAGAGGTTGTGTGTCCTCATTATTACCATTGGACGTCCGAACATTGGGAGTTTTCATAACCCTCTCCAAAGGAGAGTCATCATCTAAAACTTCCTCCTCATTATGGTCATTAGACTTGAGCCTTGTATCATCAATGACAACATTGGATGATTCCATGATGGTTCGAGTTTTCAAGTTGAAAACTCTATAGGCTCTACTATTCAAGGCATAGCCAATAAAGATACCCTCATCACTCTTAGCATCAAATTTGCCAAGTTGATCACGGTTATTTAAAATATAGCATTTGCTTCCAAATGTGTGGAAGTAGCTAACATTTGGATTCCTACCTTTCCATATTTCATAGGAGGTATTTCTAGATCCGGGCCTTAGGAAAACTCTATTCCCTATATAGCAAGCCGTATTGACAGCTTCGGCCCATAGGTTCCTAGGGACATTGTTGCTAAGCAACATCACTCGGGCCATCTCTTGAAGGACCCTATTCTTCCTCTCAACAACTCCATTTTGTTAAGGTATCCTAGGAGCCGAGAACTCATGGGAGATGCCTAAGCTATTGCAATAGCTTTCAAAAGAGGCATTCTCAAATTCCCTCCGATGGTCACTTCTAATCCGTTTAATGCTTTTAATGTTAGAATTCATTTCATTTTGTATTTTAGTACAAAGCATTTTAAACTTATCAAAAGTTTCAGATTTTTCTCTAAGAAAATATGTCCATGTGAATCTAGAGAAATCATCTACACAAACAAAAATGTATCTCTTTCCACCTAAACTCTCGGTTTGCATTGGACCCATAAGATCCATGTGGAGAAGCTCTAGGGGCTCCTTGGTGGAGAGATACTTGCCGTTTTTATGCATGCTCTTGGTTTGTTTTCCTTGTTGGCAAGGTCCACAAACTCCAATGGCTTTCTTCCCAAGCTTAGGGAGGCTACGCACACAATTGAACTTTCTAAGGGTTCTTAAATCCCTAAAGTTCATGTGGCCAAGTCTTTCATGCCACAACTCTATTAACTCATCCATGGATACATTGTTTGAGACTATTCTAGCTTCAAGACAATAGCAATTATTGCTAGATCTCATACCGTTCAACAAGGTTTGTCCATCGGGCTTTAGGATAGAGTAATCATCTTTACTAAACAAGACGGAATATCCTTCATCACTAAGATGTGAAATGCTTATCAAATTGGCTTTCAAGCCATTAACAAATAAAACATCAGATAAGGAGGGTAGTCCGAGAATGGAAATGGTTCCTTTCCCTACAACTCTCTTTTTGGATCCATCACCAAAGGTGACACATCCTCTTTCCTCCATGACAAGAGTCTCAAAGAAAATCTTGTTTCCCATCATGTGCCCAGAGCACCCACGATCTAAATACCAAAAATTAGAAGAATTTGCCTTTAAGGCTATTTGAGCAACATGGCAAACAATTTCATTCTTTCTAATCCACCTAGAAACAATATTAGCTTTCTTAGTGGTCTTTGGTACATGGCCTCTAGATGTCCTAGAATCATGCATATCAATATTATCATTCCTAGGAACATGCATCATGGCTCGTTTCTTTTTCTTTTCAATCATACTTCTAGTTTTGCACATTTTAATATAACGAAAGCATCTTGGTCTAATATGACCATCAAAACCACAAAAATGACATGTTGGAATAAAATAAGGAATCATACCTTGTCCTTGTCTTTGTGGTTGAGTGGGTTCAATCCATCTTCGTTGTTGAAACCGGTCTAGCTTGCTTCCTAGCTTGAGGTTGCATGATTGGTCTCTTTCCTTTGTGAGCCAATTGTTGAGGAATGTTGGCTTGAGGGACCCTAGTGGATTGAGCTTGAGGTTGCCTTCTTGGCACCAACTTCACTTATGCATTCTCTGAACATTGTCCTAGTTCTCACTTCTTTCTAGGAGTTTGCACAAATGAAGCTTCTTCGTTCCCCAAACTCTTGACAAACACGATCTTGTTAGAGGTAGAGATCTTCTTGCCATCTTCATACCCAAGACCCCTTTTGTCACACGGACTCTTTCCAACACCAAGTATATGATCAAGCTTCCTGGTGCTAGAATCCATCCTAGCTAATGATTCTAAAGCTTCATCAAGCTCCCTCTTCAAACCTTCTTCATTCCTCTTAGATAAGACTAACTCCTCTCTTATCTTATCTTTATTCTTTGTGGATCTCACTACTTCTTCACTTAATTGGTCTATATGAGATGAGAGCTCTAGGTTTCCTTCCTTCAATCCTATGATCTCTCTCTTGTTCTTTAACCTAGAATTCTCAAACTTAACCATGTAGTCTCTAAGACCCATCTTATCTACTTTTCCATTAGTAGAGTGAGATGAATAGCCATCATCACTTGAGTCAATTTCCTCTTGACTCTCATTCTCTTCTTCACCAGAACTTTTGCTCTTGTAAGAGGAGGCAAAAGCTATGAAGTTAGCTATGAGCTCTTCATCATCCGAAGACTCATCTCCCTCATTGGAGTCATCACTTCCACTGCATGTAGCGGCCATCACTTTCCTCTTTTTCTTGTTAATGTGATTAGCACATTCGGGGGCAAAGTGGCCTATACCACCACACTCATAGCAACAGACCCCTTTCCTTTTGGTCTTCTCTTGCCTAGGCTCAAACTTCTTGAATGAAGTCTTTTTCTTGAAGTCTTGACCCTTGGATTCGAAACCTTTCTTCTCAGACTTGTAGAATTTCTTGAACCTTCTCATCAAGAGAGCCATTTCTTCGTCCGAGTGATCATTCTCCTCCTTCTCTACTTTGGAGGCTTTCAAAGCAATTCCCTTTTGCTTTTTAGGAGGTGTGGAGGTAGGACCCTTCCTAGACTCATAAGCTAAAAGCCTCCTTATCACCTCCCTCGGCTTCATATCCTTATATGTGCTATTTTCCTCTAAAACCGTCACCTTTGATTCAAACCTATCGAGGAGAGATCTCATAATCTTTTGCTTGATTCTCCTATCCGAGTAAGGGTCACCAAGTTGATGACTTTGGTTGACTATGTCCATCAACTTGATCTCAAGTCATTGAAGCACTCATTCTCCTCCATCTTAAGCATCTCGAATTGAGTTTTGAGGACTTGAAGTTTAGAGTCCTTTACCACTTCGGTTCCCTCATGTTCAATCTCTAGGATGTCCCATGCCTCATTAGCTATCCTAATATTTTGAATCAATTTATATTGATTTTCGTCCATTGCACATAGGATGGCATGCATCGCCTTCCTATTCTATTTTGATGCCTCAAACTCTTGCACGTTCTATTGCGCCTTAGGCTTGAGCACATCCTCTCCTCCACCCGTAGGAGTCATCATGGGTGATGTGTAGCCGTCTTCAACCGCCATCCAAGCTCGGTCATGGATTTGACATATGTACGACTCCATCTTGCTTTTCCAAGAGGCATAATTCAACCCGGTAAGAAGTAGAGGCCTTGTGCTAGAAGCACCCTCGTTGCCACCACCATTTCCACTCATAGTGTTTATGAATGAATGAAATGAATGCAAATGTATGAATGAAATGAATGCAAATGTATGAATGAAATGAATGCAAATGTATGAATGAAATGAATGCAAATGTATGAATGATCAAAAATCACACAAAATGCAAAACACACCAAAATAAGCAAGGATCACCTATAGGAACCCGCTTTGATACTAATTGAAACAAATATTACATTGTGTGTATAAAACTATCTAGAGGGGGGGAGGGTGAATAGATTTTAACAATTTTACCCAATTTTCGTGTATGGTCAAGATTATGAAAATGCCCCTAATAGTCAATAAAATATAGCAAGTGTAATATGGTGCGGAAATATAAACAACACTTGATATTTACGTGGAAACCCTTATAGGAAAAACCACGGGCTGTTGAGTGAGCCACACCCGAACCTCGAATCTACTAAATAATCCTGGTATGAGTGAACCTAGTTTGAATGCTTGTGATCTAAGAAACCTAATCCCGGAAGCTACACACAAGACTTTGATTCTCAATGAGGAGATTAACACCCCAAGTGAATATATGAATATCCAAAATGCAACATAGAGCAAGGGAACCCTATATGCTTATCTAAGATGATGATTTTGCAATTAAAGCAATCCTAGATATTAAAAACTAAATGACATGTCAAATAGCTTAGCAAATCAAGATTAAGCAAAAACCTAATTAGCTATCACAATACAACTCTCAAACATTCAATACACTAATCTCAATCTTGTATCGAAAATATATATGAATAACATACAAGTAATAAATGAGATTGCTTGTTAAGAAAGATACAAAATATGTAAGATATTAGTGAAAAGCTTACCAAGCAAAGTGTGATGAAGAATCCATGCAAGATGATATCTAGATGATCAAAGATGATGCTAGATGATGATTGATGATCATGGAAAAAGTGTTTGAGTAATCAAAGGTGAGTTCTTGGTATTTTTCTTTCTTTTGAAAAATATCCTAAGTATGGAATCTGAAAATGAACTCTCTTGATTGACCTAAAGTCAAAGTGGCATATATATAGGGTGTCAATATGAAGTGTGGTCGTTTTGAAAAGTGACATAATTTTTGCCTTAGGAGCTGTACAGGTCGTTGTACGTAGAGCGACTTGTATAGCGCCTTTCTGGAAAAATGAAGAACATGAAGAACAATCTTCGTAGGCGCTGTACGTACAACGCCTATCTCAGACCCGAGAAGAATATATTTGAGGCAGCGCACTTTTGTACAACGCCCGTACAGCGCCTCTTCAAAATACATCAGACCTGATGCATTAAAAAGGGCATTTTTCCACCAGGTCAAGTGGGTGCTGTTCGAATAGCGTTTTGTAGAGCGCTTTGAATAGCGCTATTGCAAACAATGCACTCCTAGGCCTAATGCATGACAAGGCTTTGGAAATACAAAATGCAATCATGTAAACATGCAAGAAGAGATATTAATGAACATAAATGCACAACAATAAGACACACAATCATACAAGGATTAAACATATGCATGAGTTGTGAGTGTGTGCAACTATCTCTTCAAAGCAAGTAAGCACTTAGAAATTACCTTTGGTGCTTATCAATGATGAGGTCTTCAAAGGACATTGAACTTGAATCTCAATACTAAGTTACCCTTACAAAGAATCCCCAACATGTGGTTTGACCACGAAATAAGCCAATCAACAAATGGGAACCTTACAGGATACAAGATTGAGATTAGTGTATTGAATGTTTGAGAGTTGTATTGTGATAGCTAATTAGGTTTTTGCTTAATCTTGATTAGCTAAGCTATTTGACATGTCATTTAGTTTTTAATATATTGGATTGCTTTAATTGCAAATTCATCATCTTAGATAAGCATATAGGGTTCCCTTGCTCTATGTGCATTTTGGATATTCATATATTCACCTAGAGTGTTAATCTCTTCATTGAGAATCAAGTCTTATGTGTAGCTTTCGGGATTAGGTTGCTTTGATCGCAAGCATTCGAACTAGGTTCACTCATACCGGTATTAGGTAGGTGTGTGATTACTTCCGGGATTAGGTTGAAATTTTATCACTTTTAGTGGATTCGAGGTTCGGGTGTGGCTCACTCAACAGCCCCGTGGTTTTTCCTGTGAGGGTTTCCACGTAAATATCAAGTGTTGTTTATATTTCCACACCATATTACACTTGCTATATTTTATTGACTATTAGGGGCATTTTCGTAATCTTAACCATACTCGAAAATTAGGTAAAATTGTTAAATCTATTCACCCCCCTCTAGATAGTTTTATACACACTGTGCAATATTTGTTTCAGATTGGTTAGTGATGGACCTTTAAGTGACTTAAAGGTTAATGATCTACCAACTTGTGAATCCTGTTTGGAAGGTAAAATGACCAAAAGGTCGTTTACGACCAAAGGCAAAAGAGCCACTGAATGTTTAGGATTAATAAACACTAATGTATGTGGTCCTATGAGCATTCAATCTAGAGGTGGATATGAGTACTTTATCACTTTCACAGATGATTACTCGAGATTTGGATATGTGTATCTCATGAGACATATGTCGGATACTTTTGACATGTTCAAAGCATTTAAAGCTGAAGTGGAAAATCAGCTAGATAAACACATAAAAATCTTAAGATCTGATCGTGGTGGAGAATATCTATTTGGTGAGTTTCAGCAATATCTCCTCAAGCTTCGTCCCATTTCTCCTCCCTTGATTCGGCATATCATTGGTAATGGTCACGGCACTTCCTTGTGGTTTGATAATTGGCATCCCGATGGCCCTATTCTTTTAAATTGGAGCTCTAGGGCAATTTACGACTCAGGTCTTGGGAAAAAGGCTAAAGTCAGTTCTATTATTCTTGGTAATCAGTGGGTTTGGCCTTGCTCTATGTCGATTGACCTCCTTGAAATCAAGAACCACATGCCTTCTTACAACCCTAATTCTAGTTTGGAGGATTGTATTAAGTGGCTTCCTACACTTGATGGTATTTACACCACAGCCTCTACCATGGCTAGTCTTAAGGCTCATCATCCTTTGGTTCCTTGGTTTGAGCTTGTGTGGTATTCACATAACATTCCAAGGATGAGCTTCATTCTTTGGTTAGCTATTAGAGGGAGACTTTCAACGTTGGATCGTGTTCATCGTTATACTCCTCATGTTGGTACTCTTTGTGTTCTTTGCTCCACTTTTCCTGAGACTCATGCCCACCTTTTCTTTGAGTGTGCTTATAGCAAATTCATATGGTCTCATTTGAAGGATATGTGTGGTCGGCCTTGGAATGGTCAAAGATGGCCTAGTTTTATTGCTTGGGCTTCTCAACATTGGAGGGGGAAATCTCCTTCCATTGTTGTTAAGAAGCTTTGTCTTGCTGTGGCGGTTTACTCTATTTGGAGAGAAAGGAACAATAGAATATTTGGGAGCCCTCATAAGACCAGCATAGTCGTTACCCGTTCCATTATTGATACTATTCGTAGTAGGCTCTTATCTATCAATTTGAAGGATTGGCCTCATGTTGCTTTAAAATGGAATATTTTTATTAGTTGATTCGTTTGCCTTGTGTTTTTTGTGGTCATATGAGTAAATATGGTAACTTGGAGAGCTATAGAAGGTCTATGAGCTCTTGGCGATTACTGATATTATTCATGAGGATTCATTATCTTCAATAAGATTGTCTAGTGTACGATATCTTTATTATATGTTAATTAATTAAAGGGTCAAGGTTCATCTTTAAAAAGGAAATTTTTTTTGAAATATACTAAACCTATTTTAGTCTCGCTACCGCTGCGTGCAATCGTTTTTTCCCTATACTTTCTGGGTTCTAAAAGCCTTAGACTTGATCGAGGTAGATAGAAGTCCATACCCTGGTCACATTTGTATAGGCGAGGTATCAGGATATCTCTCCCATGGTTCCTTTTTACCCCGTCTTAACTTCCAAGGCCGATGGAAAATTCTTCTTTGATCCCTGTCATTTTTGGCAGTTAACAGAAGTCCCCCCTGACTTGAACACCAGTATCTTGCTGGGCTTGGAGTCAGGATTTCTAGTCCGCTTGAAGGATTTTCCATCATGTATGCCTGACTAGTCTCGTCTGGCTGGTTTCCATTACTTGGAAGGTGATCCTCCTTGGATTCGATGGCATTTAATGCACGGTCCACGTGCTGGATGACGATTGCCTTTAGATTTTAAACGGGACATTTTAGCACGACTCCCTCGAAACCGTCACGATACGTTTCCGGTTACATTTCTTCTTCTATGTCAGTAACTGTCCTCCTTTGCCTATAAATATACTGTCTCATCTTCTTTCATACGCTCACGCTTACTTGCATTTCTTTAAAGAGTAAAATTTTTCTTCTCTCTCAAGTCTTCCTTCTTCAAGAATTCTCACTTTCTCCTTTCCTCTATTGAATTGGCCTCACCATCGAAGCTCCCAGTTTCTACTCTAGCCCTTCCCACCTTGAATCTCCCATTTGCTAAACCCTCAACCTGCCTCCTCAAATCCTCCCGATAGCCTCGACGGACTATTAAATACGGAGCGGGTAGAGTCAGGGGAGAGTTCCCCGACATCCAAAGGGAAGAAACGTGGTCGGGACGAGAGCAACGCCGCTGGTGATAGCACTCCGCTTAAGCGCCGTTGTTTTGATGGGAATTTGGAACCGGGTCGGGTTTCAATAGCAGACCAGACGACCAGGTTCAAATAGTTGACGAAGAAGACGACGAGGACGTTGATGACGAGGAAGGGGAAGGGAACTTTTTGGCTATCGACTTAGCAGGGGTTCAAACTGGTCATCTGTCTTCTTTTCATGACAGCCGGATTATCCCAGATTCGCTTTGTACGGCTGACACCCTCATTCGATTGAGGTGGGTTTATAGGATCCCGGATTACATCTCTCTTTTTCTTCCACATCGGGGTTATGACATTTATACCCCTTCTACAGGCCGCCTACTAATTCATGTTACCGCCTTTGAGTGCGGAGTCTAGCTCCCTCTTCACCCCTCACTTCGCAGATTACTGGTAGCCCTGGAGTTGGCCCATCTCCAAATTTGTCCTGGGTTCTGGAAGAACTTGAAGGAATTCTTGGTGCTCTGGAAAGAGCAATGTGAAAAGGATAACTTGCAGTGGGAACCAGGTCTTGACGAGATTCACTATATCTATCAGGTGGCCAACTTGGTACCCTGTGGTCAGTTTTACTTGAGGCCCAGTAACAAAATGATGTTCATTGTACCCGGGGCGAATGTGAAGTACAACCAATCCTGGAAGGATGAATGGGTCGTGGTTGAAGGAGATTGGGGTCACTTGATGCATATCGAAGGGACTGAGTATTCGATCCCCACCCAATTCTCTCCTAAAGATAAATGGAGTGCAGGGGTTCTTTCTTCAGAATCCAGGGGGATCTTGAAGAAGATCCAAGATCGGGGTTATATGAATATGAAATACCCCTCCTGCGACCCCTTCGAAGGAGCCCGACTAGAGAGATATCTGAGGATATCTGTTGCTGAAATTTCCCTTACGGAGTAGTGTAAAATATACCTAGAGGGGGGGTGAATAGGTATAGGCCCAAATTCTTCCAATATTAAAAACTATGCAGAATATAACAAAGAAAATGCACACTTGAAGATTTTCAACAAATGGATTGATTTAACTAATGCAAAAGTAAATCAATATACAAGATATGCAATCAATGTAAAGTATGGAAGATAAGAAAAAGTAAAGTGAAAATTGACACAATGATTTTTACGTGGTAAAACCTCAAAGAGGAAACATCCACGGGTTGATACCACAACCACCGGCAAAGCAATCCACTACATGAAAAAGGACTTACACATTCAAGCTACCAACTCATGATATCCGCTCAAGCTATCAACTCCTAATCTACCCTCGGGCTTGTGAATCACCAAGCTTACTTCTTATTTGAGATATGTCATACACCTCTAGAAAGCAACTTCCTATCCAAGATGCTCACGTCTCTAGGAAGATTTCTTGCTTGCCTATCCGGATCCTCCCGACCCTAGACAAGTCTCCTTGCTTGATTATCAGAGTCCTCCCGACTCTAATCAAGACTTCTTTGCTCTATCCACAAAGCTTCACTCACTTTGCAAGAGACTTCAACCTAATGCAAGGCTATGATCTAAGTGATGCAAATGATGCAAACATAAAGCTAGATGATCAATCAAGCTAAATGTACATGTTCAATGATAATCTAGAATATGCTTTCATCAAACAATCACAAAAGTATCTAGAAATCAAGACATGCAAATCAATAAGAACAAGGTATGAATATTCAATATATCACACTAAAAAACCTAGTCCTTAGATCATGAAATTAAACCTAGAAAATAACATGAGGCACATCATATATACATTTTCTAGAATCAATTTCAAGTTGAATCAAGTTTAGCACATATAAGTTTAAGAGAAATCACAAAGCTAAAACTCAATTCACAAATGATCAAACACCCCTAGCATATGATCTAACATCCTTCCCAACATATTTCATCAATCAAATAGTAAGAATAAAAGAGATGATTAAAGATGAAATGAAAAAGAAGAAGTTGAACATACAACCTTGACCACGTACTGAAAATCAGGCCACTGGGAAACATGACGAACTCAGCTGCCTCTGAAAATACTTGGTCTTTGTAGCTTTCATCAAGACCAACAATTATGGCTTTTGGATCAATCGATTTCGTGTTCGTATGAGAAAGTTATGATCAAAATACTAAAACTAAAATGTTGAAGAATTCTGCAGCATTTCTTTGAAATTGTTCTTCAAGTTCTTCAATGTTTGGAGGGAAGGTGAAGTGTTTAAATGGAGGAGAGAGAGAAATTTTTTGGGCCAATCAGAGGTGGCCATGTCACCCACCCCGTGGGGGGCACATGGGCCACATCGGACTAGAGGGGTCCTTTGGCCGTGGGTCCCACGGCTCCCACACGGCTTGGCCCACGTGGCCTTTGGCCACCCTCTCCTCTCGCGCGCTCCCTCACGTTCTTCAGCCGTATCTTGGGCATCCGAACTCCGATTTTGAATCCGTTTTCAGATTACGAACCATGACTCCCTCATCCATGACGAAGACTACACAACTTTGAAAAATGGTTGAGAAATCATCTCGGAAAATGACGATGAAGTCAACTTAACGAATGAGAATGAAAAGTAGTGTAGCTACATCGTTTGGACTCGAAACCTTATGAATGAGTAACCGAAATGACCGGAACTCAATCAGGAATCAAATAAGAACATATTCAAGTCCAAAATATAAAATAAATAAATAAACAAACACAAATTCACACAAGCATGCCATATCAAAGAGATAGTCACAAAGCGTGCAATTCTACAATGTTTGTCTATTAGAGACCAATGAATGTGCATACTTAGAAGTGTGTGAATGTGTTATACCAAATGTTTGAACTACGATGCAGGGACACACATGTATGAATTGTGTGTATGTGTGCTAACGCCTTGCAAGAGGATCAAAGTCGAAGTATACCTTTGACGCTTTCTGATACGAACCTCGTCGATTGTATCACGATTGATGCCTAAGATCGTTCTAACCTCTGGTTCGGATGGAAAACCGCGACCCAACACCTATAATGAGATGTGAACCTTGGTATGAAGGAGGATGCCACAATCAAGGATGGAATACTCGATTGATAAGTCAAGGAGGAACGCCACAGAGAAATTTAATAAGTTCCAATTAGTTCTCAAAGAACAAAAGAGAAAATTCTCTCAAATTTCATTCAAATCAAGTCCACCGAAAAATACATCAAAAGGACCCTTAAATACTGAAACCCTAAAACCAAAAAGGAAATAAATATTTAATGCCTTACAAACGGGAAAGAAAATAAACTAAAACAAGCAACTAATTGACTTGCTCCCTATTTGGAAGGCTAAAATTTGGAAGCAAATCGGCCCCTTAATATTTGGAAACAAATCAATTCATTATTCTTTGGAAAACTAAGAAAAAGGAAAAAAACTGAAATTGACTCTCCTCCACACGCCCAAGCTTCTACTTCACGCCCAAGTCTTCTACTTCACGCCTAAGTCTTCTCTTATTCGGCCCAATTAATTGCCTTGATGACGTTAGTTAAGCCTTGGTCTTCATGTGGGCTCATCTTGGACTTTAATAATTCGGAATCAGCCCAAGTGTCTTGAATCAGGCCATTTAGTGCTTCCTTGAATCTCTTAGCCCTTGCCCTTGTTATTGGCCCAACCGGAACGTGCAATGGATCTCTTGATGTGGCCCCCTTATTCTCATCATTCCCTCCCTCTTGAAAAGGATTTGTCCTCAAATCGTCACCTACATCAAAAGGAGACAAATCAGAAACATTGAAGCTTGCACTAACATTATACTCACCTGGAAGATCTAACTTGTAGGCGTTGTCATTGATCCTTTCAAGCACTTGAAATGGGCCATCTCCCCTAGGAAGTAATTTAGAACGCCGCTGGACTGGAAACCGTTCCTTCCTCATATGCAACCACACCCAATCACCGGGTTCAAACACAACTTTCTTGCGCCCTTTATTAGCTTGCGTGGCATATTGCTCAGTTCTCCTCTCTATGTTTTGTCGAGTCTTTTCATGGAGTTGCTTAACAAAATCTGCCTTTTTCTTCCCATCCAAGTTAACATGCTCATTCACAGGTAAAGGAATTAAATCCAAAGGAGTCAACGGATTAAAACCATATACAATTTCAAAAGGCGAATAATGAGTTGCAGAATGCACACTCCTATTATAAGCAAACTCTACATGCGGCAAACAATCCTCCCATGTTTTCAAGTTCTTTTGTATTATAGCACGCAACAAGGCAGATAAAGTCCTATTAACTACTTCAGTTTGACCATCAGTTTGTGGATGACAAGTAGTAGAAAACAAAAGTTTAGTTCCTAACTTACCCCACAAAGTCTTCCAAAAGTAGCTTAAGAACTTAGCATCTCTATCTGAAACAATGGTCTTAGGCATGCCATGCAATCGAACAATTTCTTTGAAAAACAAATCAGCAATATGTGATGCATCATCAGTTTTATGACAAGGAATGAAATGTGCCATTTTAGAAAACCTATCAACAACCACATATATAGAATCCCTACCCCTTTTTGACCTAGGCAAACCCAACACAAAATCCATAGAAATATCAATCCAAGGTCCACTAGGGATAGGCAAAGGAGTATACAATCCATGAGGCTTGATCCTAGACTTAGCTCGTCTACATGTAATGCATTTTTCACAAATTCTTTCTACGTCACGTTTCATATGAGGCCAAAAGAAGTGTTCATGCAAAACATCTAGTGTCTTGGCTATACCAAAATGCCCCATCAAACCTCCCCCATGAGCTTCTCTAACAAGCAATTCACGCAAAGAACTTTTAGGCACACATAATTTAGTTTCTCTAAACAAAAATCCATCATGCCTATAAAACTTGCCAAATGCTACTTTTTCACATGCATTGAATACATTACCAAAATCAGAATCTTCCACATACAATTCTTTAATGTAGTCAAAACCAAGCAATCTAGTATCCAAAGTAGAAAGTAAAACGTACCTTCTAGACAAAGCATCAGCGACCACGTTTTCCTTACCTTTTTTGTACTTGATCACATATGGAAATGTTTCTATGAATTCCACCCACTTTGATATGAACCTCACCAAGAGTAGTGAGACCCGGAACCAATATATGGTAACGAAGGATCGTTTTCTAATTCAAATTTATAAAAACAAAGAAAATAAAGGACCGTGACCCATTATCTATATGGAGATAAGAACCAACGGTATCAAGAAGGTTGTAGACGCCACACTCAAGAACAAGAAAGAAGGTGAGTGATAAGTCAAGGTTTGAACGCCACAAGGTAGAACCTTGATAAGTTCATAGTTCAATGAAGAACCAAGAGAAAAAGTTCTCACAAATAATATTTTATTCAAAGTCTAGTCTCATATTACATCCATTCGTCCCTTATAAACTGAAACCCTAAAACCTAAAAAGGAAATAAATATTTGGCAATTAATGCCTTACAATCAGGAAAATAAATGGGCAATTAATGCCTTACAATCAGGAAAGAAATTAAAATTAAAACATGCAATTAGTTGACTTGCTCCCTATTTGGAAGGATAAATTTTGAAACAAATCAGCCTTTTAATTTGGGAAACAAATCAACTCATTATTCTTTGGAAACTAAAAAGGATAAAGCTGAAATTCGGACTCCTTAGCTCAAGTCTTCGCGCAACAAACTAGATTGCCGATGTTGGGCCTGTTGTGATCTTTTACAGATGCCGGAGTCTTCATAACATCTGTAGGGCTCGTCTTGGGCTTTCCGAAAACATATTATATTAGACAATCCGACTTCAGATGCACTCTGTAGAGGCCCACGAAGTTTAGCTCGGATTTGGGCCGAACTTGAACTTCAGCAACTCAGAATCAGCCCATCATTAAATGCTTCTTTGATCCTCTTGGCCCCTTGTAATTGGCCCAACTGGAATATGCAATGGATCCTTTGATGATGCTTCTTGATTCTCATCACACTTGGCATGCCGCTTATTTAGCTTGTGCTGTCCCTTTAAATGCTTCAAGGACTCATGATCCGTGTGAATCACAAATTCTTTCGGCCAAAGGTAGTGTTGCCAAGTTTCCAATGCCCTAACCAAAGCATACATCTCCTTGTCATAGGTAGGATAATTCAAGGCTGCTCCACTTATTTTCTCACTAAAAAATGCAATGGGACGTCCTTCTTGCATTAGAACAGCTCCAATACCTATTCCCGAAGCATCACACTCAATCTCAAAAGCTTTAGCAAAGTCAGGCAAAGCAAGTAAAGGTGCGTTAGTTAATTTCTCCTTAATCAAGTTAAACGCCTTTTCTTGGTCATTACCCCACTTAAAACCCACATTCTTTTTGATAACTTCAGTTAAAGGTGCGGCTAGACTACTAAAATCCCTCACAAACCTCCTATAAAAACTAGCCAACCCATGAAAGCTCCTTACTTGTCCCACATTTGTAGGTTTCGGCCACTCCTTAATTGCATTAACCTTCTCTTCATCAACCCCAATCCCTTTAGCACTAACAACAAAACCAAGAAATACAAGCCTATCCGTGCAAAAGGTACACTTCTTGGCAAACAACTTTTCAGTTCTTAAAACACCTAAAACAAGTTTTAAATGTTCAACATGCTCATCCAGGTTTTTGCTATAAATCAAAATATCATCAAAGTAAACAACCACAAATTTTCCAATAAAAGCACGCAAAACATGGTTCATTAATCTCATGAAAGTACTTGGTGCATTAGTTAATCCAAAAGGCATAACTAACCACTCATATAAACCATATTTTGTTTTAAAAGCAGTTTTCCACTCATCACCTTCTTTCATCCTAATTTAAGATCAATTTTAGTGAAGACAACAGAACCATGCAATTCATCAAGCATATCATCTAATCTAGGAATAGGATGTCGATACTTTACAGTGATATTGTTGATGGCACGACAATCAACGCACATCCTCCAAGTTCCATCCTTCTTAGGCACAAGCAATACGGGAACCGCACAAGGACTCATACTCTCACGAACATACCCCCTTTCCATGAGCTCATCAACCTGCTTTTAAAGTTCCTTTGTCTCCTCAGGATTACTTCTATATGCGGGTCTATTTGGAATTGGTGCTCCGGGTACAAAATCAATTTGGTGCTCAATCCCCCTCATTGGTGGTAAACCAATAGGCATCTCTTCGGGAAACACTTCATTAAAGTCCTGCAAAAGTGAAACAACAACACTAGGCAAAGAAGAGTCAATTTCGTTAGTACTAAAACAAGCCTCTTTGTACAAAAGTACAATCATTGGCTGATTTGAAAACAAAGCTTTTTTGATCTCACTCTCTCTTGCATAAAAACTCACTTGTTTTCTCTCTCTTTTTTTCTCATCAGCCTCTATTTTTTTTTTCACATTTTTTTCATTTTTTGCTGTTTCGGACTCTATCTCTTTTGTCTCTCTTTCTTTTGAACTCTCACTCTCCTTTTTAACATCTCTCTCTTTTTTTAACCTCACTTGATCTTCATATACTTGTCTTGGGGTTAAAGGTACAAGAGTGATTGGCCTTTTATTGAGTACAAAGGAGTATCTATTGGTATATCCATCATGTGTCACATGCCTATCAAATTGCCACGGTCTTCCTAAAAGGATATGACCCGAATCCATGGGTACCACATCACAAATAACTTCATCTTTGTAATTTCCAATTGAAAATGACACCAACACCTGTTTATTCACCCTAACTTCCCCACTATTATTCAACCATTGTAGCCTATAAGGTTTTGGGTGCTTCAAAGTTGTCAAATTCAATTTTTCCACCAAAGTAGTGATAGCCACATTAGTACAACTCCCCCCATCAATAATCATACTACATACCTTATCATTAACATGGCAGCGGGTGTGAAAAATGTTATCACGTTGCACCTCATCATCTTCCTTAGCTTGAGCACTAAGAGCTCTTCTTGCAACCAAAAGCTCTCCACCTACCGGATATTCAAAGTCACTTACATCCTCCAAATGCGGCATGGACTCATCATCAGATTCATCCTCGGATTTGATACCGCCATCATCCTTCAAAACCATTACTCTCTTGTTTGGGCATTGTGATGCAATATGACCTGCTCCCAAACACTTAAAGCACTTAATGTCACGGTTTCTAGAAGGTTGAGAATCTGATTTACCTTGATTTAATGTGCCACCGGCCTTGTGATCTTTGGAAGGTTCGGTCTTTGCCTTGGCCTTGAAACTAGGCTGGTCCTCTTTCTTGCTCCAATTCGGTTTCCATGATGATGAAAAGCCCGAATTTTGCCCAACCCGTGTGGAACCCCTCCTCTTCAATTGTTGTTCCACTTTAATGGCCATGTGTACCATGTCAGTCAACTCAACATAATGTTGCATCTCCACTACATTCGCAATGTCTCGGTTTAGCCCATTTAGAAACCTAGCCATAGTTGCCTCTCGGTCCTCCTCTACATCAGCTCGAATCATGGCTATCTCCATCTCCTTGTAGTAGTCTTCAACACACTTAGACCCCTGAGTAAGAGTTTGCAATTTTTGAAACAAACCCCTATAATAGTGACTTGGAATGAATCTCCTCCTCATAACAGTTTTCATCTCCTCCCATGTCTCAATAGGTCTTTCTCCATTTCGTCTCCGACTCACAATCAGTTGATCCCACCAAACAATAGCATAATCAATGAACTCTATGGCTGCCAATTTCACCTTCTTCAACTCGGAATATTCATGGCAATCAAACACTAACTCTATTCTTTTCTCCCACTCCAAATAAGCTTCAGGATCAGTTTTACCTTGGAAGGTTGGAATCTTCACCTTTATACTACCCAAGTTATTATCAACCCTTTCTCCATACCTATCTCCTCTATTCCCATACCTATCTTCTCTATTCCCATACCTAACTCCTCTACCTCCCATTCCATGCCTAAATCTGCCAGCACCCACATTAGACATGCGATCATCCTCCTCTAGGTTATTCCCATAATCATCTTCATAATCATTCCTAGGTAGGTTCCTTTGTCTTCGTTCCACATTAGGAGCCCTAATTGGCTGCTCCCTTTGTGAACTAGACTCCACTTTGTGTAACCTATCATTCATCTCGCCAAACCTATCATTCACCTCGCCAAACTGAATCTCCATTTGCGCCATGTGTTGTTGCATGACTGTAAACAAACGGTCGAGATCTACCGTTTTTGGTGCTTCGTCGGACAGTTCCTTACTGTTATCGTGTGACATTTTTAGAACCTGCAAAACAACAAGAATAAGTAAGCCTCACAAACACTCCCTCACGTGTTTACCCTCAAAGATGATGGCACTCACACTCGTGTTTCACTCAAATCTTTTGGCTTTTACCCTCAGTATGTACTCACCACTCTTGCCTTTTTCCACTCATAATTTCTCAAAAGTTCTTATCAAACTAATCAAACAATAATCAAAATTTCTTAGCCACGTTCACACGAAACAAAGATCTCATAGGTTCACACAAAACGAATCACAACGAAACTGAAATAACAAACTAATACCAGAATTTTTTTTTTTTGAATGATACTGCACGAAACAAAGAAGGGGACTATCAATAGTTGATATATTCAACTACTACAGGATCATCCTAAATTTTTTTTTTTTTTTTGATCAACAAGTAAGACCTTTGGTAATTTTTTCTTTTTTGTACTGAACTTGATGAACGGAATCAAATTTTTTTTTTTTTTTTGTCAACGAAATCAAAGAAGAAGAAAAACTAAGATAGATAAAACCTGCCGAAGCTCTGATACCAAATGATACGAACCTCGTCGATTGTATCACGATTGATGCCTAAGATCGTTCTAACCTCTGGTTCGGATGGAAAACCGCGACCCAACACCTATAATGAGATGTGAACCTTGGTATGAAGGAGGACGCCACAATCAAGGATGGAATACTCGATTGATAAGTCAAGGAGGAACGCCACAGAGAAATCTGATAAGTTCCAATTAGTTCTCAAAGAACAAAAGAGAAAATTCTCTCAAATTTCATTCAAATCAAGTCCACCGAAAAATACATCAAAAGGACCCTTAAATACTGAAACCCTAAAACCAAAAAGGAAATAAATATTTAATGCCTTACAAACGGGAAAGAAAATAAACTAAAACAAGCAACTAATTGACTTGCTCCCTATTTGGAAGGCTAAAATTTGGAAGCAAATCGGCCCCTTAATATTTGGAAACAAATCAATTCATTATTCTTTGGAAAACTAAGAAAAAGGAAAAAAACTGAAATTGACTCTCCTCCACACGCCCAAGCTTCTACTTCACGCCCAAGTCTTCTACTTCACGCCTAAGTCTTCTCTTATTCGGCCCAATCAATTGCCTTGATGACGTTAGTTAAGCCTTGGTCTTCATGTGGGCTCATCTTGGACTTTAATAATTCGGAATCAGCCCAAGTGTCTTGAATCATGCCATTTAGTGCTTCCTTGAATCTCTTAGCCCTTGCCCTTGTTATTGGCCCAACCGGAACGTGCAATGGATCTCTTGATGTGGCCCCCTTATTCTCATCACTTTCACCTCTTGAAGACGACTTTTGCACTAGACGTTGCTCTTCACCTTTTAAGCTTCTTTTCTTTCAAGAACATCCTAAGCAACAACTAATACAAATATAGAGCGTTTTGCAATGGAATCAAGCCAATACAAATCATGAACCTTACAATCTCCCCCTTTGGCTATTCCATGGCAAAACCTCATCCTCACCATACAATATTTCACTCCAATAAACTGAAGTTGATAACATACTCTCATCCTCACTTTACAACGAGATTCCTAGACTAAAAAGTCTTCATAAGTCTTTAAGAATTCCTCTTTTGGTCTTCAAAGTACCTATGAGAGAAAATAGCAAAACAAACAAGAGATCTTCTCTAAAGAAGAATGGTGAGTTATTAACCAAAAACAAATATAGAAGACATCCCTTATCTCATACAAACATGCATTATCTCAAGTGAATAAAATGTTTTCATATTAAAGCATTCCCTTAATTTCCCAATTCCCAAGAACCAACCATCCTTAACATTATCAAGAAAGAATTATTTCTCCCCTTTAAGACAAAGTCACAATTAAGCACAAAGAGGAATATGATTCACACAATTGGAACATTTTTTCCACACAAGGTGTGAAGTATACAAAATCTCCCCAATATCAAACATGGTGAGGTATACATTTTCTCCCCCTTTTTGTCAAGGAATAGACAAGGGACACAAGAGATAAAGAACGAGATATTAAGCAAACAAATCATATAGAAAGCGAAGTTGAATAAACTAAAGCTCTCCCTTAACATATGCTCCACATATTATCACCAAGTAGATTTGTTCACAAGGGACATCACACAATCACACAATCAAGCAATAAGAGAAAATATTTCATAACTTGTCAAAGTCCAAGAGAGAATCATAGATTTTCATTAATCTCTCAAAAATATTCTCAAATTGCTAATGAATCAAGCACATAAGCAAAATGTGTGTGTGTGAATGCTTCTCACATATATAGTAGAAGTAATTGTGATATCAACATGCAAACTCTATCCACACCTATCCATCTAAAGCATTTCCAAAAATAGGTCAAACCGATATTCATCCGGATTTTTGCTTTTAAAAAGAATAGATATCAACATATGAGCGTGTGTGTGCATGCGGCTCGTTTTCCTGTTTCTATTTGTCAACCCGAGCTTTTCACAATTCTCAACTATACACCAATAAGCCTTTTATTTTCAATTTCTTTTAGGCTTAGAATCAAAGATATTTTTTATGATTCATTTCAACACTTCTTTGATTTTACTAACAAAAACATTTACTCCTCATGGCGGCTTTCACTCATCATAATGGCGTAGCCCTTTCCTACATTGGGTGGCTGCACAACCAAGGTGTGTAACCCTTTCCATGAGGGTGCTCGTTGATTACTATGTAGTGCCAAAACAAAATGGATACATACCATAGGTCATCTATCATGTACTTAGCAATAAACTTCTAGATGCATCCATTATCTATACATATTCAACCACAAAAACTCAAAACTAAAACATATAAGAGAAGCATTAGTGCACTTTTCAAAAATAAGATTTTCAAGCTCAAGTGCATGATCTAGAAACAATAAGAGATATTTGTTTAAGATCACTACTTCTCAAGTGAGTAGCTCTCAAAGATAATGATATTCAATTAAAGTTTTGCTTATCAAGCCACTCACAATCACACAAAGACATCAATCAACACAAATCATGCCAATGGACATTCTAAGAGTTTTAAACCTCTCTTTGTCCAAGGGCTTAGTGAACAAGTCCGCAAGTTGATTTTTAGTAGGCAAATGCTCTAGAGTAACAATAGAATGTTCAACTAGATCTCTAATGAAATGATGCCTAATGTTTCTGTGTTTTGTGCAGGAGTGTTGAACCGGATTTTTAGAGATGTTAATGGCACTTAAGTTATCACAATAAAGTGTCATTTTTCCTTGTTCTATCTCATAATCCTTAAGGATTTGTTTCATCCAAAGTAATTGTGTGCAAGCACTTCCGGCTGCAATGTATTCGGCTTCGGAAGAGGAAAGGGAAACCGAATTTTGTTTCTTACTTAACCAAGAAACCAAGTTATTACCAACATAAAAGCAACCGCCCGATGTGCTTTTACGATCATCTATGTTTCCCGCCCAATCTGCATCACAATATCCTACAAGGATATCATTGGTATGAAATGAATAGAATAGACCAAGACTATGAGTTCCTTTGATGTACCTAATGATCCTCTTGACGGCTTTTAAGTGAGATTCCTTGGGATTTGCTTGGAATCTAGCACACAAGCCTACACTAAAGCAAATGTCGGGTCTACTAGCCGTTAGGTAAAGTAGACTACCTATTATGCTTCTATAAAGGCTTTGGTCAACACTTTTCCCTTTTTCATCTTTGTCAAGTTTTAAAGTGGTGCTCATGGGAGTTTCAAAATCTTTTCCATTTTCTAGGCCAAATCTCTTAACTAGATTTTTAGCATATTTAGATTGATTCAACATTATGCCCATGCTAGTTTGCTTTACTTGCATTCCTAGAAAATAATTCAACTCACCCACCATGCTCATTTCAAATTCACTTGACATAACACTTACAAATTCATCAACCTTGGTTTTATTAGTAGACCCAAAAACAATGTCATCAACATATATTTGTGTAACAAAAATATCATGATCATGATGTTTGATAAACAAAGTTCTATCAATGCCACCTCTCCTATATTGGTTGTCAATAAGGTATTGAGTCAACCTATCATACCAAGCTCTTGGAGCTTGTTTAAGGCCATAGAGAGCATTTTTCATTTTTTTTTTTGGGTAAATAAATAGTATCATAGAAAAAAGGAAAGAATGTACAAATTCAAGGGGCAAACCCCAGGAAGAAAGAGACAAGAGCCGAAAGGCCCAAAAAACAAGCACAACAAAGCTCAAACAAGAGCTAAACAAAGGCTACACCAAAGCACAACCAAACACAAAAGCCAAAAGCAAACAAGCAGGCCTACAACACATTGGATTATCTACAAGCAAACAAGCATTTTTCAATTTAAACACATGATTAGGAGACTGTGGGTCTACAAAACCCTTAGGTTTTTCAACATACACTTTTTCTTGAAGGTATCCATTGAGGAAAGCACTTTTGACATCCATTTGAAATAATTTGAACTTTTTAATGCATGCAATGGACTCGAGACGAGCAACCGGGGCAAACATCTCATCAAAGTCTACACCTTCCACTTGAGTGTAACCTTGAGCCACTAGTCTAACTTTATTCCTCACAATCTTGCCACTTTCATCGGTCTTATTCCTAAACACCCATTTAGTGCCAATTACATTTATATCTTTGGGTCTAGGAACCAAGGACCACACTTCATTCCTCTCAAATTGATTAAGTTCATCTTGCATAGCCCCAACCCAATATTCATCAACAATTGCTTCATTAATATTTTTGGGTTCAATTTGAGAAGTGTAGCAAGCATAAGAAATTTGGTTAGCAATTTGATTTCTTGTTCTAACCCCTTCATTTAAATCACCTATGATGTCTTCTTGATAGTGTAAGTTTCTAAGTCTTGGGTGAGAATGTTCAACAACTTGGTCATTTTGTTGATTATCATTTAAAGCATTTTCCAACCTTTGACTTTCAACTTCAACATGACTATCATTTTCATCATCTTGACTAGAAACACTACTAGCCACATCAATAGGTGTTTTAGTGTCATTCAACATGTTTTCTTTAGGTTCATTGACACTATTATCATCACACAAATTAAGCATGCTAAGATCATCTATCTTCACATTGATAGACTCCATGATAGTCTTAGTAGTCAAGTTAAAGACTCTATATGCACGACTATTAATAGCATACCCAAGAAAGAGACCAACATCACTTTTAGTATCAAACTTTCCTAAGTGATCTCTATCATTCAAAATATAACATTTACTCCCAAAAGTGTGGAAGTAACTCACATTGGGCTTCTTGCCCTTCCATAGCTCATAGGACGTTTGTTTTGTGCCGAGCCTCTTAAAAACATGATTAGACACATAACAAGCGGTATTGACCGCCTCGACCTATAGGTTTCTAGGGACTTTTTTGCTATTGAGCATGACCCTAGCCATCTCTTGCAAGACACGGTTTTTCTTCTCAACAACGTCATTTTGTTAAGGAGTTCTAGATGCGAAGAACTCATAAGAAATCCCTAAACCATCACAAAACTCACTAAATTTTGCATTTTCAAATTCCGTCCCATGATCACTCCTAATGCGACATATTTTCTTGATATCAAGACCTTTTTCATTTTGAACTTGATTACAAAACTTTTTAAAGTAATCAAAAGCCTCGGTCTTGTTTCTAAGAAAATAAACCCAAGTAAACCTAGAGAAGTCATCAACGCATACAAAAATCTACTTTTTGCCATTGATGCTCTAGGTTTGAATTGGCCCCATTAGGTCCATGTGCACAAGTTCTAAAGGTCTCTTGTGTTAGGATTATGCTCAATAGCAAGAGTATAATATTGTAATTGACAATCTTTTCATATTAATAAAGTGATTTCTGGTTTAACAAATCTTATAGCATTTATAGTTTAATATTATAATTGTCAAAGTAAATAATCATAAGGTCTAAAGACTATGAGAAAAGAAGAATTGTTCGTACATCTGGATATGTATGAGGAAGACACAATTCTTTAGTTAGTCTTGAATAATGTTGTTAAAGGTTGGGCACCTTTACCTTGTTAAAGTTGTAGAATTCTTTTGCTAGCATTTGAGTGAGATCAAATGAATTATGATGAGTCTAAAATCATCGGAGGGTCTTCGAGTAAAAGAATCTAGTGCACTGGGTGCATTGAACTGGATCACAATGAAAAGCTTTATCTAGAACCGTCAATAGATAATAGTTTTTTCATTATCAGGACAATCAGAAAGTCTATCTTAATCCTGAGATAAATGATGGACTTTTAAGATGGACTTATGGTTACAAGTGATATCATTTGAGTTACCAATGAGTACGATTATATAGCATAGTCTATCCTTGATAGTTTGGTGATATTCATTTGTTAATCGATAGAGGACTTCATTTATAGATATGGACATCGTGGCTCCATTTATTAAATGAGAGTATAATATCATCATATGGATGTTTTGAGGTAATTGAATATTAAATCTTAACGTTGAGTTTTCGATAGCGACTATTGAAAACATGGCTTCTGGACAAGTCAAAGTATCCAAGTTCAAAACGTGGTCATATGAGTAAATATGGTAACTTGGAGAGTTATAGGCAGTCTATGAACTCTTGGCGATTACTGATTGAAACAAATTATAGCACGGTGTGTATAAATCTATCTAGAGGAGGGGTGAATAGATTTTAAGCTTATTACCCAATTTTTCGTGATAGTCAAAATTATGAAATTACCCCTAAATAGATAAAGCAATAAATCAAGTAGAAAATGCAGAAATTAAATAACACTTGATTTTTATGTGGAAACCCTCACGGGAAAAACCACGGGCTAGTAAGTAAGCCACACTCGAACCTCGAATCCACTAAATGTGTAAACGATTACAACCTAATCCCGGAAGTAATCACACACCTACCTAATCCCGGTATGAGTGAACCTAGTCCAATTGCTTGCGAATTAAGCAACCTAATCCCGGTCACAACACAAGACTTAATTCTCTAAAAAGAGATTAACACCCTAAGTGAATATATTAATATTCAAATGCAACATAGAGCAAGGGAAACCCTATATGCTTATCTAAGAAGATGAATTTGCAATTAAAAACAATCCTAGATATTAAAGCTAAATGACATGTCAATTAGCTTAGATAATCATAGATTAGAGAAACCTAGATATCTATCATAAAAACAACACTCAATCAAATCAACACAACAATCTCTATCTTGAATATTAGAATATAATCTAAGAACAATCAAGTAATAAAAGAGATGCCATAATAAATTAAACACTAATTATGTATGATAATAGTGAAAAACTTACCAAAGCAAGTGTGATGATGAAAGACCCATGCAAGCAAACATCCTAGATATGCTAGAGAATGCTAGACGAACTTTGATGCAAATGGATTTTGGTTTGAGTGTTTGATGAGCAAACTTGATTGCTTTCTCTCTTAAAAATCTCTCTTTTTAAAGTAGGGTTCTTGATGATTAAAGAGTCACATTCAGAACAAGAGAAATTGATATATTTATAGGCATGAAAAACAGAGCATGTGAAAAGACAAGTTTGCCCCTGAAACGCACCGATCGGCTGTTTCAATCGGCGGCTAGGCCGCCGATCATAACCGCCGAATTGGCCCGAGAGGAACATGGGACCAACGGCGGTTTCATTCGGCGGTTTCATGACCGCCGATCTAACCGTCAAATCAAACCTGAGATTAAAAAATCAATCAGGTATGAAACGGCGGTTTCATTCGGCGGTTTCGTGACCGTCGATTCAACCGCCGAATTAGGCCGAGAGATAAAATCAATCAGGTCTTGAACGGTGGTTTCGAACGGAGGTCTTGACCGCCGATCATAATCGCAGAATTGCTCCATACACTACTGGAAGCAAACGGCGGTTTCATTCGGTGGCCAGGCCACCGATCATAACCACCGATCACCAACAAAGGTGAAAACCAAGGAGAAGCCAAGGGCATTCTCCGTAGGTGGTCCTCGTGCTAAACCAAGCACATTCTAGTGCATGCGCAGACGTTTCTGAAAACTATCGGGAAACGAATTACAAGACAACAAGAGACAATTACACACAACAAAATATAACAAATAAGTGCAAGTGTGAAATGTGACAAGTGAAGAGAATGCACACATATGCAATGTATGTTAAGTGTGTGTGTGCAACTAATCTCTTTAAAGAAAAGTAAGCACATAGAAATTTACCTTCGGTGCTTATCAATACGAGGTCTTCAAAGGGCTTGAGCAATAACACCGATACCTAGGCTACTCTTACAAAGAACCCCCAACATGTGGTTTGTCCACGAAATGAGCCAATCAACAAATGGGAACCTTACAATCTCCCCCTTTGGCTATTTCGTGACAAAACCACCACTCACATTGATTCCTCACATTAGAATAGAAACCACGGGATAACTATGATATTCTATAGTACAAAGAGATAAGAAAATAAAACTTCAAGTCTTCAATCTCTTGTAGAATAATCAAGCCCTAAAAAGAAAGTTTCTAACATTTCCAATACAAGTAAAAAGTGAGATGAATCAAGTGAGAACAAAAACAAGCATTTGCATTTGTAAAAGATTAGGCACAACATTATGAAATGTATGTGTATGCAATGCTCCCCCTCAACGAGTTACTCCCCCTCAATGAATGTTCTCCCCAATATGCACAATTGCTTCTATATTTTGCAACTCCCCTTACCATATACTACTCCCCCTTTTTGTCATGATATAGGCAAAGGAGTAGTCCCCAACTGGGTCACTCATAGCAACGAGAGATAGTAGCATGCAAGATTCGCATAATTAATATATGTCACTTTATGCATCTCAATTAATTGAAGAGAAACAAGGAGATTTATTTGATAGAAAATGTGTGAATCAAATATGCTTTGCAAACAAGACATGTAGCATTCAAGTCCAAAATACAATGGTATTTGGCAAAGCAAATGACAAAGGTTTCTAATAGGAATTCAAACCAATTTCACCAATGTCATGAGTAAAGCACGGATATAGAAAACATTGATTTCAATTTAAGAACAACTATATCCAACTTTATAAGCGAAACATGGCATGAGCGACTTTGCACCCTATTTGATTTTTTCGGATAAGATATCCGTATGATAGTAGCCATGTTCAACCAATAAAGAAAGAGAGACATTTGGAATATAAATTCCTTTGAATGGATACAAGATCCTTTATTCATTTTGAGTCTTATAAGCTTTCACACAAGTTTTGCATTTTAAGAATATGCAATCATCAATTCATGCTTTTCATGTGAGTATGCTATATGAATTTCATGCTTTTTCATTTGACATTAGCATGTTATTTAAGAATCATCATGTCATGGAGATAATCATAGGTCATTCAAATCATACTTCCTATATACATCTCCTAGTCCAAAAATGCATGTTTGAACATAAATATGACATGGATTGTAAACAAGCAAGGTTCGCACTTATAGTATTGAAAACATATATACATATGTGCAACCAAGCTTACTCAAACAATTAAGAGAAGAGGCATAAGATATTTCAAATTTTTTGCAAGTGACAAGAATGCAAAATAGCTCTTTTTGCTTGAGTTCCCCATATGGGGTCAATAGCAAAACACATCACTCCACAAGACATATCCCAATAGATCTACTTAGTGTTTTAAATCGAGTAGAATCTAAGGGTTTAGTAAATAGGTCCACAAGTTAATCATTAGTACCTACATGTTCAAGTACTATGCATTTATTTTCAACAAGCTCTCTAATGAAATGATGGCGGATGTCAATATGCTTAGTTCTAGAATGTTGCACCGGATTCTTGGAAATATTAAACATGAGTGAGTGAGAGTACCTTGGTTGAATCCGTAGTCTACTAGCATTTGCTTCATCCATAGGAGTTGTATGTATCCACTCCCCGCGGCTATGTACTCGGCCTCGGCCGTGGACAAGGAAATCGAGTTTTGCTTCTTGCAAAACCAAGACACCAAGTTGTTGCCTAGGAAGAAGCAACCGCCCGATGTGCTTTTCCTATCATCACAATTTCTTGCCCAATCCGCATCACTAAAGCCTACAAGACTAGCATTAGTGTCAAAAGAGTACCAAATCCCATAGTTGGAAGTCCCATTCACATAGCGAAGGATTCTCTTTACGGAAGAGAGATGGGACTCCTTGGGATCCGCTTGGTATCTAGCACACACACCCACACTAAAAGATATATCGGGCCTACTTGAAGTCAAATAAAGCAAGCTACCTATCATGCCCCGATATAGAGTTTGTTCCACACTTTTACCACTAGCATCCTTGCTTAGCTTCAAAGTGGTACTCATGGGTGTATCACAATGTTTGGCATTCTCTAAACCAAACTTCTTCACTAGGTTTTTGGCATATTTGGCTTGGGTTATGAAAATCCCATCATCTAATTGCCTAATTTGCAAACCTAGGAAGTAACTAAGCTCACCAACAAGACTCATCTCAAATTCATGAGACATGACATCAACAAATTGTTGAACCTTGGTGTTGTTGGTGGAGCCAAAAACTATATCATCAACATATATTTGAGCTATGAAAAGCTCATCATTGTCTCTCTTAATGAATAGTGTCTTGTCAACACTACCGCTTGAGTAGTTATTGTCAACAAGAAATTGAGTGAGGCGCTCATACCAAGCCCTCGGTGCTTGTTTCAACCCATATAGAGCCTTCTTGAGGCGATAGACATGGTTGGGGTGGTATGCATCCACAAACCCCTTGTGTTGTCCAACAACCACTTCCTCTTGCAAGAAGCCATTAAGGAAGACACTCTTGACATCCATTTTGTGCAATTTGAACTTATGCACACAAGAAATGGACAAGAGAAGCCTAATGGACTCTAACCGGGCAACGGGAGCAAATGTCTCCTCAAAGTCGATACCCTCAATTTGAGAGTACCCTTGTGCTACAAGTCTAGCCTTGTTCCGCACTATGTTGCCATCCTCATCGGATTTGCTCCTATAAATCCACTTGGTGCCTATCACATTAGTGCTTTTAGGCCTAGGAACTAGAGTCCAAACCTCATTCCTTTCGAATTGGTTTAGCTCTTCTTACATGGCAAGAACCCAAAATTCATCATTTAAGGCTTCATCAACCTTTTTGGGTTCAATTTGAGAGGTGTAGCATGTAAAGCTAATGAGATTAGTTATTTGACGCCTTGTCCTAACACCCTCATTGACATCTCCAATAACATCCTCTTTGTTATGGAGTCTTCTAACCCATGGAGCGGGTTCATTAGATTCTAAGAGAGGGACTCTAGTAATAGGTTGTGTGACTTCATTATTGTCATTGGACGTCCCAACATTGGGAGTCACCACAACCCTCTCCAAAGGAGAGTCATCCTCTAAAACTTCTTCCTCCTCATGGTCATTAGACTTGAGCCTTGTATCATCAATAACAACATTCGATGATTCCATGATGGTTCGAGTCTTCAAGTTGAAAACTCTATAGGCTCTACTATTCAAGGCATAGCCAATAAAGATACCCTCATCACTCATAGCATCAAACTTGCCAAGTTGATCACGGTCATTTAAAATGTAGCATTTGCTTCCAAATGTGTGATAGTAGCTAACATTTGGCTTCCTACCCTTCCATAACTCATAGGAGGTGTTTCTAGATCCGGGCCTTAGGAAAACACGATTCCCTATATAGCAAGCCGTATTGACGGCTTCGGCCCATAGGTTCCTAGGGACATTATTGCTAAGCAACATCACTCGGGCCATCTCTTGAAGGACCCTATTCTTCCTCTCAACAACTCCATTTTGTTGAGGTGTCCTAGGAGCCGAGAACTCATGGAAGATGCCTAAGCTATTGCAATAGCTTTCAAAAGAGGCATTCTCAAATTCCCTCCCATGGTCACTTCTAATCCTTTTAATGTTAGAATTCATTTCATTTTGTATTTTAGTACAAAGCATTTTAAACTTATCAAAAATTTTGGATTTTTCTCTAAGAAAATATGTCCATGTAAATCTAGAGAAATCATCAACACAAACAAAAATGTATCTCTTTCCACCTAAACTCTCGGTTTGCATAGGACCCATGAGATCCATGTGGAGAAGCTCTAGGGGCTCCTTGGTGGAGAGATACTTGCCCTTTTTGTGCATGCTTTTAGTTTGTTTTCCTTGTTGGCAAGGTCCACAAATACCATTGGCTTTCTTCCCAAGCTTAGGGAGGCCACGCACACACTCGAACTTTCCAAGGGTTCTTAAATCCCTAAAGTTCATGTGGCCAAGTCTTTCATGCCACAACTCTATTTGCTCATCCATGGACACATTGTTTGAGACTATTCTAGCTTCAAGACAATAGCAATTGTCGCTAGATCTCATACCTTTCAATAAGGTTTGTCCATCGGGCTTAAGGATCGAGCAATCGTCTTTACAAAACAAGACGGAATATCCTTCATCACTTAGATGTGAAATGCTTATTAAATTGGCTTTCAAGCCATCAACAAATAAAACATTGGATAAGGAGGGTAATCCGGGAATGGAAATGGTTCCTTTCCCTACAACTTTCTTTTTGGATCCATCACCAAAAGTGACATATCCTTCTTCCTCCATAACAAGAGTCTCGAAGAAACTCTTGTTTCCCGTCATGTGCCTAGAGCACCCACTATCTAAATACCAAAAATTAGAAGAATTTGCCTTCAAGGCTATTTGAACAACATGGCAAACATTTTCATTCTTTCTAATCCACCTAGAAACAATATTTGCTTTCTTAGTGGTCTTTGGTAATTGGGCTCTAGATGTCCTAGGATCATGCATAATAATATTATCATTCCTAGGAACATGCATCATGGCTCTATTCTTTCTCTTCTCAATCATGCTTCGTGTTCTACACATTTTAATATATCGAAAGCAATGTGGTCTAATATGACCTTCAAATCCACAAAAATGACATGTAGGAGTAAAATAAGGAATCATACCTTGTCCTTGTCTTTGTGGATGAATGGGTTCAAGGAATCTTCGTTGTTGAACCGGTCTAGATTGCTTCCTAGCTTGAGGTTGCATGATTGGCCTTTTTCCTTTGTGAGCCAATTGTGGAGGAATGTTGGCTTGAGAGACCCTAGGGGGTTGAGCTTGAGGTTGCCTTCTTGGCCTCATCTTCACTTGTGCATTTGAACATTGTCCTATTTCTAACTTCTTCATAGGAATTTGCACAAATGAAGTTTCTTCGTTCCTCAAACTCTTGACAAACACAGTCTTGCTAGAGGTTGAGATCTTCTTGCCATCTTCATACCCAAGACCCCTATTGTCACATGGACTCTTTCCAACACCAAGCATATGGTCAAGCTTCTTGGTGCTAGAATCCATCCTAGTCATAGACTCTCTTACTTCTTCAAGCTCCCTCTTTAGACTTTCTTCATTCCTCCTAGATAAGACTAACTCCTCTTTTAGCTTATCTTCCATCTTCTTGAATTTTTCCACTTGTTCACTTAAGTGGTCATTATGAGATGAAAGCTCAAGATTTTCTTCTCTTAACATCTTGATCTTTCTTGTGCTCTTGATTGCTAAATCATTAAACTCGGCATGGTATTTAGCAAGCACCTTTTTCTCCACAAAACTATTTATGGAGTTAGAAGAGGAATCACTTTCTTCTCCACTTGAGTCATTTTCCTCTTGACTCAATTCCTCTCTCTCACTACCACTTTTGCTTTTATGGGAGGAGGCAAAAGCTAGGAGGTTAGCCATGAGCTCTTCATCACTTGAAGACTCATCTCCTTCAATGGAGTCATCACTACTTCCACTCCAAGTAGCGGCCATCACTTTTCCCTTCTTCTTCTCAATGTGATTTGCACATTTGGGGGCAAAGTGACCTATGCCACCACACTCGAAACATCGGACCCCTTATCTTTCGGTCCTTTCTTGCCTAGGTTCAAACTTCTTGAAAGAGCCATTTTTCTTCAAATCTTGACCTTTTGATCCAAAGCCCTTTCTTTTAAACTTCATAACCTTGTTGAACCTTTTTACAAACAAGGCAAGGTCTTCATCTGAGTCAATCTTCTTTGCCTCCTTTTCATCCTTGAAGGTTTTCAAAGCAATTCCTTTTTGCTTTTTAGGAGGTGTGGAGATAGGACCCTTCCTAGACTCATAAGCTAGAAGTCTCCTAATCACCTCACTCGGCTTCATATCATTGTATCCACTATTTTCTTCTAAAGCCGTTACTTTTGATTCAAACCTATCCGGAAGAGATCTCATAATCTTTTACTTGATTCTCTTATCTGAATATGGATCACCAAGTTGATGACTTTGGTTGACTATGTCCATCAACTTGATCTCGAAGTCGTTGAAGCACTCATTCTCCTCCATCTTAAGCATCTCGAATTGAGTTTGGAGGACTTGAAGCTTAGAGTCCTTCACCACTTCGGTTCCCTCATGTGCAATCTCTAGGATGTCCCAAGCCTCCTTAGCTATCCTAGTATTTTGAATCAATTTGTATTGATTTTCGTCCATAGCTCATAAGATGGCATGCATCGCCTTCCTATTCCACTTTGAAGCCTCAAACTCTTGCGCGTTCCATTGCGCCTTTGGCTTCAATACTTCTTCTCCTCCACCATCATAAGTCATCTTGGGTAGATCATATCCGTCTTCCACCGCCATCCATGCACAGTCATGAATTTGGCATATGTAGGATTCCATCTTACCTTTCCATTGGGAATAGTTCAATCCAGTAAGAAGTGGAGGCCTTGTGCTTGAAGCACCTTCGTTGCCACCACCATTTCCACCGTTTCCACTCATAGTGTTTATGAATGAATGAAATGAATGCAAATGTATGAATGATCAAAAATCACACAAAATGTAAAACACACCAAAATAAGCAAGGATCACCTATGTATGTCTAGGAACCCGCTATGATATCAATTGAAACAAATTATAGCACGGTGTGTATAAAACTATCTAGAGGGGGGGTGAATAGATTTTAAGCTTATTACCCAATTTTTCGTGATAGTCAAAATTACGAAATTACCCCTAAATAGATAAAGCAATAAATCAAGTATAAAATGCGGAAATTAAATAACACTTGATTTTTACGTGGAAACCCTCACGGGAAAAACCACGGGCTAGTAAGTAAGCCACACTCGAACCTCAAATCCACTAAATGTGTAAACGATTACAACCTAATCCCGGAAGTAATCACACACCTACCTAATCCCGGTATGAGTGAACCTAGTCCGATTGCTTACGAATTAAGAAACCTAATCCCGGTCACAACACAAGACTTAATTCTCTAAAAAGAGATTAACACCCTAAGTGAATATATTAATATTCAAATGCAACATAGAGCAAGGGAAACCCTATATGCTTATCTAAGATGATGAATTTGCAATTAAAAACAATCCTAGATATTAAAGATAAATGACATGTCAATTAGCTTAGATAATCATAGATTAGAGAAACCTAGATATCTATCATAAAAACAACACTCAATCAAATCAACACAACAATCTCTATCTTGAATATTAGAATATAATCTAAGAACAATCAAGTAATAAAAGAGATGCCATAATAAATTAAACACTAATTATGTATGATAATAGTGAAAAACTTACCAAAGCAAGTGTGCTGATGAAAGACCCATGCAAGCAAGCATCCTAGATATGCTAGAGAATGCTAGATGAACTTTGATGCAAATGGATTTTGGTTTGAGTGTTTGATGAGCAAACTTGATTGCTTTCTCTCTTAAAAATCTCTCTTTTTAAAGTAGGGTTCTTGATGATTAAAGAGTCACATTCAGAACAAGAGAAAGTGATGTATTTATAGGCATGAAAAATAGAGCATGTGAAAAGACAAGTTTGCCCTTGAAACGCACCAATCGGCGGTTTCAATCGGCGGCCAGGCCGCCGATCATAACCGCCGAATTGGCCCGAGAGGAACAGGGGACCAACGGTGGTTTCATTCGGCGGTTTCGTGACCGCCGATTCAACCGCCGAATTAGGCCGAGAGATAAAATCAATCAGGTCTTGAACAGCGGTTTCGAACGGCGGTCGTGACCGCCGATCATAACCGCATAATTGCTCCATACACTACTGGAAGCAAACGGCAGTTTCATTCGGTGGCCAGGCCGCCGATCATAACCGTCGATCACCAACAAAGGTGAAAACCAAGGAGAAGTTAAGGGCATTCTTCGTAGGCGGTCCTCGCGCTAAACCGAGCACATTCTAGTGCATGCGCGGACGTTTCCGAAATCTATCGGGAAACGAATTATAAGACAACAAGACACAATTGCACACAACAAAATATAACAAATAAGTGCAAGTGTGAAATGTGACAAGTGAAGAGAATGCACACATATGCAATGTATGTTAAGTGTGTGTGTGCAACTAATCTCTTTAAAGAAAAGTAAGCACATAGAAATTTACCTTCGGTGCTTATCAAGACGAGGTCTTCAAAGGGCTTGAGCAATAACACCGATACCTAGGCTACCCTTACAAAGAACCCCTAACATGTGGTTTGTCCACGAAATGAGCCAATCAACAAATGGGAACCTTACACTGATATTAATCACGAGGATACACTATCTCCAATATGATTGTCTAGGGTATGAATGAGGAACATCTTCTTATTCTATCTTTATTTAAGAGTTCAATTTTAGCTCTTTAGTGGAATGAGTTAAAATTGATGGATCGGACCTAAGTGAATCATTTGTTGATTGTGATTAGGTTATGTCTATTGAAGCTTAAATTTAGATAGCCCACCAAGATCCTCAATCCACACGGACTTGCATGGATCACTTGATATATTTTACCGGACCACTTTTTGGGTCCATCTAGAATTGTATTTAATATATTAAGAATATAATTTGCACATTATTTATTTAATGGGCTGATCAATTATATTAATATATTAATGAAAGGCATTTAGGCTTTGTAAGGTTCCCATTTGTTGATTGGCTCATTTCGTGGACAACCACATGTTGGGGTTCTTTGTAAGGGTAGCCTAAGTATCGGTCTTATTGTTCGAAGCCCTTTGAAGACCTCGTGTTGATAAGCACCGAAGGTAAATTTCTATGTGCTTACTTCTCTTTGAAGAGATTAGTTGCACACACACACTTAACATTCATTGCATATGTGTGCATTCTCTTCATTTGTCACATTTCACACTTGCACTTATTTATTATATTTTGTTGTGTGTAATTGTGTCATGTTGTTGTGTAATTCGTTTCCCGATAACTTTCGGAAACGTCCGTGCATGCACTAGAATGTGCTTGGTTTAGCGCGAGGACCGCCTATGGAGAATGCCCTTGGCTTCTCCTTGGTTTTCACCTATCTAGGTGATCGGCGGTTATGATCGGCGGCCTGGCCGCCAAATAAAACCGCCGTTTCAGTCCAGATTGGTCTGAAGCATTTCTGCGGTTAAGATCGGCGGTCACGATCGCCGTTCCAAACCGCCGTTTCAAGACCTGATTGATTTATCTCTCAGTCTAATTCAGAGGTTGAATCGGCGGTCACGAAACCGCCGTTCGAAATCGCCGTTCATACCTGATTGATTTTAATCTCTCTGTTTTGATTCGGCGGTTGGAATCGGCGGTCACAAAACCGCCGAATGAACCGCCGTTTTTGCTCTGTTCTGCACGAGCTCAATTCGGCGGTCATAATCGGCGGCCTGGCCGCCGATTGAAACCGCCGATCGGCGCGTTTCTTTGAAACTTACTTAAACGACCACACTTTGATTTGGCCCCCTATATATATGCCACTTCGACTTTAGGTCAATTAAGAGAGTTCATATTCAGAATTCATACTTAGGATATTTTTCAAAGAGAAGAAAAATTCCAAGAACTCAATTTTTGATTACTCAAACACTTTTTCATGATCATCAATCATCATCTAGCATCATCCTTGATCTTCTAGATGTCATCTTGCATGGAATCTTCATCATACTTTGCTTGGTAAGCTTTTCACTAATATCTTACATGTTTTGTGTTTCTCTTATCTAGCAATCTCAATTAATTACTTGTTTTTTATTTTGTATGCTTTGGATACAATATTGAGATGAGTATGATGTATGTTTGAGAATTTGTATTGTGCTAGCATATTAGGTTTTGTGCTTAATATTGATTAGCTAAACTAATTGATATGTCATTTAGTTTTGATATCTAGGATTGTTCTTAATTGCATATTAATCATCTTAGATAAGCATATAGGGTTTCCCTTGCTCTATGTTGCATTTTGGATATTCACATATATTCACTTAGGGTTGTATTCTCTTCTAGAGAAAGTAAGTCTTGTGTGTAGCAACCGGGATTAGGTTGCTTAGATCGCAAGCAAATAGGACTAGGTTCACTCATACCGGGATTAGGTAGGTGTGTGATTACTTCCGGGATTAGGTTGTAATCGTTTGCACATTTAGTGGATTCGAGGTTCGAGTGTGGCTTACTTACATAGCCCGTGGTTTTTCCCGTGAGGGTTTCCACGTAAAAACCAAGTGTTGTTTTAATTTCCGCACCATATTACACTTGCTTGTTTATATTATCTTGAGGGCATTTTCGTAATTTTGACTAACACGAAAAATTGGGTAAAAAGCGTAAAATCTATTCACCCCCCCTCTAGATAGCTTTATACACACCGTGCTATAATTTGTTTCAGTTGGTATCAAAGCGGGTTCCTAGACATACATAGCTGATCCTTGCTTATTTTGGTGTGTTTTGCATTTTGTGTGATTTTTGATCATTCATACATTTGCATTCATTTCATTCATTCATAAACACTATGAGTGGAAACGGTGGAAATGGTGGTGGCTATGAAGGTGCCTCAAGCACAAGGCCTCCACTTCTTACCGGATTGAACTATTCCCAATGGAAAGGGAAGATGGAATCCTACATATGCCAAATTCATGACCGTGCATGGATGGCGGTGGAAGACGGATATGATCTCCCTATGATGACTCCCGCGGGTGGAGGACAAGATGTTTTGAAGCCTAAGGCGCAATGGAACGCGTAAGAGTTTGAGGCATCTAAGTGGAATAGGAAGGCTATGCATGCCATTATGTGTGCTATGGATGAGAATCAGTACAAGCTTATTCAGAATACTCAGATTGCCAAAGTGGCATGGGACATCCTTCAAGTTGCACATAAGGGAACCGAGGTGGTGAAGGAGTCCAAGCTTCAAGTCCTCCAAACTCAGTTTGAGCTACTTAGGATGGGAGAGGATGAATGCTTCAATGACTTCGAAATCAAATTGATGGACATTGTAAATCAAAGCCATCAACTCTGAGACCCGTATTCAGATAGGAGAGTCAAGCAAAAAATTATGAGATCTCTCCCCGATAGGTTTGAATCCAAGGTGACGGCCATAGAAGAAAATAGTGGCTACATGGATATGAAGCCAAGTGAGGTGATTGGGCGTCTCCTTGCATATGAGTCTAGGAAGGCTCCTAGCACCACTACTCCTCCTAAGAAGTCTAAAGGAATATCTTTGAAAGCATCTAAGGATGCAAAGGAGGCAAAGCATGAATCGGATGAAGACCTTGCCTTATTTGTGAAAAGGTTCAACAAGGTTATGGGGTTCAAGAAGAAGAAGGGATTTGGGTCAAGAGGACAAGATTTGACGAAAAAGAGTTCCTTCAAGAAGTTTGAGCCTAGACAAGAGAGGACCAAAATGAAAGGGGTCCAATGCTTTGAATGTGGTGGGATTGGTCACTTTGCCCCCGAATGTGCTAATCACAATGAAAAGAAGAAGAGCAAAGTGATGGCCGCCACTTGGAGTGGGAGTAGTGATGACTCCAATGAGGAAGATGAGTCTTCAAGTGAAGAAGAGCTCATGGCTAACCTCCTAGCTTTTGCCTCCTCACATAAAAGCAAAAGTGGTAGTGAGAAAGAGGAAATGAGTCAAGAGGAAAATGACTCAAGTGAAGTAGAAAGTGACTCCTCTTCTAGTTCCAAAAAGAAATTTGTGGAGCAAAAGGTACTTGCTAAATACCATGCCGAGTTCAATGATTTAGCACTTAAAAGCACAAGAAAGATTGAGAGGTTGAGAGAAGAAAACCTTGAACTTTCGGCTCACAATGACCACTTAAGTGAACAAGTGGAAAGATTGAAGAGGAGAGAGGATAAGTTAATTGAGGAGTTAGATTTATCCAAGAGAAGTGAAGAAGGCTTGAAGAGGGAACTTGTAGAAGTTAAAGGGTCCTTGGCTAGGATAGATTCTAGCACCAAGAAGCTTGATCATTTACTTGGTGTTGGAAAGAGTCCAAGTGACAAGAGAGGTCTTGGGCATGATGATGGCAAGAAAATCTCAACCTCTAACAAGACCGTGTTTGTCAAGAGCTTGAAGAACGAAGAAACTTCATTTGTGCAACCTCCTAGGAAGAAGTTAGAAGTAGGACAATGTTCTAATGCTCAAGTGAAAATGGGGCCAAGAAGGAAATCTCAAGCTCAACCCCCTAGGGTCCCTCAAGCCAACACTCCTCCAAAATTGGCTCACAAAGGAAAGAGACCAATCATGGAACCTCAAGCTTGGAAGCAACCTAGACCGGTTCAACAACGAAGATGGATTGAACCCACTTATCCACAAAGACATGGACAAGCTCCCATACGTGCACAAAGGCAAGGTATGATTCCTTATTTCATCCCTATTTGTCACTTTTGTGGTTGTGATGGTCATATTAGACCAAATTGCTTTCAATATATTAAAATGTGTAGAAAACAAAGCATGATTGAAAAGAGAAAGAATAAAGCCAAGATGCATGTTTCTAGGAATGAAAATTTGATTTGCATGATCCTAGAAATAGTAGAGCACATGTACCAAAGACCACTAGGAAAGCTAAAATTGTTGCTAAGTGGATTAGAAAGAATGAAAATGTTTGCCATGTTGCACAAATAGCCTTGAAGGCAAATTCTTCTAATTTTTGGTACTTGGATAGTGGGTGCTCTAGGCACATGACGGGAAACAAGAGTTTCTTCGAGACTCTTGTTATGGAGGAAGGTGGAAATGTCACTTTTGGTGATGGATCCAAAAGAAATGTTAAAGGGAAAGGAACCATTTCCGTTCCCGGATTACCCTCATTATCCAATACTTTATTTGTTGATGGCTTGAAAGCCAATTTAATAAGCATCTCACATCTTAGTGATGAAGGATATTCCGTCTTGTTTTCTAAAGATTTTTGCTCAATCCTAAAACCCGATGGACAAACCTTGTTGAAGGGCATGAGATCTAGCGACAATTGTTATTGTCTTGAAGATAGTATTGTATCTAATCATGTGTCCATGGATGAGCAAATTGAGTTGTGGCATGAAAGACTTGGCCACACGAACTTTAGGGATCTACGGACCCTTGGAAAGTTCGAGTGTGTGTGTGGCCTCCCTAAGCTTGGGAAGAAAGCCAATGGTGTTTGTGGACCTTGCCAACAAGGAAAGCAAACTAAAAGCATGCACAAAAAGGGTAAGTATCTCACCACTAAGGAGCCTCTTGAGCTTCTCCACATGGACCTCATGGGTCCCATGCAAACCGAAAGTTTGGGTGGAAAGAGATACATTTTTGTTTGTGTTGATGATTTCTCTAGGTTCACATGGACATATTTTCTTAGAGAAAAATCCGAAACTATTGATAAGTTTAAAATGCTTTGTAATAAACTTCAAAATGAAATGAACTCTAATATTAAAAGCATAAAACGGATTAGAAGTGACCATGGGAGGGAATTTGAGAATGCTACCTTTGAAACCTTTTGTAATGGTTTAGGTATCTCCCATGAGTTTTCGGCTCCTAGGACACCTCAACAAAATGGAGTTGTTGAGAGGAAAAATAGGGTCCTTCAAGAGATGGCCCGTGTGATGTTGCTTAGCAACAATGTCCCTAGGAACCTATGGGCCGAAGCCGTCAATACGGCTTGCTATATAGGAAATAGAGTCTTCCTAAGGCCCGGTACTAGAAACACCTCCTATGAGTTATGGAAAGGCAAGAGGCCAAATTTTAGCTACTTCCACACTTTTGGAAGCAAATGCTACATTTTGAATGACCGTGATCAACTTGGCAAATTCGATGCTAAGAGTGATGAGGGTATCTTTATTGGCTATGCCTTGAATAGTAGAGCCTATAGAGTTTTCAATTTAAAGACTCTAAGTGTTATGGAATCATCCAATGTCGTATTTGATGATACTAGGCTCAAGTCTAATGATCATGAGGAGGAGGTTATTTTTAGTGATGGTTCTCCTTTGGAGAAGGTTGTGGTGTCTCCTAATGTTGGGACATCTAATGTCAACAATGATGACACACAACCTATTGCTAGAGTTCCTCTCTTGGACTCTAAAGAACCCGCTCCATGGGTTAGGAAACTCCATGATAAAGAAGATATCATTGGAGAGGTAAATGAAGGTGTTAGGACTAGACGTCAACTTGCTAATCTTATTAGCTATACTTGCTACACCTCTCAAATTGAACCCAAAAAGGTTGAAGAAGCCTTAAATGATGAATTTTGGGTTCTTGCCATGCAAGAAGAGCTAAACCAATTCGAAAGGAATGAGGTTTGGACTCTAGTTCCTAGGCCTAAGACCACTAATGTCATAGGCACTAAATGGATATTTAGGAACAAATCCGATGAGGATGGCAACATAGTGCGGAACAAGGCTAGACTTGTAGCACAAGGGTACTCTCAAATTGAGGGTATCGACTTTGAGGAGACATTTGCTCCCGTTGCCCGTTTAGAGTCTATTAGGCTTCTCTTGTCCATTTCTTATGTGCACAAGTTCAAATTGCACCAAATGGATGTCAAGAGTGCCTTCCTCAATGGCTTCTTGCAAGAGGAAGTGTTTGTTGAACAACCCAAGGGGTTTGTGGATGCTCACCACCCCAACCATGTCTATCGCCTTAAGAAGGCACTATATGGGTTGAAACAAGCACCGAGGGCTTGGTATGAGCGCCTCACTCAATTTCTTGTTGACAATAACTACACAAGAGGTAGTGTTGACAAGACACTATTCATCAAGAGAGACAATGATGAGCTTTTCATAGCTTAAATTTATGTCGATGACATAGTGTTTGGCTCCACCAACAACACCAAGGTCCAACAATTTGTTGATGTTATGTCTCATGAATTTGAGATGAGTCTTGTTGGTGAGCTTAATTACTTCCTAGGTTTGCAAATTAGGCAACTAGATAATGGGATCTTCATAACCCAAGCCAAATATGCCAAAAACCTTGTGAAGAAGTTTGGTCTTGAAAAAGCCAAACATTGTGACACTCCTATGAGCACCACTTTGAAGCTAAGCAAGGATGCTAGCGGTAAAAGTGTGAACCAAACCTTATATCGTGGCATGATAGGGAGCTTGCTCTATTTGACCGCAAGTAGGCCCGATATATCTTTTAGTGTAGGAGTTTGTGCTAGGTACCAATCCGATCCCAAGGAGTCCCATCTCTCTTCGGTTAAGAGAGTCATTCGCTTTGTGAATGGGACTTCCAACTATGGGATTTGGTACTCATTTGACACTAATCCTAGTCTTGTAGGATATAGTGATGCGGATTGGGCAGGAAATTGTGATGATAGAAAGAGCACATCGGGCGGTTGCTTCTTTCTAGGCAACAACTTGGTGTCTTGGTTTTGCAAGAAGCAAAACTCGATTTCCTTGTCCACGGCGGAAGCCGAGTACATAGCCGCGGGGAGTGGATGCACTCAACTTATATGGATGAAGCAAATGCTAGTAGATTACAGATTCAACCAAGGTACTCTCACTCTCTTTTGTGATAACATGAGTGCCATTAATATTTCCAAGAATCCGGTGCAACATTCTAGAACTAAGCATATTGACATCCGCCATCACTTCATTGGAGAGCTTGTTGAAAATAAATGCATAGTACTTGAACATATAGGTACTAATGATCAACTTGCGGACCTATTTACTAAACCCTTAGATGCTACTCGATTTAAAACTCTTAGTAGATCTATTGGGATATGTCTTGTGGAGTGATGTTCTATGATTGACCCCATATGGGGAACTACTTCTTTGCCTATATCATGACAAAAAGGGGGAGTAGTATATGGTAAGGGGAGATGCAAATTGGTGTTGCAATTGTGCACATTGGGGAGATAACACATTGAGGGGGAGTAACCCTTTGAGGGGGAGCATTGCATTTATCATACATTGCATATATTTTGTAATGTTGTGCCTAAATTCTAAAAATGCAAATGCTTGTTTTTGATATCACTTGATTAATCTCACATTTCACTTGTATTGGAGAACATATAAATCTTATTTACAGGGCTTGATTATTCTACAAGAGATTGAAGACTTGAAGTTTTATTTTCTTATCTCTTTGTGTTGTATAATATCATAGTTGTCCCGTAGTTTCTATTTCTTTGTGAGGAATCAATGTGAGTGGTGGTTTTGTCACGAAATAGCCAAAGGGGGAGATTGTAAGGTTCCCATTTGTTGATTGGCTCATTTCGTGGACAACCACATGTTGGGGTTCTTTGTAAGGGTAGCCTAAGTATCGGTCTTATTGTTCGAAGCCCTTTGAAGACCTCGTGTTGATAAGCACCGAAGGTAAATTTCTATATGCTTACTTCTCTTTAAAGAGATTAGTTGCACACACACACTTAACATTCATTGCATATGTGTGCATTCTCTTCATTTGTCACATTTCACACTTGCACTTATTTATTATATTTTGTTGTGTGTAATTGTGTCATGTTGTTGTGTAATTCGTTTCCCGATAACTTTCGAAAACGTCCGCGCATGCACTAGAATGTGCTTGGTTTAGCGCGAGGACCGCCTATGGAGAATGCCCTTGGCTTCTCCTTGGTTTTCACCTATCTAGGTGATCGGCGGTTATGATCGGCGGCCTAGCCGCCAAATAAAACCGCCGTTTCAGTCCAGATTGGTCTGAAGCATTTCTGCGGTTAAGATCGGCGGTCACGACCGCCGTTCCAAACCGCCGTTTCAAGACCTGATTGATTTATCTCTCAGTCTAATTCGGCGGTTGAATCGGCGGTCACGAAATTGCCGTTCGAAACCGCCGTTCATACCTGATTGATTTTAATCTCTCTGTTTTGATTCGGCGGTCACAAAACCGCCGAATGAACCGCCGTTTTTGCTCTGTTCTTCACGAGCTCAATTCGACGGTCATAATCGGCGGCCTGGCCGCCGATTGAAACCGCCGATCGGCGCGTTTCTTTGAAACTTACTTAAACGACCACACTTTGATTTGGCCTCCTATATATATGCCACTTTGACTTTAGGTCAATTAAGAGAGTTCATATTCGGAATTCATACTTAGGATATTTTTCAAAGAGAAGAAAAATTCCAAGAACTCAATTTTTGATTACTCAAACACTTTTTCATGATCATCAATCATCATCTAGCATCATCCTTGATCTTCTAGATGTCATCTTGCATGGAATCTTCATCATACTTTGCTTGGTAAGCTTTTCACTAATATCTTACATGTTTTGTGTTTCTCTTATCTAGCAATCTCAATTAATTACTTGTTTTTTATTTTGTATGCTTTGGATACAATATTGAGATGAGTATGATGTATGTTTGAGAATTTGTATTGTGCTAGCATATTAGGTTTTGTGCTTAATATTGATTAGCTAAACTAATTGATATGTCATTTAGTTTTGATATCTAGGATTGTTCTTAATTGCATATTAATCATCTTAGATAAGCATATAGGGTTTCCCTTGCTCTATGTTGCATTTTGGATATTCACATATATTCACTTAGGGTTGTATTCTCTTCTAGAGAAAGTAAGTCTTGTGTGTAGCAACCGGGATTAGGTTGCTTAGATCGCAAGCAAATAGGACTAGGTTCACTCATACCGGGATTAGGTAGGTGTGTGATTACTTCCGGGATTAGGTTGTAATCGTTTGCACATTTAGTGGATTCGAGGTTCGAGTGTGGCTTACTTACATAGCCCGTGGTTTTTCCCGTGAGGGTTTCCACGTAAAAACCAAGTGTTGTTTTAATTTCCGCACCATATTACACTTGCTTGTTTATATTATCTTGAGGGCATTTTCGTAATTTTAACTAACACGAAAAATTGGGTAAAAAGCGTAAAATCTATTCCCCCCCCCCCCCCCCCTCTAGATAGCTTTATACACACCGTGCTATAATTTGTTTCAGGCTTGTTTCTTTTAGTAAGATTGGGTCTGGTTCACATGTGAGCTTTTTAATTAAAGTCTAATGGATTAAATAAAATAAGAAAATAATATTAAGCCCATATATATGATATGGGCGGCAAGGCTAATAAATTAGTCTGAGGTATTATTTTATTTTATTGTTTGATTAAATGAGAATTAATTAATTAATTAATTATTTAATTGAGAAACAAAATCTTTTTCTGATCAGGAAATATGTTTCCTAGGTTAAATACTATTGGTAGTAGTATTCGAAAGATAAAAGACTTATTTGGTAAGAAAATAAATAATAAGGTTTATTTATTTAATCAAATAAGAAAGTCTTTTATTAAGAATTAAACACTTATGAGTTGAATTAGGGTTAGGATTCTAAAGTTGATAGGAATTAGGGTAAAGCACAAACTCTCTTTAGTAGAGAATTTGGCCAACCCTAATTAAATCAAGAGGAGAATTCGGCCAACCCTAGTAGAAAGAGAAGAAGAATTCGGCCACCCTATATAATACACATTATAGGGTTCAGCCACCTTGAGCTCTCTCAATTGATTCACTTTATCAACTTCTTCTTCTTCTAGCTTGAATAATTCTAATAGACAAGTGTTTGATTTTTTCGGCCAAGACACAAGAGAGAAGAGATTATTCTATTTTGATAGTACACTCATTGCTTATACATCAATAGGCTTTTGTGTACAACTTCGAATAAGGTTCACGCGAGTTTCGATCATTAGATTGAGAACTCAAAAGTGACCGGAATAATCTTTGTAGTCTTTTGGATGTTTTGTGACTAACGATAAGAAAAAGAAGATTTTGTTTATCCATCCTCAGGTACGCAATTCAAAGAAAAGGGAGACCACGCTCCTAGGTGATTCATGGTTCGTGCTAGGATTGAAGATCTTGCGGATTACCATCGACGCAAGTCAATCAGATCACGCGACAAAAGGTATTCTACTTTTATTAATATATATATGTGTTTAATTAATTTAAAGGGTTAAGGTTCATCAAAGGAAAAATTTTAAAATATACTAAACTTGTTTTTAGTCTCGCTTCCGCTGCGTTGACTGTATTTTTCCCTACATCTTAGTAGCTATGTAAGAATTTTTCTTATGAGACACTTTAGTTTGCTTACGTAATTGGCAAGGTTCACAAACCACCTCAAGCTTTTTACCAAGATTAGGAAGACCTCTAACAATGCCATGTTTTTCAAGCTTTTTCAAATCTTAAAAATTCATGTGACCCAAACGTTGATGCCACAAATCAAACTTGTTGCACTCATGTGCCATGTTGCAAGTTAAAGGATCTATCTCAAGACAATAGCAATTGTCTATAGACCTTTTGACTTTTAGGACAACATCGCCCTTTTTATCAATTATAGTGCACACATCTTTCTTAAAACTAACTTCTTTAAAAATTTCACACAAGTGAGTAATGCTTATCAAGTTAGCTTGTAACCCATCAACATACAAAGTATTGCGAAGTTTAGGCAATCCGGGGATACAAATTGTTCCCTTGCCAAGAACTTGCTTTTTGGTACCATCACCAATAGTAACCCAACCTCCATCCTTTAAAACAAGATTCTTAAACAACTCTTTCTTCCCGGTCATGTTCCTAGAGCAATCGCTATCTAGGTACCAAGAATAGGAGGAGTTGGCACGTAAAGCATATTGTGCAACATGACATTTAGATGTGTCTTTTCTAATCCACACATTTTTCACAACATGCCTCTCACTCTTACTTTTAACATGCTTTAACTCAATGTTAGGCTTTTTAACATGCACCTTGACCTCATTGGTCACATTTTCAAAAATATCAAACAAAGCATTATCAACTTTCTTATGCATAGTAATGTGAGGCACAACACAAGATTTAGCAAGCAAGTCATCAACAACATTCCTCATAACATGCTTTTCCAAGGTCTTCCTAGGTCTATTGCTATATCTATACATGGATGATTGCCTAGGTCTATTCAAAGACATATCATGAAAAACATTATCAAGTTTGCATTTCCGAATATACTCAAAGCATCTAAGTCGAATATGTCCTATCATATTACAATGATGACAAATAGGAATAAATTTGAGAAATTTACTATTTGCATTTGCTTCCAACTCCTTTGGACTTCTCATAATTTTTAATCTTTGATGTGCAACCCTTGATGCTCCACCTCTTGCATTTGAGGTTGATGCTCATTGATGTTTATGTTGTTGAGTGCTTCCATTGAGCATCCTTGTTGATGAAGAGGCACCTCCGGTAGCTTTCATAGCTTTTCCTTGAGTAAGTGTACCTACATTTGTTTCAATGCTTGCTTTGACAAAAGTAGATTTGTTAGATGAAGGAGTCTCTTTCTCATTGATATAACCCAAACCTCTTTTGTCACATGGATGCTTTCCACTTTTAATGAGGGTTTCTGATGAGAATAAGGGGGCCACATCAAGAGATCCATTGCACGTTCCGGTTGGGCCAATAACAAGGGCAAGGGCTAAGAGATTCAAGGAAGCACTAAATGGCCTGATTCAAGACACTTGGGCTGATTCTGAATTATTAAAGTCCAAGATGAGCCCACATGAAGACCAAGGCTTAACTAACGTCATCAAGGCTAGTTGTTTATGAGCTTGTTGTTTTTAAGCTTTTTGTTGAGCTTGTTTTGGGCCTTAATGCTCTGGTTTCTTTGTTTCCTGGGGTATGCCCCTTGTATTTGTACATTCTTTCCTTTTTCTATGATACTATTTATTTACCAAAAAAAAAAAAAAAAACGTCATCAAGGCAATTGATTGGGCCGAATAAGAGAAGACTTGGGCGTGAAGTAGAAGACTTGGGCGTGAAGTAGAAGTTTGGGCGTGTGGAGGAGAGTCAAATTTAGTTCTTTCCTTTTTCTTTGTTTTCCAAAGAATAATGAATTGATTTGTTTCCAAATAGGGACCAAGTCAATTAGTTGCTTGTTTTAGTTTATTTTCTTTCCCGTTTGTAAGGCATTAATTGCCAAATATTTATTTCCTTTTTGGTTTTAGGGTTTCAGTATTTAAGGGTCATTTTGATGTATTTTTCATAGACTTGATTTTGAATGAAATTTGAGAGAATTTTCTCTTTTGTTCTTTGAGAACTAATTGGAACTTATCAGATTTCTCTGTGGCGTTCCTCCTTGACTTATCAATCGAGTATTCCATCCTTGATTGTGGCGTCCTCCTTCATACCAAGGTTCACATCTCATTATAGGTGTTGGGTCGCGGTTTCCATCCGAACCAGAGGTTAGAACGATCCTAGGCATCAATCTTGATACAATCGACGAGGTTCGTATCAGTTTCAACTTTGATAGAGCTAGATGACATCTTGCTAATCATATTATTAGCCTCATCAAGTTTCTCACGAAGCATCCTAATTTTAATGGCATATTTTTCCGCTATGTCATCACTAAACATAACATCTTTATATGATTTATCTAGCCATTGTTCATAATTTTTCTCTTGTGTTAAGTGCTCACTAATTTTGGCTTTAAGCATGTTTTCTAGCCTTTTAGCACTAACAAGAGAAATATCCCTTTGCTCAGTTTCTTGCTTCAAGATGCCAAGTCTATCATTGCTATCTTTTAGATTCAATTCTAGACTTAGGATCTTGTCTTTAAGTTCATTGAATTCTTTTGAGCCAAGGCCATGATCTTCTAGCTTCTTGTTGAGGGACATATTGACTTTGGATAAACGTTCATTTTCAAAAGTAAGATCATCGATCTTTTTCTCATCTAAGTCAATATGTTCAACAAAAGAAGCCACATAGGAACACACTTCCTTAATCATGATTATCACAAACAAAAACACAAAACACTACAAAGAAAGAATCTATCTAAGTGCGTCTAGACACCCGCTATGATACCAAATGAAATTTCCCTTAAGGAGTAGTGTAAAATATACCTAGAAGGGGGGGGGGGGGGGGGGGGGGGGGGGTGAATAGGTGCAGGCCCAAATTCTACCAATATTAAAAACTATGTGGAATATAACAAAGAAAATGCACACTTGAAGATATTCAACAAATGGATTGATTTAACCAATGCAAAAGTAAATCAATATACAAGATATGCAATCAATGTAAAGTATGGAAGATAAGAAAAAGTAAAGCGAAAATTGACACAATGATTTTTACGTGGTAAAACCTCAAAGAGGAAACATCCACGGGTTGATACCACAACCACCGGCAAAGCAATCCACTATATGGAAAAGGACTTACACACTCAAGCTACCAACTCATGATATCCGCTCAAGCTATCAACTCCTAATCTACCCTCGGGCTAGTGAATCACCAAGCCTACTTCCTATCCGAGATGTGTCCTACACCTCTAGAAAGCAACTTCCTATCCAAGACGCTCACGTCTCTAGGAAGATTTTTTGCTTGCCTATCCGGATCCTCCCGACCCTAGACAAGTCTCCTTGCTTGATTATCCGAGTCCTCCCGACTCTAATCAAGACTTCTTTGCTCTATCCACAAAGCTTCACTCACTTTGCAAGAGATTTCAACCTAATGCAAGGCTATGATCTAAGTGATGCAAATGATGCAAACACAATCAAATTAAGCTAGATGATCAATCAAGCTAAATGTACATGTTCAATGATAATCTAGAATATGCTTTCATCAAACAATCACAAAAGTATCTAGAAATCAAGACATGCAAATCAATAAGAACAAGGTATGAATATTCAATATATCACAATAAAAAACCTAGTCCTTAGATCATGAAATTAAACCTAGAAAATAACATGAGGCACATCATATATACATTTTCTAGAATCAATTTCAAGTTGAATCAAGTTTAACACATATATGTTCAAGAGAAATCACAAAGCTAAAACTCAATTCACAAATGATCAAACACCCCTAGCATATGATCTAACATCCTTCTCAACATATTTCATCAATCAAATAGTAAGAATAAAAGAGATGATTAAAGATGAAATGAAAAAGAAGAAGTTGAACATACAACCTTAACCACGTACTGAAAATCAGGCCACTGGAAATAATGACGAAGTCAGCTGCCTCTAAAAATGCTTGGGGTTTGTAGCTTTCATCAAGACCAACAATTTTGGCTTTTGGATCAATCGATTTCGAGTTCGTATGAGAAAGTTATGATCAAAATACTAAAACTAAAATGTTGAAGAATTCTGCAGAATTTCTTTGAAATTGTTCTTCAAGTTCTTCAATGTTTGGAGGGAAGGAGAAGTGTTTAAATGGAGGAGAGAGAGAAATTTTTTGGGCCAATCAGAGGTGGCCACATCACCCACCCCGTGGGGGGCATGTGGGCCAACTGGGACCAGAGGGGTCCTCTGGCCATGGGTCCCACGGCTCCCACACGGCTTGGCCCACGTGGCCTTTGGCCACGCTCTCCTCGCGCGCGCTCCCTCACGTTCTTCAGCTGTATCTTGGGCATCCGAACTCCGATTTTGAATCCGTTTTCAGATTACAAACTGTGACTCCCTCACGCACGACGATGACTACACAACTTTGAAAAACAGTTGAGAAATCATCTCGGAAAATGATGATGAAGTCAACTCAACGAATGAGAACGAAAAGTAGCGTAGCTACATCGTTTGGACTCGAAACCTTATGAATGAGTAACCAAAATGACCGAAACTCAATAAGGAATCAAATAAGAACATATTCAAGTCCAAAATACAAAATACTTAAATAGACAAACACAAATTCACACAAGCATGCTATATCAAAGAGATAGTCACAAAGCATGCAATTGTACAATGTTTGTCTATTAGAGACCAATGCATGTGCATACTTAGAAGTGTGTGAATGTGTTATACCAAATATTTGAACTATGATGCAGGGACACACATGTATGAATTGTGTGTGTGTGCGTTAACGCCTTGCAAGAGGATCGAAGTCGAAGTATACCTTTGACGCTTTCACCTCTTGAAGACGACTTTTGCACTAGACGTTGTGTAGGGAAAAATCGTAGTACACGCAGCGGAAGCGAGACTAAAAATAGATTTAGTATGTTTTAAAATTTTTCCTTTTTATGAACCTTAACCCTTTAAATTAATTAAACATATATAATCAAAAGTATCATACCTTTGTCGTGTGATCCGATTGACATTGCGTCGATGGTAATCCGTAAGATCTTCCAATCCAATCATGAACGTGAATCACCTAGGAGCGTGGTCTCCCTTTCTTTGAATTGTGTACCTGAGGATGGACAACAAAATCTTTTCTTTTTCGTTAGTCACAAAAACTTCTAAGAGATAACGAAGAACGTTCCGGTCACTTTTGAATTCTCAATCTAATGATCGAAACTCGCGTGAGCCTTATTCGAAATTGTGCACAAAACCTTTTGATGTAAAAGTTACTAGTGCACTATCGAAATAAGAACAAACTCTTCTCTCTATACCCTTGACCGAAATTATCACACACTAGTCTAAGAGTTGGATTCTATTTTTCTCAAGTAAAAGAAAAAACTCTCAAGTCCAAAGACTTAGCAATTAGAGTTTTTTTTTTTAATTCTATATAAAGAATATATATATATATATTAAAATATACATAAGTGCAACAATCCTGCACACCTCTCATAAAAAATGTGCTTATCCTTCACGCCAAACCAATTATATGTATATATATATATCTACTGCACGCCAAACTTCTTATATTTATATTGAAACAAATTATAGCACGGTGTGTATAAAACTATCTAGAGGGGGGTGAATAGATTTTAAGCTTTTTAACCAATTTTTCGTGTTAGTCAAAATTATAAATTTACCCCTAAATAGATAAAGTAATAAATCAAGTATAAAATGCGGAAATTAAATAAGACTTGATTTTTACGTGGAAACCCTCACTGGAAAAACCACGGGCTAGTAAGTAAGCCACACTCGAACCTCGAATCAACTAAATGTGTAAAATGATTACAACCTAATCCCGGAAGTAATCACACACCTACCTAATCCCGGTATGAGTGAACCTAGTCCAATTTCGCTTGCGATCTAAGCAACCTAATCCCGGATGCTACACACAAGACTTACTTTCTCTATGAAGAGAATAACAACCCTAAGTGAATATATGAATATTCAAAAAGCAACATAGAGTAAGGGAAACCCTATATGCTTATCTAAGATGATTAATATGCAATTAGAGCAATCCTAGATATCAAAACTAAATGACATGTTCAATCAAATAGTTTAGCTAATCAAGATTAAGCACAAAACCTAATTAGCTATCACAATACAACTTCTCAAACATACATCATACTAATCTCAAACTTGTATTCAAAATATATAAAATAACATACAAGTAATTAAATGAGATTGCTTGTTAAGAGAAACACAAAATATGTAAGATATTAGTGAAAAACTTACCAAGCAAAGTATGATGAATAATCCATGCAAGATGTCATCTAGATGATCAAGGATGATGCTAGATGATGATTGATGATCATGGAAAAGTGTTTGAGTGAACTAAAATTGAGTTCTTTGGAATTTTTCTTCTCTTTGAAAAATCTCCTAAGTATGGAATCTGAATATGAACTCTTGTAATTGACCTAAAGTCAAAGTGGCATATATATAGGAGGCCAAAACAAAGTGTGGTCGTTTTGATAAGTTTGCCTCAAAATTGCCTTGGGCGCTGTACGTAAAGCGCCTCTTGTACAGCGCTTGTACATCGCTTGTACAGCGCCCCAACTCTGTTCTCACGGGAAAACAGAGTGGCGCTGTACGTAGAGCGCTTTGTACAGCGCTTTGTACAGCGCCTGTACAGCGACCCAACAGCGACCGAATTAAATCGATCAGGTCTGAACAGCGCTCAATGGGCGCTGTTCGTACAGCGCTTCTGTAGAGCGCTTTTGGGAGCGCCCAATGCAAAAATGCAATCCTAAGTCTAAGCATGACAATGCAATTGGATATGCAAGATGCAATCAAACTAACATGCAAGAAGAGATGTTAATGAACATTAATGCACAAAAGTAAGACACACAACATACAAGTATTAAACATATGCATGAGTTGTGAGTGTGTGCAACTATCTCTTCAAGACAAGTAAGCACAAAGAAATATACCTTCGGTGCTTATCAACATGAGGTCTTCAAAGGGCTTCGAACAATAAACCCGATACCTAGGCTACCCTTACAAAGAACCCCAATATGTGGTTTGTCCACGAAATAAGCCAATCAACAAATGGGAACCTTACATATATCTATATATTTATTGCGGAATAAATACTGCATGCATTATATACTTATATATTTTCGGCCTTGTGCCATATATATTTAATATATATTTATATATTGTGGCCAAAAAACTCTACCATGTAGGATTTGTCTTTTGACTTAAATCCTAACCCTAGGTAGATTTCTTTAGAATTCCAAACCCTAATCCAACTCTTTAGTGTATTTGTGACTATATCAAAGACTTCCTAATTTGACTAGATAAATAAATTCCCTTTATTTATCTACTTACCAAATAAAGTCTTTTATATTTATTATACTACTATAATAGTATACTACTAAGAAACATATTTCCTAGTCAGAAAAAGATTTTGATTCTCAATTAAATAATTAACTAACAAATTAATTAATTTCCATTTAATCAATCAATAAAATAAAATAATATTTTAGACTATTATTCTAGTCTTGCCGCCCACACCATATACATGGGCCTAATATTATTTTCTTATTTTATTTAATCCATTAGACTTTAATTAAAAAGCCCACATGTGAACCAGACCCATTATTACTAAAAGAAACAAGCCCACATGCCTTTCATTAATATATTAATATAATTGATCAGCCCATTAAATAAATAATGTGCAAATTATATTCTTAATATATTAAATACAATTCTAGATGGACCCATAAATTGGTCCGGTAGAATATATCAAGTGATCCATGCAAGTCCGTGTGGATTGAGGATCTTGGCGGGCTATCTAAATTTAAGCTTCAATAGACATAACCTAATCACAATCAACAAATAATTCACTTAGGTCCGATCCATTAATTTTAACTCATTCCACTAAAGAGCTAAAATTGAACTCTTAAATAAAGATAGAATAAGAAGATGTTTCTCATTCATACCCTAGACAATCTTATTGGAGATGGTGTATCCTCGTGAATAATATCAGTAATCGCCAAGAGCTCATAGCCGCCTATAGCTCTCCTAGTTACCATATTTACTCATATGACCACGTTTTGAACTTGGATACTTTGACTTGTCCAGAAGCCATGTTTTCAATAGACACTATCAAAAACTCAACGTTGAGATTTAATATCCAATACCTCAAAACATCCATATGATAATATTATACTCTCATTTAATAAATGGAGCCACGATGTCCATATTTATAAATGAAGTCCTCTATCGATTAGCAAATGAATACCACCAAACTATCGAGGATAGACTATGCTATATAATCGTACTCATTGATAGCTCAAATGATATCACTTGTAACCATAAGTCCATCATTTATCTCAGGATTAAGATAGACTCTCCGATTGTCCTGATAATGAAAAGACTATTATTTATTGACGGTTCTAGATAAAGCTTTTCATTGTGATCCAGTTCAATGCACCCAGTGCACTAGATTCTTTTGCTCGAAGACACTCCGATGATTTTAGACTCATCATATCTCATTTGATCCCACTCAAATGCTAGCAAAAGAATTCTACAACTTTAACAAGATAAAGGTGCCCAACCTTTAACTTAAGTTGTGAACATTATTCAAGACTAACTAAAGAATTGTGTCTACCTCATACATATCCAGATGTATGAACAATTCTTCTTTTCTCATAGTCTTTTGACCTTATGATTATTTACTTTTGACAATTATAATAATTAAACTATAAATGCTATAAGATTTGTTAAACCAGAAATCACATTATTAATATGAATAGATTGTCAAAAACACTATTACACTCTTGCTATTGAGCATAATCCTAACACGTTGCTCTTCACCTTTTAAGCTTCTTTTCTTTCAAGAACATCCTAAGCAACAACTAATACAAATATAGAGCGTTTTACAATGGAATCAAGCCAATACAAATCATGAACCTTACAGTTGCCGATCCGTGTAGGTGACTGTGCTTCAATATTATTGTTATTGTATACTTATATATATATATAAATATATATATATATATATATATATTTTAACACTTCTTCTCTTATGCAGTTTCAGCCACTCCCCTTTTATCATTTTCTCCTGCCTCCTCAGAACTAGTATTTTCAGATTCATTTTGCATCCCACTCCCCCGTTCCTTCTCCTCAAGGTGTCGGGGCTGCATCCGGGTCTCATCTTCCTGAGCCAACTCCTTCCCATGCTTTGACGGGCTTGCCAACCCATTCTCCAATTTCTTCTCCTGTGAAGATCGCGGCACGTCCATCTTTGAGCGAGAGCTGCCAAAGTCAAGGTCTCTCCAATCCCCAATCCCTAATCCGAAATTGGCTACTAAGGGGGTTACTCACAAGCCTGCAGTTATGGTCTGTCCTTCTCCTCCTTCAGCTTCATCAATCAAGCGTCTTGCCAGGGCAGAGAAGGATAAATCTGCCAGGGTGGAAAAAGAAAAGTCTGTCATTACCAAGGCTGCTCCTCCCACCGTCCTTCCTTCTGGATCAAAGTCACCAGATGACGGCCAGGATGAAGTTATCTCCAAGTTCATTGCCGCGTGTCTAGGTGGGAGCCTGCAGTCGATGTCCTCCCTACCTACTGAGGTCTTGGCTACCAATGGAGCTTCTCTGCTTACTGAGGTACGAGCCTTGACCATTTAGTTTGTTAGGTATAACTTTATTTTAGGTATTTTATCTTCTTTCTTTCCTTCTGCAGGGTTTTAAATTCACCTTAGCTATGGGGCAGCAAGTGACAGCCCTGAAGGGAGCCAACTTGGCACTTTAGGCTAAGTTGGAGGAGGCCGAAGGCGATCTAGCCCGGGCTGAAGAAAATGTTACCTCCCTGGCTCAAGCCGCTTCTGAGTCTAAATCTAGGAGGCAGGCTGCCCTAGTAGAACTGAAGAGAATGACGCGTGCTTTCTACACCGAGACCATCATTTCAACTCACCGTAAAGCTAATGTAAGGATTCCCATTTGTTGATTGGCTTATTTCGTGGACAAACCATATATTGGGGATTCATTGTAAGGGTAGCTTAGTATTGGTGTTCAAGTTAAATGCCCTTTGAAGTCCTCATTATTGATAAGCACCAAAGGTAATTTCTAAGTGCTTAATTTGCTTTGAAGAGATTAGTTGCACACATACACTCACATCTCATGCATAATTCGTTTACTTGTATGTTGTGTATGTGTTTTTATTATGTGCTCATTAATGATCATTTATATCTCTTCATGCATGTTCTTAATTGATTGCTTCTTATACATTGAAATGCCATGACATTTAAGCATTAGGATGCAAAGCCTTGCTTTTGCTTGGAATGAGGTCTGGAGACCGTTGCCATTACCGCTGCCGGTATCCGCAGTGGTAGCCACAGTGGTGTGATGCTTTGTTTGCATCACTCCGACCGCCGTGGGTTTTTTCACAGCGGTTGGACAACGGTTTCATGAACAGTGCGTACCGTTGTCAGAACCGCTGCCGTTGGCACAACGGCTTCATACCTGACGCATTTTTAATGCACCGTTGTCATTACCGATGTGGCTTTGACAGCGGTAACGGCAGTGGTTTTCACCCTGTTTTTCTCAAAACGGCGTTTCATCAATTGGGACACCTATATAAACATTGCTTCAAATTTAAGTCGTTTCTAATGACTCAAATATCATATTTTTAATTGAGAGCATTTTCAAAGAGAGCTTTTTCATCAAGAACTCATCTTTGATCATATTTGATTACTCAAACACTTTTCCATGATCATTAATCATCATCTAGCATCATCCTTGATCATCTAGATATCATTTTGTATGGGTTCTTCAACACATTTTGCTTGGTAAGTTTTTTCACTAATATCTTACATATTTTGTGTCTTTTCTTAACAAGCAATCTCAATTAATTCTTGTATGATTTTCATATATATTTTGGATACATGATTGAGATTAGTGTATTGATTGTTTGAGAAGTTGTATTGTGATAGCTAATTAGGTTTTTGCTTAATCTTGATTAGCTAAGCTATTTGACATGTCATTTAGTTGTTAATATCTAGGATTGCTTTTATTGCAATATCATCATCTTAGATAAGCATATAGGGTTCCCTTGCTCTATGTTGCATTTTGGATATTCACATATTCACTTAGGGTGTTAATCTCTTCTTAGAGAATTAAGTCTTGTGTTGTGACCGGGATTAGGTTGCTTAATTCGCAAGCAATTGGACTAGGTCCACTTATATCGGGATTAGGTAGGTGTGTGATTACTTATGGGATTAGGTTGTAATCGTTTTACACATTTAGTGGATTCAAGGTTCGAATGTGGCCCACTTATTAGCCCGTGGTTTTTCCCGTGAGGGTTTTCACGTAAAAATCAAGTGTTGTTATTTTTTCTGCACCATATTACACTTGCTTTATTTTATTGACTATTAGGGGTATTTTCGTAATCTTGACCATACACGAAAAATTGGGTAAAATCTTTAAAATCTATTCACCCCCCCCCCCCCCCCCTTTCTAGATTAATATTTAACACATCATGAGAACTTTCAGCTAAGAGAGAATCTGTCAAGGCAGAGAAGGCCGTCCTCCTGGATGAAAACCGATTTCTGCGGGGTACCATAAAGATTCTTAAATCCCGGGTGGACTCTTCCTTCATGGATGGATATTTTACCGCCTCATACGAGGTTGCCAAGGTTTTTCCTCCCCCTTTCGACTTGCTAACCCTTCTTGCTAGGGCTGCCACGCTTTCAGACGCTGATCCTGACCAAGGGGGCCCTTCACAGGCTGCTGATTTTCCAGATTCATCTTCTCATCAGCCTATTGCTGGTTCAGGAGGTATTATTGAGGCAGAAGCTCAGGATCCTCTGTCTGCTCAAGAAGATCTGGGGCAGGATTCTGTTCAACCCACTAAGGCAGTAGATCCTTCTACTGAGTTAGGTATACCTAGAGCTGAAGAAGTTCAGGTTGCTGTTGGGGACCAAGGCACGGAGGGAGTGGATAAGACTAGGTTGGAGGAGTCAGTAGGAGGAGGGCAGGATGCATGATTTTGTCTGTTGTCTTGTTTTTTTTTTTTTTTTTTGGTAGCCCGTAAAAGGGGATTGGGCACCCTGATTGATTTATATGAAACTCTTCTTGCAATCACTCTGTTTTGCTTTCCTCATATTCCTGTTTGTAGAACTTGTATCTTGGTATAGGACGATACTTGTATGCTTGAGTGTGATCCAAGTAAGGCTTACCCGGGCTATTATAACACTTAGCTTCAATCTTGCTTGGCTGGCAATAGAAAAATCCACACTTGTCTTATCTTCTGGAAGCAATTCTTGGACGATAGTCCCCTTAGCATAAATTGGCGGTGTTTTTGGCTAAGTAAATTTGTCTAAGTATGAAACCATCTTGATCAGAATAATCTGACCAGGGTGTGAAGCTAATGTTGCCTAGATATCCAGATCTGAACACTGTAAGTTCGGAAACCTGGTGAAATGGTGGCCTGACTCCTTGGTGTCTTTGTTCTGGTAGGCATTTAAAGTCATTTTAGTACCATGATTTTATATGTTGATATGGAGAAGTGCGGTATCAAGTATCCCGGTTAGGCATCTTGACACTTTAATGATTTGCCCTGGTAGGCAACTAATGCCACTTTAGCACTAGGTTCTTTATATAGATATGGCGATATAATGAAGTGAGGTATCAAGTACCCTGATAAGGTGTTTTGATCATTTGGCGATCTGTCCTAGTAGGCAACCAAGGCCACTTTTGCACCAGGTTTCTACTAGAGAGGGGGATTCCCTGTCCAAGGCTTCAGAAGGTCCACATAGGTCTTCCTGGTCTTGAGAATGTAGAGTCTGGCAGGCGATTATGCCTTTTATGCATTTATGCACCAGATCTTTCCTAGAGGAGGGTATACCCCGACCAAGGCAGCAGGAATGCCATATGGTTTTTCCTGGTCTGAAGGCGATAAAAAATGGCGAAATTTGCTAGGCGAACTCAAGAGAATCACGTAGGATAATGAAACTAACTTTATTGAATTTCTCAAAAGCAAATACAAAGCAAAGTCGGGGTATATATATATATCAGACGTATACCAACCGATAACATTCCTCTTCAAGATCTAAGGGTAAAACCTTTCAAGGTGATCAGCATTCCAGGTGTGATCTACCGGGTAGCCATCCATGTCTTCTAACTTGTATGCCCCCCTACGAACCACTACCTTTATCAGGTAAGGACTTTCCCAGTTGGGGGCCAGTACCCTGTCAGACCTCTTCCTGGTATTCTGGGTTACCTTCCTGAGGATTAAATCCCCTTCTTTAAAACTACGAGTCTTCACCTTTTTATTGAAGCATCGGGCTATCTTGCTTTGATAGGCTACTACCTGCTTTGCAGCTCTATCTTGCTTCTCTTCAAGGAGGTCTAGATTGGCTCTTAACTTTATTTCATTTTTTTTTTGCCAAAAATTGTCACTGGGGTGATTTTTCCAATTAACAATTCAAGGGGGACTAGGATCGGGGTAGACCTTAGTCGGAGAGGTATCAGGTAGTTCGATACCTTTAGCTTCCTAGGGATTCATTAAGAATGGTGTATAATCGTAGTAAGGAAAATGGATTCAAACAACTAATAGATCGAACATTTAACTCATTTCATTCATGGTAAATGCATGGTAGGGTTACAATCTATAGTTATGGTTATGTGATAAAAAGTAAGCTAAATGGGCGATGACGATGACGATGACGATGAAGCTTTAGTGCATGTCGATAAGTGGAAAAGTAAGAAGTAGGGTTTCGGTCCCCTTTCTCTGTAATCATACGATGAATATATAGGCCCGTTTCTTACCAAGCACTCCTAGAACTTTGGTTTAGGGTTTTAGCAATTTACGGGTCTTTCCTTGGCGATCCACGAATTCGTCGAGGAATTGATCCCTAAAATCAAGTGATTCCTTTTAGAACTGAAAGAGTTGACTTCACCTTTAAATGGGACTCTTGAATGGTGGGAATGCATGTAATATTCTGCCTCAAACAATGGCGTTTAATGCTTGTCTTTCTTCTCGGATTGCTGTTCGGGGTACTTGCTTCTTGCTTCAAACGGGATCGGAGCACTGGGATTTTTTATTTAACACGTGATTTATTCACTAGGTGCCTACCACTAGCTTTTAGTGGATCAGGATACTCAAGTACCTCGCCTTCTTCACGTTTTTTTCTTGAATTACGCATCGACCGTATCGGGATACAGAGGTATCGGGGTATCGGGATACCGGGGTACTCGGAGTTAGACGGGTATTAGAATCTTATAATAGTGGAATCCCTGGAGCTTTGTTTTCAGGGTTTCTGGGTACTTTCGGGGTCTTGGAAGTTTTAGACCTGATCGGGGTAGGTAAAATTCCCTACCCTGGCCTTCTGTAGGAAGGTGGGGTGTTTGGATATCTTTTCCCTGGTAGCTTCTATCCCGACTTAAGTTCTGAGGCCGGTGGAAAATTCTTCTTTGATCCCTGCCATTTTTGGCAGTTAACAGAAGTCCCCCCTGACTTGAATGCCGGTATCTTGTTGGGGTTGGAGTTAGGATTCCTAGTCCGCTTGAAGGATTTTCCATCTTGTCTGCTTATCTAGTCTTGTCCGGCTGGCTTCCATAGCCAAGGGGAGGATCTTCCTTGGATTTTATAGCATTTAATGCACGGCCCACGTATCTTGTTGGGGTTGGAGTTAGGATTCCTAGTCCGCTTGAAGGATTTTCCATCTTGTCTGCTTATCTAGTCTTGTCCGGCTGGCTTCCATAGCCAAGGGGAGGATCTTCCTTGGATTTCATAGCATTTAATGCACGGCCCACGTGCTAGATGACGATTGCTTTCAGATTTCCAAACGGGCCGTTTTGGCGCGACTTCCCTTGAGACCATCATGATACGTTTCCGGTTACGTCTCTTCTTCTGTCTCGGTTACTGTCCACCTCTACCTATAAATATACTACTCTTTCTTTGTTCACATGCTCACGCTTATTTAAACCTTCAAAAGATTTAATTTCTTCTTCTCCCGCAAGTCTTCCTTCTTTATTAGTCTTCTCTGTCTTCTTTCGTCCATTCAAATGGCCTTACCATCAAAAATCTCAGCTTCTGCACCAGTCATTCCTGCCTCTGACCTCCCTTCGGTTTCGCCAAATCCTCAACCCGCCTCCTCAAATCCTCCCGATAGCATCGACGAACTGCTAAACATGGAATAGGTGGAGTCGGAGGAGAGTTCTCCAATATCCAGAGGTAAAATACATGGTCGAGACGAGGGCGACGTTGCTGATGACAGCACCCTGCTTAAGCGCCGTCGTTCTAATGGGAATTTTGGAACCGGGTAGGGTTCCGGCACTAGACCCGAAGTCCCAGTACAAATAGCCGATGAAGATGATGATGAGGATGTCGATGTCGATGTGGAGGAGGGGAACACATTGGTTGTCGACCAAGCAGGTGATACGAACCTCGTCGATTGTATCAAGATTGATGCCTAAGATTGTCTAACCTCTAGTTTGGATGGAAACCGCGACCCAACAACTATATCGAGATGTGAACCTTGGTATAAAGGAGGACGCCGCAATCAAGGATGGAATACTCGATTGATAAGTCATGTTTGAACGCCACAAGGTAGAACCTTGATAAGTTCGCAGTTTAATGAAGAACCAAAGAGAAAATGTTCTCTGAAAATATTATTTCATTCAAAAGTCTGACCCGCAAATAATACATCAATGCGTCCCTTAAATACTAAAATATCTAAACCCTAGAAAGAAAGATAAAGGAAATAACATATTCGGCAATTAATGCCTTACAATCAGGAAAAAAAATGGGCAATTAATGTCTTACAATCAAGAAAGAAATTAAAATTAAAACATTCAATTAGTTGACTTAGTCCCTATTTGGAAAGCTAAATTTGGAAACAAATCAGCCTTTTAATTTAGGACACAAATTAGCTCATTATTCTTTGGAAACTAAAAAAGGAAAAAAGCTGAAATTCGGACTCCTCAGCTCAAGTCTTCGCGCAACAAGATAGATGTCCGAATTTAGGCCTGTTGTGAACTGTTACGGACAACGGAGTCTTCATAACATCTGTAGGGCTCATCTTGAGCTTTCCGGAAACATATTATAGTAGATGATCTGACCTCAGATCCTCTCTGTAGAGGCCGACGAAGTTCAGCTCAGATTTGAGCCGAACTTGGACTTCAGAAACTCAGAATCAGCCCATCATTAAATACTTCTTTGATCCTCTTGGCCCTTGTAATTGGCCCAACTGGAATATACATTGGATCCTTTAGTGATGCTTCTTGATTCTCATCATCCCCCCTCTCTTCAAAAGGATTCGTCCTCGAATCTTCACTGTAATGTTGTTGATAGCCTGCGACACTTCATCAAAACACTGCAAAAGAGAAACAAGAACACTAGGCCAAGAAGTTGGCTGATTTGAAAACAATGCCTTTTTGATCTCTTTTTTTTTTCCTCACTAGCGAAAATTTCTGTTTCCTTTTCACTCTTTTTTTCCTCATGAGCAAAAAATTATGTTTCTTTTTCACTCTTTTTTTCCTCGCTCACAAAAATTCTTGTTTCTTTTTTGCTCTTTTTTTCCTCAATAGCATAATTTTCTGTTTCTTTTTCACTCTTTTTTTCCTTTTTTGCTATTTCGATCTCTCTTTCTTTTGAACTCTCACTCTCCTTTTTTTACATCTCTTTGTTCTTTTAACCTCACTTGATCTTCATATACTTGTATTAGGGTTAAGGGTACAAGAGTGATTCGTTTTTTATTGAGTACAAAAGAGTATCTGTTTGTATAACCATCATGAGTTGCACGCCTATCAAACTGCCATGGTCGCCCCAAAAGGATATGAGTCGCATGCATTGGTACCACATCACACAAGACTTCATCTTCATATTTACCGATCCGGAATGCCACTAACACCTGTTTAGTCACCCTCACCTCACCACTATCATTCAACCATTGCAATTTATACGGCTTAGGATGCAGCATCGTTGGCAATCCTAATTTGTTAGCCATGGTTGTGCTTGCAACATTAGTACAACTACCACCATCAATAATCATGCTACATACCTTATCATTAACATGACATCGGGTGTAAAAAACATTGTCACGTTGTACATCGTCAGACATTTTTTTTTTTTTTTTTTTGGTAATGGATCTAAACAAACTTTTTTTTTTTGACTTAATCAAAACGAAATAAAAAGAAATTAAGAAAAAGGGATAGATCAAACCTGATTTAAAAGCCTAAGCTCTGATACCAACTGATATGAACCTCACCAAGAGTAGTGAGGCCCGGAACCAATATATGGTAACGAAGGATCGTTTTCTAATTCAAGTTTATAAAAACAAAGAAAATAAAGGACCGTGACCCGTTATCTATAAGAAGATAAGAACCAATGGTATTAAGAAGGTTGTAGACGCCACACTCAAGAACAAGAAAGAAGGTGAGTGATAGGTCAAGTTTGAATGCCACAAGGTATAACCCTTGATAAGTTCATAGTTCAATGAAGAACCAAGAGAAAATGTTCTCTCAAATAATATTATTTCATTCAAAAGTCTCGTCTCAATAATACATCAATGAGTCCCTTATAAACTGAAACCCTAAAACCTAAAAGCATTTAATAGATGATCCGACTTCATATGCTCTCTGTAAAGGCCCACGAAGTTCAGCCCAGATTTGGTCTTCATGTGGGCCGAACTTGGACTTCAGCAACTCAAAATCAGCCCCCATTAAATGCTTCTTTGATCCTCTTGGTCTTTGTAATTGTCCCAATTGGAACATGCAATGGACCCTTTGATGGTGCTTATTGATCCTCATCATTCCCCCTCTCTTCAAAAGGATTCGTCCTCGAATCTTCACCGAAATATTGTTAATAGCCTTCGACACTTCATGAAATTCCTGCCAAAGAGAAACAAGAACACTAGGACAAAAAGTTGGCTGATTTGAAAACAAGGCCTTTTTGGTCTCACTCTTTTTTGCATAGAAGTTCATTTGTTTTCTCTCATTTTTTTCTACACTAGTAAGAACTTCTGTTTCTTTTTCACTCTTTTTTTCCTCACTCACAAAAATTATTGTTTCTTTTTCGCTCTTTTTTTCCTCAATAGCATAATTTTCTGTTTCTTTTTCACTCTTTATTTCTTTTTTTGCTGTTTTGGTCTCTCTTTCTTTTGTCTATCTTTCTTTTGAACTCTCACTCTCCTTTTTTACATCTCTTTGTTCTTTTAACCTCACTTGATCTTCATATACTTGTATTGGGGTTAAGGGTACAAGAGTGATTCGTTTTTTTTTTAGTATAAAAGAGTATTTATTTGTATAACCATCATGAGTTGCACGCCTATCAAACTGCCATGGTCGCCTCAAAAGGATATGGGTCGCATGCATTGGTACCACATCACACAAGACTTCATCTTCATATTTACCGATCCGAAATGCTAATAACACCTGTTTAGTCACCCTCACCTCACCACTATCATTCAACCATTGCAATTTATACGGCTTAGGATGCATCATCGTTGGCAATCCTAATTTGTTAACCATGGTTGTGCTTGTAACGTTAGTAAAACTACCACCATCAATAATCATGCTACATACCTTATCATTAACATGACATCGGGTGTAAAAAACATTGTCACGTTGTACATCGTTAGACATTTTTTTTTTGGTAATGGATCTGAACAAACTTTTTTTTTTGACTTAATCAAAACGAAATTCAGCAAGGTCTAATTTTTATTATTATTATTTTTTTTATCAACGAAATCAAAGAAGAAGAATAACAAAGATAGATTAAACCTGATGTTAGAGGCCGAAGCTCTGATACCAAATGATACGAACCTCGTCGATTGTATCAAGATTGATGCCTAAGATCGTCTAACCTCTGGTTCGGATGGAAACTGCGACCCAACACCTATATCGAGATGTGAACCTTGGTATAAAGGAGGATGCCACAATCAAGAATGGAATACTCGATTGATAAGTCATGTTTGAATGCCACAAGGTAGAGCCTTGATAAGTTCGCAGTTTAATGAAGAACCAAAGAGAAAATGTTCTCTGAAAATATTATTTCATTCAAAAGTCTGACCCGCAAATAATACATCAATGCGTCCCTTAAATACTAAAATATCTAAACCCTAGAAAGAAAGATAAAGGAAATAAAATATTCGGCAATTAATGCCTTACAATCAAGAAAGAAATTAAAATTAAAACATTCAATTAGTTGACTTAGTCCCTATTTGGAAGGCTAAATTTGGAAACAAATCAGTCCTTTAATTTAGGAAACAAATCAGCTCATTATTCTTTGGAAACTAAAAAAGGAAAAAAGGAAAAAAGCTGAAATTTGGACTCCTCAGCTCAAGTCTTTGCGCAACAAGATAGATGTAAGAATTTAGGCCTATTGTGAACTGTTACGGAGGACGGAGTCTTCATAACATCTGTAGGGCTCGTCGTGAGCTTTCCAGAAATATATTATAGTAGATGATCCAACCTCAGATGCTCTCTGTAGAGGCCCACGAAGTTCAGCTCAGATTTGGGCCGAACTTGGACTTCAGAAACTCAGAATCAGCCCATCATTAAATACTTCTTTGATCCTCTTGGCCCTTGTAATTGGCCCAACTGGAATATACAATGGATCCTTTGGTGATGCTTCTTGATTCTCATCAGCAGGGGTTCAAACTGGCCCTCTGTCTTCTTTCCATGACGGCCGGATTATCCCAGATTCCGTTTGTATAGCCGACACCCTCATTCGATTAAGAAGGACTTACAAGTTCCCGAACCACATCTCTTTATCTCTTCCTCATCGGGGCTATGATGTTTATACCCATTCTGCAGGCCGCCTTCTAATTCATGTGGCCGCCTTCGAGTTCGGGGTCTAGCTCCCTCTTCACCCTTCACTCCGTAGATTACTTGTAGCCTTGGAGCTGGCCCCTCTTCAAATTTCTTCAGGTTTTTTGAAGAACCTGACGGGATTCTTGGTGCTCTGGAAAGAGCAATATGAGAAAGACAACTTGCTGATGGAAGCAGGTTTGGACAAGATTCGCTACATCTACCAAGTGGCCAACTTGGTACCTCGGGGTCAATTTTATTTGAGACCCAGCAACAAAATGAAGTTCATTGTACCCAAGGCGAATGTGAAATATAACCAACCCTGGAAGGATGAGTGGATCGTGGTTGAAAGAGATTGGGGCCACTCGGTGCATATCGGAGGAACTGAGTATCCGGTCCCCACCCAATTCTCCTCCAAAGACAAATGGAGTACATGGGTTCTTTCTTCAGAATCCTGGGGAATCTTGGAGAGGATCCAGGGTCGGGGTTATATGAATATGAAGTACCCCTCCTGCGACCCCTTTGAAGAAGCCCGACTAGAGAGGTATCTATGGATATCTGTAGCTGATCCGGGTAAGTGACTGCGCCTTGTTATTATATACATATATATATAAAAAAAAATTTTAACATATTTTTCCTTTTGCAGTTTCAGCTACTCCCCTCTTGACATCTTCTCCTACTTTTTCGGGACCAGCAATCCCGGCTTCTTATGTATCCCGCTCCCATATCCCTTCTCCTAGTGTTGGGGTTGCATCCAGGTCTCATCCCCTAGCACTAACCTCTCCTCCTGCTTTGGCGAGGTTGTCGCCCCGTTCTCCAGCTTCTTCTCTTGTGAAGATCTCCGCATGCCCATCTTTGGCGGGGTTGATGCTGGCTAGGGCTGCTAAGGCCAAGGTCTCTCCAACCTCAATCTCGAAGCGTCCTCCTTCTGCTGCTCCCACCAAACCTGCTGTTGCAGTTGATTCTCCCCCTCCCGTAGTTACATCTATCAGGCGCCTAGCCAGGTCAGAGAGAGAGAGAGAGAGAGAGAGAGAGAGAGAGAGAGAGACACTAGTGCCACGACCAACCCCTCTTTTGATCTTCCTTCTGGGTCGGGATCGCGGGACTTGAGCCAGGAAGAAATTGATGCTAAATTCATCGATGCTTCTCTTGGGGGAGGTTTGCACTAGATGTCCTCCCTGCCAACGGACATCCTGGCCATTAAAGGGGCCGCCTTGCTTGCTAAGGTATGCAATTTAACTCTTCTTGCTTGCTTAAATATAATTTGCTCAGAGGTACTGATTCTCTTTCTTTCCCTATGCAGGGTTTCAAATTTGCACTAGCGATGGGGCAGCAAGTCACGGTCTTGAGGGAAGCCAACTTGGCGCTTCAGGCCAAAGTGAAGGAAGCCAAAGACGATCTAGCCCAGGCTGAGGAAAATGTTATTGATCGGCGCACAGAATGACTGGTTCTAATGAACTACGGTAAATGATATGGCGCGCGAGTTTTTACCCTTTCGCAAGTATACGAATCGTTGGCCACGTATAGTGGTTACGAGTAAGGGTATCGTTCCCACGGAGGAGGTGTTTATGAGGTGTTTATCTTAAGTCGGTTCTAAGTATTAGTTATATATATAAATATATATATACAATATATTTACACTATTAACATGCAATAAAAGTAAAGGGAGATGGTCACAAACAAACTAAACTAATGATTACACTAGGATTAAACTAAGATGGCAATAATTAAATAACAACTAAATTAACATTAACTAACTAAATTAACTAAACTAACAAGCTTATCAACACAATTAACTAATCTAACACTAACTAACTAAACTAAACTAATTACCAACTAAACTCATGAATGGTCATGGAAGAGTTTAGTTGTGAGATGGTAAAGGCATGGAAATGCTAGGAAATGAGTTCATGCAATAAATCCAATACCTAGTTGATAGCAATAAGCTTACACAATTGGTATTAACCAATCTAACTTAGGATTAGGCACATACACAAATAATCACTCATGCATGCTATTGATGTCTCAAATAGTCTAATCCTATTACATATCAATTAATTGGCTAATCAATTAACATGCATATATGAAGCTCAAGCAAATAAACTCATCAACCAAAATATGAATATTATTACAATCCCACCAATATTCCCAACATAAACATGTAAGTACAAATACAACAACAAGCTAAAGTAAACAAAGAGATAAAGAAAACAACCCAATCTCTTGTGAAGTCTTCAAGTTAGCTAGACTTCTCCTTGTCTTTCCCAAGCTTGGAGTCAAGAGGTGTTGAGAGTGAGTGTCTAGGATGGTTTGGATGCAATTCTAAGCTATTTCTAAGGTGGTGATTGAGCAATATTTACTTTGAGGGTGTAATTTTGGATATTAGGGATGTGTTTTAGGGTTAGGAAAGGAGAATATATATATATATATAGGGAAGGTTTTAGAGAGCAATTGGATGAAATATCTCCTAGGTCGGTCATTCCGACGGGTTCAAAACACCAAGCTCGCGGGTTCTTGCCCGCCGCAAGAAGTCGCCAGGCATTTTTGGAGCTTTTCCCGCTAGTTCGAACCTTCTGGACTGCGGGCACTTTCCCGCCGCATAAAACCGCGGTCTTCCAGCGAGTTTGGATGTTCTGGAATATCGGAAAGAAGCTGCTGAACCGCCGCATATTTGTTTTGCTGATGGCATAGTTAACAGGTTTCAATCGAAACCTGGTCCTGATCACTGGACGGCAGTCAAGCATATTTTCAAGTATCTTAAGAGAACAAGAGATAATATGCTTGTATACTCTGGAGGGGATTTAATTCCTATTGGGTATACAGATTCTGATTTCCAATCAGATTCTGACTCCAGAAAATCCACATCGGGGGCCGTGTTTACTATTGGAGGAGGAGCAGTCATATGGAGGAGTATCAAGCAATCTTGTATTGCTGATTCCACCATGGAAGCTGAGAATGTTGCTGCATGCGAGGCTGCCAAAGAGGCTATTTGGCTTCGCCAATTCTTGATTGACTTGGAAGTGGTTCCTAGTGCGAATAAGCAGATCACTATCTACTGTGACAACAGTGGAGCAGTGGCTAATTAGAAAGAACCAAGAAGTCACAAGAGGGGAAAACACATTGAAAGAAAGTATCATCTTTTAAAGGAGATTGTTCAAAGAGGTGATGTGACGATTACCAAAATCATGTCAGCAGAAAATCTAGCGGATCCCTTCACAAAGGCTCTACCTCAGAAGAGTTTCGATGGGCATCTAGAGAACATGGGCTTGAGAGATATGACACATTTGCTATAGCGCAAGTGGGAGATTGTTAGGATTATGCTCAATAGCAAGAGTGTAATATTGTAATTAACAATCTTTTTCATATTAATAAAGTGATTTCTGGTTTAACAAATCTTATAGCATTTATAGTTTAATATTATAATTGTAAAAGTAAATAATCATAAAGTCTAAAGACTATGAGAAAAGAAGAATTGTTCGTACATCTGGATATGTATGTGGTAGACACAATTATTTAGTTAGTCTTGAATATTGTTCACAACTTAAGTTAAAGGTTGGGCACCTTTATCTTGTTAAAGTTGTAGAATTCTTTTGCTAGCATTTGAGTGGGATCAAATGAGATATGATGAGTCTAAAATCATCGGAGTGTCTTCGAGCAAAAGAATCTAGTGCACTGGGTGTTAGGATTATGCTCAATAGCAAGAGTGTAATATTGTAATTAACAATCTTTTTCATATTAATAAAGTGATTTCTGGTTTAACAAATCTGATAGCATTTATAGTTTAATATTATAATTGTCAAAGTAAATAATCATAAGGTCTAAAGACTATGAGAAAAGAAGAATTGTTCGTACATCTGGATATGTATGTGGTAGACACAATTCTTTAGTTAGTCTTGAATATTGTTCACAACTTAAGTTAAAGGTTGGGCACCTTTATCTTGTTAAAGTTGTAGAATTCTTTTGCTAGCATTTGAGTGGGATCAAATGAGATATGATGAGTCTAAAATCATCGGAGTGTCTTCAAGCAAAAGAATCTAGTGCACTGGGTGCATTGAACTGGATCACAATGAAAAGCTTTATCTAGAACCGTCAATAGATAATAGTCTTTTCATTATCAGGACAATCGGAGAGTCTATCTTAATCCTGAGATAAATGATGGACTTATGGTTGCAAGTGATATCATTTGAGTTATCAATGAGTACGATTATATAGCATAGTCTATCCTCGATAGTTTGGTGATATTCATTTGTTAATCGATAGAGGACTTCATTTATAGATATGGACATCGTGGCTCCATTTATTAAATGAGAGTATAATATCATCATATGGATATTTTGAGGTAATTGGATATTAAATCTCAACGTTGAGTTTTCGATAGTGACTATTGAAAACATGGCTTCTGGACAAGTCAAAATATCCAAGTTCAAAACGTGGTCATATGAGTAAATATGGTAACTTGGAGAGTTATAGGCGGTCTATGAACTCTTGGCGATTACTGATATTAATCACGAGGATACACTATCTCCAATATGATACGAACCTCATCGATTGTATCACGATTGATGCCTAAGATCGTTCTAACCTCTGGTTCGGATGGAAAACCGCGACCCAACACCTATAATGAGATGTGAACCTTGGTATGAAGGAGGACGCCACAATCAAGGATGGAATACTCGATTGATAAGTCAAGGAGGAACGCCACAGAGAAATCTGATAAGTTCCAATTAGTTATCAAAGAACAAAAGAGAAAATTCTCTCAAATTTCATTCAAATCAAGTCTATCGAAAAATACATCAAAAGGACCCTTAAATACTGAAACCCTAAAACCAAAAAGGAAATAAATATTTGGCAATTAATGCCTTACAAACGGGAAAGAAAATAAACTAAAACAAGCAACTAATTGACTTGCTCCCTATTTGGAAGGCTAAAATTTGGAAGCAAATCGGCCCCTTAATATTTGGAAACAAATCAATTCATTATTCTTTGGAAAACTAAGAAAAAGGAAAAAACTGAAATTGACTCTCCTCCACACGCCCAAGCTTCTACTTCACGCCCAAGTCTTCTACTTCACGCCCAAGTCTTCTCTTATTCGGCCCAATCAATTGCCTTGATGACGTTAGTTAAGCCTTGGTCTTCATGTGGGCTCATCTTGGACTTTAATAATTCAGAATCAGCCCAAGTGTCTTGAATCAGGCCATTTAGTGCTTCCTTGAATCTCTTAGCCCTTGCCCTTGTTATTGGCCTAACCGGAACGTGCAATGGATCTCTTGATGTGGCCCCCTTATTCTCATCATTCCCTCCCTCTTGAAAAGGATTTGTCCTCAAATCGTCACCTACATCAAAAGGAGACAAATCAGAAACATTGAAGCTTGCACTAACATTATACTCACCTGGAAGATCTAACCTGTAGGCGTTGTCCTTGATCCTTTCAAGCACTTGAAATGGGCCATCTCCCCTAGGAAATAATTTAGAACGCCGCTGGACTGGAAACCGTTCCTTCCTTATATGCAACCACACCCAATCACCGGGTTCAAACACAACTTTCTTGCGCCCTTTATTAGCTTGCGTGGCATATTGCTCAGTTCTCCTCTCTATGTTTTGTCGAGTCTTTTCATGGAGTTGCTTAACAAAATCTGCCTTTTTCTTCCCATCCAAGTTAACATGCTCATTCACAGGTAAAGGAATTAAATCCAAAGGAGTCAACGGATTAAAACCATATACAATTTCAAAAGGCGAATAATGAGTTGCAGAATGCACACTCCTATTATAAGCAAACTCTACATGCGGCAAACAATCCTCCCATGTTTTCAAGTTCTTTTGTATTATAGCACGCAACAAGGCAGATAAAGTCCTATTAACTACTTCAGTTTGACCATCAGTTTGTGGATGACAAGTAGTAGAAAACAAAAGTTTAGTTCCTAACTTACCCCACAAAGTCTTCCAAAAGTAGCTTAAGAACTTAGCATCTCTATCTGAAACAATGGTCTTAGGCATGCCATGCAATCGAACAATTTCTTTGAAAAACAAATCAGCAATATGTGATGCATCATCAGTTTTATGACAAGGAATGAAATGTGCCATTTTAGAAAACCTATCAACAACCACATATATAGAATCCCTACCCCTTTTTGACCTAGGCAAATCCAACACAAAATCCATAGAAATATCAATCCAAGGTCCACTAGGGATAGGCAAAGGAGTATACAATCCATGAGGCTTGATCCTAGACTTAGCTCGTCTACATGTAATGCATTTTTCACAGATTCTTTCTACGTCACGTTTCATATGAGGCCAAAAGAAGTGTTCATGCAAAACATCTAGTGTCTTGGCTATACCAAAATGCCCCATCAAACCTCCCCCATGAGCTTCTCTAACAAGCAATTCACGCAAAGAACTTTTAGGCACACATAATTTAGTTTCTCTAAACAAAAATCCATCATGCCTATAAAACTTGCCAAATGCTACTTTTTCACATGCATTGAATACATTACCAAAATCAGAATCTTCTACATACAATTCTTTAATGTAGTCAAAACCAAGCAATCTAGTATCCAAAGTAGAAAGTAAAATGTACCTTCTAGACAAAGCATCAGCGACCACGTTTTCCTTACCTTTTTTGTACTTGATCACATATGGAAATGTTTCTATGAACTCCACCCACTTGGCATGCCGCTTATTTAGCTTGTGCTGTCCCTTTAAATGCTTCAAGGACTCATGATCCGTGTGAATCACAAATTCTTTCGGCCAAAGGTAGTGTTGCCAAGTTTCCAATGCCCTAACCAAAGCATACATCTCCTTGTCATAGGTAGGATAATTCAAAGCTGCTCCACTTATTTTCTCACTAAAAAATGCAATGGGACGTCCTTCTTGCATTAGAACAGCTCCAATACCTATTCCCGAAGCATCACACTCAATCTCAAAAGCTTTAGCAAAGTCAGGCAAAGCAAGTAAATGTGCGTTAGTTAATTTCTCCTTAATCAAGTTAAACGCCTTTTCTTGTTCATTACCCCACTTAAAACCCACATTCTTTTTGATAACTTCAGTTAAAGGTGCGGCTAGACTACTAAAATCCCTCACAAACCTCCTATAAAAACTAGCCAACCCATGGAAGCTCCTCACTTGTCCCACATTTGTAGGTTTCGGCCACTCCTTAATTGCCTTAACCTTCTCTTCATCAACCCCAATCCCTTTAGCACTAACAACAAAACCAAGAAATACAAGCCTATCCATGCAAAAGGTACACTTCTTGAGATTAGCAAACAACTTTTCAGTTCTTAAAACACCTAAAACAAGTTTTAAATGTTCAACATGCTCATCCAGGTTCTTGCTATAAATCAAAATATCATCAAAGTAAACAACCACAAATTTTCCAATAAAAGCACGCAAAACATGTTTCATTAATCTCATGAAAGTACTTGGTGCATTAGTTAATCCAAAAGGCATAACTAACCACTCATATAAACCATATTTTGTTTTAAAAGCAGTTTTCCACTCATCACCTTCTTTCATCCTAATTTGATGATATCCACTCTTAAGATCAATTTTAGTGAAGACAACAGAACCATGCAATTCATCAAGCATATCATCTAATCTAGGAATAGGATGTCGATACTTTACAGTGATATTGTTGATGGCATGACAATCAACGCACATCCTCCAAGTTCCATCCTTCTTAGGCACAAGCATTACGGGAACCGCACAAGGACTCATACTCTCACGAACATACCCCCTTTCCATGAGCTCATCAACCTGCTTTTGAAGTTCCTTTGTCTCCTCAGGATTACTTCTATATGCGGGTCTATTTGGAATTGGTGCTCCGGGTACAAAATCAATTTGGTGCTCAATCCCCCTCATTAGTGGTAAACCAATAGGCATCTCTTCAGGAAACACTTCATTAAAGTCCTACAAAAGTGAAACAACAACACTGGGCAAAGAAGAGTCAATTTCGTTAGTACTAAAACAAGCCTCTTTGTACAAAAGTACAATCATTGGCTGATTTGAAAACAAAGCTTTTTTGATCTCACTCTCTCTTGCATAAAAACTCACTTGTTTTCTCTCTCTTTTTTTCTCATCAGCCTCTATTTTTTTTTTCACTTTTTTTTTCATTTTTTGCTGTTTCGGACTCTCTCTCTTTTGTCTCTCTTTCTTTTGAACTCTCACTCTCCTTTTTAACATCTCTCTCTTTTTTTAACCTCACTTGATCTTCATATACTTGTCTTGGGGTTAAAGGTACAAGAGTGATTGGCCTTTTATTGAGTACAAAGGAGTATCTATTGATATATCCATCATGTGTCACATGCCTATCAAATTGCCACGGTCTTCCTAAAAGGATATGACCCGCATCCATGGGTACCACGTCACAAATAACTTCATCTTTGTAATTTCCAATTGAAAATGACACCAACACCTGTTTATTCACCCTAACTTCCCCACTATCATTCAACCATTGTAGCCTATAAGGTTTTGGGTGGTTCAAAGTTGTCAAATTCAATTTTTCCACCAAAGTAGTGCTAGCCACATTAGTACAACTCCCCTCATCAATAATCATACTACATACCTTATCATTAACATGGCAGCGGGTGTGAAAAATGTTATCACGTTGCACCTCATCATCTTCCTTAGCTTGAGCACTAAGAGCTCTTCTTGCAACCAAATGATACGAACCAGAGGTATAAAGAGCTTTTCCATCCGAACCAGAGGTTAGAACGATCTTAGGCATCAATCGTGATACAATCGACGAGGTTCGTATCATTTGGTGATACGAACCTCGTCGATTGTATCACGATTGATGCCTAAGATCGTTCTAACCTCTGGTTCGGATGGAAAACCGCGACCCAACACCTATAATGAGATGTGAACCTTGGTATGAAGGAGGACGCCACAATCAAGGATGGAATACTCGATTGATAAGTCAAGGAGGAACAACAGAGAAATCTGATAAGTTCCAATTAGTTCTCAAAGAACAAAAGAGAAAATTCTCTCAAATTTCATTCAAATCAAGTCTATCGAAAAATACATCAAAATGACCCTTAAATACTGAAACCCTAAAACCAAAAAGGAAATAAAAATTTGGCAATTAATGCCTTACAAACGGGAAAGAAAATAAACTAAAACAAGCAACTAATTGACTTGCTCCCAATTTGGAAGGCTATATTTTGGAAACAAATCAGCCCTTAATATTTGGAAACAAATCAATTCATTATTCATTAGAAACCAATAAGGAAAACTGAAATTCGGACTCCTCAGCATCAAGTCTTCGCGCAACAAACTAGATTGCCGATTTTGGGCCTGTTGTGATCATTAACGGATGCCGGAGTCTTCATAACATCTGTAGGACTCGTCTTGGGCTTTCCGAAAACATATTATAAAAGACAATCCGACTTCAGATGCTCTCTGTAGAGGCCCACGAAGTTTAGCTCGGATTTGGGCCGAACTTGAACTTCAGCAACTCAGAATCAGCCCATCATTAAATGCTTCTTTGATCCTCTTGGCCCCTTGTAATTGGCCCAACTGGAATATGCAATGGATCCTTTGATGATGCTTCTTGATTCTCATCATTCCCCCACTCTTCAAAAGGATTCGTCCTCGAATCTTCACCGTAATGTTGTTGATAGCCTGCGACACTTCATCAAAACACTGCAAAAGAGAAACAAGAACACTAGGCCAAGAAGTTGGCTGATTTAAAAACAATGCCTTTTTTATCTCTCTTTTTTTTTCTTCACTAGCAAAAATTTTTGTTTCCTTTTCACTCTTTTTTTCCTCATGAGCAAAAAATTATGTTTCTATTTCCCTCTTTTTTTTTCTCACTCACACAAATTCTTATTTCTTTTTTGCTCTTTTTTTCCTCAATAGCATAATTTTCTGTTTCTTTTTCACTCTTTTTTTCTTTTTTTGCTGTCTTGATCTCTCTTTCTTTTGTCTCTCTTTCTTTTGAACTCTCACTCTCCTTTTTTACATCTCTCTTTTCTTTTAACCTCACTTGATCTTCATATACTTGTATTGGGGTTAAGGGTACAAGAGTGATTCGTTTTTTATTGAGTACAAATGAGTATCTATTTGTATAACCATCATGAGTTACACGCCTATCAAACTGCCATGGTCGCCCCAAAAGGATATGGGTCGCATGCATCGGTACCACATCACACAAGACTTCATCTTTGTAATTCCCAAAGGAAAAAGATACCAACACCTGTTTAGTCACCTTTATCTCCCCACTATCATTCAACCATAATAGATTATAAGGTTTTGGGTGCTTCAAAGTGGCCAAATTCAGTTTTTCTACCAAACTAGTGCTAGCCATATTAGTACAACTCCCCCCATCAATAATCATGCTACATACTTTATCATTAACATGGCATCGGGTGTAAAAAACATTGTCACGTTGTACATCGTCAGACATTTTTTTTTTTTTTGTACTGATCTGAACAAACTTTTTTTTTTTTTGAACCGGACCTGATCAAACTATTTTTTTTTTCTGACTTGATCAAAACGAATTTCAGCAAAATCTAATTTTTTTTTTTTTTTTTTTGTGATCAACGAAATCAAAGAAGAAGAACAACTAAGATAGATTAAACCTGATGTTAGAAGCCGAAGCTCTGATACCAAATGATACGAACCTCGTCGATTGTATCACGATTGATGCCTAAGATCGTTCTAACCTCTGGTTCGGATGGAAACCGCGACCCAACACCTATAATGAGATGTGAACCTTGGTATGAAGGAGGACGCCACAATCAAGGATGGAATACTCGATTGATAAGTCAAGGAGGAACGCCACAGAGAAATCTGATAAGTTCCAATTAGTTCTCAAAGAACAAAAGAGAAAATTCTCTCAAATTTCATTCAAATCAAGTCTGCCGAAAAATACATCAAAAGGACCCTTAAATACTGAAACCCTAAAACCAAAAAGGAAATAAAAATTTGGCAATTAATGCCTTACAAACGGGAAAGAAAATAAACTAAAACAAGCAACTAATTGACTTGCTCCCTATTTGGAAGGCTATAATTTGGAAACAAATCAGCCCTTAATATTTGGAAACAAATCAATTCATTATTCATTAGAAACCAATAAGGAAAACTGAAATTCGGACTCCTCAGCATCAAGTCTTCGCGCAACAAACTAGATTGCCGATTTTGGGCCTGTTGTGATCTTTTACGGATGCCGGAGTCTTCATAACATCTGTAATGCTCGTCTTGGGCTTTCCGAAAACATATTATAACAGACAATCCGACTTCAGATGCTCTCTGTAGAGGCCCACGAAGTTTAGCTCGGATTTGGGCCGAACTTGAACTTCAGCAACTCAGAATCAGCCCATCATTAAATGCTTCTTTGATCCTCTTGGCCCCTTGTAATTGGCCCAACTGGAATATGCAATGGATCCTTTGATGATGCTTCTTGATTCTCATCATTCCCCCACTCTTTAAAAGGATTCGTCCTCGAATCTTCACCGTAATGTTGTTGATAGCCTGCGACACTTCATCAAAACACTGCAAAAGAGAAACAAGAACACTAGGCCAAGAAGTTGGCTGATTTGAAAACAATGCCTTTTTTATCTCTTTTTTTTTTTCTTCACTAGCGAAAATTTTTGTTTCCTTTTCACTCTTTTTTTCCTCATGAGCAAAAAATTCTGTTTCTATTTCCCTCTTTTTTTTCTCACTCACACAAATTCTTATTTCTTTTTCGCTCTTTTTTTCCTCCATAGCATAATTTTCTGTTTCTTTTTCACTCTTTTTTTCTTTTTTTACTGTCTCGATCTCTCTTTCTTTTGTCTCTCTTTCTTTTGAACTCTCACTCTTTTTTTTTACATCTCTCTTTTCTTTTAACCTCACTTGATCTTCATATACTTGTATTGGGGTTAAGGGTACAAGAGTGATTCGTTTTTTATTGAGTACAAATGAGTATCTATTTGTATAACCATCATGAGTTACACGCCTATCAAACTGCCATGGTCGCCCCAAAAGGATATGGGGTCGCATGCATCGGTACCACATCACACAAGACTTCATCTTTGTAATTCCCAAAGGAAAAAGATATACTTTATCATTAACATGGCATCGGGTGTAAAAAACATTGTCACGTTGTACATCGTCAGACATTTTTTTTTTTTTTTTGTACGGATCTGAACAAATTTTTTTTTTTTTGAACCGGACCTGATCAAACTATTTTTTTTTTCTGACTTGATCAAAACGAATTTCAGCAAAGTCTAATTTTTTTTTTTTTTTTTTTTTTTTTTTTTTTTTGTGATCAACGAAATCAAAGAAGAAGAACAACTAAGATAGATTAAACCTGATGTTAGAAGCCGAAGCTCTGATACCAAATGATACGAACCTCGTCGATTGTATCACGATTGATGCCTAAGATCGTTCTAACCTATGGTTCGGATGGAAACCGCGACCCAACACCTATAATGAGATGTGAACCTTGGTATGAAGGAGGACGCCACAATCAAGGATGGAATACTCGATTGATAAGTCAAGGAGGAACGCCACAGAGAAATCTGATAAGTTCCAATTAGTTCTCAAAGAACAAAAGAGAAAATTCTCTCAAATTTCATTCAAATCAAGTCTGCCGAAAAATACATCAAAATGACCCTTAAATACTGAAACCCTAAAACCAAAAAGGAAATAAAAATTTGGCAATTAATGCCTTACAAACGGGAAAGAAAATAAACTAAAACAAGCAACTAATTGACTTGCTCCCTATTTGGAAGGCTATATTTTGGAAACAAATCAGCCCTTAATATTTGGAAACAAATCAATTCATTATTCATTAGAAACCAATAAGGAAAACTGAAATTCGGACTCCTCAGCATCAAGTCTTCGCGCAACAAACTAGATTGCCGATTTTGGGCCTGTTGTGATCTTTTACGGATGCCGGAGTCTTCATAACATCTGTAATGCTCGTCTTGGGCTTTCGGAAAACATATTATAATAGACAATCCGACTTCAGATGCTCTCTGTAGAGGCCCACGAAGTTTAGCTCGGATTTGGGCCGAACTTGAACTTCAGCAACTCAGAATCAGCCCATCATTAAATGCTTCTTTGATCCTCTTGGCCCCTTGTAATTGGCCCAACTGGAATATGCAATGGATCCTTTGATGATGCTTCTTGATTCTCATCATTCCCCCACTCTTCAAAAGGATTCATCCTCGAATCTTCACCGTAATGTTGTTGATAGCCTGCGACACTTCATCAAAACACTGCAAAAGAGAAACAAGAACACTAGGCCAAGAAGTTGGCTGATTTAAAAACAATGCCTTTTTTATCTCTCTTTTTTTTTCTTCACTAGCGAAATTTTTTGTTTCCTTTTCACTCTTTTTTTCCTCATGAGCAAAAAATTCTGTTTCTATTTCCCTATTTTTTTTCTCACTCACAAATTCTTATTTCTTTTTCGCTCTTTTTTTTCCTCAATAGCATAATTTTCTGTTTCTTTTTCACTCTTTTTTTCTTTTTTTGCTGTCTCGATCTCTCTTTCTTTTGTCTCTCTTTCTTTTGAACTCTCACTCTCCTTTTTTACATCTCTCTTTTCTTTTAACCTCACTTGATCTTCATATACTTGTATTGGGGTTAAGGGTACAAGAGTGATTCGTTTTTTATTGAGTACAAATGAGTATCTATTTGTATAACCATCATGAGTTACACGCCTATCAAACTGCCATGGTCGCCCCAAAAGGATATGGGTCGCATGCATCGGTACCACATCACACAAGACTTCATCTTTGTAATTCCCAAAGGAAAAAGATACCAACACCTGTTTAGTCACCTTTATCTCCCCACTATCATTCAACCATAATAGATTATAAGGTTTTGGGTGCTTCAAAGTGGCCAAATTCAGTTTTTCTACCAAACTAGTGCTAGCTATATTAGTACAACTCCCCCCATCAATAATCATGCTACATACTTTATCATTAACATGGCATCGGGTGTAAAAAACATTGTCACGTTGTACATTGTCAGACATTTTTTTTTTTTTGAACCGGACCTGATCAAACTATTTTTTTTTTCTGACTTGATCAAAGCGAATTTCAGCAAAGTCTAATTTTTTTTTTTTTTTTTTTTTTTTTTTTTTTTTTTTTTTTTTTGTGATCAACGAAATCAAAGAAGAAGAACAACTAAGATAGATTAAACCTGATGTTAGAAGCCGAAGCTCTGATACCAAATGATATGAACCTCGTCGATTGTATCACGATTGATGCCTAAGATCGTTCTAACCTCTGGTTCGGATGGAAACCGCGACCCAACACCTATAATGAGATGTGAACCTTGGTATGAAGGAGGACGCCACAATCAAGGATGGAATACTCAATTGATAAGTCAAGGAGGAACGCCACAGAGAAATCTGATAAGTTCCAATTAGTTCTCAAAGAACAAAAGAGAAAATTCTCTCAAATTTCATTCAAATCAAGTCTGCCGAAAAATACATCAAAAGGACCCTTAAATACTGAAACCCTAAAACCAAAAAGGAAATAAAAATTTGGCAATTAATGCCTTACAAACGGGAAAGAAAATAAACTAAAACAAGCAACTAATTGACTTGCTCCCTATTTGGAAGGCTATATTTTGGAAACAAATCAGCCCTTAATATTTGGAAACAAATCAATTCATTATTCATTAGAAACCAATACGGAAAACTGAAATTCGGACTCCTCAGCATCAAGTCTTCGCGCAACAAACTAGATTGCCGATTTTGGGCCTGTTGTGATCTTTTACGGATGCCGGAGTCTTCATAACATCTGTAATGCTCGTCTTGGGCTTTCCGAAAACATATTATAATAGACAATCTGATTTCAGATGCTCTCTGTAGAGGCCCACGAAGTGTAGCTCGGATTTGGGCCGAACTTGAACTTCAGCAACTCAGAATCAGCCCATCATTAAATGCTTCTTTGATCCTCTTGGCCCCTTGTAATTGGCCCAACTGGAATATGCAATGGATCCTTTGATGATGCTTCTTGATTCTCATCATTCCCCCACTCTTTAAAAGGATTCGTCCTCGAATCTTCACCGTAATGTTGTTGATAGCCTGCGACACTTCATCAAAACACTGCAAAAGAGAAACAAGAACACTAGGCCAAGAAGTTGGCTGATTTGAAAACAATGCCTTTTTTATCTCTCTTTTTTTTTCTTCACTAGCGAAAATTTTTGTTTCCTTTTCACTCTTTTTTTCCTCATGAGCAAAAAATTCTGTTTATATTTCCCTCTTTTTTTTCTCACTCACACAAATTCTTATTTCTTTTTCGCTCTTTTTTTCCTCCATAGCATAATTTTCTGTTTCTTTTTCACTCTTTTTTTCTTTTTTTACTGTCTCGATCTCTCTTTCTTTTGTCTCTCTTTCTTTTGAACTCTCACTCTCTTTTTTTACATCTCTCTTTTCTTTTAACCTCACTTGATCTTCATATACTTGTATTGGGGTTAAGGGTACAAGAGTGATTCGTTTTTTATTGAGTACAAATGAGTATCTATTTGTATAACCATCATGAGTTACACGCCTATCAAACTGCCATGGTCGCCCCAAAAGGATATGGGTCGCATGCATCGGTACCACATCACACAAGACTTCATCTTTGTAATTCCCAAAGGAAAAAGATATACTTTATCATTAACATGGCATCGGGTGTAAAAAACATTGTCACGTTGTACATCGTCAGACATTTTTTTTTTTTTTTGTACGGATCTGAACAAATTTTTTTTTTTTTGAACCGGACCTGATCAAACTATTTTTTTTTTCTGACTTGATCAAAACGAATTTCAGCAAAGTCTAATTTTTTTTTTTTTTTTTTTTTTTTTTTTTTTTTTTTTGTGATCAACGAAATCAAAGAAGAAGAACAACTAAGATAGATTAAACCTGATGTTAGAAGCCGAAGCTCTGATACCAAATGATACGAACCTCGTCGATTGTATCACGATTGATGCCTAAGATCGTTCTAACCTATGGTTCGGATGGAAACCGCGACCCAACACCTATAATGAGATGTGAACCTTGGTATGAAGGAGGACGCCACAATCAAGGATGGAATACTCGATTGATAAGTCAAGGAGGAACGCCATAGAGAAATCTGATAAGTTCCAATTAGTTCTCAAAGAACAAAAGAGAAAATTCTCTCAAATTTCATTCAAATCAAGTCTGCCGAAAAATACATCAAAAGGACCCTTAAATACTGAAACCCTAAAACCAAAAAGGAAATAAAAATTTGGCAATTAATGCCTTACAAACGGGAAAGAAAATAAACTAAAACAAGCAACTAATTGACTTGCTCCCTATTTGGAAGGCTATATTTTGGAAACAAATCAGCCCTTAATATTTGGAAACAAATCAATTCATTATTCATTAGAAACCAATAAGGAAAACTGAAATTCGGACTCCTCAGCATCAAGTCTTCGCGCAACAAACTAGATTTCCGATTTTGGGCCTGTTGTGATCTTTTACGGATGCCGGAGTCTTCATAACATCTGTAATGCTCGTCTTGGGCTTTCCGAAAACATATTATAATAGACAATCCGACTTCAGATGCTCTCTGTAGAGGCCCACGAAGTTTAGCTCGGATTTGGGCCGAACTTGAACTTCAGCAACTCAGAATCAGCCCATCATTAAATGCTTCTTTGATCCTCTTGGCCCCTTGTAATTGGCCCAACTGGAATATGCAATGGATCCTTTGATGATGCTTCTTGATTCTCATCAATGCTTATCTTGTCTATGTATGAATTTATGGTTTATGTGTTGTATGTAAGGCTACCATGAGTGACAAACGAAAGTTTGTTCAAGGGATTGAAAAAGGCATAAAAACCTCTTCACCCCCCTCTAGGTATGCTTTAAGCTATTTAACTCCGTTTGTATACTTTCAATTGGTATTAGAGCGGGTCGTCGGACGGCACTCGACGTGATCTGGGTTATACTTACGAGTGGATAGCTTAGGTTTTTATAGTATGGTTTTCCAAGATGACGTGATGACCGAAGGGGTTTCGAATTCTAGGCCTCCTCTTCTCAAGGGTCACAACTATTGGTTTTGGAAATTGAGGATGAAGGCTTACATTCGCTCTATTGATGAGAGAGCTTGGATGACCATGGAAGAAGGTTACCTTGCTCCCAACAAGAGTGAGAATGGAGTGATCGTTTCCAAGCCTAGGAGTGAATGGTCTACAAATGAGTTTGAGTTAGCAAAATGGCATCATCGGGCGGTGAATGCTATTTTCGGAGGTGTTGATAGTAGGCAATTTTCCTACATTCAAAACCTAGAAACCGCAAAGGAGGCATGGGAAGCTCTCCAAGTCACCAATGAGGGGACTAAAGCAGTGAAGAAGTCTCATCTTCAATTGCTCACTTCCCAATTTGAGGTTTTGCATATGACATTGGTTCTTTATGATTGTAAGGATTCCCATATATTGATTGGCTTATTTCGTGGATAAACCACATGTTGTGGTTGATTATGTAAGGGTAGTTTAGGTGATTGATCTTCAAGCTCGAAGGCCCTTCCAAGACCTCAAGGGACAAGCACGCCAAAGGTATAATTTCTAGTGCTTGGTTTTCTTTGAAGAGATTTAGTTAGCACACACACACTTAGCATACTTTATCTTGTGTGCATACTCTTCACATGTCACTTTACACACTAGCACTTTGTTTGATATCTTGTTGTGTGTATATGTGCTTAGTAATTCGTTTCCCGATAGTGTTCGGAAACGTCCGTGCATGCACTAGAATGTGCTTGGTTTTACGCGAAGACCGCCCACGGAGAATGCCTTGGCTTCTCTTTGGTTTTCACCTCTGTTGGTGATCGGCGGTTATGATCGGCTGCCTGGGCGTCGAATGAAACCGCCGTTTGCATCCAGAAGTGTCTGGAGCAATTCTGCGGTCATGATCGGCGGTGACGACCGCTGTTCATACCTGATTGATTTTATATCTCAGGTTTGATTCGGCGGTTGGATCGACGGTCACGAAACCGTCGAATGAAACCGCCGTTGTTCCCCTGTTCTTCTCGGGTTCAATTCGACGGTAATGATCGGTGGCCTGGCCGCCAATTGAAACCACCGATGGGTGCTGTTGACGGTGAATTTTGGATTGCCACGCACTCAACAATTATGTCAATTTAATATAAAACAAGAAAATTAAGAACGCATGCAAAAGACAAATTTTACGTGGAAAACCCTTGAAATGGAAAAAAACCACGGCGCCCCTGGGGGCAGAAAAATAATACTAGGTTTTCGTTGCCTTATTACACGCTTAAATCTCTCTTACAGTTGCTCTCTTTTCTCTCGATTTTCTGAACCCCCTTCTCGTGGGATAGGTGGTTCAATTTATACATGATATTTAGGGTTTTTCCCTTGATTTTAGTCCTGCTCATAGTAGGATTTCCTTTCAGATTCGTACTGGGAATCCTACGTTGTTACGGATACAGATAGGTCTTCTCCTTTTCCTCTCTTGATTCCTTGTTGTTATGGGTTTTCTAAAGTGTAGGGTTTATTTCCGTGTTTCTGCCGAGTCGGTTTAGGCCCAGTATGCTGGTGCAGCGAGTACATTTATTTCTGGGTTTCGTTTCTTCGGCGACCATATATCTAGATTTGACGAGTACATATCCAGTTTCGGCGAGCGTGTTTCTGACCTTTTTGGTTTCGAGGTACTTTACATTGACTTGTCACATTTCCTTTATTGACCCGGTCAATGAGTGACGTGGCAATCTTTATTGACTCTTTTTGATGACGTGTCGGGTTGGCGAATTTATGCATACAACAATACCCCCATAAATACTCCGAGCTGGGCGAATGATTTGTTCTTCTTACTTCGTTTGTCTCTGCGAGTAGTATTTATATTTATACTTACAAGGTTTCGATGCATTTTGTAATACCTCCTTCTTTCCTTTTTGTCACGCGCTGTATTGATTAATTGATTCTTCTGGTGCAAGCTTTCAACTTGGTCCACATAATTGTTGACGCACCTATTTACCTGACGGACGAAGAGACATTTTGACCGCTTGGCTTTCCCCGAGATGCCACATGTCTGTTTTCTGATGGTGACTATTGCGGCTGGTCACTGTGGCTGTCATTCTCATTAATTGCATATCCTTTTACTTGATTTTCTTTTTTGAATTTCGAAACTCCCTCTTTTTAAGGCCCGATCGTTTCCTTTCTCCATTTCATTCTTTCCATTTTATTTCTCCACTGGTTTTCTCAGAGCGAAAAAGAACAGTTTGATTCTTCATTTTTATCTACCTTGTTCCTTCGAGTGCTTGCTACAGTCCTTTCCCTGTGTTTTTTATTTATCAGACGGTTCACCGGAATATATTATTCCTACCTCTCTACGAATCTTTCACGAATCTAGGGTTTTCTGGTGAGTTCCCATGGACCTTTCTTTACGCTCTTCTCTTTTTAATCGAATGATGCAAGCCATGGAGCTTGGTATAAAAGTACTGCGGACAAAATCGAATCTCTGATTCATAATTTTCGTCCAGATTCTCCGGTCCCAATTTCTATTTATGTTCCGTCTTCTGGAGATGTTTTTATCCCTAACATCTCTCCTTCATCTTCTAACAGCGGTTCTCCAACAATGCCGAAATCTTCTAGACCAACAAGCACTAGACGACGCGCTTCTAGGGTTCCACGTGAATCTCTGCTGGATGCGCAGACGATTGTTGACTCAGATGTTGAAGACCATCAGAGGGATAGGCTGCGCTTCTCGCTAAACCGTCCGTGTTCTTTTGATACGGAGGTAAATGTGGTCGGCGAGGTTGAGCTTTGTAAATACAAGAGTCGTTTTGACCTGCCAGACTCAGTGAATCTCATTTTACCTGGCAACTGGGCCGTGTGGAATCCTCCCGAAAATGCAGTCGCTATTTACGGGGCCATGCTTAGCTGTGGGGTGACTCTCCCTCTTCAGCCTTTCATCGCCAGATTTCTTGTAGAGGCTCAAATTGCGCCGGCACAGCTCACTCCAAATAGCTACAGAATATTAATGTGCCTGTGCCTTATGTGGAAGTTGAAGGGTTACGGGCCCCCTACTCCTCGTGAAATCTGCCATTTTTACACGCTAAGGCAGGCGGGCCATGGTGGTACGTATTTCCTTATCTCTTCGCCCGTGGAGAGCTGGATCCCTGAGGGCGTGGCGAACCCCGATCAAGTAGAAATCTCTGGTGATGAGAAGAAAAAGGGGTTCATATGGGGTTTTCCCACTTCGAACAAGAGGTGGAAGAACAGCTGGTTTTTCGTTGATGGCGAATGGGGTCGTGATTTGCCTGCCAGTAGTCGCCATAATTTCTTGGCGAAGAAGGTTCCCAAGCACTTCACATCGCCTGAAGCTTGGTTGAAGGCGACCCCTGTTTTACTGAATAGAGAGGTTTCTCACCTCGCCGCAGCAGCTGTCCTCCCTTTGAGAGAAAGGGATAGGTCCTTCCTCTTGGATGAGGAAAAAATGATTTCCGAGGGGATTTTCACACGCCTACATGCAAGGCTTCCTCGCTGTAAGTCTTTGTCCATTCCTTCTTTGTTTTACTATCTTATTCTGTCAGTTGACACTTTGTTTATTTTTCTTGCAGTGTGCGATTTTGACACAGTTTGCGATCAACACGCCCGGGCAGTAAAGAATTCTGAGGCAACCAGTAGAAGACATGCTGCTGGTTTGGCCAAGGAAGGACTTGCTAGTCCGGATGGCGGCGATCCCTCCGATGGCGAGGAAGTTGGTGATATTCCTGAGGGTGGGGTCGAATCAGAACAACCCTCTGTGTACACAGAGGCTGCTGTGAACATTCCTGCTGCGAATACCTCTGCTGCGACCACTCCTGCAGCTACCTCCAGCCGTAAGGGAAAAGAAAAAGTTGGAGTTTCAGGGCCAGTCCGTGATACTCCTATTTTTGACGCGGATGTCCCTGGAATTCCTCTTGATCCTACGAATGATCTAACTCCTAGGACTAGTAGAGGAAAACGCCCGGCTGAGGGTACCCCTGACCATACTACTCGACCTTTGAAGCGGGCATCAAGAGTCGTGCAGTATGTCGTTTCTTCTGACGAGGAGGGTGCTGATGGACCTGTGTTCGCCGGAATTCCCTCTACTCATCCAACTGTGCCTGAAGCCCCTGCTGAAGGGATGAGTGAGGTAGCATCTCCACCTCCTGAAAGAGTTAGTAAATTGAATGTTCCTGCTTTCTCTCCAACTGGTGCAGCTTCTCCTCCAGCGACTGTAGATGAGCCGAACGTGTCGTCTGCTGATCAGCCTGGGCCATCTGGTCAGCCGGGGCCAGCTGATAGGTCGGGGCCATCGAAGCAAACTGGGGCTTCTGCGTCAGGTTCGGGTATTGTCCGTGAAGTTCCTCCCGTGGATCCAATCGGAGTTGGTGAGGGAGAGGGGTGTGTGTCCCTTTCAGATTTCACGGCTGCAGAGATTTGCTCACATATAATGAACAACAATGTTTATATTGATGAGGGTTGGGAGCACATGAAGAGCAGATCCTGCAACAAGAAGATGGAATTTTTCTTTGATTGTCAGTCCTTGGTGAGTCTCTTGCGATATTCGTGTTTTGCGTTTTTCATTCGTATGTTTCCTGACTTGACTGTTTTTCTTTTTAGATGATGTCTGAGTTGACCGACGCTTACAGGCGAGGGAATTTCCTTTCGAGGGATGTGAAACGCCTACGGGAACAGACTTCTATTTTGGCCGCTGAGAAACTCTCTGCTGAGGAAATCCATACTCAGCATCTCGCTCAGATGAGGGAATCTGTGGATGGCTATCTTTCAGCTCAACTTGTCGCTGAAGATAAATTAGCTGCTGTTGAGGAAGAGATTCGTTCGCTGCGAGAGCAACTCTCCGCTAATCAAGAATCACTCGCAGCACGTTTTGAGGCTGAGCAACTAGCTGAGGAGGCAAAGGAGAAAGCTGAGCGTGAAGCTTTGGACTTGCGCAACCAGTTGTCCTCGCATGAAGTTATTCTGAACGATCTCAAGGCTATGCTGGAGGTTGAATCGGTTGATCGTTTCAAGAGATCCCCTGCCTATGATGCGCTTTTATTGTGTGAATTCGAAAAAGGCATGAGGCAGGCGAAGAAATTCTTCGCCATGAAGGATCACTCCAATGAGAAGGCTCTGCGGCGTTTCGACCGGTCTTTTCAACAGCATATGGCCAGCGGAGTGGATTCGATTAAAGAGCAGATAAAACGTTGGAAAGCCCACTGTCGCTACAACATGACTGAACCTCACCCTATGCATTTAGAAATCCCCAGCAAGCGTACCTTCAATACTTATTATTCGGGTCAGAAGGGCAGCTTTTCTGGTTCTGGTGCTGAGCCTGACTTGGGTCCTGTTGCTGGAAGGGATTATGAGCGTTTTATGCCAGAAGGGGATGAGGAAGTCGCCTGGCCTTCAGACGAAGAGATCGAAGATGAGGAAGATAGCGAGGGCCCTCCTGCAGCTAGTTGACTTTTTGTGTCTTTCATACTGAAGGATTGTTTTAATCTTTGTATCTTCAGTTTCTCTTTTTGTATTTTCATTCTTAATTCTTTAATTGTAAATAACTTTATTTATAAGAAGTTATAAACTTTTTCTTTGTTCAGCTGCTTTTACTGAATTTTCGACTTACTCAGTATTTCACCAAGTTTTTAGCATATTTTGTATTCAGCTGCCATTGCTGGATTTTGGCGTACTTAGCGTTTCACTAAGTTTTTAACATATTTTGTATTCAGCTGCCATTGCTGGATTTTGGCGTACTTAGCGTTTCACTAAGTTTTTAACATATTTTGTATTCAGCTGTCATTGCTGGATTTTGGCGTACTTAGTGTTTGTCAGGACGTATCCGACCATACACCAAGTTTTTAACATGTTTTTATTTATTCAGCTGCCATTGCTGAGTTCTGGCGTACTTGGTGTTTATTCAGGGCGTATTTGCCCACACCAAGTTTTTCTCCGGAGATCTTATTCTCCTTGTGGGGGCGATCCCCCATTTCTGTAGCTTGGGCTATGGCGACTAAGTCGCTTTTGGCTTGCTTTAATTTCGTTGAGTTGTCACTTATTCTCACTGCTGCGAGTACGAAACTCGTCTTTACGCAATGGTATTGACATATGTCGGTGAGTGTCCTTTGTAATTGGCGAGTCAAGTCACGATTTCTCAGTAATAAATTACTCTTTATTTGGATAATTCCTGCAACTTTGTTAACATAATCACAAAGAAAAGAAAACAAATACTAAAACGAAAACTGTTCTAAGAAAAAATAAAATGCTCACACCAATTCTAAACTTGACCCCCAAGTTACGGATAATATATTTTCAAGTACTGCGCATTGCATGGACGGGTTAGTTCGCCAAAACCTTCTCGAGTGATGCGATATGCCCCGTGGCCAGCTATGCCTGTAATCTGATAAGGCCCCTCCCATTTGTCTGCGAGTGACCCTGCAGCTTTGTCTTTTGTTCCTTGGTTCACCCTTTTCAGCACTAAGTCGCCCAGCGAGAACCTTCTTTCACGCACATGTGAGTTGTAATATCTGGCTACCCTATGTTGGTACGCAGTATTCCTTATTTGCGCGCGTTCTCTTCTTTCTTCTAACTCATCTAGGCCGCACTTTAGCATATCAATGTTGATTTCTGGCTGAAAAAGTTAGACCCTCGGCGAAGAGAAAGATGTTTCCACGGGAATAACAGCTTCAGCTCCATATGCCATGGAATATGGGGTTTCGCTTGTTGAACTCCTTTCAGTGGTTCGATATGCCCAAAGTACCTGTGGTAATTCGTCTGCCCAGCTGCCCTTTTTAACTGCCAATTTAGCCTTCAGGTTATGTTTTATGATTTTGTTTACTGCTTCAGTCTGGCCATTCGTCTGTGGGTGTGCTGGAGAGGCCTAGTAGTTGTTGATGCCGTACTTATCACATAGCTCCTTGAATTTCCTCCCGTCAAATTGGGTCCCATTGTCCGTGATGATGGTGTTTGGTATCCCGAATCTGTAAAGGATATTTTTCTTCACAAAGCTTACAGTGTTTGCTTCTGTTATGTGTACCAATGGCTCGGCTTCTACCCATTTTGTAAAATAATCCACAGCTACTATGGCATGTTTTGCTCCTCCAGTTGCTGTTGGCATTGGGCCGATCAAGTCAATTCCCCACATGGCGAACGGCCAAGGCGAGGTAATACTTTGCAAGAGTTCAGGTGGCTGTCGGATGTTATTAGCAATTTTCTGACAAGCCTCACATCTCGCTGCCACCCTTTTGGAGTCGGCGAACAGTGTTGGCCAGTAAAAACCCTGCCTTAATGTTTTGTGGGCTAGACTAGCGCCCCCAGCGTGGTTCCCACAATGTCCACTATGTATGCTTCTCAGGATACCTTCTGCTTCTTCAGGCCCAACACATCTCTGCAGTGCCCTCGAGTATCCCCTTTTGTACAGTTCTCCATTGAGTACTGAGTATCTTGTAGCTCTGTACTTCAGCCGCTTTGCTTCTAACGGGTCACTTGGGAGTACATCATTGATGAGATATTCTTTGATTGGTGTGATCCAGCTGTCCCTTTCGCCAAAGACTGCCCCAACTTCCTATGTTTTAACTATACTCGGCTGCAATAAGCGGATCATAGAAATATTTTTGGGCCAGATGCTGATTGTGGTAGATGCCAGTTTGGCCAAGGCATCAGCTTTCTCATTTTCTTCTCAGGGGACATGAACAATCCTGTATTCTTTAAATCTTTCTAATAGCTCCTTTGCCAATTCCAGGTAGGTGATCATGCTCTCATCTCTTGCCTGGTATTCATCTAGTACTTGATTGACAACAACTTGAGAGTTGCTAAAAGCTTCCACTTCGTCTGCTCCTATGACTGTGCTAATTTTTAAACCTGCTATGAGTGCCTCGTACTCGGCTTGATTGTTGGTAGCTTTGAAGTCAAAACGCAAGGCACATTCGACTGAATCTCCTTCTGGGGTTGACACTACTACCCCTGCCCCGCTGCCATGCGTGTTTGATGAGCCGTCAACGCGGAGTTGCCATTTGAATATTTTCTTATTTTGTTCCTCCATCATTCTCGCTACTTCCATGTTTGGTTCGGTGAACTCTGTTACAAAGTCTGCCACTGCCTGGGCTTTAATTGCTGTCCTTGGGAGGTACTCTACATCGAATTCACTTAACTCGATTGCCCACTTTGTTAATTGACCGGATACTTCTGGTTTCTGCAGGATTAACTTCAGTGGGCAGTTGGTGTATACTCTGATTTTATGAGCCTGGAAATATGGCCTCAGTTTCCTCGCTGCTGTTATTAGAGCTAGTGCAAATTTTTCAGCCGGCGAGTATCTGGTTTCGGCTGGCAACAGTGCTTTGCTGGTGTAGTATATTGGTTTCTGGATCCCATCTTCCTGTTTTACTAGCACGGAACTTGTGGCTGCTCCAGAGACGGACAAGTACATGTACAATGTTTCTCCTGTTTCTGGTTTTAATAGCAGCGGCGCTTGCTCCAGGTAATCTTTCAAGGCTTGGAAAGCCTTTTCACACTCCTCATTCCACTCGATTCCCTTTCCCTTTTTTAGAGCTTTGAAAAATGGTAGGCATCGGTCTGTTGATTTGGCTATGAATCTGCTTAGCGATGCTAAGCACCCTGTGAGTTTTTGAACGTCTTTCAGAGTTCTTGGCGAGACCATTTTTGCTAGTGCTTGTATTTTTTCAGGGTTCACCTCTATTCCCCTTTTATGTACTTGATATCCGAGAAACCTCCCTGATGGTACGCCGAATACGCATTTTGCTGGATTCAACTTCATTCCATACTTGACCAGCACGTCGAATGTTTCCCTCAAGTCATCTGTATGTCTATCCGCTGTGGTGCTTTTTGTTAGCATATCGTTAACGTAGACTTCCATATTTCTCCCGATTTGTCTGGCGAACATTCTGTTGACCAAGCGCTGGTAAGTTGCCCCATCGTTTTTTAGGCCGAATGGCATGACCGTGTAACAATACAACCCCTGATCTGTGGTGAACGCTGTCTTCTCTTCGTCTGGCTTGTGCATCTTTATTTGGTTATATCCTGAATATGCATCCATGAAGCTCAACGTTTCATGTCCAGCTGTTGCATCGACTAACTGGTCAATCCTTGGTAGCGGGAAGCTATCCTTGGGGCAGGCTTTGTTCAGATCGGTGAAGTCGACGCACATCCTCCATTGATTGTTTTTCTTTTTCACTAAGACCACATTCGCCACCCATTCTGGGTACTTAACTTCTCTGATTGACCTTGCGGCGAGCAATTTTGATACTTCCTCCTTTATCGCTGCACTTCTTTCTGGGTTGAAACTTCTCCTTTTTTGCACAACCGGCTTGCATTTCTCATTCACAGCCAGATTGTGCGAAATTACACTTCTATCAATCCCTGGCATGTCTTCGTGGCACCAAGCGAAAATCCCCCTATATTCCTTCAACAAGTTTGTCACATCTTTCTTAACTTGTTTAGCCAGCCTTGCTCCGATCTTTACTGTTTTGTCTGGTTCCACTTCGTCTAGAATAACTGACTCAGTTGGTTCTTCTTTCTCTCTGCTCGTTTTGTCCCTTGGGTCCAGTTCGAAGTTTCCCGGACTATCTTCTTGCACCTCCCTGTCCACTTCGAATATGTTTAAGGTTTCCATCCCTGCTTTATCTTTGAAGATTGATAGGTTGGCGCGGCGAGCCATCTCCTGTGACCCTCTCAATTCTCCGACACCAAATTCTGTAGGGAATTTTATTTTCAATGCATGGGTTGAAGTAACAGCTCGAGCTTTGTTAAGAAACGGTCGGCCAAGTAAAGCATTATACGGCCAATTGTGGATGTCAACCACGACAAAGTCCAAAAGGATTGTTCGCCGGCATGGTGCTGTATGATCGCGCTATGAATGTTCACATTTAGCGCCCCTAATTCCTACCTTTTGTGTTCGCATTCGAGCACTTTTGTGTGTTTAACAAGTGTTTTTGTTAAGTTCAGGTAATTTGGCCAGTCCAGAAGGTTTTTGCATCAAAGTGGACAAAAGAGGAGCAAAACCATGAGAAGAGTGCTCGGCGGGCTCTGAAGGCGGGCAGTTGCCAGCCTTCCCGAAGGTATGAGCTCGCCGGATAGCAAGGCGACTTCGTGCGGCGAGCTCGTGCGGCGGGAAATAAGCCGCCTAAATCTCTTCCAAAGCCAAGGCAACTTCGCGCAGCGGGAAAGAAGTCTCCGAGAAGCTCGCCAAGTCACTGCGGGTTCGTGCGGCGACTTCGTGCGGCGGGAATGAGACCGCCCCCAGGCACGTCCAAAGGCCAAAATTAGCACTTTTTGCCTCATTTGAAGAAAACATATATATATACTTCTCTCTCTTGCTGACAAAATAGTTAGTTAGTGACAAAGATACCAAAGTAACAAGTAGTGATAAATTAGCTTAGAATAATTCTTAGTAGTTCTTGGTTAAGATATCATAGAATAGATTAGTGATTCAAGTAGTTCATCACTTGTAATCTTGTAGCTATAAGGTATTGATCTTATAAGTACCTTGCTCATCAATCTTCTGAAGGTTATTTGTGATCATTGGGTTTGTATTGCTGTGGAAGAAGGAGAGGTCATCCTTGATCCTTTGAGGGTAGTATTTCTTCCTTGCTCATTAATATGCTATACTTGATCATCATGTGTAACTAAACACTTTGTTGGGGAATTTATGAAAGTATTGATGTAATCACTTGTTACCACTTTATCTTATATGAATCACTTGTGTTTGTATGCTTGAATTGATTAAATCATGCCATATATCTCATAATCTTAGAAGCATGGAGTTGGTTATTGTAAAATGATGAATTACTTGGTTCATAATGTTTGAATTAAGTATGGTTATTCATAAACTCCTAGATTAGAATGTGTTTGTTCATATAAAATCCTAAGAATACATTCTATCAATTTAGTTCCACAACTTACATTCCTTGATGATTAATCTAAACCTTAGATTAGATATTGAGTGAATGGTTGAGTGAACCAATGGTATAATTGGAACAACACTAGTGACTTGACTTTTGTTGCATGAAAGTGGTTATGTGTGGTGCATCATTACTGATTTCATACATTCCCTAGCACCTTAGCTTATCAATTATAATCTTGTATCATTGCATTAGTTTAATTCCGTAAAATACTCACTAATCCTAGCATTTACCAGCTACTCAGTAATAGATTCCCCGTGGACCGATACCCTTGCTTTGTACATTATACTAGCATAACGACTTGTACGAATTACAATAGGGTCATCAGACTCGCACGCTCCTTTAATATAACCGAGGTAGAATAGATTAAATTATAGTGACATTTGTAGATCCTTTCGGGGCGTGTCAACCTTTTTGGCGCCGCTGCAGGGGAGCATTTCTCTTGTAGCGCGGTTAGTTAGGTTTAGGATTGTCATTTTAGGGTAAATTTAGAATTACTACACTTTTAGTTGCACACTAGTATAACGTTTATCTTTTTCGCATTGATCTTCGTTACTTTTCTTGCACTTGTGTGCAGAATCCTTACAGTGAACTAGATGGAGGACGTACGATGTATGAAGGAATTTTCATTGCCCATTGTGGGGGCACATCCTTCGGCCATAGCATTGAATGCCGCTCAGCGGGACTATGAGCTGAAGAACTTGCACTATAACATCTTGCCATCCTACTATGGGAAACCTAATGAGGACGCACTTCAGTTTATGAAAGAATACTATAATGCTATCACCACGATACCATTGTGCCAGTTGACTGAGGACTTATTGAGGATGCGTTGCTTTTCATACTGTTTGAAGGACAATGCCAAGAAATGGCTAATGGCTTTTCCAGCTGGTACACTGACCACATGGGCCGAGGTAGAGCAGAAATTTTTCTCCAAATTCTTTCCTTCCTGGAAAACCAAAGAAATAAAGGGAAGAATTGCAAACTTCCAAGAGGAGGAAGGAGAAGCATTCCATGAATCATGGGAGAGGTTCAAGCTATTGTTAGCTCAGTGCCCACACCATGACTTTACACTTCAGTCACAGGTGCAATCATTTTATGATGGACTTACTGGACTCACACAAGCAATTGTCGACAATGCTTGTGGTGGGGCAATGAGGGAATGTACCGCTGATTATGTGTTCAGTAAGTATGAAATGCTGGGACAGAATTCTCAACAAAGAAGCATGTAAGTGCCTCTTTTTTTATTGGCGTATTTCGTTGGCAAAATCACAATGGGGTTCTATATGTAAGGATAGCTTAGGATGGAAGAAAACCTCATTGCATGATCAAGAGCTTCAAGGAAGGTAGATTTCTTGACTTACTCTACTTTGAAGAGATGTAGTTGCACACACACACAACACTTGCATAACTCTTACTTGTATGTTGTGTTTGAAGTTTTTGTGCATCATTGGGTATTTAAATCTCTCTTCTTACATCTTGTGATTATAATGGCATATCTAGTTAGGCTTAGGATGCATTTCTTTTGACCCTTGCACTTTTGTTTGTGTGCTTAAGGGAGTGTGTGCGCTGGTCATGCGCTGGTGTCACCAGCGCAAGCTGACCAGCGCAACTAGTCCAGTGGACTACCGCTGGTCGTGCGCTGGTCTGCACCGGCGCTCTCCTCCAGCGCAACTCCTCCAGTAGGTTGTCGCTGTTGGTGCGCTGGTCGTCACCAGCGCAAGCTCCACCAGCGCATCTCGTCCAGAATGTTGCCGCTGGTCTTGCGCCCTTGAGACGCGCCACTCGTCGAGCGCCCTTGCCAGTTAAAGGGCGTGCGCTGGTGAGTTGCGCTGGTCGTCCAGCGCTTCACCAGCGCAGCTGACGGGAATCTGAACCGTTTTTTTCAAAAACGATGTCACTTCACTTGGATCCCATTTATATATGTCTTGATAGTCTTGGCTCGGTTTGTAGAGCAAAAATTACACTTTTGAGAGCATGGTTGAGTATCTTCAAGCCAAGGTATCAAGACTTCATCTTTAAGCTTCCAAATCACAAAACCCTTCATATTGCATCTTTCATTTATCATCTAGCATAATTCTAGGTTGATTTCATCTAGGGTTTTTAGTTTTGCTCACATGACTTGTATCTAGAACATCATTCTCATATCTATATGTTCTTGCTTTACAAGATAGCTTCTTTATCACTTGAATTGATTCAAGATTGCATCTTTATGACTTGACTTAGTTTCAAGATTGTTTTATTGTGGTTTGTGAGTTGTATTGTGATAGATAATGCATATAGGATTTTGGTTGCTTATTTAGTGTTGGTTTATGCATGTCATCTAGTAATATGATATCTAGGATTGTCTAACATGTTCATCCTTGCCTAGATAAGCTTAAAATGTCTAACCTTGCATTTTTAGCATCTTGAGTATTTCACCTATTCACCTTAGGTTGTGCTATCTCTTCACTTTAGAGACAAGTCTTGTATTTACCTCTTAGGTAGTTTGCAAGCAAGGGACTAGAGTCACTATTAAAGGCCCGCGGGTAGCAAAGACGGATTAGTAAATTTAGGTGTGATGTGGTCAACCTAATTTGTAATCGTATTTGCAAATAGTGGATTCGAGGTTCTCGTGTGGCGCACATAACAGCCCGTGGTTTTTCCCCGTGTGGGTTTCCACGTAAATATTGTGTGTCCTCAAATTTCCGCACTTGTATGTTTTTTGTATATTGACTAGATTGGGGCTTTTTCGTAATTTGGACTAATCTCGAAAAATTGGGTAAAATTGTTTAAAATCTATTCACCCCCCCTCTAGATTACTTTAGGACACGTTTATTATTTATTTTCAATTGGTATCAGAGCGGGTTCCTTAACATAATTAGGAGATCCCTTGCTCTTGTTAAAGTCTCTTGCATTTGTTTGCATTGTGGTGTGTGCTTAGTTTGTTTGTGTGCATTCATTTCATTCAAACCCAAACACAATGAGTGGAAATGGAATGGGAGGTGAGGGTGCCTCTAGCACAAGACCCCCCTTGCTCACCGGGGTCAATTACGCCTCATGGAAGGGCAAAATGGAAGCTTATGTGAGTCAAATTCATGACCGGGCATGGATGGCGATTGAAGATGGATACACTCCACCTATGATGACTCCTACGGGAGGTGGAGAGGAAGTCCTCAAGCCGAAGGCACAATGGACTCCACAAGAATTTGAGGCTTCAAAATGGAACAACAAAGCCATGCATGCAATCCTATGTGCCATGGATGACAACCAATACAAGCTCATTCAAACTACAAGGATAGCAAAGGAAGCTTGGGATATATTAGAGACGGCTCATGAAGGAACCGATGTGGTTAAGGATTCCAAGCTTCAAGTTCTCCAAACGCAATTTGAGACCATAAGGATGGAGGATGATGAGTGCTTCAATGACTTCCAAGTGAAGCTCATGGATATAGTAAACCAAAGTCACCAACTTGGTGATCCCTACTCGGATAGAAGAATTAAACAAAAGATCATGAGGTCACTTCCCGAGAGGTTTGAATCCAAAGTGACGGCATTGGAGGAAAATAGTGACTACTCAAGAATGAAGCCAAGTGAAGTCATTGGAAGGCTCTTGGCGTATGAATTTAGGAAAGGTCCTACAACTACACCTCCAAAGAAGCAAAAGAGTCTTGCCTTGAAGAGTGTCAAGGTTGAGAAAGATGAAGAAGACTCGGATGAAGAAATTGCTTTGATGGCAAAGAAGTTCAAGCAATTCATGAGATTTGAGAAGAGAGGGTTTGGCTCCAAGGGAAAGTTTGTAAAGAAGAAGGCTCCTTTCAAGAAAGTGGAGCAAGCTCAAGAGAAAGACCATAAGAAGGGTGTCCAATGCTATGAGTGTAGTGGGTTTGGACACATTGCTCCCGAATGTGCAAATTTGAAGAAGAAGAAAGGAAGAGCCATGGCGGTTACTTGGAGTGATAGTGATGACCTAGAAGATGAAGACAAGTCTTCGGATGATGAGGAAGACCAAGTTGCCAACTTCATTGCTTTCTCATCCTCTCACAATAGCAATGAAGTTATGAGTGATAAAGAAGAGGAAGATGACAAGCAAGAAGAAGTGGATGAAAATGACTCAAATGGTGGGAGTAACTCCTCAACGTCAAATTTTGAGTTTGATGAAGAGATGGACTATGATGACTTCATGAGATTCTTTGAGAACTCAAGATTGAAGAAGAAAAAGGAGATACAAAAGTTGAAAGGGGAGAAGCTTGAGTTGACATCCAAAGTGACTCATTTGAGCAAGGAAATGAGTAAGGCAAAGGAGATAGAAGAAGGGTTGAAGATGGAGTTAGTCTTGGTCAAGAAAAGTGAACAAAGCTTGGGGAAAGAGCTCATGGAAGCAAAAGAGTTGATTGCTAAGATGACTTCCGGAACCGAGAAGCTTGACAAGATGCTATCTTGTGGGAAGAGTCCTAGTGACAAGAAGGGGTTAGGATATGTGGAAGAAATGGAAGCCACATCCTTGAAGAAGACAACTTTTGTCAAGAGCAAGGAGGTTGAGAATGTTCAAACCCCTCAACAAACAACCAAGTGGGTTGAAGTCGGTGAATCCTCCAAGCAAGCACAAGCAAGGATTCCAACTAGAGCTCCTCCTCAACCTAGAGCTCCACAACCAAGACCTCCTCAACCTAGAGCTCCACAACCAAGACCTCCTCAACCTAGAGCTCCACTACCAAGACCTCCACAACAAAGGATCCCACAAGCTCAACATGGGGTCTTTCATGCTCAACCTAGAAGACATGCCAACTTGGCTCAACCACAAAGGAGAGAGTTGCCTCAACATCAAATAGCAACTCAAAATAGAAGGAGGCCACAAATGTTTGCTCAAGGCTATGGTATGAATTCCTACTTTACTCCTACTTGCCATTTTTGTGGAATTGAAGGCCATATTAGGCCTAATTGCCTTAAGTATATTAAATTGTGTAGAAGAGAAAGTATGATTGAGAAAAATATGCTTAGAAGAGCCACAATGCATGCACCTAGAAATTTTAGAGCTAATGGACCAATGGCTCCTAGGAATGACCATGTTTCACCTAGGATGAGTAGACATAATGACTATTATTGCTATGTGGCCCAAGTTGCCTTAAAAGCAAATGCCTCTAACACTTGGTACCTTGATAGTGGGTGTTCTAGGCACATGACCGGAAACAAGAGTTTCTTTGAATCTCTTGTGATGGAGGATGGTGGGTATGTCACCTTTGGTGATGGATCTAAGAAAAAGGTCATAGGGAAAGGTAATATATCTATTCCCGGTTTACCCTCCTTGCCCAATGCTCTCTATGTTGATGGCTTGCAAGCCAATCTCATTAGTATATCACACTTAAGTGATGAAGGGCTTTCGGTTATGTTTGGAAAAGTTGATTGCTCTATTCTTAAGGAAAATGGGCAAGTTTTGTTGAAAGGCAAGAGATCAAGTGACAATTGTTATTGTCTTGAGTCTAATCTCATCTCTTGTAACTTGTCTACTAGTGAGCAAATTGAGGTGTGGCACCAAAGACTTGGCCATATGAACTATAGGGACTTGAAAGTCCTTGATAGGTTGAATGTTGTTAGGGGCCTTCCCAAGTTTGGGAAAAAGGTTGAGGGAGTTTGTGGACCTTGTCAACAAGGAAAGCAAACTAAGAGTGTGCACAAGAAAGGCAAATACCTCTCCACCAAAGAGCCATTGGAGCTCATCCATATGGACCTTATGGGTCCCATTCAAACCGAAAGTTTAGGTGGTAGAAGGTACATTCTTGTTGTTGTTGATGACTTCTCTAGGTTTACTTGGACTTACTTCCTTAGAGAAAAGTCCGAAGCCTTTGAGAAATTCAAAATGCTTTGTGTCAAAATTCAAAATGAGAAAACTTCTCACATTAAAAGCATTAAGAAAATTAGAAGTGATCATGGGAAAGAATTTGAAAATGCTAAGTTTGAAAATTTTTGCAATAGCTTAGGCATTTCCCATGAATTTTCGGCCCCTAGGACTCCTCAACAAAATGGTGTTGTTGAGAGGAAGAATAGAGTCCTCCAAGAGATGGCCCGTGTGATGTTGCTTAGCAACAAAGTCCCTAGAAATCTTTGGGCCGAAGCCATCAATACGGCTTGCTACATAGGGAATAGAGTTTTCCTTAGGCCCGGGACTAAACAAACATCCTATGAGTTATGGAAGGGTAGAAAACCCAATGTGAGCTACTTCCACATCTTTGGGAGTAAGTGCTATATACTAAATGACCGGGATCAACTTGGCAAGTTTGATGCCAAGAGTGATGAGGGTATTTTCATTGGGTATGCACTTAATAGCAAGGCCTATAGAGTTTTTAATCTAAAGACTCAAAGTGTTATGGAATCATCAAATGTTGTCTTTGATGATTGTAGGCCCAAACATGATGACCATGAGGAGGATGTTTGTGAGGTGAATGACCTTCCTTTGAAGGAAAGTGGTGAGACTTCTAGTGGTGTGAAGTCAAACCAAGATGAAGAGGATGATTTGCCTCTTAATAGAGTTCCCCCTTTGGACTCTAATGAACCCGCTCCTTGGGTTAAAAAGCTCCATGATAAGGATGATATCATTGGAGAAGTTAGAGAGGGTGTTAGGACTAGGCGTCAAATAGCTAATCAAATTAGCTACACTTGTTACACCTCTCAAATAGAACCCAAAAAGGTTGATGAAGCCTTGGAAGATGAGTTTTGGGTTCTTGCCATGCAAGAAGAGCTAAACCAATTTGAGAGAAATGAGGTTTGGACTCTTGTTCCTAGACCCAAAAACACCAATGTCATAGGAACTAAATGGGTGTTTAGGAACAAATCCGATGAGGATGGCAACATTGTGCGAAACAAGGCAAGGCTTGTTGCACAAGGATACTCTCAAATTGAGGGTATTGACTTTGAGGAGACTTTTGCTCCCGTTGCCCGTCTTGAGTCCATAAGGCTTCTCTTATCCATTTCTTGTGTGTACAAGTTCAAGTTACAACAAATGGATGTCAAGAGTGCCTTCCTCAATGGCTTATTGCATGAGGAAGTGTTTGTTGAGCAACCCAAGGGGTTTGTGGATCCACACCACCCCTCTCATGTCTATCGCCTCAAGAAGGCTCTATATGGGTTGAAACAAGCACCGAGGGCTTGGTATGAGCGCCTCACTCTTTATCTTGTTGACAATGGCTACTCAAGAGGTAGTGTTGACAAGACTTTGTTCATCAAGTGCACTAAAGATGAGCTATTCATAGCTCAAATTTATGTTGATGACATTGTATTTGGTTCCACCAACCAATCCAAAGTTAGACAATTTGTTGATGTCATGTCTCATGAGTTTGAAATGAGCATGGTTGGTGAACTAAATTATTTCCTAGGCTTGCAAATCAAGCAAATGCATGATGGGATCTTTATATCCCAAGCTAAGTATGCTAAGAGCCTAGTGAAAAAGTTTGGCCTTGAGAATGCCAAACATTGTGACACACCCATGAGCACCACCTTGAAACTTAGCAAAGATGCTAGTGGAAAGGATGTGGAACAAAGTCTATATCGTGGCATGATAGGTAGCTTGCTTTACTTGACCGCAAGTAGGCCCGATATTTGTTTTAGTGTGGGTGTTTGTGCTAGGTACCAAGCTAATCCCAAAGAGTCTCACCTTGTGGCGGTGAAGAGGATCATTCGGTTTGTGAATGGTACCTCAAATCATGGGATATGGTACTCCTTTGACACTAATCCAAGTCTTGTTGGATTTAGTGATGCCGATTGGGCGGGAAATTGTGATGATAGGAAGAGTACATCGGGCGGTTGCTTCTTCCTTGGGAACAATTTGGTTTCTTGGTTTTGCAAGAAGCAAAACTCAATTTCCCTATCCACGGCCGAGGCGGAATATATTGCCGCCGGTAGTGCTTGCACTCAATTGATGTGGATGAAACAAATGCTAGCCGATTATGGCTTGGAGCAAGGTACTCTTACTTTATTTTGTGATAACATGAGTGCCATTAACATTTCTAAGAATCCCGTCCAACATTCTAGGACAAAGCACATTGACATTAGACACCATTTCATAAGAGAGCTAGTTGAGAGCAAAACCATTGCATTGGAACATGTGGGAACAAATGACCAACTAGCGGATTTGTTTACAAAGCCTTTAGACACCATTAGATTTGGGAACCTTAGCAAGTCTATTGGGATTTGTCAATTGGGTTGATTTGGTGTGTCTTGACCCCATATGGGGAGCTCAAGCAAAGAGAGCAAAGTTGCATGATCATACATTGTGCCACATTGATATATTTTATGCCTCTTAGTTAATTGCTTGAGATGATTGGTTGTACATACTTATATGTATTTTTCTAAATAAGTGTGCTACATTGCCTTGCTTGCAATCCATGTCATATCTATGCTCAAACATGCATTTTTGGAATAGGAGATGTACTTCGGAAGTACTTTTTGAATGACCTTTAATTGATCTCCATGACATGATGATTCTTTTTAAATGACATACCTAAGTTGAAAAGTATGAAATGAAAATGTGAAATGTTTGATTGCAAATGTTAAATGCAATTATGTGTGCAAAAGCAATATTGAGACTTAAATCAAAAGGATCCTAATATCCAAAGTCTCTCTTTCTTTATTTGTAGAACAAGGCTACTATCATACGGGTATCTCACCCGGAAAAATCAAATAGGGTGCAAAGTCGTTCATGTCTTGTTTTGCCTATAAAGTTGGATATAGTTGTTTGTCTTGAAATACTAAATTTCTATTTCCTTGCTTTTTCCATGACAAAGGGTGAAATTGGTTTGAATTCTTTTGGAAACCTTTGTTGTTTGCTTTACCAAATACCATTGCTTTGGTCTTAGATGCAACATGTCTTGCATGCAAAGCATTATTGTCACACATTTGTCATAAAATAAAACTCCTTGAATCTCTCTTACTTGATTGAGGTGCATAAAATTGCCTATTTGATTGCATATGTTTTCGTGCTACAAGCTCTCCTTGCTAATGCTTACCTATTAGGGGAGACTCCCTTTGCCTATCTCATGACAAAAAGGGGGAGTAGGTTTGGGGAGAATTTGTGCTTCTAGGCATTGCATTTAGGGGGAGTTGAGAGTGAGTAACCCATGATGGGAGATGATTGCATTTAGGGGGAGTTGCATTGCATTACATTGCTTGTTTGATTTTTTTTTGAAACCTTTTGAAATGACATTTCTTTTGTTATTAGCATCTCTCCCACACTTGTTCTTGGAAGGTATTTTTCTTGTTGATTGTGTGTAGGTTGGATTTCTTTTCTACAAGCTTGGATTTGACTTGAAGATGTTCAAGACTTAGACTAGGAGCTTAATTGTAATGTAGAAAACTTTTGTTGACCAATCTTTTATTTTGTGAGGATGCTATGTGAGTGGTGATTTTGTCACGAAATAGCCAAAGGGGGAGATTGTAAGTGCCTCTTTTTTTATTGGCGTATTTCGTTGGCAAAATCACAATGGGGTTCTATATGTAAGGATAGCTTAGGATGGAAGAAAACCTCATTGCATGATCAAGAGCTTCAAGGAAGGTAGATTTCTTGACTTACTCTACTTTGAAGAGATGTAGTTGCACACACACACAACACTTGCATAACTCTTACTTGTATGTTGTGTTTGAAGTTTTTGTGCATCATTGGGTATTTAAATCTCTCTTCTTACATCTTGTGATTATAATGGCATATCTAGTTAGGCTTAGGATGCATTTCTTTTGACCCTTGCACTTTTGTTTGTGTGCTTAAGGGAGTGTGTGCGCTGGTCATGCGCTGGTGTCACCAGCGCAAGCTGACCAGCGCAACTAGTCCAGTGGACTACCGCTGGTCGTGCGCTGGTCTGCACCGGCGCTCTCCTCCAGCGCAACTCCTCCAGTAGGTTGTCGCTGTTGGTGCGCTGGTCGTCACCAGCGCAAGCTCCACCAGCGCATCTCGTCCAGAATGTTGCCGCTGGTCTTGCGCCCTTGAGACGCGCCACTCGTCGAGCGCCCTTGCCAGTTAAAGGGCGTGCGCTGGTGAGTTGCGCTGGTCGTCCAGCGCTTCACCAGCGCAGCTGACGGGAATCTGAACCGTTTTTTTCAAAAACGATGTCACTTCACTTGGATCCCATTTATATATGTCTTGATAGTCTTGGCTCGGTTTGTAGAGCAAAAATTACACTTTTGAGAGCATGGTTGAGTATCTTCAAGCCAAGGTATCAAGACTTCATCTTTAAGCTTCCAAATCACAAAACCCTTCATATTGCATCTTTCATTTATCATCTAGCATAATTCTAGGTTGATTTCATCTAGGGTTTTTAGTTTTGCTCACATGACTTGTATCTAGAACATCATTCTCATATCTATATGTTCTTGCTTTACAAGATAGCTTCTTTATCACTTGAATTGATTCAAGATTGCATCTTTATGACTTGACTTAGTTTCAAGATTGTTTTATTGTGGTTTGTGAGTTGTATTGTGATAGATAATGCATATAGGATTTTGGTTGCTTATTTAGTGTTGGTTTATGCATGTCATCTAGTAATATGATATCTAGGATTGTCTAACATGTTCATCCTTGCCTAGATAAGCTTAAAATGTCTAACCTTGCATTTTTAGCATCTTGAGTATTTCACCTATTCACCTTAGGTTGTGCTATCTCTTCACTTTAGAGACAAGTCTTGTATTTACCTCTTAGGTAGTTTGCAAGCAAGGGACTAGAGTCACTATTAAAGGCCCGCGGGTAGCAAAGACGGATTAGTAAATTTAGGTGTGATGTGGTCAACCTAATTTGTAATCGTATTTGCAAATAGTGGATTCGAGGTTCTCGTGTGGCGCACATAACAGCCCGTGGTTTTTCCCCGTGTGGGTTTCCACGTAAATATTGTGTGTCCTCAAATTTCCGCACTTGTATGTTTTTTGTATATTGACTAGATTGGGGCTTTTTCGTAATTTGGACTAATCTCGAAAAATTGGGTAAAATTGTTTAAAATCTATTCACCCCCCTCTAGATTACTTTAGGACACGTTTATTATTTATTTTCAAAGCACAAAGGGAAGCCGTAGTGGGACTGCACATTTAGCAATGCAGATGGAGACCTTGAACAACAGTGTCAGGGCAATGATGGTAAATCAGCAGGGGCAACAGAATGGCCAGGGTAAGGTATGCCAAGCATGTGGCATGATTGGACATGGAGCAGATGTATGCACCTCCCATAGAGAGGTTTATTCAGAGGCAAAAGCTCAAGCGATGTACCAGTGGAATCAAGGCAGACAGAGAAACAGTAACAGTGCCTACCAGCAGTCGAGGTATGATCAGAATCAATCATGGGGTGGAAACAATCCTCGTGGTCAGTATCAAGTCCCGCAGGGTGCTGGGAATTCAGGTCAGTGGAGCAATCAGAACCCTCCACAGTCATATCAACAAGAAATGGACCAAAGGATGATGGGAATAGAGGCGTCACTGAAAAAGTTATCTATTCAATTAGGGCAGGTGATGGAGGCTAACGGGCAGCAAGACAGGGGGAAAGCCCCAATGCATGAGCAGGCTCACGCCATTACTAGTTCTATGAGTGGGTACACTACCAAGGAACAAGATCCAGGGAGTTTTGAGTTGAGTATTACTGTGGGAAACTCCTCACCAGAAAAAGCCATGCTTGATCTAGGAGCCAGCATCAATATGATGCCATACTCTGTGTATGAAAGGCTGGGATTGAGTGAACTCAAGCCGACTTCCATTAATTTGCGTCTTGCAGACCAGTCATCTAGAAATCCTAGAGGAGTAGTGGAGAATGTGATCCTCAAGGTAGATCGATTGCTCATTCCCACTGACTTCGTAATGTTGGACGTAGAGGATAGAGATGAGAATGGAAACTCACAACCAGTATTGTTAGGAAGACCATTTATGGCAACCTCAAGAGCAGTTGTGGATGTTCATAGAGGAAAACTCACCTTGAGTGTTTTGAATGATGTAGTAGAGTTCAATATGTTTGGAGCTCAACCATTGCCAAAGAAGGAAGCTACGACTGAGGAAGAAAGTCCACCTAGTCAAGACACTCAGGAGGATGAAATTATAGAAGAATTCTTGAGGACACTGGAAGAAGAGGAGAGAAGCCTGAATGATTCAGAGACTCTGAAAAAGGAGGAATTGCTTGCCCACAACAAGAGCTTGTTACTAAGAGTTGAGCATCTAGAGCAAGAGAAGGAGGAACAGAAGAGATATCTTGTAGAGGTTATGAAACTCACATCTGATTTGAAGGAGGCCTATACGTCCTCTACACAGAAGATGCAAGATAGGATTTTCAATTTAATGAAAGAATTGGAGGTACGGGATATGGTGGATGATTTGAACGTAACTTGTCCGGGAAGGAAGCGAGCCAGCCACAACCTCAATACCACAGAAGAGATTGACAACCATGGAGGTACTTTCTACTCTCCAACATGTTATTATTGCGGAACTCAAGGGCACAAAAGGCCCAATTGCATGAGGTATCATGAGTTCTGTAAAACAAGGAATGTGTCTCCTAGGAGGGATGTGGGGAGAACAAGGCAAATATGGGTCCGAAAGGATACATACAAGGAATCTTCCCCACCACAAGTGAACTCCACACCGGATTTGAAAATGTGGCCCCCTGAGGCACCCATGACCTTGACTTTGCTACGTCGACCTCCTACGTTTTGTTCTGAGATTGGAAGCACGAGCACGTCTCGTTCACCTTTGAATATGTGAACGATTTAACGAATATTGTGTGTGTGTAGGTGGATGACCCGAAGAACAGGGTCGGAAATGAAATGTTTTACTGATGTTGTTTGTAATTATTAAATAAGGACAAGTAATGAGGTGTGGGGTCATTTGACCCCCAACCTTGGACTCTAATAAGTAATAATATCTATTATGTATATAATTCCCCCGAGCATTGAGCTAGGGTTGTATATTGTATATTGTATATTGTATATTTTGTGTGTTGTGTGTGAAATGTGTTGTGCAGGTCAAACGATCCAATTTCGAGCCAAGGAAACTCAAAAATGTTGGGATACATTTCGGTGACCTTGGTTAGGCGGGACATTGGCCGCCTTCCAGAAGAAACAAGCTCGCCAGTTATTGAAGGAGCATTTCAGCGAGCTATTACGGCGGGATATTGGCCGCCGTCCAGAAGGTACAAAGCCGCCGCGAGTTGCTTCTAATGAAGGGCATTGTTGGGCGGCGAGTTATTACGGCGGGCTAGAACCCGCCGCACAAAACCGCCGAGGAAACCAGAAGGGGTTTTAAAAGATAAAGGTTTGGTTTTTGGGTTGGTACTCTACTTTTCAACTGAAGTTTCATTTCAAACATCCTTGCTCTTCCTAATCATCAACCAAGGTACCTTTTAGATACTATTTCTTTACTTGGTTTGCAAGTCATCTCTCTTTCTCTATTCTTTCTTGTTTTTATGGTGATGTTAGGCTGCAAAAATTTCAAGAATTAGAAAAGGGAAATTATTGGAAGAAATTTAGAGATATGTGCATGCTAGGATGATGGGTTCGTCAAGAGAAAGATAAATCAATGATATGTGAACCCACTTGTGATTTGGATTGTTGAATAACTTGTTTATATGCATGATGGTCACACACACACACCTAATTATAGTAAATAACATAAGGATTAAGAAATACTTAGGAAAATTAAGGTACTTTCAGTAGAGGTAGAATTCACTGTTCCAGTAGTCTTGTTAACATTTGTTTCTATATAGTGTATAAATTGTTCATACCAGGAAATGGAAAACTCCGTTGAAGATGTGTTAGTGATCGAATTCTCTGAAAAGAATATCCGTGACTCTATGGCTTCAGAAGACTACGAAATAGAAGAGGGTCAAGAAACTGACTGGGTAGAAATGTTAGTATGGGCTAGTGCATCAGTAGAAGATGAGGAAACCGGGGAGCACATTCTAAGGGATGAGCAGCCAAGCACAACTCCCCCACCTATCTTGGAACTCAAGCTACTGCCATCTACCTTGAAGTATGCATTCCTAGGGGAAAATGAGACACTTCCGGTGATCATTGCATCAGACTTGCAACCAGAGGAAGAGAAAGAATTGATCAATGTGTTGCGATACTACAGAGAGGCGATAGGTTGGTCATTGGATGACTTGAAGGGAATTAGCCCTACCACTTGTATGCACAAGATTTTTCTTGAGGAAGGATCCAAACCAACCATCGAAGGGCAACGAAGGCTAAATCCAATCATGAAGGAGGTAGTCAAGAAGGAAATCCTCAAGTTGTTAGAAAATGGGATCATTTACCCTATTTCTGACAGCAAGTGGGTTAGCCCTATTCATGTAGTGCCTAAGAAGTCTGGGTTGACTGTGGTGAAAAATGAAGACAATGAATTGGTGCCACAAAGGGTTCAGACAGGATGGCGAGTATGCATCGATTACAGGAAACTTAATTCAGCTACTAAGAAGGATCATTTCCCTTTACCATTCATTGATCAGATGTTGGAACGTCTAGCAGGTCACAGTCATTACTGCTTTTTGGACGGGTACTCCGGATACAATCAGATTGCTATCGCTCTCGCTCCAGAAGATCAGGAGAAGACCACTTTCACATGTCCTTTCGGTACATTCGCCTACAGACGGATGCCATTTGGGCTATGTAATGCGCCAGGTACATTTCAGAGGTGTATGACATCCATATTTTCAGACATGGTGGAGGGCATAATAGAGATTTTCATGGACGATTTCTCTGTAATGGGAAATTCTTTTGGTGATTGTTTGAGAAACCTATCCTCAGTGCTAGCAAGATGCAAGCAGGCTCATTTAGTGTTGAACTGGGAGAAAAGTCACTTCATGGTGAAGGAAGGAATTGTGCTAGGGCACATTATCTCAGGTAGAGGCATTGAAGTAGATAAGGCAAAAGTCGATGTCATGAAGAGTTTACAGTTTCCAAGATCAGTGAGAGAAATTCGAGCATTTTTGGGACATGCAGGGTTTTACAGAAGGTTTATCAAAGACTTTTCGAAGATTTCGAGGCCCCTGTGTAGACTACTTCAAAAAGAGATCGAGTTTGATTTTGACGAGAAGTGTATGGCCGCATTTAAAGAACTCAAGGAATTGTTAACCACGGCTCCCATATTGAGACCACCTGATTGGAGTTTGCCTTTCGAGCTCATGTGTGATGCTTCTGACTATGCTGTTGGTGCAGTACTAGGACAGAGGGTTGACAAAATTCCACATGCCATATACTACGCTTCAAGGACCCTGAATGACGCACAGTTGAACTACTCAACTACAGAAAAGGAATTGTTAGCAGTTATTTTTGCGTTAGAAAAATTCAGATCATATCTAATTGGCGCAAAGGTTATTGTGTTCACCGACCACTCAGCACTCCGATATATCCTCCAAAAGAAGGATGCCAAGCCAAGACTCATTCGATGGATCCTTCTACTACAGGAATTCGATTTAGAGATCAAAGACAAGAAAGGGAGTGAGAATGTAGTAGCAGACCACTTGAGTAGACTAATGTTAGATTCATATACAGAAGAAGATACTCTACCACTGAGGGACAGTTTTCCAGATGAGCAGCTTTTGAAATTGAGCGACACAGAGCCATGGTATGCTGATATAGTCAATTTCATCACAAACAAGATTTTACCAGCAGGTATGACAAGTCAAGGAAGGAAGAGATTCGTTTTCAATGCAAGGCAGTACTTTTGGAACGACCCATACTTGTTCAAACACGGGGCATACCAGATCATTAGAAGATGTATACCAGAGGATGAACAGTTAGACATCCTGAAGTTCTGCCATGAACTTCAATGCGGAGGCCATTACAGTTCTAGAAAGACAGCGATGAAGGTTCTTTACTCAGGATTTTATTGGACAACATTGTTCAAGGATGCTTACCACTTCTGCTTACGATGTGACCGATGTCAGAGAACAGGGAACATTGGTAAGAGGAATGAAATGCCACAGTCAGGCCAGATGGTAGTGGAGATTTTCGATGTTTGGGGAATCGATTTCATGGGACCATTCCCACCATCAGATGGATACAGCTACATCCCGGTAGCCGTGGACTACGTTTCTAAATGGATTGAAGCCATAGCCACGAAGACCAATGATAGTAAAGTAGTTGTGAAATTTGTCAGAAGCACGATTTTCTCCAGGTTCGGGACTCCACGAGCCATCATAAGTGATGGGGGAAGTCACTTTTGCAACAAGATATTCACCACACTACTGAAGAAATATAGTGTGAATCACAAGGTTGCAACCCCCTATCATCCTCAGACCTCCGGTCAAGTAGAAGTCAGTAACAGGCACATCAAGCAAATCCTTGAAAAGACTGTGAACACAAGCAGGAAAGATTGGTCGTTCAAGTTGAATGACGCCTTATGGGCCTACAGAACTGCTTTCAAAACCCCAATCGGAATGACACCTTATCGTTTGATCTTTGGAAAGGCTTGCCATTTGCCAGTGGAGTTAGAGCACAATGCTTACTGGGCACTCCAGAAGCTGAACTTTGATATGGATGCAGCAGGGGAAGAACGTAAACTTCAACTGAACGAACTCCAGGAACTCCAGGATGAGGCATATGAGAATGCAAAAATCTACAGAGAGAAGACTAAGAGAATGCATGACAAGAGAGTGATCCTCAAGGATCTGTACCCGGGGATGTTAGTCCTCCTATTCAACACTAGGTTGAAGCTGTTTCCAGGAAAGCTCAGATCGAGATGGTATGGGCCGTATAGGATACTCCAGATATTCCCATATGGAGCCGTCGAGCTACTGAATGAGAAAAATGGGGATACATTCAAGGTGAATGGGCATCAAGTGAAGCCATATCTGCAAGGAGTGGATGAAGTTAGGATTTTGGAACAGGTAGCACTTACAGATCCGTAGAGCTCTCAGGCGTCTTGCCTAGACGTAAAATCTCGCGCTAGGTGGGAGGCACCCCACCCAAGTACAATTTTCTTACCTAGTGTTATTTACGTATTTTAAATGTAAATAGATATAGTAGTTTGTTTAGTATTGATTCTATTATTGCTATATCTAAACTCTAACTAACCATGTTCGCAATTACATTGAGGACAATGTTTGGTTTAGGTTTGGGGGTGTGGCACAAGTTTTTGTGTTTTTGTACTTTTTGTAGTATTTTGATAATTATGTTTATATTATGTAGTGTTAGGTAGTTATGTAGGAAAATTTTTCAAATCTCTGTAACAATTTTGAAAATTGGTTTGAGGGTTGTTATTTATATATGCCAATGGAATATTCCATGCTTGCTTTGGAAGCTAAATTTTGACTAATATGCATGCCATCTAAGAAGTTGCACCACTATAAATATACTTGTACAGTGCCAATTTTCGGATGTTTAGGTGAAGGAACCTTAGACTGTTTGATCCTAGGGGAATTGTGGAGACTACCCATGTGAGGAATCGAGCCTATGCTAATTAATTGAGAGGGTATAATCCATTCTTCTTGTAAAAAGTACTATTCAAATGTAGGATGCATTGAGATCTCATTCATTTGCACTAGTATTGATTGCCATTGAACAGGAAATATTGTGGACTGCTTGTGAAATTTGTATTCCCTTGTTAGAAGGTCTGATAGAGATGATCCTAGGCATGTGTGTTTAACTTCATCATCCAAACACTGTCCTTATGTATGTGTGCTCCAATTGCCAAATTTGAGGCCAAACACAACCATTCATTTCATACACATCAACCACATGAAATCCTTAGATGTTGATAATAGTTGCATGAGTAGAATGCAAGTGGATAGCTCAAATCTGTAAATAGCGTGTACTCAGGCGATGATAGAAATAACGGTGCAATAGAAAGGCTACATTGTAAAGGTGTAAAAATAAACACTTAAAGCCATGATAAAAATTGATTGAATACTTGTAATAAGTACCAATTGGCACATCATCAAATTGTTAATCTTAGCCTAGACGCTTGTGGACATTGATAAATGAGCTAGTAAAGTGATTGAAAGGTTGATCAACATTTTAGGATTCCATCAAATTCATTCCACTCACCATAAATCACCCATGGCCCCAATACAACCAAGGAAAGCCCTAGTGGATCTGTGAGAAGTCTAAGTTGGGAATACAAGTCAAACATGTTCTTTCCACGTTCATGGTTATTCATTCATTCATGAGACTTGACATTGAGAAAGTACGTTGTTTCTATATTCACATGTGTTATGTTCGAATTCTATATACATACATTCAATTCGCATGTGATTGAAGAGAGATAACCTAGGATTCTAAGAGAAGAAAGAGATGGATCGGTGAGAAATAGAAGTCGAGGCAAAATAACCTTAGGCAGATAATTTACTGATTCTTGGACCAAAAACATCCAAATTATTGGCATACAAGTATTATGTGTTGTTACGACTAAAGTGGAATGTTATTAGTCCTAATTGAGAATGCTTAGCTTGTATGATTTTTTGTTGTAATATACAAGGTAACCCCTCAGTAGTAGATTACAGAGTTACGTTTGTGGGTATCGTATCTGGTAAACCCTCAGGAGACTACACTCCTCCTACTAGGGGCACTTAGAGGTTTAAAAGGCATGTGGTACGTGCTAAGTACCATCGTGTTTCCTACGAAAATGGATTAGTTAATTGTTATTAAATTGTAGTAGCATTGTTCTTACTTTTGTTGTTTTGCTCGAGGACGAGCAAAAGATAGGTTTGGGGGTCTGATCGCGCTATGAATGTTCACATTTAGCGCCCCTAATTCCTACCTTTTGTGTTCGCATTCGAGCAGTTTTGTGTGTTTAACAAGTGTTTTTGTTAAGTTCAGGTAATTTGGCCAGTCCAGAAGGTTTTTGCATCAAAGTGGACAAAAGAGGAGCAAAACCATGAGAAGAGTGCTCGGCGGGCTCTGAAGGCAGGCAGTTGCCAGCCTTCCCGAAGGTATGAGCTCGCTGGATAGCAAGGCAACTTCGTGCGGCGGGAAATAAGCCGCCTAAATCTCTTCCAAAGCCAAGGCGACTTCGCGCAGCGGGAAAGAAGTCTCCGAGAAGCTCGCCAAGTCACGGCGGGTTCGTGCGGCGACTTCGTGCGGCGGGAATGAGACCGCTCCCAGGCACGTCCAAAGGCCAAAATTAGCACTTTTTGCCTCATCTGAAGAAAACATATATATATACTTCTCTCTCATGCTGACAAAATAGTTAGTTAGTTACAAAGATACCAAAGTAACAAGTAGTGATAAATTAGCTTAGAATAATTCTTAGTAGTTCTTGGTTAAGATATCATAGAATAGATTAGTGATTCAAGTAGTTCATCACTTGTAATCTTGTAGCTATAAGGTATTGATCTTATAAGTACCTTGCTCATCAATCTTCTGAAGGTTATTTGTGATCATTGGGTTTGTATTGCTGTGGAAGAAGGAGAGGTCATCCTTGATCCTTTGAGGGTAGTATTTCTTCCTTGCTCATTAATATGCTATACTTGATCATCATGTGTAACTAAACACTTTGTTGGGGAATTTATGAAAGTATTGAAGTAATCACTTGTTACCACTTTATCTTATATGAATCACTTGTGTTTGTATGCTTGAATTGATTAAATCATGCCATATATCTCATAATCTTAGAAGCATGGAGTTGGTTATTGTAAAATGATGAATTACTTAGTTCATAATGTTTGAATTAAGTATGGTTATTCATAAACTCCTAGATTAGAATGTGTTTGTTCATATAAAATCCTAAGAATACATTCTATCAATTTAGTTCCACAACTTACATTCCTTGATGATTAATCTAAACCTTAGATTAGATATTGAGTGAATGGTTGAGTGAACCAATGGTATAATTGGAACAACACTAGTGACTTGACTTTTGTTGCATGAAAGTGGTTATGTGTGGTGCATCATTACTGATTTCATACATTCCCTAGCACCTTAGCTTATCAATTATAATCTTGTATCATTGCATTAGTTTAATTCCGTAAAATACTCACTAATCCTAGCATTTACCAGCTACTCAGTAATAGATTCCCCGTGGACCGATACCCTTGCTTTGTACACTATACTAGCATAACGACTTGTACGAATTACAATAGGGTCATTAGACTCGCACGCTCCTTTAATATAACCGAGGTAGAATAGATTAAATTATAGTGACATTTGTAGATCCTTTCGGGGCGTGTCACTGTACCAAACCTCACCAGCAGTTTCACAGTTCCTAACGACCTAACTTCTGCGCCACCAAATCCCTTTAGTGGTACATGGAATGGTTCGAGATCTTTTCTGTCCAGCCGCAATTCATCATATACTCTGGCACTTAAGATATCGGCTGAACTTCCATTGTCAATCATCACCCGAAGGACATCCCTATGGGCTATTCGAACTCCCACGACGATTGCATCGTTAGGTTTTGCATCGTTAGGTTTTGCATCTATCCCGTCTGAGTCTTCTGCTGTAAATGTTATAGGATCATGTCCTTCTCTTCCCTTCTTGGGGCTTCTCTGTACAGAATTAATCTCCATGCTTCTGCTTTCATACATTACTTCTCGAACTTCTGACATCCTTTCTCGATTGCTTCTCCCAGTACGAGGTCCACCGAAAATGGTGTTTATGGTGGCGTTAGGGCTGTTCCCCCTTGGACTTTTCCTCTCCTGCCCGTTTCCTTGGCGGCTATCCTGGCGACCACCATATTTATCTCCCTTCAAAGCAAAATCCTTCAGGTGCCCATCTCTGATCAAACTTTCAATGTGGTCACGCAGCTGAAAACACTTTGAGGTTTCATGCCCATGATCTTTGTGGAATCGGCAGTACTTAGTTGTGTCTCTCCTGGCATTCGCTGACTGCTGTCGAGGGTATTTAGCGAGTCCTTTGTCTTCTACCACAGAAAATATCTCCTCTTGATCGCCGGTCAAAGGGGTTGAAACAAATTAGAGGCGTGTTCTATATAAAGCTAGAGGGGGGGTGAATAGATTTTACCTAATTATTACCCAATTTTCGCATGCAAGTCAATTTTATGAAAATGCCCCTACTAGTCAAAAATACATACAAGTGTAATATAGTGCGGAATTTAAATAACACTTGATGTGTACGTGGAAACCCAACCACTGGGAAAAACCACGGGCTGTTTAGTGCGCCACACTCGGACCTCAAAATCCACTAATCGAAATGGAGTTTACAACCTATGTAGACCTCGTCTAACACTCCGGTCAATAACCCCCCACTTCTACCACTCGGGCCTTTAAAAGTGGCTCTAGTCCAATTGCTTGAGGCCTAAGCAACCTTAGCCTCAAGACTTAATTCTTTAAGAAGAGATTATGCAACCTATGTGAATATGTATGAATATTCAATTAACAAACAAGGCTAGGTAACCTTAGATGCTTATCTAGGATGATGATATAATCAATTTAATCAACCCTAGATATCAATTGCTAAATGACATGTCAAATAGCTTAGCTAATCAAGATTAAGCAAAAACCTAATTAGCTATCACAAACAACACTTAATCAATTCATCACAATTAATTCTCTAATCTTGTATTTATCATATGATCAAAACATACAAGTAAATTAAAGAGAATAGCTTGATAATAAAAATACTCAAATAAGATGAACTTAATCAAAATCTTACCAAGCAAGTTGTGATGATGCAAACCCAATCATGGATGCTTTCTATCTAGACATAGAAGATGCAATATGAAATTTGATGCACAAGGGATTTGATTTGAGTGGTTAAAGGTGAGTTCTTTGTATTTTTCTTCTCTTGAAAAATATCATAAGTATAGAATATGAATATGAACTCTCTTTTCTGACCTAAAGTCAAAGTGTTATATATATAGGAGCCATAAGTGAAGTGTGGTCGTTTTGAAAAACGCACCAGAAATTGCTCTGTGCGGTGGTGGCCTTGCGCTGGACGACAGGCGCACGACCAGCGCAAAGGCAAAAATTGCACAGGCGTTTGACGACCAGCGCTAAGACAGGCGCACGACCAGCAGCAAACCACTGGGCGTTTTGCGCCGGTGAGCTACGCTGGACTGGACCAGTGCACGACCAGCGACAGACCACTGGGCGATCGGTGCTGGTGAGCTGCGCTGGTTTGGCGCTTGACGACCAGCGCACAGCCCACTCCTTTGAACCCCACAAGAAAACATGCAAGGGGTAAAAAGGTAAAAGCAAGATGCATCCTAAAAGCCTAACATGCTATGACATTATAAACACAAGATGCATCAAAATAACAAGCAAGAAGAGATGAGAATAAGCATTGATGCACAACAAAAAGAAACACAACATACAAAGATAAAACATATGCATGAGTTGTGAGTGTGTGCAACTATCTCTTCAAGACAAGTAAGCACAAAGAAAATTACCTTCTGTGCTTATCAACACGAGGTCTTCAAAGGGCTTCGAACAATTAAACCAATACCTAAGCTACCCTTACAAAGTACCCCAACATGTGGTTTGTCCACGAAATAAGCCAATCAACAAAACGGGAATCCTTACAGGGGTGTAATGGTTGTACCTTCCTCGAAACCTACTGGCTCGAGGATTTCCTTTGCTTTCTCTCGAGTGTCCCTTTTGGCCTTTCTCGTCTCTCTGGCGATCACGTGATACCGTCTTCTTGTCATCCTTTCGATCCAATTTTGAGTCAGGTTTGTGTCCATGCACGTAGCTACCCCCTTGTGCTACTTCTTCTTCTTCTGATAATGCATAGTCGCCAGCTATTTCCATCATCTCCTCATAAGTTTTTGGTCTCTCTCTTCGCAGGTCAAAAGATAATCGCCCGCTTTGTAACCCATTGGTGAAAGCGGCGATCACAGCTACATCGCTGGCATCTTCAATTTGAGCAACTTCCTTACCAAATCTTGCTAGGTACTTCTTGATTGACTCATTGTGCTCCTGTTTCAAATTTGATAGATGAGCGAGTGACTTCCTTCTCTGCACACTCCCCATGAACTGTCTTATGAACGCCTTGCTGAGGTTTGAGAAACTGCTTATACTTCCGGGCGGAAGTCTTCCAAACCACCTAGAGGCGAGGCATAAAAGCCCGTCATTAGATGAATACTGGGCCATGATGTTGCGGAATCGGCGAACATGCTCCTTCGGGTCCCTGTTCTCCTTGTACTGCTCAATGGTTTGCATTCTAAATCTGTCTGGGAACTGGGTGCGAGCAATATCTTCAATGAATGGGCTGTCTGACTCATCATCTGAAGATACGTTACGACCGTACCTTCGTGCCATCGCTGAAACCTTTCTTGATAGCTCTTGTAGGGTGACATCTCGCTGACCAGTTGGCTCTCCTGCTGGATCAAGTCTGCTCTTAATTGTCATTCTCCCATGGTTGTTCCTATTATCTGGGCTCCTTCGATCTTCTGTGCTTTCGGATCTCCTTCGCCGTGCTCTTTTGGACCGTAACTCTCTTTGTGGACGTGGACTCTTATCTTCAGACGAGATAGAACGGTGTCTCCGTCGGTTCCGTTGGTATGTGTCACTGGAATTGACCCCATGTGTCCGCGCCTGGTCTCGCTCCTCTCTGGATTCTTCATTCATCACACCTTTTCCTTTCCTTTGTTTTCTCCTTTCGAAATACTCTGGGTGGTCCTGGGGAGTCTCCTCGGCGGACTGTCTTGCTTGAGTATCAGGGATTGCGATGTGAACTTCTGATCGTAGCCTTTCGGGAGGATGGATTCCAGGGGTGGTTAACTCATAAGGAGATGAAACTCCCAAACCGATGGGAAGCGAAAGCCCTATCTTGTTGGCTTCGCTGATTAGGTTTACCAACGCAGCTTGGAAGTGCTGCAGAATCCCAGGGTCGGCGGCCCTAGTCCCTGGTGTTGCCGCTGATTGTTCCCCGATCGTTACTGCCCTATCTCCTGTCGGTGCAGCTGGTTCAATAACCTGATCTCCGCTGGAGTTAACGTCTCTATCACTGTCGTTGTTCATGTTCATGTTCATGTTCTTTAATTCGCAAGGGTTCCTCGAAGTTTTTTGTAACCCCCCTCCTTCTAGCGCCAATTGTTGATCGTTTCCTTTCTCCATTTCATTCTTTCCATTTTATTTCTCCACTGGTTTTCTCAGAGCAAAAAAGAACAGTTTGATTCTTCGTTTTTATCTACCTTGTTCCTTCTAGCGCCAATTGTTGACGGTGAATTTTGGATTGCCACGCACTCAACAATTAGGTCAATTTAATATAAAACAAGAAAATTAAGAACGCATGCAAAAGACAGATTTTAAGTGGAAAACCCTTGAATGGGAAAAAACCACGGCGCCCTTGGGGGCAGAAAAATAATACTAGATTTTCGTTGCCTTATTACACGCTTAGATCTCTCTTACAGTTGCTCTCTTTTCTCTCGATTTTCTGAACCCCCTTCTCGTGGGATAGGTGGTTCTATTTATACATGATATTTAGGGTTTTTCCCTTGATTTTAGTCCTGCTCATAGTAGGATTTCCTTTCAGATTCGTACTGGGAATCCCACGTTGTTACGGATACAGATAGGTCTTCTCCTTTTCCTCTCTTGATTCCTTGTTGTTATGGGTTTTCTAAAGTGTAGGGTTTATTTTCGTGTTTCTGCCGAGTCGGTTTAGGCCCAGTATGCTGGTGCAGCGAGTACATTTATTTCTGGGTTTCGTTTCTTCGGCGACCATATATCTAGATTTGGCGAGTACATATCCAGTTTCGGCGAGCGTGTTTCTGACCTTTTTGGTTTCGAGGTACTTTGACATTGACTTGTCACATTTCCTTTATTGACCCGGTCAATGAGTGACGTGGCAATCTTTATTGACTCTTTTTGATGACGTGTCGGGTTGGCGAATTTATGCATACAACATGTGCGTTTCAAGGGCAAACTTGTCTTTTCACATGCCCAATTCTTGATGTCTATAAATATCTTACTTTCTCATTCTCTGATCAAGTTCTTTGAATCTTTATAACCCTAAACTTCAAAGAGAGATTTTTGAGAAAAAATCAAATCAAGAACTCAACTTTAAACACTCAAATCAAATCCTTTTTGCATCAAAGTTCATCTTGCCTTCATCCATGATTGGGTTTGTGTCATCACAACTTGCTTGGTAAGATTTTGATTAAGTTCATCTTATTTTAGTATTTTTTACTATCAAGCATATTCTCTTTTAATTTACTTGTATGTTTTTTATCATATGATAAATACTAGAATAGAGAATTAATTGTGATGAATTGATTGAGTGTTGTATTGTGATAGCTAATTGGATTTTTGATTAATCTTGATTAGCTAAGCTATTTGACATGTCATTTAGCAATTGATATCTAGGGTTGATTTAAATTGATTATATCATCATCCTAGATAAGCATCTAAGGTTACCTAGCCTTGTTTGTTATTTGAATATTTATACATATTCACATAGGTTGAATAATCTCTTCATAGAGAATTAAGTCTTGAGGCTAAGATTGCTTAGGCCTCAAACAATTGGACTAGAGCCACTTTTAAAGGCTCGAGTGGTAGAAGTGGGGGGTTATAGACCGGAGTGTTAGACGAGGTCTACAAAGGTTGTAAACTCCATTTCAATTAGTGGATTTCGAGGTCCGGGTGTGGCGCACTAAACAGCCCGTGATTTTTTCCAGTGGTTAGGTTTCCACGTATACATCAAGTGTTATTTAAATTCCGCACTATATTACACTTGCTTGTATTTTTGACTAGTAGGGGTATTTTCATAAAATTGACTTGCATGCGAAAATTGGGTAATAATAGTTAAAATCTATTCACCCCCCCCCCCCCCCCCCCCCCCCCCCCCCCCCCCCTCTAGATATATTTATCATACACACCGAGCGTTATTGTATTACTTTCAATTGGTATCAGAGCAGGTTCCTAGATATACTTAGGTGATCCTAGCTCATTTTAGGTGTGTTTTGCATTTGTGTGATTTTTGCTCATTCATACATTTTGCATTCATTTGAATTCATTCATTATATACAATGAGTGGATACGGTGGCAACCATGAGGGTGCTTCAAGCACACAGCCTCCTCTTCTCACCGGTGTGAATTATGCCTCATGGAAAGGCAAGATGGAAGCTTATGTGTGCCAAATCCATGATAGGGCATGGATGGCTATAGAAGATGGGTATGCACCTCCTATGATGACTCCTATGGGTGGTGGAGAAGAAGTACTCAAGCCTAAGGCTTAGTGGTCACCTGAAGAGTTTGAGACTTCAAAATGGAATATGAAGGCATGGCATGCTCTTCTATGTGCAGTGGATGAAGATCAGTACAAACTAATTCAGAACACTAGGATAGCCAAGGAGGCATGGGATATCCTAGAGGTTGCACACGAAGGAACCGATGTTGTTAAGGATTCCAAGCTACAAGTCCTTCAAACGCAATTTGAGTTGCTTAAGATGGAGGAGGACGAGTGCTTCAATGACTTTGAAGTCAAGTTGATGGATATTGTGAATCAAAGCCATCAACTCGGTGATCCTTATTCGGATAGCAGAGTTAAGCAGAAAATTATGAGGTCTCTCCCTGCTAGGTTTGAATCAAAGGTGACGGCTTTAGAGGAGAATAGCACTTATAAGGACATGAAGCCGAGCGAGGTAATTGGAAGACTCCTTGCCTATGAATTTAGGAAGGCTCCTAGTATTTCACCTCCTAAAAAGCAAAAAGGGATTGCTTTGAAAGCTTCCAAGGTTGAGAAGGAGGAAAAAGGTGACTCGGACGAAGACATGGCATTATTGCTTAAAAGATTTAAGAAATTTGTCAAGTCCGAGAAGAAGAGCTTTGGATCCAAAGGCCAAGACTTGAAGAAAAAGGCTCCCTTCAAAAGTCTTAAGCCTAGGCAAGAGAATAATGAAAAGAAAGGGGTCTAATGTTATGAGTGTGGTGGTATATGACACATCTCACCCCGATTGTGGGAATTTGAAGAATAAGATGGCAAAAGGGATGGCCGCCACTTGGAGCGAAAGTGATGACTCCGGAAAGGGAGACAAGTCATCAAGTGATGATGAGCTTACCATCAACTACACGGCATTTTGGGCCACTTGTGTATAAGATAAAGTTGTTGGTAAGAATGACTTGACTAATGATCCCATAGAAGAAAAAGATGAAGAAGTAGCTCAAGAGGTGATAGGCGAAGCTACTCATTGAGATATGGCTCTCATTGACTCAAGAGACCTAGGTGAAGGTCTTAATGAGAGAAATGACTCCATAGGTGAGATGGAGAGTAGAGGAGATAGCTCAAGTGTAGATGACTCCTCATCTAACTCTACAAATGGAAATGTAGAGAAAATGGATGTTAATGACTTCATAGTCAAGTGTGAAAGTTCATTGAAGAAGAACAATAGAAAGTTGAAGATTTTAGAGGATGAAAATCTAGAGCTTTCAACACACAATGACCACTTAAGTAAACAAGTGGAGGCATCCAAGAAGATTGAAGACAAGCTAAGAGATGAGCTAGCTTTGTTTAAGAGGAATGAAGAAGGGTTAAAGAGGGAGCTTGATGAAGCTAAAGAGTCATTGACTCGAATGACCTCAAGCACCAAGAAGCTTAACCACATGCTTGGTGTTAGAAAGAACCCTTGTGACAAGAAAGGTATTGGGTATTAAGATTGCAAGGAGATCTCCACTCCAACCAAGACCATCTTTGTCAAGAGTTTGGGCAAGAATGAAGCCTCACCGGTGCACACACCTAGGAAGAAAATCAATCTAGGACAATGCTCAAGAAGTGCACATGTGAAGGAAGCCCCAAGGAGACAACCTCAAGCTCAACGCATAAGAGTCTCTCAAGTCAACATTCCTCAACAAATCACTCTCAATGGAAAGAGGCCAATCATGCAAAATGAAACAAGGAAGCAAGCTAGACCGATTCAACAACAAAGAAGGTTTGAACCCGCTCAACCACAAAGTCATGGGAAGGCTCCTATGCATGCACAAGGACATGGTATGAATTCTAAATTTATCCCTACATGTCACTTTTGTGGTATTGATGGTCACATTAGACCAGATTGCTTTCATTTCATTCAATTATGTAGAATCAAAAGCATGATTGAAAAGAGAATGACAAGAGCTAGAATGCATGCTAATAGGAAGGAAAATATTCATGTTCATGATCCTATTATTTCTAGTACTCTTGAACCATTGTCCACTAGGAAGAAAAATGTCATATCTATGTGGATAAGGAAAAATGAACCCGCTTGCTATGAGACTAACAAGTCTCAAATAGGTTCAACCAAGTCAAATGGACTTGGGAGGTCCATAGGACCTCATGACCTTCATTGATGAAGGATGATATTGACCCCATATTGGGAACTCAAGCAAAGAGAGCTTATGCATTCTTGTTGCATGCAAATATTTGAACAATCTTATGCTTCTTTGTTGATTGCTTGAGTAAGCTTGGTTGCACATATGTATATATGTTTTCAATTCAATAAGTGTGAACCATGCTTGTCTACAATCCATGTCATATTTATGTTCAAACATGCATTTTTGGACTAGGAGATTTACATAGGAAGTATAATATGAATGACCTATAGTTATCTCCATGACATGATGATTCTGAATGACATGCTTAAAAATTGAAAAGCATGAGTTGTTTTTATAACATGCTAATGACATATGAAAAGCATGAAATTCAAATGACATGCTCAAATGAAAAAGCATGAATTGATGATTGCAATTTTTAAATGCAAAACTTGTGTGAAAAAGCTTATGAGACTCTAAATGAATAAAGGATCTTGTATCCGTTCAAAGGAATTTATATTCCAAATTGTCTCTCTTTCTTTATTTGTTGAACATGTCTACTATCATACGGGTTTCATTCCCGGAAAAATCAATAGGGTGCAAAGTTGCTCATGACATGTTTAGCTTATAAAGATGGATATAGTTGCTCATAAATTAAAATCAATGAAAACTCTATATCCTTGCTTCTCTCATGACATTGGTGAAATTGGTTTGAACTCTTATTAGAAACCTTTGTCATTTGCTTTGCCAAATACCATTGTATTTTGGACTTGAATGCTACATGTCTTGTATGCAAAACATGTTTTGATTCACACATTTATTTTAAATAAATCTCCTTGTTTCTCTCCTATTGATAGAGTTGCATAAAGTGCATTTTATGATTATGCAAATGGCTTGAATGCTATCATCTCTCTTTGCTAAGTGACCCGGTTGGGGACTACTCATTTGCCTATATCATGACAAAAAGGGGGAGTAGAATGGTGGTAAGGGGAGTTACAAATTATGGTAGCAATTGTGCATGTTGGGGAGACAATACATTGAGGGGGAGTAACCCATTGAGGGGGAGCATTGCATTCACAATTATTGCATGATGTTGTAGTTGTGCTTAAATTCTTAGAATGCAGATGCTTGTTTTTATTCTCACTTGATTCATCTCACTTTTTACTTGAATTGGAAAGAATAGAAACTTTGCTTTCAGGGATTGATTTGTCTACATGAGATTGATGACTTCAAGATTACTTTTTTATATCTCTTTGTAAAGTAGAAAATCATTGTAGACCCATAGTTTCTATTATGTTGTGAGGAATCAATGTGAGTGGTGGTTTTGTCACGAAATAGCCAAAGGGGGAGATTGTAAGGATTCCCATATATTGATTGGCTTATTTCATGGACAAACCACATGTTGGGGTTGATTATGTAACGGTAGTTTAGGTGATTGATCTTCAAGCTCGAAGGCCCTTCCAAGACCTCAAGGGACAAGCAAGCCAAAGGTATAATTTCTAGTGTTTGGTTTTCTTTGAAGAGATTTAGTTAGCACACACACACTTAGCATACTTGATCTTGTGTGCATACTCTTCACATGTCACTTTACACACTAGCACTTTGTTTGATATCTTGTTGTGTGTATATGTGCTTAGTAATTCGTTTCCCGATAGTGTTCGGAAACGTCCGTGCATGCACTAGAATGTGCTTGGTTTTGTGCAAAGACCGCCCACGGAGAATGCCCTTGGCTTCTCTTTGGTTTTCACCTCTGTTGGTGATCGGCGGTTATGATCGGCGGCTTGGCCGCCGAATGAAACCGCCGTTTGCATCCAAAAGTGTCTGGAACAATTCTGCAGTCACGATCAGTGGTCACGACCGCCGTTCGAAACCGCCGTTCATACCTGATCGATTTTATATCTCGGGTTTGATTCGGTGGTTGGATCGGCGGTCACGAAACCACCGAATGAAACCGCCGTTGTTCCCCTGTTCTTCTCGGGTTCAATTCAGCGGTTATGATCGGCGGCCTGGCCGCCGATTGAAATCGCCGATCGGTGCGTTTCAAGGGCAAACTTGTCTTTTCACATGCCCAATTCTTGATGTCTATAAATATCTTACTTTCTCATTCTCTGATCAAGTTCTTTAAGTCTTTAGAACCATAAACTTCAAAGAGAGATTTTTGAGAAAAAATCAAATCAAGAACTCACCTTTAAACCCTCAAATCAAATCCTTTTTGCATCAAATTGTAGGGAAAAATACAGTCACGCAGCGGAAGCGAGACTAAAAATGGGTTTAGAATAGTTCAAAAATTTTCCATAATTTGAACCTTAAACCTCTTATTAATTAACATATAATACTAAATATATCATACCTTTGTCACATGATCCGATTGACATTACGTCGATGGTAATCCGCAAGATCTTCCAATCCAATCACGAACGTGAATCACCTAGGAGCGTGGTCTCCCTTCTCTTTGAATTGTGTACCTGAAGATGGATTAACAAAACTTTTTCTTTTCGTTAGTCACAATAAGTTCCAAGAGACAACAAAGAATGTTCCGGTCACTTTTGAATTCACAATCTTTAGATCGAAACTCGCGTGAACCTTATTCGAAATTGTGCACAAAACCTTTTGATGTAAAAGTAACTAGTGCACTATCGAAATAAGAACAAACGTTTCTCTTTATTCCTCTTGGCCGAAAATCACACTAGTCTAAGAGTTGGATTCTATTTTTCTCAAGAAAAAAATAACTCTCAATTAAGCATTAGGGTTAGCCCAAAAATATACAAAGAATATATATATATATTTTTTTGTGGCTGCAAGTCAAACTTTAATTATATATCTATATTATAAATTCTGCAAGCCTATTAAAGTGCACAAATACTGCATATCAATATATGTTCCACTAATTACTTGCCCATATAATTAATTTATATATTGCCGAATTCTCCTTGCCATATATATCATATATATATATATATATATATATATATATAACTTAGGCGACATGCCATATATTAAAAATCTGTATCTCGGCCAAGTGCCATATATATCTATATATTGTCGTGGAAATCTTCTACCAAATAGGATTTATGCCTTTTGACCTAAATCCTAACCCTAGGTAGATTTTCTTAGAATTCCAAACCCTAATCCAACTCTTTAGTGTATTTGTGACTATATAAAAGACTTCCTTATTTGACTAGATAAATAAATCCCTTATTTATCTACTTACCAAATAAAGTCTTTTATTTTATTTATACTACCACAATAGTATACTACTAAGAAACATATTTCCTAGTCAAAAAAAGATTTTGATTTTTAATTAAATAATTAATTAATCAATTAATTAATTTCCATTTAATCAAATAATAAAAATAAAACAATATAATATCATATATATATCTTGGCCATGTGCCATATATATTAATATATCTATATATTGTTTTTCTATTTTATTAAATCCATTGGACCTTAATAAAAGGCCCACATGTGAACTAGACCCATTCTTACTAAAAGAAACAAGTTCACATGCCTAAATACAATTCTAGATGGACCAATAAATTAGTCCGGTAGAATATATCAAGTGATCCATGCAAGTCCGTGTGGATTGGGGATCTTAGTGGGCTATCTAAATTTAAGCTTCAATAGACATAACCTAATCACAATCAACAAATGATTCACTTAGGTCCGATCCATTAATTTTAACTCATTCCACTAAAGAGCTAAAATTGAACTCTTAAATAAAGATAGAATAAGTAAATATTTCTCATTCGTATCCTAGACAATCTTATTGGAGATGGTGTATCCTCGTGAAGAATATCAGTAATCGCCAAGAGCTCATAGACCGCCTATAGCTCTCCAAGTTACCATATTTACTCATATGACCACATTTTTAACTTGGATATTTTGACTTGTCCAGAAGCCATGTTTCAATCGACTCTATCGAATACATAACGTTAAGATTCAATATCCAATACCTCAAAACATCCATATGATGATATTCTACTCTCATTTAATAAATGGAGCCACGATGTCCATATCTATAAATGAAGTCCTCTATCGATTAACAAATGAATATTACCAAACTATCGAGGATAGACTATGCTATATAATCGTACTCATTGATAACTCAAATGATACCACTTGCAACCATAAGTCCATTATTTATATCAGGATTAAGATAGACTCTCCGATTGTCCTGATAATGAAAATACTATTATCTATTGACGGTTCTAGATAAAGTATTTCATTGTGATCTAGTTCAATGCACCCAGTGCACTAGATTCTTTTACTCGAAGATCCTTCGATGATTTCAGACTCATCATAACTCATTTCATCCCACTCAAATGCTAGCAAAAGAATTCTACAACTTTAACAAGATAAAGGTGCCCAACCTTTAACTGAAGTTGTGAACATTATTCAAGACTAACTAAAGAATTATGTCTACCTCATACATATCCAGATGTATGAACAATTCTTCTTTTCTCATAGTCTTTAGACCTTATGATTATTTACTTGGACAATTATAATATTAAACTATAAATGCTATACGATTTGTTAAACCAAAAATCATTTTATTAATATGATAAGATTGTCAATTACAATATTACACTCTTGCTATTGAGCATAATCCTAACAATCTCCCACTTGCGCTATAGCAAATGTGTCATATCTCTCATTCCCATGTTCTCTAGGTGCCCATCAAAACTCTTTTGTGGTAGAGCCTTTGTGAAGGGATTCGCTAGATTTTCTGCTGACGCAATTTTGGTAATCGTCACATCACCCCTATGCACAATCTCCCTAAAAGATGATACTTCCTTTCAATGTGTTTTCCTCTATTATGACTTCTTGGTTCTCTCGAATTAGCCACTGCTCCACTGTTATCACAGTAGATAGTGATATGCTTATTCGCATTGGGAACCACTTCCAAGTCAATCAGGAATTAACGGAGCCAAACAACCTCTTTTGTAGCTTCGCATGCAGCAACATACTTAGCTTCCATGGTGGAATCAGCAATACAAGATTGCTTGATACTCCTTCATATGACTGTTCCTCTTCCAATAGTAAACACAGATCCTGATGTGGATTTTCTGGTAGTCAGAATCCGATTGGAAATTAGAATCTATATACCCAACAGGAATCAAATCCCCTCCTGAGTATACAAGCATATTATCTCTCGTTCTCCTGAGCTACTTGAAAATATGCTTGACTGCTGTCCAGTGATCAGGACCAGGTTTCAATTGAAACCTGCTAACTATGCCCACAGCAAAACAAATATCTGGTCTAGTGCAGAGCATTGCATACATGAGACTTCCAACTGCCGAGGCATTTGGAATCCTACGCATGAATTGCTCTTCATGCTCATTCTTAGGAACTTGTTCCTTAAAAAATTTGATTCCATTTCTAAAAAGTAACATACCTTTCTTGGAATCTTGCATGGAAAATCTAGACAATATTTTATCTATGTATGAAGCTTGGGATAGTGCAATCATTCTATTCTTTCTATCCCTTACTACTTGGATACCAAGAATATAACTTGCTTCTCTTAAGTCCTTCATATGAAATTGTTTTGCTAACTATTCTTTTACTGATGTCAATACACGTACATCGTTTCCGATGAGTAGTATATCATCAACATAAAGAATTTAGGAAAACCAACTTGTCGCCATTAATCCTTTTGTATACACAAGGTTCGTCACAACTTGATCGAACCTTATGTTCCAGGATCAGGATGCTTGCTTTAATCCATATTTGGATTTTTGCAACTTGCATTGCCTTTTGCCAATGGCGACCATCAACATGCTCCATTGCTTACTTATATGTGTAGGGATTATCATCGTCTGGGAGATTCTCCATTGATTCTCCCAGACCGATGTATCTCTCGGGTTTTCTACTAACCCTCCCACTACGACGAGGAATGGCAGGTTGTTGATTTTGTGATGGTGCGGAACTTACAATTGGGCTAGGTTGTGTAACCTCTTGTGGAATTGTATCTCTTGACATCTCATTCAGGACAATTCTACTTTTGGGTACAAAATCATTCATATGGTCTTTTTCCAGAAATTTAGCATTTGTTGAAACAAATACTTTATGATCTGAAGGACTATAGAAATAATATCCCTTAGTTTCTTTTGGATACCCCACAAATATGCATGTTTCCGAACGGGACTCCATCTTTTCTGTCTTTCCTTTTAACACATGCGCAGGACAACCAAATATCCTTAAGTGTTGTAAACTAAGCTTTCGCCCAGTCCACAACTCATGCGGTGTTTGAGGAACCGACTTAGATGGTACATCGTTTAGAATGTATATTGCAGTTTATAAAGCATATCCCCAAAAATAAATAGGAAGTGTTGAATAACTCAACATAGACCTAACCATGTCCAAAAGAGTTCTATTTCTCCTTTCTGCCGCCCCATTTTGTTGAGGTGTGCTTGGTGCTGAAAACTGAGAAATAATTCCATTATCAATAAGATACTGCTGAAACTCACTAGATAGATATTCTCCACCACGATCAGATCTCAAGATTTTTATGTGTTTCTCTAGCTCATTTTCCACTTCAGCTTTAAATGCTTTGAACATGTCAAAAGCATCCGACTTATGTCTCATGAGATACATATAACCAAATCTCGAGTAATCATCTATGAAAGTGATGAAGTACTCATATCCACCTCTAGCTTGAATGCTTATAGGACCACATACATTAGTATGCATTAATCCTAAACATTTAGTGGCTCTTGTGCCTTTGGTCCTGAACAACCTTTTGGTCATTTTATCTTCCAAACAGGATTCACAAGTTGGTAGATCATCGACCTTTAAGTCACTTAAAGGTCCATCAATAACCAATATTTTAATCCTATTAAGGTTAATATGACCTAGGCGCAAATGGCATAGGTAGGTTTCATCTTATGATAGTTTTACTCTTTTATGGTTAGGTTGCGTTAATTCTGTGTCTAACAAGTGAGAGATATTTCTATGTAAATAGAATAGACCATTTTCCAATGTACCTTTGCAAACAAATTTGTCATCCTTACTAATAATAAAAAATTTATTAAAAGTAACCGAATATTCAAATTTATTTAAACAAGAAACTGAAATTAAATTTCTCTTGAATTGAGGTACATAATAAATGTCTATCAAATCTAAATGCCTACTAGATTCTAGATTAACTCTAATATCTCCCACTGCACTAGCAGACACCAACGCTTCGTTGCCTAAACGCAAGTTGATTTCATTCTTATTCAGCCTTCTCCTTTCTTGAAACCCCCATAAGGAACAATAAACATGATTATTGGCTACTAAGTCTACGATCCAAGAATCTGTAGAATCTGTCAGTAAACATGTTTCAAGATAATTCACATTACCTTGTTCCTTCTTATTCTGAGATTTGGACAATTACTTTTCCAATGTCTCTTTTCACCACAAAAGAAGCACTTCCTTTTGATCTTGGTTACTTTCTTAGTCTCCTTCTTGGAAAGTCCAAGTTGCTTTTTCTTCTGTTATTCCTTGACCTTCTGACGGGTCTTAACAGTAGCAACTTTACCAACCATATGAATCTCTTCTAGAGACATCATCATATCAGCAGCAGACCCCATTCCTTTATGCTGCTGTTGCAACACGTCGGAGATGGTAGCCATTTGGCCATCTCATTCGAGGTCTTCCACTACTCATACTCGTCTCTTTGCATCACATTAGATTTATTAGTGGGAGCAGCTGATTTTTAGGAGTAGACAGAACAAACTTATGTTTTTCAGCTTGCAGCAACAACCCAATTTTCCTTTTCCATGTGACATAATTATTACTAGTTAAAATGTTTATCTTTTAGGATGATCATTAGGGATGGGGTCATGATTTCTTAATAAAACAAAATTATATATGAGTAAATAATCATGGTAAAGCACTTTCGAATATTTATCTTGATTTAAAAAAATAACTCAATCATAAAAATTCAACGATGATCCAACACCCATAAATGTTACGCCGCCTTTAGGAGTACGTACCATTTACTAGTTGGACTAGGTCCCACCTAATTGTTAACATAACAACCAGCGTTTTCAATTTTAGCCTTGTGATTTTATTGACAAGAACTCTTGGGAGGATATCAATAAAATCACATTGAGTGTGTTACCAAGATAACGACCCTCAATATTTTCTCTCACGAAGATCCCTCCTTGGGGAGTAGATCTCGTTTGAGTTAATTGTCTAGTCTATCCTTGTAAGGAAGTATGTTGCTAAATTCCATTCATGGACGCCCCTTGGGGGGATTACCAATAAATAATAAAGCTCAACTAACCTTGGAGGCCATAGGTGTTGCAAAAAACCTTCTCCCACTCAATTATTTAAGGCGTGTGATTAAATTCCATGGAATGATTTACCAAGTTATCTAGATGCCAATTAGATACCTAAATCATTCAATGCATGTTCGTACCAAAAGAGATATATGAGTGGCACTCCTATTCTATATGACATGTCATCAAACAATAACAAATATTGTAATATTTACGCAAAATAAATAGCCACAATTTTGATCCATCCTAGAAAAACAAGTAAATTACATTTGTTTGGAATACAAAAAACTCCTTTATTGGCGAACAAGTCTTCAAGCGGCCAACGATCACTTGTGCATCCCACGGCTGCCCCTATGGGCGTGCGCACTCCGCCCATGGCACTTCATGGGGCTGCCGTGCGCAGCCCACAGTCCAACATGCACAGCTACGTGCAATCTTGCGTGCATGCATGTTGCTATGGTGCGCACGGTCCCAAACTTGTTCCAGTTGCTTCCAATTCTTCAAGTCTTCGAATCTTCAATGCTTGACCGTATTACAACATTATTTAAACAATAAAATACTGTAGTTTTTTTTTTTTTTAATCACTGCAGTATTTAATAAAAATAATAAAACTGCACTATATTTTAATAATAAAAAAAAACTGCACTTAATTTTAATGCTATAAAAAAAAAACTTAGCAACTACCAAGAAGGAAATTGTGACAATAATAGGCCACCCTTCTTGTTACAATTCCGAAACAAAAATACATTGAAATTCTAGGATCAAAATTGAGCAATAACAATTCACTTTATAACAACATATAACATATATAATCCATACATTCCAATGTAATTATATATGAGAATACCTAGAGTGCCATATCTTTCTAAACATGCATAATCACAATAAAAAGAAATAGATTCACGTACATATACATTAATTAATTAAAGGGTACAACCAGGGCTCTGATACCAATTGTAGGGAAAAATAAGATCACGCAGCGGAAGCGAGACTAAAAATGGGTTTAGTATAGTTTAAAATTTTTCCATAATTTGAACCTTAACCCTCTAATTAATTAACATATAATACTAAAGATATCATACCTTTGTCGCGTGATCCGATTGACATTGCATCGATGGTAATCCGCAAGATCTTCCAATCCAATCACGAACGTGAATCACCTAGGAGCGTGGTCTCCCTTCTCTTTGAATTGTGTACCTGAAGATGGATTAACAAAACTTTTTCTTTTTCGTTAGTCACAATAAGTTCCAAGAGACAACAAAGAATGTTCCGGTCACTTTTGAATTCACAATCTTTAGATCGAAACTCGCGTGAACCTTATTCAAAATTGTCCACAAAACCTTTTGATGTAAAAGTAACTAGTGCACTATCGAAATAAGAACAAACTTTTCTCTCTATTCCTCTTGGCCGAAAATCACACTAGTCTAAGAGTTGGATTCTATTTTTCTCAAGAAAAAAATAACTCTCAATTAAACATTAGGGTTAGCCCAAAAATATACAAAGAATATATAAATATTTTTTTAGTGGCCGCAAGTCAACCTTTAATTATATATCTATATCATAAGTTCTGCACGCCTATTAAAGTGCACAAATACTGCATATCAATATATGTTCCACTAATTACTTGCCCATATAATTAATTTATATATTGCCGAATTCTCCTTGCCATATATATATATATATATGTATATATATTTATATATATGCGACATGCCATATATTAAAAATCTGTATCTCGGCCAAGTGCCATATATATCTATGTATTGTCGCGAAAATCTTCTATCAAATAGGATTTATGCCTTTTGACCTAAATCCTAACCCTAGGTAGATTTCCTTAGAATTCTAAACCCTAATCCAACTCTTTAGTGTATTTGTGACTATATAAAAGACTTCTTTATTTGACTAGATAAATAAATCCCTTATTTATCTACTTACCAAATAAAGTCTTTTATTTTATTTATACTACCACAATAGTATACTACTATGAAACATATTTCCTAGTCAGAAAAAGATTTTGATTTTTAATTAATTAATTAATTAATTAATTAATTAATTTCCATTTAATCAAATAATAAAAATAAAACAATATAATATCATATATATATCTCGGCCATGTGCCATATATATTAATATATCTATATATTGTTTTTCTATTTTATTAAATCCATTGGACCTTAATAAAAGGCCCACATATGAACTAGACCCATTCTTACTAAAAGAAACAAGTTCACATGCCTTAATACAATTCTAGATGGACCCATAAATTAGTCCGGTATAATATATCAAGTGATCCATGCAAGTCCGTGTGGATTGGGGATCTTAGTGGGCTATCTAAATTTAAGCTTCAATAGACATAACCTAATCACAATCAACAAATGATTCACTTAGGTTCGATCCATTAATTTTAACTCATTCCACTAAAGAGCTAAAATTGAACTCTTAAATAAAGATAGAATAAGTAAATATTTCTCATTCGTTCCCTAGACAATCTTATTGGAGATGGTGTATCCTCGTGAAGAATATCAGTAATCGCCAAGAGCTCATAGACCGCCTATAGCTCTCCAAGTTACCATATTTACTCATATGACCACATTTTGAACTTGGATATTTTGACTTGTCCAGAAGCCATGTTTCAATAGACTCTATCGAAAACTTAACGTTAAGATTCAATATCCAATACCTCAAAACATCCATATGATGATATTCTACTCTCATTTAATAAATGGAGCCACGATGTCCATATCTATAAATGAAGTCCTCTATCGATTAACAAATGAATATCACCAAACTATCGAGGATAGACTATGCTATATAATCGCACTCATTGATAACTCAAATGATATCACTTGCAACTGAAACAAATTATAGCACGGTGTGTAGAAAACTATCTAGAGGGGGGGTGAATAGATTTTAAGCTTATTACCCGATTTTTCATGTTTAGTCAAAATTACGAAATTACCCCTAAATAGATAAAGCAATAAATCAAGTATAAAATGCAGAAATTAAATAACACTTGATTTTTACATGGAAACCCTCACGGGAAAAACCACGGGCTAGTAAGTAAGCCACACTCGAACCTCGAATCCACTAAATGTGTAAAACGATTACAACCTAATCCCAGAAGTAATCACACACCTACCTAATCTCGGTATAAGCGAACCTAGTCCGATTGCTTGTGAATTAAGCAACCTAATCCCGGTCACAACACAAGACTTAATTCTCTAAAAAGAGATTAACACCCTAAGTGAATGTATGAATATTCAAATGCAGCATAGAGCAAGGGAAACCCTATATGCTTATCTAAGATGATGAATTTGCAATTAAAAACAATCCTAGATATTAAAGCTAAATGACATGTCAATTAGTTTAGATAATCTTAGATGATAAAAACCTAGATATCTATCATAAAAACAACACTCAATCAAATCAACACAACAATCTCTATCTTGAATATTGGAATTTAATCTAAGAACAATCAAGTAATAAAAGAGATGCCATAATAAATTAAACACTAATTATGTATGATAAAAGTGAAAAACTTACCAAAGCAAGTGTGATGATGAAAGACCCATGCAAGCAAGCATCCTAGATATGCTAGAGAATGCTAGATGAACTTTGATGCAAATGGATTTTGGTTTGAGTGTTTAATGAGCAAACTTGGTTGCTTTCTCTCTTAAAAATCTCTCTTTTGAAAGTAGGGTTCTTGATGATTAAAGAGTTACATTCAGAACAAGAGAAAGTAATGTATTTATAGGCATGAAAAACAAAGCATATGAAAAGACAAGTTTGCCCCTGAAACGCACCGATCGGTGGTTTCAATCGGCGGCCAGGTCGCCGATCATAACCGTCGAATTGGACCCGAGAGGAATAGGGGACCAACGGCGGTTTCATTCGGCGGTTTTGTGACCGCCGATCTAACCGCCGAATCAAACCCGAGATAAAAAAATCAATCAAGTATGAATGGCGGTTTCATTCGGCGGTTTCGTGACCTCCGATTCAACCACCGAATTAGACCGAGAGATAAAATCAATCAGGTCTTGAACGGTTGTTTCGAACGGCGGTCGTGACCGCCGATCGTAACAGTAGAATTGCTCCAGACACTTCTGAAAGCAAACGGCGGTTTCATTCGGCGGCCAGGCCACCGATCACCAACAAGGGTGAAAACCAAGGAGAAGCCAAGGGCATTCTCCGTAGGCGGTCCTCGCGCTAAACCAAGCACATTCTAGTACATGCGCGGACGTTTCCGAAAACTATCGGGAAACGAATTACAAGACAACAAGACACAATTACACACAACAAAATATAACAAATAAGTGCAAGTGTGAAATGTGACAAGTAAATAGAATGCACACATATGCAATGTATGTTAAGTGTGTGTGTGCAACTAATCTCTTTAAAGAAAAGTAAGCACATAGAAATTTACCTTCGATGCTTAACAAGACGAGATCTTCAAAGGGCTTGAGCAATAACAACAACACCTAAGCTATCCTTACAAAGAACCCCAACATGTGGTTTGTCCACGAAATGAGCCAATCAACAAATGGGAACCTTACAGTAACTATAAGTCCATCATTTATCTCAGGATTAAGATAGACTCTCTGATTGTCCTGATAATGAAAAGACTATTATCTATTGACGGTTCTAGATAAAGTATTTCATTGTGATCCAGTTCAATGCACCCAGTGCACTAGATTCTTTTACTCGAAGACCATTCGATGATTTCAGACTCATCATAACTCATTTGATCCCACTCAAATGCTAGCAAAAAGAATTCTACAACTTTAACAAGATAAAGGTGCCCAACCTTTAACTTAAGTTGTGAACATTATTCAAGACTAACTAAAGAATTATATCTACCTCATACATATCCAGATGTACGAACAATTCTTCTTTTCTTATAGTCTTTTGACCTTATGATTATTTACTTTGAAAATTATAATATTAAACTATAAATGCTTAAGATTTGTTAAACCAGAAATCACTTTATTAATATGATAAGATTGTCAATTACAATATTACACTCTTGCTATTGAGCATAATCCTAAGACAAAGTTCATCTTGCATTCATCCATGATTGGGTTTGCATCATCACAACTTGCTTGGTAAGATTTTGATTAAGTTCATCTTATTTTAGTATTTTTTACTATCAAGCATATTCTCTTTTAATTTACTTATATGTTTTTGATCATATGATAAATACAAGAATAGAGAATTAATTGTGATGAATTGATTAAATGTTGTATTGTGATAGCTAATTAGATTTTTGATTAATCTTGATTAGCTAAGCTATTTGACATATCATTTAGCAATTGATATCTAGGGTTGATTTAAATTGATTATATCATCATCCTAGATAAGCATCTAAGGTTACCTAGCCTTGTTTGTTATTTGTGTAGGGAAAAATACCGTAGTACATGCAGCGGAAGCGAGACTAAAAATATATTTAGTATGTTTAAATTTTTTTCCTTTTTATGAACCTTAACCCTTTAATTAATTAAGCATACATATAAACCAACAAAAGAAGAATACCTTTTGTCGCGTGATCCGATTGACTTACGTCGATGGTAATCCGCAAGATCTTCAATCCTGAACGTGAATCACCTAGGAGCGTGGTCTCCCTTTTTATTTGAATTGCAAACCTGAGAATGGACAAACAAACTTTTCTTTTTCTTTTGTTAGTCACAAAACAATCAAAAGAAGACTAAGATTATTCCGGTCACTTTTGAGTTCTCAATCTAATGATCGAAACTCGCGTGAACCTAAATCGATGTTGTACACACAAGCTTATTGATGAACAAGCAATTAGTGTACCATCAAAGAATAATCTATTCACTCTTTTATGTTTTAGTAGAATAAAAATAATACTTTCTATGAATTGAGAAGAAGAAGAAAATTGTATCAAGCACAACCTCTAGGGTGGCCGAATTCTATAAGTGCAAATATATAGGTGGCCTAATTTGCTTCCTCTTTTCTTTTAGGGTTGCCGAAAATCCTTCTCTAAAAGGGACTAGGGTTGCCGCAAATCACAAGCCAAAAAGGGTTTGTGTTGCACCCTAATTTCCATATAGTTTAAGACTTCAAACCCTAATCCAACTCATAGATCTTTTATTCTATTATATGACTAAATAAAAAGACTTCTTATTTGATTAAATAAATAAAATTATTTATTTATTTTCTTATCAAACAAGTCTTTTAATTTTAGTATACTACTACCAATAGTATAACTTAAGGAATTATATTTCCTAATCAGAAAAGATTTGTTTCTTAATTAAACAATTAATTAAACAATTAATTAATTCTTATTTAATTAAAACAATGAAACAAAATAATATATTAGGTTAACATACACCTTGCCGCCCCACTTGAATAAATGGGCCATATATTATTTTTCTTATTTCATTTAATCCATTGGACTTTAAATAAAAAGCCCACATGTGAACCAGGCCCATTCTTACTAAAAGAAACAAGCCCACATGCCTTTCATTAATATATTAATATAATTGAGCAGCCCATTAAATAAATAATGTGCAAATTATAATCTTAATATATTAAATACAATTCTAAATGGACCCATAAATTGGTCCGGTAGAATATATCAAGTGATCCATACAAGTCCGTGTGGATTGGGGATCTTGGCGGGCTATCTAAATTTAAGCTTCAATAGACATAACCTAATCACAATCAACAAATGATTCACTTAGGTCCGATCCATTAATTTTAACTCATTCCACTAAAGAGCTAAAAGTGAACTTTTAAATAAAGATAGAAAAGGAAGATGTTCCTCTTTCATAACCCTAGACAATCATATTGGAGATAGTGTATCCTCGTGATTAATATCAGTAATCGCCAAGAGTTCATAGACCGCCTATAACTCCCCAAGTTACCATATTTACTTATATGACCACGTTTTGAACTTGGATATTTTGACTTGTCCAGAAGCCATGTTTTCAATAGTCACTATCGAAAACTCAACGTTGAGATTTAATATCCAATTACCTCAAAACATCCATATGATGATATTATACTCTCATTTAATAAATTGAGCCACGATGTCCATATCTATAAATGAAGTCCTCTATCGATTAACAAATGAATATCACCAAACTATCGAGGATAGACTATGCTATATAATTGTACTCATTGATAACTCAAATGATATCACTTGCAACCATAAGTCCATCATTTATCTCAGGATTAAGATAGACTTTCCGATTGTCCTGATAATGAAAAGACTATTATCTATTGACGGTTCTAGATAAAGTTTTTCATTGTGATCCAGTTCAATGCACCCAGTGCACTAGATTCTTTTGCTCGAAGACACTCCGATGATTTTAGACTCATCATATCTCATTTGATCCCACTTAAATGCTAGCAAAAGAATTCTACAACTTTAACAAGATAAAGGTGCCCAACCTTTAACTTAAGTTGTGAACAATATTCAAGACTAACTAAAGAATTGTGTCTACCACATACATATCCAGATGTACGAACAATTCTTCTTTTCTCATAGTCTTTAGACCTTATGATTATTTACTTTGACAATTATAATATTAAACTATAAATGCTATAAGATTTGTTAAGCCAGAAATCACTTTATTAATATGAAAAAGATTGTTAATTATAATATTACACTCTTGCTATTGAGCATAATCCTAACAATTTGAATATTTATACATATTCACATAGGTTGCATAATCTCTTCATAGAGAATTAAGTCTTGAGGATAAGATTGCTTAGGCCTCAAGCAATTGGACTATAGCCACTTTTAAAGGCCCGAGTGGTAGAAGTGGGGGGTTATAGACCGGAGTGTTAGATGAGGTCTACATAGGTTGTAAACTCCATTTCAATTAGTGGATTTCAAGGTCCGAGTGTTGCGCACTGAACAGCCCGTGGTTTTTCCTAGTGGTTGGGTTTCCACGTATACATCAAGTGTTATTTAAATTCCGCACTATATTACACTTGCTTGTATTTTTGACTAGTAGGGGCATTTTCGTAAAATTGACTTGCATGCGAAAATTGGGTAGTAATAGTTAAAATCTATTCACCCCCCCCCCCTCCCCCCCTCTAGATATATTTATCATACACACCGAACGTTATTGTATTACTTTCAATGATAGTTTGAAAAGCACCCTTAATCCACTTGCAACTTCACTGATCCCTTAGTGTATCTCTTAATTGATTTCACCCGCTTTTCTTATCTTAGATTGTTACTTTTACTTTATGTATGTTTTGTGATATTTTAAACCACCTACTATCCACTTATCATGATTTATATTATCGCAATCTTAGATTAGTTAATCAACCTAACTATTACTTCATTTCCCTGTGGAATGAATCCAACTTACCATTATTACGTTTTATATCCTAAAGGATTCCGAAGTGGTAAAACATTATTTCAAAAAATATCACATATATATATGTATATATATATTGTTTTGATGTACACAAACGACCTCATCAACAGCCACCCAATGTAGGAAAGGGCTACGCCATTATGATGAGTGAAAGCAGCCATGAGGTGTATATGTTTTTGTTAGAAAAATTAAAGAAGTGTTGAAAAGAATCATTAAAAAAAAAAGCTTTGATTCTAAGCCTAAAAGAAATGAAAAATAAAAGGCTTAATGATGTATAGTTGAGAATTGTGAAAAGCTCGGGTTGACAAATAGAAATGGGTAAACGAGCCACATGCACACACACGCTCAAATGTTGATAACTATTCTTTTAAAAGCAAAAACCCGGATGAATATCCGTTTGACCTATTTTTGGAAATGCTTTAGATGGATAGGTGTGGAAATAGTTTGCATGTTGATATCACAATTACTCCTTTTATATATGTGAGAAGCATTCACACACACACTTTTTGCTTGTGTGCTTGATTCATTAGCAATGTGAGAATATTTTTTAGAGATTAATGAAAATCTATGATTTTCTCTTGGACTTTGTAAAGTGATGAAATATTTTCTCTTATTGCTTGAATGTGTGAATGTGTGGATCCCTTGTGAACAAATCTACTTGGTGACAATATGTGGAGCATATGTTAAGGGGGAGCTTTAGTTTATTCAACTTCGCTTTCTATACGATTTGTTTGCTTAATATCTCATTCTTTATCTCTTGTGTCCTTTGTCTATTCCTTGACAAAAAGGGGGAGAAATTGTATACCTCACCATGTTTGATATGGAGGAATCCATGTTTGATATAGGGGAGAAAAATATATACCTCACACCTTGTGTGGAAAATGTTCCAAATGTGTGAGTCATGCTCCTCTTTATGTGCTTAATTGAGATTTTGTCTTAAGGGGGAGAATTCTTGGCTCAACAAGGTTGAGAGACTTAGGAAGTACTTTAATTTGAAAACTTTTATTCATTTGAGATAATGCCTTTTTGTATGAGATAAGGGGTGTTTTGTTATTTGTTTATGTGATGAAGACTCACCATTCTTCTTTAGAGAAGATCTCTTGTTTGGTTTGCTTTTTCTCTCATATGTACTTTGAAGACCAAAGAAGAATTCTTGAAGACTCATGAAGACTTGAAGACCTTTCAGTCTAGGAATCTCTTTGTAAAGTGAGGATGAGAGTATGCTATCAACTTGAGTTTATTGGAGTGAAACATTGTATGGTGAGGATGAGGTTTTGCCATGGAATAGCCAAAGGGGGAGATTGTAAGGTTCATGATTTGTATTGGCTTGATTCTATTGCAAAACGCTCTATATTTATAATAGTTGTTGCTTAGGATGTTCTTAGAAGAAAAGAAGCTTCAAAGGTGAAGAGCAACGTCTAGTTCAAATATCGTCTTCAAGAGGTGAAAGCGTCAAAGGTATACTTAGACTTCTATCATTTTGCAAGGCGTTAGCACACACACACACAACTCATACATGTGTGTGTCCATACATCATTGTGCAAACATTTGGTATAACACATTCACACACATTTAAGTATGCACATGCATTGGTCTCTTATAGATAAACATTGTAAAATTGCATGTTTTATGACTATTGCGTAGATATGGCATACTTGTGTGAAATTGTATTTATATGTTTGTGTTTCTTGTTTTTTGGACTTGAATATGGTCTTATTTGATTCCTTATTGAGTTACGGTCATTTCGGTTACTCATTCATTAAGTTTTGAGTCCAAACGATATAGCTACGCTACTTTACATTCTCATTCGTTGAGTTGTCTTCGTCGTCATTTTCTAAGATGAATTCTCAACTATTTATCAAAGTTTTGTAGTCATCATTGTGCGTGAGGGAGTCAAAATTCGTAATCCAAAAATGAATTTGAATTCAGAGTTCGGATGCCCAAATATGGCTGAAGAACGTGAAAGGAGTGCGCGAGGGACTAGCATGGCCAAAGGCCATGCCTTGGCCACCACGTGTGGAGGCCGTGTGCCACACGGCCAGACCAGCCCTCTGGTCCCGTGTGCCACACGCGCCCCACACGGCTCCAAAGGCTGATGTGGCCTCTTTTCATTGGCTTGGTTCTTTCCCTCTCTATCTCTTTTAAAAAGCTGTCCTCATTCCCTTCAAAACACAACTTGAAGAACATTTCAAAAAGAGAAGTGCTGAAAATTCTTCATGATTATCGTTTTCTTATTTCGGTCATAACTTTTTCATACGAACTCGAAATCGAGTGATCTAAAAGCAAACAATGTTGGTCTCGACGAGAGCTACAAACTCCAAGCCTTTTCAGAGTCAGTTGACTTCTTCATTTTTCCCACCGACCTGATTTCAGTACGATGTTCAACTTTGTATGTGCTACTTGTTCTTCTTTCAATTTCTTTTGATTATCTCTTTTATTCTTTCTATTTGATTGATGAAATGTGTTGAGAAGAATGCTAGTACATATGCTAGGGTTATATGATTGATTGTTTGTTGAGTTTTACTCTTGAAATCTCATTTGAGGATATTTCACTAAACTTGACCTATCTTGAAATTGATTCTAGAAATAGCATATATGTTGTGCCTAATGACATTTGATAGGTTTAATTTCATGATCTAAGAACTAAGATTTTTGTGTGACATATTGAACATTCATATCTTGTTCTTATTGTTTCACATTCTTTGATTTCTAGATAGATTTGTGATTGTGTGTTGAAAGCATAATTCTAGTTTATCATTAAGCATGTACATTTAGCTTGATTGATCATCTAGCTTTATGTGATTATGATTTGCATCATTTGCATCACTTAGATCATTGCCTTGTATAAGGTTGAAGTCTCTTGCAAAGTGAGTGAAGCTTTGTGGATAGAGCAAAGAAGTCTTGATTAGAGTCGGGAGGACTTGGATAGTCAAGCAAGGAGACTTGTCTAGGGTCGGGAGGATCCAGATAGACAAGCAAGAAATCTTCCTAGAGACATAAACGTCTTGGATAGGAAGTTGCTTCCTAGAAATGTAGGACACATCTTGGATAGGAAGTAGGCTTGGTAGTTCACCAGCCATTGGGTAGACTAGGAGGTGATAGCTTGAGCGGATATCATGTGTTGATAGCTTGAGTGTGTAAGTCATTTTCATATAGTGGATTGCTTTGTCGGTGGTTGTGGTATCAACCCATGGATGTTTCCTCTTTGAGGTTTTACCACGTAAAAATCCTTGTGTCAATTTTCACTTTACTTTTCTTTATCTTCCATATTTTACATTCATTGCATATCTTGTATATTGATTTACTCTTGCATTAGTTAAATCAATTCATTTGTTGAATCTCTTCAAGTGTGCATTTTTTTTGTTATATTCCGCATATTTTTTAATATTAGAAGAATTTGGACCTATACCTATGTAGGGAAAAATCGTATGCACGCAGCGGAAGCGAGACTAAAATAGAGTTTAGTATAGTTTAAAATTTTTCCATAATTTGAACCTTAACCCTCTAATTAATTAACATATAATACTAAAGATATCATACCTTTGTCGCGTGATCCGATTGACATTGCGTCGATGGTAATCCACAAGATCTTCCAATCCAATCACGAACGTGAATCACCTAAGAGCGTGATTTCCCTTCTCTTTGAATTGTGTACCTGAGGATGGATTAACAAAACTTTTTTCTTTTTCGTTAGTCACAACAAGTTCCAAGAGACATAAAGAATGTTCTGGTCACTTTTGAATTTACAATCTTTAGATTGAAACTCGCGTGAACCTTATTCGAAATTGTGCACAAAACCTTTTGATGTAAAAGTAACTAGTGCACTATCGAAAATAAGAACAAACTTTTCTCTCTATTCCTCTTGGCCGAAAATCACACTAGTCTAAGAGTTGGATTCTATTTTTCTCTAGCAAAAGAAAAAACTCTCAAGTCTAAGACCTTAGGGTTTGCCGAATTCTATTCACAAAATATAATGTGTGTATCTCGAATTCTCTTGCCTCATAATATATAAATATATATTGCAACCTCTTCCATATAAAATAATATGTATATTTATATATGGTTGATGACTTCAACTTGCCTTATAAATATATCAATTGCACGAATTCCACTTCTATTTTATATATATATATATATATATATATATATATATATATATATATATATATATATATATATATCTTGGCCATGTACCATAAATTTATATATATATTGCAGCCAATTGCCACACATAAAATATATAAGTCAAAATATATATATATATATATATATATATATATATATATATATATATCCAATACTACATGCCACCTATAAATATCAGTATATATATCCGGCCAATTGCCATATATATCTCATTTATTGTGGCCGAAATCCTTTACCATGTAGGATTTGTCTTTTGACTTAAATCCTAACCCTAAGTAGATTTTCTTAGAATTCCAAACCCTAATCCAACTCTTTAGTGTATTTGTGACTATATCAAAGACTTCCTAATTTGAGAAGATAAATAAATTCCCTTTATTTATCTACTTACCAAATAAAGTCTTTAATATTTATTATACTACCACAATAGTATACTACTAAGAAAACATATTTCCTGGTAAGAAAAAAGATTTTGATTTTTAATTAAATAATTAATTAATCAATTAATTAATTTTCATTTAATCAAATAATGAAACGAAATAATATATTAGACTTTTATGCAAGCCTTGCCGCCCATACATATATATATATGGCCCATATATTATTTTCTTATTTCATTTAATCCATTGGACCTTAATTAAAAGGCTCACATGTGAACTATGCCTATCCTTACTAAAAGAAACAAGTCCACAGGCCTTAATACAATTTTAGATGGACTCATAAATTAGTCCGGTAGAATATATCAAGTGATCCATGCAAGTCCGTGTGGATTGGGGATCTTGGCGGGCCTATCTAAATTTAAGATCCAATAGACATAACCCAATCACAATCAACAAATGATTCACTTAGGTTCAATCTATTAATTTTAGTTCATTCCACTAAAGAACTAAAATTGCACTCTTAAATAAAGATGGAATAAGTAAATGTTTCTCATTCGTACCCTAGACAATCTTATTGGAGATGGTGTATCCTCGTGAAGAATATCAGTAATCGCCAAGAGCTCATAGACCGCCTATAGCTCTCCAAGTTACCATATTTACTCATATGACCACATTTTGAACTTGGATATTTTGACTTGTCCAGAAGCCATGTTTCAATAGACTCTATCGAAAACTTAACGTTAAGATTCAATATCCAATACCTCAAAACATCCATATGATGATATTCTACTCTCATTTAAAAAATGGAGCCACGATGTCCATATCTATAAATGAAGTCCTTTATCGATTAACAAATGAATATCACCAAACTATCGGGGATAGACTATGCTATATAATCGTACTCATTGATAACTCAAATGATACCACTTGCAACTATAAGTCCATCATTTATCTCAGGATTAAGATAGACTCTTCGATTGTCCTGATAATAAAAAGACTATTATCTATTGATGGTTCTAGATAAAATATTTCATTGTGATCCAGTTCAATGCACCCAGTGCACTAGATTCTTTTACTGGAAGAGCCTCCGATGATTTTAGACTCATCATAACACATTTGATCCCACTTAAATGCTAGTAAAAGAATTCTACAACTTTAACAAGATAAAGGTCCTTAACCTTTAACTTAAGTTGTGAACATTATTCAAGACTAACTAAAGAATTGTGTCTACCTCATACATATCCAGATGTACGAACAATTCTTCTTTTCTCATAGTCTTTTGACCTTATGATTATTTACTTTTGACAATTATAATATTCAATCTATAAATGTTATAAGATTTGTTTAAATCAGAAATCACTTTATTAATATGAAAAGATTGTCAAAAACAATATTACACTCTTGCTATTGAGCATAATCCTAACAATCTCCCACTTGCGCTATAGCAAATGTGTCATATCTCTCATTCCCATGTTCTCTAGGTGCCCATCAAAACTCTTATGTGGTAGAGCCTTTGTGAAGGGATCCGCTAGATTTTCTGCTGACGCGATTTTGGTAATCGTCACGTCACCCCTATGCACAATCTCCCTAAGAAGATAAGACTTCCTTTCAATGTGTTTTCCTCTCTTATGAGTTCTTGGTTCTCTCGAATTAGCCACTGCTCCACTGTTATCATAGTAGATAGTGATCTGCTTATTCGCACTGGGAACCACTTCCAAGTCAATCAGGAATTGGCGGAGCCAAACAGCCTCTTTGGCAGCTTCGTATGCAGCAACATACTTAGCTTCTATGGTGGAATCAACAATACAAGATTACTTAATACTCCTCCATATGACTGTTCCTCTTCCAATAGTAAACACATATCCTGATGTGGATTTTCTGGTAGTCAGAATCCGATTGGAAATTAGAATCTATATACCAAACGAGAATCAAATCCCCTCCTAAGTATACAAGCATATTATCTCTCGTTCTCTTGAGATACTTGAAAATATGCTTGACTGCCGTCTAGTGATCAGGACCAGGTTTCGATTGAAACCTGCTAACTATGCCCACAGCAAAACAAATATCTGGTCTAGTGCAGAGCATTACATACATGAGACTTCCAACTGCCGAGGCATTTGGAATCCTACTCATGAATTGCTCTTCATGCTCATTCTTAGGAACTTATTCCTTAGAAAGTTTGATTTCATTTCTAAAAAGTAGCATACCTTTCTTGGAATCTTGCATGGAAAATCTAGACAATATTTTATCTATGTATAAAGCTTGGGATAGTGCAATCGTTCTATTCTTTCTATCCCTTATTACTTGGATACCAAGAATATAACTTGCTTCTCCTAAGTCCTTCATATCAAATTGTTTTGCTAACCATTCTTTTACTGATGTCAATACACCTACATCATTTTCGATGAGTAGTATATCATCAACATAAAGAATTTAGGAAAACCAACTTGTCGCCATTAATCCTTTTGCATACACAAGGTTCGTCACAGCTTGATCGAACCTTATGTTCCAGGATCAGGATGCTTGCTTTAATCCATATTTGGATTTTTGCAACTTGCATTGCCTTTTGCCAATGGCTACCATTAACATGCTCCATTGCTTCCTTATATGTGTAGGGATTATCGTCGTCCGGGGGATTCTCCATTGATTCTCCTAGACCGATGTATCTCTCGGGTTTTCTACTAACCCTCCCACTACGACGAGGAATGGTAGGTTGTTGATTTTGTGATGGTGCGGAACTTACAATTGGGCTAGGTTGTGTAATCTCTTGTGGAATTGTATCTCCTGACATCTCATTCAGGACAATTCTACTTTTGGGTACAAAATCATTCATATAGTCCTTTTCCAAAAATTTAGCATTTGTTGAAACAAATACTTTAAGATCTGAAGGACTATAGAAATAATATCCCTTAGTTTCTTTTGGATACCCCACAAATATGCATGTTTCCGAAAGGGACTCTATCTTTTTTGTCTTTCCTTTTAACACATGCGCAGGACAACCAAATATCCTTAAGTGTTGTAAACTAGGCTTTCGCCCAGTCCACAACTCATGCGGTGTTTGAGGAACCGACTTAGATGGTACATCGTTTAGAATGTATAATGCAGTTTATAAAGCATATCCTCAAAAGAAATAGGAAGTGTTGAATAACTCAACATAGACCTAACCATGTCTAAAAGAGTTCTATTTCTCCTTTCTGCCACCCCATTTTGTTGAGGTGTACCTGGTGCAGAAAACTGAGATATAATTCTATTATCAATAAGATATTGCTGAAACTCACTAGATAGATATTCTCCACCACGATCAGATCTCAAGATTTTTATGTGTTTCTCTAGCTGATTTCCACTTCAGCTTTAAATGCTTTGAACATGTCAAAAGCATCCGACTTATGTCTCATGAGATACACATATCCAAATCTCGAGTAATCATCTGTGAAAGTGATGAAGTACTCATATCCACCTCTAGCTTGAATGCTCATAGGACCACATACATCAGTATGCATTAATCCTAAACATTCAGTGGCTCTTGTGCCTTTGGTCCTGAACGACCTTTTGGTCATTTTACCTTCCAAACAGGATTCGCAAGTTGGTAGATCATCAACCTTTAAGTCACTTAAAGGTCCATCACTAACCAATCTTTTAATCATATTAAGGTTAATATGACCTAGGTGCAAATGGCATAGGTATGTTTCATCTTATGATAATTTTACTCTTTTATGGTTAGGTTGCGTTAATTTTGTGTCAAACAAGTGAGAGATATTTCTATGTAAATAGAATAGACCATTTTCCAATGTACCTTTGCAAACAAATTTGTCATATTTACTAATAATAAATTTTTTTTATTAAAAGTAACCGAATATTCAAATTTATTTAAACAAGAAACTGAAATTAAATTTCTCTTGAATTGAGATGTCTATCAAATCTAAATGCCTACTAGAATCTAGATTAACTCTAATATCTCCCACTGCACTAGCAGACACCAACGCTCCGTTGCCTAAACGCAAGTTGATTTCATTCTTATTCAGCCTTCTCCTTTCTTGAAACCCCCATAAGGAATAACAAACATGATTATTGGCTACTGAGTCTACGATCCAAGAATCTGTTGAATCTGCCAGTAAACATGTTTCAAGATAATTCACATTACCTTGTTCCTTCTTATTCTGAGATTTGGACAATTACTTTTCCAATGTCTCTTTTCACCACAAAAGAAGCACTTCCTTTTGATCTTGGTTACTTTCTTAGTCTCCTTCTTGGAAAGCCCAAGTTGCTTTTTCTTCTGTTATTCCTTGACCTTCTGACGGGTCTTAACAGTAGCAACTTTACCAACCATATGAATCTCTTCTAGAGACATCATCATATCAGCAGCAGACCCCATTCCTTTATGCCGCTGTTGCAACACGTCGGAGATGGTAGCCATTTGGCCATCTCATTCGAGGTCTTCCACTACTCATACTCGTCTCTTTGCATCACATTAGATTTATTAGTGGGAGCAGCTGATTTTTAGGAGTAGACAGAACAAACTTATGTTTTTCAGCTTGCAGCAACAACCCAATTTTCCTTTTCCATGTGACATAATTATTACTAGTTAAAATGTTTATCTTTTAGGATGATCATTAGGGATGGGGTCATGATTTCTTAATAAAACAAAATTATATATGAGTAAATAATCATGGTAAAGCACTTTCGAATATTTATCTTGATTTAAAAAAATAACTCAATCATAAAAATTCAACGATGATCCAACACCCATAAATGTTACGCCGCCTTTAGGAGTACGTACCATTTACTAGTTGGACTAGGTCCCACCTAATTGTTAACATAACAACCAGCGTTTTCAATTTTAGCCTTGTGATTTTATTGACAAGAACTCTTGGGAGGATATCAATAAAATCACATTGAGTGTGTTACCAAGATATCGACCCTCAATATTTTCTCTCACGAAAATCCCTCCTTGGGGAGTAGATCTCGTTTGAGTCAATTGTCTAGTCTATCCTTGTATGGAAGTATGTTGCTAAATTCCATTCATGGACGCCCCTTGGGGGGATTACCAATAAATAATAAATCTCAACTAACCTTGAAGGCCATAGGTGTTGCAAAACACCTTCTCCCACTCAATTATTTAAGGCTGTAAGGCTCCCATTTGTTGATTGGCTCATTTCGTGGACAAACCACATGTCGGGGGTTCTTTGTAAGGGTAGCCTAGGTATCGGTGTTATTGCTTAAGCCCTTTGAATACCTCGTCTTGATAAGCACCGAAGGTAAATTTCTATCTGCTTACTTTTCTTTAAAGAGATTAGTTGCACACACACACTAAACATACATTGCATATGTGTGCATTCTCTTCTCTTGTCATATTTCACACTTGCACTTATTTGTTATATTTTGTTGTGTGTAATGTGTCTTGTTGTCTTGTAATTCGTTTCCCGATAGTTTTTGGAAACGTCTGCGCATGCACTAGGATGTGCTTGGTTTAGCGCGAGGACCGCCTACGGAGAATGCCATTGGCTTCTCCTTGGTTACATCACGTGCACGCGCGGACGTTTCCGAACATCCTTCGGAAAACGAATTACACCACACTAAAAGCTAACATACATGAAGTGCAAGTGTGGGTATTGAATGCATCCTAATGCCTATCATGTCATGGCATTTTATAAAACAAGATGCAATCAATTTAATGCAAGAAGAGACATTGAATAAACAATAAAGCACAATGCACACATAATATAAACACAACATTCAAGAATAGGAGATATGCATGTTGTGTGTGTGTGCAACTATATCTCTTCAAGCCAAAGTAAGCACAAGATATACCTTTGGTGCTTGTCCTCTTGAGGTCTTGGAAAGGGTCTTTGATCTTCAACCTTAATGACCTAGACTACCCTTACAACCAAACCCCAACATGTGGTTTGACCACGAAATAAGCCAATCAACAAAAGGGAATCCTTACACGTATGAATGATCAAAAATCACACAAAATGCAAAACACACCAAAATAAGCAAGGATCACCTATGTATGTCTAGGAACCCGCTATGATACCAATTGAAACAAATTATAGCACGGTGTATAAAACAATCTAGAGAGGGGTGAATAGATTTTAAGCTTTTTACCCAATTTTTTGTGTTAGTCCAAATTACGAAATTACCCCTAAATAGATAAAGCAATAAATCAAGTATAAAATGCGGAAATTAAATAACACTTGATTTTTACATGGAAACCATCACGGGAAAAACCACGGGCTAGTAAGTAAGCCACACTCGAACCTCGAATCCACTAAATGTGTAAACGATTACAACCTAATCCCGGAAGTAATCACACACCTACCTAATCCCGATATGAGTGAACCTAGTCCGATTGCTTGTGAATTAAGCAACCTAATCCCGGTCACAACACAAGACTTAATTCTCTAAAAAGAGATTAACACCCTAAGTGAATATATGAATATTCAAATGCAACATAGAGCAAGGGAAACCCTATATGCTTATCTAAGATGATGAATATGCAATTAAAAACAATCCTAGATATTAAAGCTAAATGGCATGTCAATTAGCATAGACAATCATAGATTAAATAAACCTAGATATCTGTCATAAAAACAACACTCAATCAAATCAACACAACAATCTCTATCTTGAATATTAGATTATAATCTAAGAACAATCAAGTAATAAAAGAGATGCCATAATAAATTAAACACTAATTATGTATGATAATAGTGAAAAACTTACCAAAGCAAGTGTGTTGATCAAAGACCCATGCAAGCAAGCATCCTAGATATGCTAGAGAATGCTAGATGAACTTTGATGCAAATGGATTTTGGTTTGAGTGTTTGATGAACAAACTTGATTGCTTTCTCTCTTAAAAATCTCTCTTTTTAAAGTAGGGTTCTTGACGATTAAAGAGTCACCTTCAGAACAAGAGAAAGTGATGTATTTATAGGCATGAAAAATAGAGCATGTGAAAAGACAAGTTTGCCCTTGAAACGCACCGATCAGCGGTTTCAATCGGCGGCCAGGCCGCTGATCAGAACCGCCGAATTGGCCCAAGAGGAACAGGGGACCAACGGCGGTTTCGTGACCGCCGATCCAACTGCCGAATCAAACCTGAGATTAAAAATCAATCAGGTCTTGAACGGCGATTTCGAATGGCGGTCGAGACCGCCGATCATAACCGTAGAATTGCTCTATACACTTCTGGAAGCAAACGGCAGTTTCATTCGTCGGCCAGGCCGCCGATCATAACTGTCGATCACCAATAAAGGTGAAAACCAAGGAGAAGCCAAGGGCATTCTCCGTAGGCGGTCCTCGCGCTAAACCAAGCACATTCTAGTGCATACGCAAACGTTTCTGAAAACTATCGGGAAACGAATTTCAAGACAACAAGACACAATTACACACAACAAAATATAACAAATAAGTGCAAGTGTGAAATGTGGCAAGTGAAGAGAATGCACACATATGCAATGTATGTTAAGTGTGTGTGTGCAACTAATCTCTTTAAAGAAAAGTAAGCACATAGAAATTTACCTTCGGTGCTTATCAAGACGAGGTCTTCAAAGGGCTTGAGCAATAACATCGATACTTAGGCTACCCTTACAAAGAACCCCCAACATGTGGTTTGTCCACGAAATGAGCCAATTAACAAATGGGAACCTTACAATAGTCTTGTAGGCTTTAGTGATGCGGATTGGGCAGGAAATTGTGATGATAGGAAAAGCACATCGGACGGTTGCTTTTTCGTAGGCAACAACTTGGTGTCTTGGTTTTGCAAGAAACAAAACTCGATTTCCTTGTCCACGGCCGAGGCCGAGTACATAGTCGCGGGGAGTGGATGCACACAACTCCTATGGATGAAGCAAATGCTAGTAGACTACGGATTCAACCAAGGTACTCTCACTCTCTTTTGTGATAACATGAGTGCCATTAATATTTCCAAGAATCCGGTGCAACATTCTAGAACTAAGCATATTGACATCTGCCATCACTTCATTAGAGAGCTTGTTGAAAATGAATACATAGTACTTGAACATGTAGGTACTAATGATCAACTTGCAGACCTATTTACTAAACCCTTAGATGCTACTCGATTTAAAACACTAAGTAGATCTATTTGGATATGTCTTGTGGAGTGATGAGTTTTGTAATTGACCCCATATGGGGAACTCAAGCAAAGAGAGCTATTTTGCATTCTTGAAACTTGCAAAAAATTTGAAATAACTTATGCCTCTTCTTTTAATTGCTTGAGTAAGCTTGGTTGCACATATGTATATATGTTTTCAATTCAATAAGTGTGAACCTTGCTTGTTTACAATCCATGTCATATTTATGTTCAAACATGCATTTTTGGACTAGGAGATGTATATAGGAAGTATGATTTGAATGACCTATGGTTATCTCCATGACATGATGATTCTTTAATAACATGCTAATGTCAAATGAAAAAGCATGAAATTCATATAACATGCTCACATAAAAAGCATGAATTGATGATTGCATATTCTTAAAATGCAAAACTTGTGTGAAAACTTATGAGACTCAAAATGAATAAAGGATCTTGTATCCGTTCAAAGGAATTTATATTCAAATGTCTCTCTTTCTTTATTAGTTGACCATGGCTACTATAATACGGATATCTTATCCAGAAAAATCAAATAGGGTGCAAAGTTGCTCATGCCATGTTTCGCTTATAAAGTTGGATATAGTTGCTCTTAAATTGAAATCAATATATTCTATATCCTTGCTTTACTCATGACATTGGTGAAATTGGTTTGAATTCTTATTAGAAACCTTTGTCATTTGCTTTGCCAAATACCATTGTATTTTATACTTGAATGCTACATGTCTTGTATGCAAAGCTTGTTTGATTCACACATTTTCTTTCAAATAAATCTCCTTGTTTCTCTACAATTAATTAAGATGCATAAAGTGACTTATATTAATTATGCAAATCTTGCATGCTACTATCTCTCGTTGCTATGAGTGACCCGGTTGGGGACTACTCCTTTGCCTATATCATGACAAAAAGGGGGAGTAGTATATGGTAAGGGGAGTTGCAAAATATAGAAGCAATTGTGCATATTGGGGAGAACATTCGTTGAGGGGGAGTAACCCGTTGAGGGGGAGCATTGCATACACATACATTTCATAATGTTGTACCTAATCTTTTACAAATGCAAATGCTTGTTTTTGTTCTCACTTGATTCATCTCACTTTTTACTTGTATTGGAAATGTTAGAAACTTTCTTTTCAGGGCTTGATTATTCTACAAGATATTGAAGACTTGAAGTTTTATTTTCTTATCTCTTTGTACTATAGAAAATCATAGTTGCCCCGTAGTTTCTATTTCTTTGTGAGGAATCAATGTGAGTGGTGGTTTTGTCACGAAATAGCCAAAGGGGGAGATTGTAAGGTTCCCATTTGTTGATTGGCTCATTTCGTGGACAAATCACATGTTGGGGGTTCTTTGTAAGGGTAGCCTAGGTATCGGTGTTATTGCTCAAGCCCTTTGAAGACCTCATCTTGATAAGCACCGAAGGTAAATTTCTATGTGCTTACTTTTCTTTAAAGAGATTAGTTGCACACACACACTTAACATTCATTGCATATGTGTGCATTCTCTTCACTTGTCACATTTCACACTTGCACTTATTTGTTATATTTTGTTGTGTGTAATGTGTCTTGTTGTCTTGTAATTCGTTTCCCGACAGTTTTCGAAAACGTCTGCGTATGCACTAGGATGTGCTTGGTTTAGCGTGAGGACCGCCTACGGAGAATGCCATTGGCTTCTCCTTGGTTTTCACCTTTGTTGGTGATCGGCGGCTATGATCAGCGGCCTGGCCGCCGAATGAAACCGCCGTTTGCTTCCAGTAGTGTATGGAGCAATTCTACGATTATGATCGGCGGTCACGACTGCCGTTCAAGACCTAATTGATTTTATCTCTCGGCCTAATTCGGCGGTTGAATCGGCGGTCACGAATGAAACCGCCGTTTCACACCTGATTGATTTTTTAATCTCAGGTTTGATTCGGCGGTTAGATCGGCAGTCACGAAACCGCCGAATGAAATCACCGTTGGTCCCCTGTTCCTCTCGGGCCAATTCGGCGGTTATGATCGGCGGCCTGGCCGCCGATTGAAACCGCCGATCGGTGCGTTTCAAGGGCAAACTTGTCTTTTCACATGCTCTGTTTTTCATGCCTATAAATACATCACTTTCTCTTGTTCTGAATGTAACTCTTTAATCATCAAGAACCCTACTTTCAAAAGAGAGATTTTTAAGAGAGAAAGCAATCAAGTTTGCTCATTAAACACTCAAACCAAAATCCATTTGCATCAAAGTTCATCTAGCATTCTCTAGCATATCTAGGATGCTTGCTTGCATGGGTCTTTCATCATCACACTTGCTTTGGTAAGTTTTTCACTATTATCATACATAATTAGTGTTTAATTTATTATGGCATCTCTTTTATTACTTGATTGTTCTTAGATTATATTCTAATATTCAAGATAGAGATTGTTGTGTTGATTTGATTGAGTGTTGTTTTTATGATAGATATCTAGGTTTCTATAATCTATGATTATCTAAGCTAATTGACATGTCATTTAGCTTTAATATCTAGGATTGTTTTTAATTGTAAATTCATCATCTTAGATAAACATATAGGGTTTCCCTTGCTCTATGTTGCATTTGAATATTCATGTATTCACTTAGGGTGTTAATCTCTTTTTAGAGAATTAAGTCTTGTGTTGTGACGGGATTAGGTTGCTTAATTCGTAAGCAATCGGACTAGGTTCACTCATACCGGGATTAGGTAGGTGTGTGATTACTTCTGGGATTAGGTTGTAATCGTTTTACACATTTAGTGGATTCGAGGTTCGAGTGTGGCTTACTTACTAGCCCGTGGTTTTTCCCGTAAGGGTTTCCACGTAAAAATCAAGTGTTTTTTAATTACCGCATTCTATACTTGATTTATTGCTTTATCTATTTAGGGGTAATTTCATAATTTTGACTAACACGAAAAATTGGGTAAAAAGCTTAAAATCTATTCACCCCCCCTCTAGATAGTTTTTTACACACCGTGCTATAATTTGTTTCAAAGGCGTGTGATTAAATCCAATAGAATGATTTACCAAGTTATCTAGATGCCAATTTAGATACCTAAATCATTCAATGCATGTTCATACCAAAAGAGATATATGAGTGGCACTCCTATTATATATGACATGTCATCAAACAATAATAAATATTGTAATATTTACGCAAAATAAATAGCCACAATTTTGATCCATCCTAGAAAAACAAGTAAATTACATTTGTTTGGAATACAAAAAACTCCTTTCTTGGCGAACAAGTCTTCAAGCGGCCACTGATCACTTGTGCATCCCCACGGCTGCCCCTATGGGCGTGCGCACTCCACAACCCCAACAAGGGCTGCCGTGCGCAGCCCACAGTCCAACATGCACAGCTGTGTGCAATCTTACGCGCATGCATGTTGCTATGGTGCGCACACTCCCAAACTTGTTCCGGTTGCTTCCAATTCTTCAAGTCTTCGAATCTTCGATGCTTGAATGTATTACAACATTATTTAAACAATAAAATACTGCAGTTTTTTTTTTTTTTTTTTAATCACTGCAGTATTTAATACAAAACAAACTGCACTATATTTTAATACAATAAAAAAAACTGCACTTAATTTTAATACAATAAAAAAAAAACTTAGCACCTACCAAGAAGGAAATTGTGACAATAATAGGCCACCCTTCTTGTTACAATTCCGAAACAAAAATACATTGAAATTCTAGGATCAAAATTGAGCAATAACAATTCACTTTATAACAACATAAAACATATATAAATCCATACATTCCAATGTAATTATATATGAGAATACCTAGAATGCCATCTCTTTCTAAACATGCATAATCACAATAAAAAGAAATAGATTCACGTATATATACGTTAATTAATTAAAGGGTAAAACCAAGGCTCTGATACCAATTGTAGGGAAAAATCGCATGCACGCAGCGGAAGCGAGACTAAAATAGAGTTTAGTATAGTTTAAAATTTTTCCATAATTTGAACCTTAACCCTCTAATTAATTAACATATAATACTAAAGATATCATACCTTTGTCACGTGATCCGATTGACATTGCGTCGATGGTAATCCACAAGATCTTCCAATCCAATCACGAACGTGAATCACCTAAGAGCGTGGTCTCCCTTCTCTTTGAATTGTGTACCTGAGGATGGATTAACAAAACTTTTTCTTTTTCGTTAGTCACAACAAGTTCCAAGAGACATAAAGAATGTTCCGGTCACTTTTGAATTTACAATCTTTAGATTGAAACTCGCGTGAACCTTATTTGAAATTGTGCACAAAACCTTTTAATGTAAAAGTAACTAGTGCACTATCGAAAATAAGAACAAACTTTTCTCTCTATTCCTCTTGGCCGAAAATCACACTAGTCTAAGAGTTGGATTCTATTTTTCTCTAGCAAAAGAAAAAACTCTCAAGTCCAAGACCTTAGGGTTTACTGAATTCTATTCACAAAATATAATGTGTGTATCTCGAATTCTCTTGCCTCATAATATATATATATATATTGCAACCTCTTCCATATAAAATAATATGTATATTTATATATGGTTGACGACTTCAACTTGCCTTATAAATATATCAATTGCACGAATTCCACTTCTATTATATATATATATATATATATATATATATATATTTATATATTTATATATATATATTGACTTATATATTTTGTGTGGCAATTGGCCGCAATATATATATAAATTTATGGTACATGGCCAATATATATATATATATATATCCAATACTACATGCCACCTATAAATATCAGTATATATATCCGGCTAATTGCCATATATGTCTCATATATTGTGGCCGAAATCCTTTACCATGTAGGATTTGTCTTTTGACTTAAATCCTAACCCTAGGTAGATTTTCTTAGAATTCCAAACCCTAATCCAACTCTTTAGTGTATTTGTGACTATATCAAAGACTTCCTAATTTGACTAGATAAATAAATTCCCTTTATTTATCTACTTACCAAATAAAGTCTTTAATATTTATTATACTACCACAATAGTATACTACTAAGAAAACATATTTCCTGGTAAGAAAAAAGATTTTGATTTTTAATTAAATAATTAATTAATCAATTAATTAATTTCCATTTAATCAAATAATGAAACAAAATAATATATTAGACTTTTATGCAAGCCTTGCCGCCCATACATATATATATATGGCCCATATATTATTTTCTTATTTCATTTAATCCATTGGACCTTAATTAAAAGGCCCACATGTGAACTAGGCCCATTCTTACTAAAAGAAACAAGTCCACATGCCTTAATACAATTCTAGATGGACTCATAAATTAGTCCGGTAGAATATATCAAGTGATCCATGCAAGTCCGTGTGGATTGGGGATCTTGGCGGGCCTATCTAAATTTAAGCTCCAATAGACATAACCCAATCACAATCAACAAATGATTCACTTAGGTTCAATCTATTAATTTTAGTTCATTCCACTAAAGAACTAAAATTGCACTCTTAAATAAAGATGGAATAAGTAAATGTTTCTTATTCGTACCCTAGACAATCTTATTGGAGATGGTGTATCCTCGTGAAGAATATCAGTAATCGCCAAGAGCTCATAGACCGCCTATAGCTCTCTAAGTTACCATATTTACTCATATGACCACATTTTGAACTTGGATATTTTGACTTTTCCAGAAGCCATGTTTCTGTAGGGAAAAATACCGTAGTACACACAGCGGAAGCGAGACTAAAAATCGATTTAGTATGTTTTAAAATTTTTTCTTTTTATGAAACTTAACCCTTTAAATTAATTAACCATATATAAAGTAACAAAAGTATAATACCTTTTGTTGTGTGATCCGATTGACTTACGTCGATGGTAATCCGCAAGATCTTCAATCCTAGCACAAACGTGAATCACCTAAGAGCGTGGTCTCCCTTTTCTTTGAATTGCAAACCTGAGAATGGACAAACAAACTTTTCTTTTTCTTTGTCAGTCTTAAAACAATCAAAAGAATACAAAAATTATTCCGGTCACTTTTGAGTTCTCAATCTAATGATCGAAACTCGCGTGAACCTAATTCGATGTTGTACACACAAGCTTATTGATGAACAAGCAATTAGTGTACCATCAAAAGAATAATCTCTTCTCTCTTTTATGTCTTAGTAGAATAATCAAATACTTGTCTATGAGTTTAGAAGAAGAAGAAAATTGAATCAACCAAGCATTTTAGTGGCCGAACCCTATAAGGTCTATTATATAGGGTGGCCGAATTTCTTTCTCTTTTTACTTTAGGGTTGCTGAATTCTATAAGGTGTGGTATTAGGGTTGGCCGAATTTCATCACATTACCTATATAGGGTGACCGAAATTCAACCCTAATTCCCATCATCTTTTTAGACTCCTAACCCTAATTAAACTCATAAGTATTTTTATTCTTTTATTGACTAAATAAAAGGACTTCTTATTTGATTAAATAAATAAACTTAATTATTTATTTTCTTATCAAACAAGTCTTTTACTTTTAGTATACTACCACCAATAGTATAACTCTAGGAAATATATTTCCTTATCAGAAAAAGATTTGTTTCTTAATTAAACAATTAATTAATAATTTAATTAATTCTTATTTAATTAAACAATGAAACAAAATAATATATTTGGCTAATATTTTAACCTTGTCACCCCACATGTATAAAATGGGCCATATATTATTTTCTTATTTCATTTAATCCACTGGACTTTAAATAAAAAGCCCACATGTGAACCAGACCCATTCTTACTAAAAGAAACAAGCCCACATGCCTTTCATTAATATATTAATATAATTGAGCAGCCCATTAAATAAATAATGTGCAAATTATATTCTTAATATATTAAATGCAATTCTAGATGGACCCATAAATTGGTCCGGTAGAATATATCAAGTGATCCATGCAAGTCCGTGTGGATTGGGGATCTTGACGGGCTATCTAAATTTAAGCTTCAATAGACACAACCTAATCACAATCAACAAATGATTCACTTAGGTCCGATCCATTAATTTTAACTCATTCCACTAAAGAGCTAAAATTGAACTCTTAAATAAAGATAGAAAAGGAAGATGTTCCTCTTTCATAACCCTAGACAATCATATTGGAGATAGTGTATCCTCGTGATTAATATCAGTAATCGCCAAGAGTTCATAGACCGCTTATAACTCTCCAAATTACTATATTTACTCATATGACCACGTTTTGAACTTGGATATTTTGACTTGTCCAGAAGCCATGTTTTCAATAGTCACTATCGAAAACTCAACGTTGAGATTTAATATCCAATTACCTCAAAACATCCATATGATGATATTATACTCTTATTTAATAAATGGAGCCACGATGTCCATATCTATAAATGAAGTCCTCTATCGATTAACAAATGAATATCACCAAACTATCGAGGATAGACTATACTATATAATCGTACTCATTGATAACTCAAATGATATCACTTGCAACCATAAGTCCATCATTTATCTCAGGATTAAGATAAACTCTCCGATTGTCCTGATAATGAAAAGACTATTATCTATTGACGGTTCTAGATAAAGCTTTTCATTGTGATCTAGTTCAATGCACCCAGTGCACTAGATTCTTTTGCTCGAAGACACTCCGATGATTTTAGACTCATCATATCTCATTTGATCCCACTCAAATGCTAGCATAAGAATTCTACAACTTTAACAAGATAAAGGTGCCTAACCTTTAACTTAAGTTGTGAACATTATTCAAGACTAACTAAAGAATTGTGTCTACCACCTACATATCCAGATGTACGAACAATTCTTCTTTTCTGATAGTCTTTAGACCTTATGATTATTTACTTTGACAATTATAATATTAAACTATAAATGCTATAAGATTTGTTAAACCAGAAATCACTTTATTAATATGAAAAAGATTGTTAATTACAACATTACACTCTTGCTATTGAGCATAATCCTAACAATCTCCCACTTGCGCTATAGCAAATGTGTCATAACTGATACTCGCTTTTTCTGTCGTTGTAAGAATGCGAGGATCAAAAGATTTGTTTATATTTAAAATAGGGGTTTCCTACGCAATGTGCTCTAAACTAGTAAAAGACTAGTAAAGCGGCAAGCGAGGGTATCGTTCCGTTGGGAGGTGTGATTCGTCAACCGTATCAAGTTCTAGAGTTTATTGTAAGCATGTAAATAGAATGCGGAAAGGTAAGAATGATGTGTGTGAAATGTATGTACAATGCCGTGTGTGAAATGTATGTACAATGCCGTGTGTGTGTGTGTAGAGAATAAAAATAAAAATAAATAAAAACAAAGAGAATATGGAAGGGTGAGAATGGTGTTTAAAGCGATAAATAAAATGGTGGATAAGAGAGATGCAAGAAAATGGTCACACAAGGTTCAACAAGTTCACCATACATAAGTTCACAAATAGTTGGTTGTTAGACATTAAGTACATCCAATTTTAGTTAAGGGTTCGTTCTTGCCTCAATCCGATTTATACCCATTCATAGAGCTAACGGTTGAAGAGTGTGCCGAGAACCTCTCAAACACGAAACTGCAACCAACATATGTGAACCGATTCTACAAACAAAACTACATTGAGCCCCAATAATAGATTCGTAATGTAAAATGACAACGTTAAAGTCTAATAAATGTGGAAAGAGTGATTGTATCTCCGACCATAACTCACCTAGAGCCCCTAGTGTGAGAAATAGACAAAGACCAATAATTGTAACTCTAACCATGACTCACCTAGAGCCCCTAGAGTGAGAAATAGCTAAAGTCCAATTGTTAACAAGAACATTGAACCAAACCCTTATAATATGGCAATTTATAGGTTTACCCACTCTTCCTATCTAATTAGCCAAAACTATGCCCAAAGAGCCCCTCCAAAAGGCACAATCCTAACTCTAAGTCACTCAAACTCATTCATAACATGCAATTTTGACCTTCCAAAGACATACATACACAAATGGGATATTTGATTACAACTACTCCTACAATTAAGTTAATCTACTCCTAATCCCATCCATGAACACATATCAATTTCCAATCATCCATAAACATGCATTTCAAGATAAGAGATATATTCAATAACAATCAAGAATGAATCAAAACACAAATTAGATATAAAAACAACCATTTATATATTGAGCACAAAATAGGTTTACAAATATTCCCAAGTGGGGATTACACATTCAAGAAAACAAGAAATACATAGAGAGTGAGAAATAGATACAACCCTTGAAGAAAACCTCCTCCAAGAGCTCCTTCCTTTGCTAGCTCGAAATTGACCAAAGCCCATTCCTATCTCTATGCAATCTACTACTAAATGTGGTGGAAGATGTGTAGAAGGTGAGATGGGGAGCATTCATGGAGGAAAAATCTCCATGGATGCTCTTGGAAGCTTCTCTCTCTCTCTTATTTGGTGAATAAAATGAAGAAGAAGAAGAAGAGGAAGTTTGTGGGGAGTGTATTCTGATGGTTGAGAAGAGAATAAGGTGTTTATATAGTGTTGGGAGGTTAGGGCACGAATTGGGGATGAAAGGACGAAACTGTCCCTGAAATTCACCCAAAAAATGACTTTCTGGAGTGATTCAGCGGTTTCATTCGGTGGCCTGGCCACCGTTTGAAGTAGCCGTTTAGACCTAACAGCCTTTCAGCGTTTTCAGCATCGCGCACCGTTACGGAAATGGGCATAACTTCCTGTAGGAAGCTCAGAATCACAATCCGTTAAATGTTCTGGAAACTAGACTTCCGAGGCTTTCCGAATATATAAAGATATCCATGTGGTTCGGTCTGAGAAGGAAGATATGATCTCCGCAAGTTGTACTATCTGCACACGTATATACAATTTCAGCTCTTTTTGCTCCATTTTGCCTCCCAAACTAATCTTTAAGCTCAAAACCTTATTATAAGGAATATGTACCTACACAAAGCTAAAAAAAAACATTATATACAAAAATACGCTCGAAAACGAGACAAACGATCGAAAATGGGGGACCTCAAATAGGTATAAAATAGTTCGATCAATAACTCTCATGCCCATGTTCTCTAGATGCCTATCGAAACTCTTCTGAGGCAGAGCCTTTGTGAAAGGATCCGCTAGATTTTCTACTAACACGATTTTGGTAATCGTCACGTCACCTCTTTGAACAATCTCCCTTAAAAGATGATACTTTCTTTCAATGTGTTTTCCTCTCTTGTGACTTCTTGGTTCTTTCGAATTAGCCACTGCTCCTCTGTTGTCACAGTAGATAGTGATCTACTTATTCGCACTAGGAACCACTTCCAAGTCAATCAAGAATTGACGGAGCCAAACAGCCTCTTTGGCAGCCTCGCATGCAGCAACATACTCAGCTTCCATGGTAGAATTAGTAATACAAGATTGCTTGATACTCCTCCATATAATTGCTCCTTCTCCAATAGTAAACACAGCCCCTAATATGGATTTTCTGGAGTCAGAATCTGATTGGAAATCAAAATCTGTATACCCAATGGGAATTAAATCCCCTCCAGAGTATACAAGCATATTATCTCTCGTTCTCTTAAGATACTTGAAAATATGCTTGACTGCCGTCCAGTGATCAGGACCAGGTTTCGATTGAAACCTGCTAACTATGCCAACAGCAAAACAAATATCTGGTCTAGTGCAGAGCACTGCATACATGAGACTTCCAACTACTGAGGCATATGGAACTCTACTCATGAATTGCTCTTCATGCTCATTCTTAGGAACTTGTTCCTTAGAAAGCTTGATTCCATGTCTGAAAGGTAACATACCTTTCTTGGAATCCTGCATGGAAAACCTAGACAAGATCTTGTCTATGTATGAAGCTTGGGATAATGCAATCATTTTATTCTTTCTATCCCTTATTACTTAGATACCTAGAATAAAACTTGCTTCTCCTAAGTCCTTCATATCAAATTGTTTTGCTAACCATTCTTTTACTGATGTCAATACACCTACATCGTTTCCAATGAGTAGTATATCATCTACATGAAGAATCAGGAAAACCAACTTGTCGCCCTTAATCCTCTTGTATACACAAGGTTCGTCAAGATTCTGAATAAATCCAAAACCTTTCACAGCTTGATCAAACCTTATGTTCCAGGATCTGGATGCTTGCTTTAATCCATATATGGATTTCTGCAACTTGCATACCTTTTCCATTTGGCCCTTTTCAATGAATCCTTCTGGTTGCATCATGTAGATGCTTTCGTCAAGACTTCTATTAAGGAAAGCTGTCTTGACGTTCATTTGCCAAATCTCTAGATCTAAAGATGCTGCAATGGACAAGAGTATCCTAATGGATTTAAGCATGGCCACAGGAGAGAAGGTTTCCTCGTAATCGATACCTTCTTTCTGTGTATACCCTTTAGCTACCAATCTAACTTTAAAGGTTTCCACATTTCCATCCATACCTTTTTTCCTCTTGTATACCCACTTGCACCCAATGGGTTTTATCCCTTTAGGCAAGTCTACAAGGGACCAGACTTTGTTATCGAACATGGATTCAATCTCAGATTGCATTGCCTTTTGCCAATGGTGACTATCAACATCCTCCATTGCTTCCTTATACGTGTAGGGATCATCGTCGTCCAGAAGATTCTCCACTGATTCTCCCAGACCGATGTATCTTTCGGGTTGTGTTCTAACCCTCCCACTACGACGAGGAATGGTAGGTTGTTGATCTTGTGTTGGATCAGAACTTACAATTGGGTTAGGTTGTGTAACCTCTCTTGGAATTGTATCTCCTGACATCTCATTCAGGACAATTCTACTTCTAGGCATAAAATCATTCATATAATCCTTTTCCAGAAATTTAGCATTTGTCGAAACAAATACTTTAAGATCTGAAGGACTATAGAAATAATATCCTTTTGTTTCTTTTGGATACCCTACAAATAGACATGTTTCTGAACGGGACTCCATCTTTTCTGTCTTTCCTTTTAACACATGCGCAGGACAACCAAATATCCTTAAGTGTTGTAAACTAGGCATACACCCAGTCCACAACTCATGCGGTGTTTGAGGAACAGACTTAGATGGTACATCGTTTAGAATGTATATAGCAGTTTGTAAAGCATATCCCCAAAAAGAAATAGGAAGTGTTGAATAACTCAACATAGACCTAACCATATCCAAAAGAGTTCTATTTCTCCTTTCTGCCACCTCATTCTGTTGAGGTGTTCCTAGTACAGAAAACTGAGAAACTATCCCATTATCAATAAGATATTGCTGAAACTCACCAGATAGATATTCTCCACCACGATCAGATCTCAAGATTTTTATGTGTTTCTCAAGCTGATTCTCTACTTCAGCTTTGAATGCTTTGAACATGTCAAAAGCATCCGACTTATGTCGCATGAGATACACATAGCCAAATCTCGAGTAATCATCTGTGAAGGTGATGAAGTACTCATATCCACCTCTAGCTTGAATGCTCATAGGACCACATACATCAGTGTGTATCAATCCTAAACATTCAGTGGCTCTAGCACCTTTGGTCGAGAACAACCTTTTGGTCAGTTTACCTTCCAAACAAGATTCACAAGTTGGTAGATCATCAACCTTTAAGTCACTTAAAAGTCCGTCACATACCAATCTTTTAATCCTGTTAAGGTTAATATGACCTAGGCGTAAATGCCATAGGTAGGTTTCATCTATTGATAATTTTACTCTTTTATGATTAGGTTCCGTTATTTCTGTGTCTAACAAGTGAGAGATATTTGTATGCAAGAAGTATAGACCATTTTCCAATGTACCTTGGCAAATAATTTTGTCATTCTTACTAATAATAAAAACTTTATTAAAAGTAACCGAATATCCAAATTTATTTAAACAAGAAACTAAAATTAAATTCCTCTTGAATTGAGGTACATAATAAACGTCTATCAAATCTAAATGCCTTCTAGAATCCAAATAAACTCTAATATCTCCCACTGCACTTGCAGACACTAACGTTCCGTTGCCCAAGCGCAAATTGATTTCATTCTTATTCAGCCTTCTCCTTTCTAGGAACCCCTACAAGGAATAACAAACATGATTAGTGGCTCCAGAGTATGTGATCCAAGAATAAGTAGAATCAGCCAGAAAACATGTTTCAAGATAATTAACATTACCTTTTTCCTTCTTATTCTAGGACTTTGGGCAATTTCTTTTCCAATGTCCCTTTTCACCACAAAGGAAGCATTTCCCTTCGATCTTGGTTACTTTCTTGGTCTCCTTCTTGGTAGGCCCAAATTGCTTTTTCTTCTGTTGTTTCTTGACCTTCTGACGGGTCTTAACAGTAGCAACTTTACCAACCATATGAATCTCTTGACCCTTGCCTTTCACAAGGATCTTTTCAGCACTTTGAACATCTTGCATCAGGCCTTGTAAGGTGTATTCATTTTTGTTCAAAGTGTAGTCCAATTTGAACTGATCAAAGGAATCTGACAATGAATTGACAACCATATCAATTTTTGTCTCACCATCTATCTCAGCGCCATGCAGTTCAGCAATGTTGAGATGTGCTATGACTTTCATCATGTGATCCTTCACAGCCTGTCCAGGTTTCATCCTAAGATTAATAAAAGCAGTCACTGCCTCTCTCTTAGTCGTCCTGGACTTCATAGCAAACATCTCTTCTAGAGACATCATTATATTAGCAGCAGACTCCATTCCTTCATGCTGCTGTTGCAACACGTCGGAGATAGTAGCTATAATATAACATTTGGCCATATCATCTGAAGTCTTCCACTGCTCATACTCATCTCTTTGCATTATGCTAGATTCATTATTAGGAGCAGGTGGTTTAGGAGTAGTTAGAACAAACTTATGTTTTTCACTTTACAGCAACAACCCAATTTTCCTTTTCCATGTGACGTAATTATCTCTAGTTAAAGTGTTATCTTTCAGGATGTTCATAAGTGATGGGGTCATGATTTCTGAATAAAACAAAACATATATAAGTAAATAATCATGATAAAGCATTTTTAAATATTTATCTTGAATTAAATAAATAACTCAATCATAAAAATTCAACGGTGATCCAACACCCATAAATGTTACGCCTCCTTTGGGAGTTCGCACCATTTACTAGTTAGACTAGGTCCCATCTAATTGTTAACATAACAACCAGCGTTTTCAATTTTAGCCTTGCAATTTTACTGACAATAACTCTTGGGAGGATATCAATAAAATTACATTGAGTGTGTTACCAAGATATCGACCCTCAATTTTCTCTCACGAAAATCCCTCCTTGGGGAGTAGATCTCATTTGAGTCCATTGTCTAGTCTATCCTTGTAAGGAAGTATTTTGCTAAATTCCATTCATGGATGCCCCTTGGGGGGATTACCAATAAATAATAAAGCTCAACCAACCTTGGAGGCCATAGGTGTTACAAAACACCTTCTCTCACTCAATATTTAAGGCGTGTGATTAAATCCCATAGAATGATTTACCAAGTTATCTAGATGCCAATTTAGATACCTAAATCATTCAATGCATGTTCATACCAAAAGAGATATATGAGTGGCACTCCTATTCTATATGTCATGTTATCATACAATAACAAATATTGTAATATTTAAGCAAAAATTAAATAGCAACAATTTTGGTCCATCCTAGAAAAGCAAGTAAATTACAATTGTTTAGGAATACAAGATCTTCAAGTGGCCATCAACCATACGCTCATCCTTCGGCTTCATCCCATGGGCGAACACACCCCACAACCCCACAAAGGGGCTGCTGTGCGCAGCCCATGAGGCCACATAGGGCTGCCGTGCGCAGCCCACCAAGATTTGGGCTTGCCATGCGCAGCCCAATCCATTCCTAGGGTGTGCACGGTGCTCGTTCTTGGTTCCGGTTGCTTCCTTTTTCTTCACGTCTTCGAATCTTCGATGTTAGAACGTATTACAACTTTATTTAAACAATAAAAATACTGCAGTTTTTTTTTTTTTAATCACTGCAGTACTTTTTTACAAAAAAAACTGCACTAAAAATTTAATACAATAAAAAAAACTGCACATTAAATTTAATACAATAAAAAATATAGCAACTACTAAGAAGGAATTATGGTGATGATAGACCACCCTTCTTATCACAATTCCATAACAAAAATTACATTGAAAATCTAGGACCAAAATCGAGCAATAACGATCCACATAATAAAATAATAACATATATAAATCCATATATTCACATGTAATTATATATGCGAATACCTAGAGTTCCATCTCTTTCTAAACATGCATAATCACAATAAAAAGAAATTGATTCACGTATATATACGTTAATTAATTAAAATGGTACAACCTAGGCTCTGATACCAATTGTAGGGAAAAATACCGTAGTACACGCAGCGGAAGCGAGACTAAAAATCGATTTAGTATGTTTTAAAAATTGTCCTTTTTATGAACCTTAACCCTTTAAATTAATTAACCATATATAAAGTAACAAAAGTATAATACCTTTTGTTGCGTGATCCGATTGACTTACGTCGATGGTAATCCGCCAGATCTTCAATCCTAGCACAAACGTGAATCACCTAGGAGCGTGGTCTCCCTTTTCTTTGAATTGCAAACCTGAGAATGGACAAACAAACTTTTCTTTTTCTTTGTCAGTCTTAAAACAATCAAAAGAATACAAAAATTATTCCGGTAACTTTTGAGTTCTCAATCTAATGATCGAAACTCGCGTGAACCTAATTCGATGTTGTATACACAAGCTTATTGATGAACAAGCAATTAGTGTACCATCAAAAGAATAATCTCTTCTCTCTTTTATGTCTTAGTAGAATAATCAAATACTTGTCTATGAGTTCAGAAGAAGAAGAAAATTGAATCAACCAAGCATTTTAGTGGCCGAACCCTATAAGGTCTATTATATAGGGTGGTCGAATTTCTTTCTCTTTTTACTTTAGGGTTGCCGAATTCTATAAGGTGTGGTATTAGGGTTGGCCGAATTTCATCACATCACCTATATAGGGTGACCGAAATTCAACCCTAATTCCCATCATCGTTTTAGACTCCTAACCCTAATTAAACTCATAAGTATTTTTATTCTTTTATTGACTAAATAAAAGGACTTCTTAATTGATTAAATAAATAAACTTAATTATTTATTTTCTTATCAAACAAGTCTTTTACTTTTAGTATACTACCACCAATAGTATAACTCTAGGAAATATATTTCCATATCAGAAAAAGATTTGTTTCTTAATTAAACAATTAATTAATAATTTAATTAATTCTTATTTAATTAAACAATGAAACAAAATAATATATTTGGCTAATATTTTAACCTTGTCGCCCCACATGTATAAAATGGGCCATATATTATTTTCTTATTTCATTTAATCCATTGGACTTTAAAAGCCCACATGTGAACCAGACCCATTCTTACTAAAAGAAACAAGCCCACATGCCTTTCATTAATATATTAATATAATTGAGCAGCCCATTAAATAAATAATGTGCAAATTATATTCTTAATATATTAAATGCAATTCTAGATGGACCCATAAATTGGTCTGGTAGAATATATCAAGTGATCCATGCAAGTCCGTGTGGATTGGGGATCTTGGCGGGCTATCTAAATTTAAGCTTCAATAGACACAACCTAATGACAATCAACAAATGATTCACTTAGGCCCGATCCATTAATTTTAACTCATTCCACTAAAGAGCTAAAATTGAACTCTTAAATAAAGATAGAAAAGGAAGATGTTCCTCTTTCATAACCCTAGACAATCATATTGGAGATAGTGTATCCTCGTGATTAATATCAGTAATCGCCAAGAGTTCATAGACCTTCTATAACTCTCCAAGTTACTATATTTACTCATATGACCACGTTTTGAACTTGGATATTTTGACTTGTCCAGAAGCCATGTTTTCAATAGTCACTATCGAAAACTCAACGTTGAGATTTAATATCCAATTACCTAAAAACATCCATATGATGATATTATACTCTTATTTAATAAATGGAGCCACGATGTCCATATCTATAAATGAAGTACTCTATCGATTAACAAATGAATATCACCAAACTATCGAGGATAGACTATGCTATATAATCGTACTCATTGATAACTCAAATGATATCACTTGCAACCATAAGTCCATCATTTATCTCAGGATTAAGATAGACTCTCCGATTGTCCTGATAATGAAAAAACTATTATCTATTGACGGTTCTAGATAAAGCTTTTCATTGTGATCCAGTTCAATGCACCCAGTGCACTAGATTCTTTTGCTCGAAGACACTCCGATGATTTTAGACTCATCATATCTCATTTGATCCCACTCAAATGCTAGCACAAGAATTCTACAACTTTAACATGCTAAAGGTGCCCAACCTTTAACTTAAGTTGTGAACATTATTCAAGACTAACTAAAGAATTGTGTCTACCACATACATATCCAGATGTACGAACAATTATTCTTTTCTGATAGTCTTTAGACCTTATGATTATTTACTTTGACAATTATAATATTAAACTATAAATGCAAGATTTGTTAAACCAGAAATCACTTTATTAATATGAAAAAGATTGTTAATTACAACATTACACTCTTGCTATTGAGCATAATCCTAACAGTTTCAATAGACTCTATCGAAAACTTAACGTTAAGATTCAATATCCAATACCTCAAAACATCCATAGAATGATATTCTACTCTCATTTAAAAAATGGAGCCACAATGTCCATATCTATAAATGAAGTCCTTTATCGATTAACAAATGAATATCACCAAACTATCGAGGATAGACTATGCTATATAATCGTACTCATTGATAACTCAAATGATACCACTTGCAACCATAAGTCCGTCATTTATCTCAGGATTAAGATAGACTCTCTGATTGTCCTGATAATGAAAAGACTATTATCTATTGACGGTTCTAGATAAAGTATTTCATTGTGATTCAGTTCAATGCACCCAGTGAACTAGATTCTTTTACTCGAAGACCCTTCGATGATTTTAGACTCATCATAACACATTTGATCCCACTCAAATGCTAGTAAAAGAATTCTACAACTTTAACAAGATAAAGGTGCCTAACCTTTAACTTAAGTTGTGAACATTATTCAAGACTAACTAAAGAATTGTATGTACCTCATACATATCCAGATGTACGAACAATTCTTCTTTTCTCATAGTCTTTTGACCTTATGATTATTTACTTTTGACAATTATAATATTCAATCTATAAATGCTATAAGATTTGTTTAAATCAGAAATCACTTTATTAATATGAAAAGATTGTCAAAAACAATATTACACTCTTACTATTGAGCATAATCCTAACAACCTATTCACCCCCCCCCCCCCCTCTAAGTATATAATACACTATTACTTAAGGGAATTTCAGTCTCCGTTGTCCTTTGATAGTTGGCTTGGAACCATCCTCAAGAAAGATTTTATGCATACAACTGGTAGGGCTAATTCCCTTTGAAACAAATTATAGCACGGTGTGTATAAAATTATCTAGAGGGGGGGTGAATAGATTTTAAGCTTGTTACCCAATTTTTCGTGATTAGTCAAAATTACGAAATTACCCCTAAATAGATAAAGCAATAAATCAAGTATAAAATGCGGAAATTAAATAACACTTGATTTTTACGTGGAAACCCTCACGGGAAAAACCACGGGCTAGTAGTGTGTAAGCCACACTCGAACCTCGAATCCACTAAATGTGTAAAACAATTACAACCTAATCCCGGAAGTAATCACACACCTACCTAATCCCGGTATGAGTGAACCTAGTCCGTTTGCTTGCGAATTAAGCAACCTAATCCCGGTCACAACATAAGACTTAATTCTCTAAAAAGAGATTAACACCCTAAGTGAATATATGGATATTCAAATGCAACATAGAGCAAGGGAAACCCTATATGCTTATCTAAGATGATGAATTTGCAATTAAAAACAATCCTAGATATTAAAGCTAAATCACATGTCAATTAGCTTAGATAATCATAGATTATAGAAACCTAGATATCTATCATAAAAACAACACTCAATCAAATCAACACAACAATCTCTATCTTAAATATTAGAATATAATCTAAGAACAATCAAGTAATAAAAGAGATGCCATAATAAATTAAACACTAATTATGTATGATAAAAGTGAAAAACTTACCAAAGCAAGTGTGATGATGAAAGACCCATGTAAGCAAGCATCCTAGATATGCTAGAGAATGCTAGATGAACTTTGATGCAAATGGATTTTGGTTTGAGTGTTTAATGAGCAAACTTGATTGCTTTCTCTCTTAAAAATCTCTCTTTTTAAAGTAGGGTTCTTGATGATTAAAGAGTCACCTTCAGAACAAGAGAAAGTGATGTATTTATAGGCATGAAAAACAGAGCATGTGAAAAGACAAGTTTGCCCCTAAAACGCACCGATCGGCTGTTTCAATCGACGGCCAGGCCGCCGATCATAACCGCCGAATTGGCCCGAGAGGAACAGGGGACCAACGGCGGTTTCAATCGGCGGTTTCGTGACCGCCGATCTAACCGCCGAATCAAACCTGAGATTAAAAAAATCAATCAGGTATAAACGGCGGTTTCAATCGGCGGTTTCGTGACCGCCGATTCAACCGCCGAATTAGATCGAGAGATAAAATCAATCAGGTCTTGAAAGGCGGTTTCGAACGGCGGTCGTGACCGCCGACAGTGATCGCAGAATTGCTCCATACACTACTGGAAGAAAACGGCGGTTTCATTCAGTGGCCAGGCCACCGATCATAACCGCCGATCACCAACAAAGGTGAAAACCAAGGAGAAGCCAAGGGCATTCTCAGTAGGCGGTCCTCGCGCTAATCCAAGAACATTCTAGTGCATGCGCGGACTTTTCCGAAGACTATCGGGAAACGAATTACAAGACAACAAGACACAATTACACACAACAAAATATAACAAATAAGTGCAAGTGTGAAATGTAGGGAAAAATACGGTTAACGCAGCGGAAGCGAGACTAAATTCGAGTTTAGTATAGTTTAAAATTTTTCCATAATTTGAACCTTAACCCTCTAATTAATTAACATATAATACTAAAGATATCATACCTTTGTCGCGTGATCCGATTGACATTACGTCGACGGTAATCCGCAAGATCTTCCAATCCAATCACGAACGTGAATCACCTAGGAGCGTGGTCTCCCTTCTCTTTGAATTGTGTACCTGATGATGGATTAACAAAACTTTTTCTTTTTCGTTAGTCACAACAAATTCCAAGAGGCTACAAAGAATGTTCCGATCACTTTTGAATTCACAATCGTTAGATCGAAACTCGCGTGAACCTTATTCAAAATTGTGCACAAAACCTTTTGATGTAAAAGTAACTAGTGCACTATCGAAATAAGAACAAACTTTTCTCTCTATTCCTCTTGGCCGAAAATCACACTAGTCTAAGAGTTGGATTCTATTTTTCTCTAGCAAAAGAAAAAACTCTCTCAAGCAAGAACTCTAGGGTTAGCCTAATATATTGTATATATATATCGTGCTGATATACTTGCACAATATATTATTTATATATATCTCTGCATGAAATCAATTTGCATATATCTCTGCATGAAATCAATTTGCATATCTTTCTTGCACATGAATTCATGCATACATCTATTTTTATTTGCATTCCGCATGCATATATGTATATATATTCCGCATGCATTCATGCATATATATTACTTGCACATGTATTCATGCATATATATTACTTGCATTCCGCATGCATATATGTATCTATATATTCCACATGCATATATATAAAATACAAACCCTAATCCAACTTTTTAGTGTATTTGTGACTATATAAAAGACTTCCTTATTTAACTAGATAAATAAATCCCTTATTTATCTACTTACCAAATAAAGTCTTTTATTTTAATTATACTACCACAATAGTATACTACTAAAAAACATATTTCCTAGTCAGAAAAAGATTTTGGTTCTTAATTAAATAATTAATCAATCAATTAATTAATTCTCATTTAATTGAATAATAAAAATAAAACAATATAATATCATATATATATCTCGGCCATGTGCCATATATATTAATATATCTATATATTGTTTTTCTATTTTATTAAATCCATTGGACCTTAATAAAAGGCCCACATGTGAACTAGGCCCATTCTTACTAAAAGAAACAAGTCCACATGCCTTAATACAATTCTAGATGGACCCATAATTAGTCCGGTAGAATATATCAAGTGATTCATGCAAGTACGTGTGGATTGGGGATCTTGGCGGGCCTATCTAAATTTAAGCTCTAATAGACATAACCCAATCACAATCAACAAATGATTCACTTAGGTTCAATCAATTAATTTTAGTTCATTCCACTAAAGAACTAAAATTGCACTCTTAAATAAAGATGGAATAAGTAAATATTTCTCATTCGTACCCTAGACAATCTTATTGGAGATGGTGTATCCTCGTGAAGAATATCAGTAATCGCCAAGAGCTCATAGACCGCCTATAGCTCTCCAAGTTACCATATTTACTCATATGACCACATTTTGAACTTGGATATTTTGACTTGTCCAGAAGCCATGTTTCAATAGACTCTATTGAAAACTTAACGTTAAGATTCAATATCCAATACCTCAAAACATCCATATGATGATATTCTACTCTCATTTAATAAATGGAGCCACGATGTCCATATCTATAAATAAAGTCCTCTATCGATTAACAAATGAATATCACCAAACTATCGAGGATAGACTATGCTATATAATCATACTCATTAATAACTCAAATGATACCACTTGCAACCATAAGTCCATCATTTATCTCAAGATTAAGATAGACTCTCCGATTGTCCTGATAATGAAAAGACTATTATCTATTGACGGTTCTAGATAAAGTATTTCATTGTGATCCAGTTCAATGCACCCAGTGCACTAGATTCCTTTACTCGAAGACCCTCCGATGATTTCAGACTCATCATAACTCATTTGATCCCACTCAAATGCTAGCAAAAGAATTCTACAACTATAACAAGATAAAGGTGCCCAACCTTTAACTTAAGTTGTGAACATTATTCAAGACTAACTAAAGAATTGTGTCTACCTCATACATATCCAGATGTACGAACAATTCTTCTTTTCTCATAGTCTTTTGACGTTATGATTATTTACTTTTGACAATTATAATAATTGAACTATAAATGCTATAAGATTTGTTAAACCAGAAATCACATTATTAATATGAATAGATTGTCAAAAACACTATTACACTCTTGCTATTGAGCATAATCCTAACATGAAATGTGACAAGTGAAGAGAATGCACACATATGCAATGTATGTTAAGTGAGTGTGTGCAACTAATCTCTTTAAAGAAAAGTAAGCACATAGGAATTTACCTTTGGTGCTTATCAAGACGAGGTCTTCAAAGGGCTTGAGCAATAACACCGATACCTAGGCTACCCTTACAAAGAACCCCTAACATGTCGTTTGTCCACGAAATGAGCCAATCAACAAATGGGAACCTTATAATCTCCCCCTTTGGCTATTTCGTGACAAAACCACCACTCACATTGATTTCTCACATAAAAATAGAAACAACGGGATAACTATGATATTCTATAGTACAAAGAGATAAGAAAATAAAGCTTCAAGTCTTCAATCTCTTGTAGAATAATCAAGCCCTGAAAAGAAAGTTTCTATCATTTCCAAAACAAGTAAAAAGTGAGATGAATCAAGTGAGAACGAAAACAAGCATTTGCATTTGTAAAAGATTAGGCACAACATTATGAAATGTATGTGTATGCAATGCTCCCCCTCAACGGGTTACTCCCCCTCAATGAATGTTCTCCCCAATATGCACAATTGCTTCTATATTTTGCAACTCCCCGTACCATATACTACTCCCCCTTTTTGTCATGATATAGGCAAATGAGTAGTCCCCAACCGGGTCACTCATAGCAATGAGAGATAGTAGCATGCAAGATATGCATAATTAATATAAGTCACTTTATGCATCTCAATTAATTGGAGAGAAACAAGGAGATTAATTTGAAAGAAAATGTGTGAATCAAAAATTCTTTGCATACAAGACATGTAGCATTCAAGTCCAAAATACAATGGTATTTGGCAAAGCAAATGACAAAGGTTTCTAATAAGAATTCAAACCAATTTCACCAATGTCATGAGTAAAGCAAGGATATAGAATATATTGATTTCAATTTAAGAACAACTATATCCAACTCTATAAGTGAAACATGGCATGAGCGACTTTGCACCCTATTTGATTTTTCCGGATAAGATATCCGTATGATAGTAGCCATGTTCAACCAATAAAGAAGGAGAGACATTTGGAATGTAAATTCCTTTGAACGGATACAAGATCCTTTATTCATTTTGAGTCTCATAAGCTTTCACACAAGGTTTTGCATTTTATGAGTATGCAATCATCAATTCATGCTTTTTCATGTGAGCATGTTATACGAATTTCATGCTTTTTTCATTTGACATTAGCATGTTATTAAAGAATCATCATGTCATGGAGATAATCATAGGTCATTCAAATCATACTTCCTATATACATCTCCTAGTCCAAAAATGCAAGTTTGAACATAAATATGACATGGATTGTAAACGAGCAAGGTTCACACTTATTGAATTGAAAACATATAAACATATGTACAACCAAGCTTACTCAAACAATTAAGAGAAGAGACATAAGATATTTCAAATTTTTTGCAAGTGACAAGAATGCAAAATAGCTCTCTTTGCTTGAGTTCCCCATATGGGGTCAAATTTTAAACTCATCACTCCACAAGACATATCCCAATAGATCTACTTAGCGTTTTAAATCGAGTAGAATCTAAGGGTTTAGTAAATAGGTCCGCAAGTTGATCATTAGTACCTAGATGTTCAAATACTATGCATTTATTTTCAACAAGCTCTCTAATGAAATGATGTCGGATGTCAATATGCTTAGTTCTAGAATGTTGCACCAGATTCTTGGAAATATTAATGGCACTCATGTTATCACAAAAGAGAGTGAGAGTACCTTGGTTGAATCCGTAGTCTACTAGCATTTGCTTCATCCATAGGAGTTGTGTGCATCCACTCCCCGCGGCTATGTACTCGGCCTCGGCCGTGGACAAGGAAATCGAGTTTTGCTTCTTGCAAAACCAAGACACCAAGTTGTTGCCTAGGAAGAAGCAACCGCCCGATGTGCTTTTCCTATCATCACAATTTCCTGCCTAATCCGCATCACTAAAGCCTACAAGACTAGCATTAGTGTCAAAAGAGTACCAAATCCCATAGTTGGAAGTCCCATTCACATAGCGAATGATTCTCTTTACGGAAGAGAGATGGGACTCCTTGGGATCCGCTTGGTACCTAGCACACACACCCACACTAAAAGATATATCGGGCCTACTCGTGGTCAAATAAAGCAAGCTACCTATCATGCTCCGATATAGAGTTTGTTCCACACTTTTACCACTAGCATCATTGCTTAGCTTCAAAGTGGTACTCATGAGTGTATCACAATGTTTGGCATTCTCTAAACCAAACTTCTTCACTAGGTTTTTGGCATATTTGGCTTGGGTTATGAAAATCCCATCATCTAATTGCCTAATTTGCAAACCTAAGAAGTAACTAAGCTCACCAACAAGACTCATCTCAAATTCATGAGACATGACATCAACAAATTGTTGGACCTTGGTGTTGTTAGTGGAGCCAAAAACTATATCATCAACATATATTTGAGCTATGAAAAGCTCATCATTGTGTCTCTTGATGAATAGTGTCTTGTCAACACTACCCCTTGAGTAGTTATTGTCAACAAGAAATTGTGTGAGGCGCTCATACCAAGCCCTCGGTGCTTGTTTCAACCCATATAGAGCCTTCTTGAGGTGATAGACATGGTTGGGGTGGTGTGCATCCACAAACCCCTTGGGTTGTTCAACAAGCACTTCCTCTTGCAAGAAGCCATTGAGGAAGGCACTCTTGACATCCATTTGGTGCAATTTGAACTTGTGCACACAAGAAATGGACAAAAGAAGCCTAATGGACTCTAACCGGGCAACGGGAGCAAATGTCTCCTCAAAGTCGATACCCTCAATTTGAGAGTACCTTTGTGCTACAAGTCTAGCCTTGTTTCGCACTATGTTGCCATCCTCATCGGATTTGTTCCTATAAATCCACTTGGTGCCTATCACATTAGTGCTTTTATGCCTAGGAACTAGAGTCCAAACCTCATTCCTTTCAAATTGGTTTAGCTCTTCTTGCATGGCAAGAACCCAAAATTCATCATTTAAGGCTTCATCAACCTTTTTGGGTTCAATTTGAGAGGTGTAGCATGTAAAGCTAATGAGATTAGCTATTTGACGCCTTGTCCTAACACCCTCATTCACATCTCCAATAACATCCTCTTTGTTATGGAGTCTTCTAACCCATGGAGCGGGTTCATTAGAGTCCAAGAGAGGGACTCTAGTAATAGGTTGTGTGACTTCATTATTATCATTGGACGTCCCAACATTGGGAGTCACCACAACCCTTTCCAAAGGAGAGTCATCATCTAAAACTTCCTCCTCCTCATGGTCATTAGTCTTGAGCCTTGTATCATCTATAACAACATTCGATGATTCCATGACGGTTCAAGTCTTTAAGTTGAAAACTATATAGGCTCTACTATTCAAGGCATAGCCAATAAAGATACCCTCATCACTCTTAGCATCAAACTTGCCAAGTTGATCACGGTCATTTAAAATGTAGCATTTGCTTCCAAATATGTGGAAGTAACTAACATTTGGCTTCCTACTTTTCCATAACTCATAAGAGGTGTTTCTAGATTCGGGCCTTAGGAAAACACGATTCCCTATATAGCAAGCCGTATTGACGGCTTTGGCCCATAGGTTCCTAGGGACATTGTTGCTAAGCAACATCACTCGGGCCATCTCTTGAAGGACCCTATTCTTCCTCTCAACAACTCCATTTTGTTGAGGTGTCCTAGGAGCTGAGAACTCATGGGAGATGCCTAAGCTATTGCAATAGCTTTCAAAAGAGGCATTCTCAAATTCCCTCACATGGTCACTTCTAATCCGTTTAATGCTTTTAATGTTAGAATTCATTTCATTTTGTATTTTAGTAGAAAGCATTTTAAACTTATCAAAAGTTTCGGATTTTTCTCTAAGAAAATATGTCCATGTAAATCTAAAGAAATCATCAACACAAACAAAAATGTATTTCTTTCCACCTAAACTCTCGGTTTGCATAGGACCAATGAGATCCATGTGGAGAAGCTCTAAAGGCTCCTTGGTGGAGAGATACTTGCCCTTTTTGTGCATGCACTTGGTTTGTTTTCCTTGTTGACAAGGTCCACAAATTCCATTGGCTTTCTTCCCAAGCTTAGAGAGGCGACGCACACAATCGAACTTTCCAAGGGTTCTTAAATCCCTAAAGTTCATATGGCCAAGTCTTTCATGCCACAACTCTATTTGCTCATCCATGGACACATTGTTTGAGACAATTCTAGCTTCAAGACTGTAAGGTTCCCATTTGTTGATTGGCTCATTTCGTGGACAAACCACATGTTGGGGGTTCTTTGTAAGGGTAGCCTAGGTATCGGTGTTATTGCTCAAGCCCTTTGAAGACCTCGTCTTAATAAGCACCGAAGGTAAATTTCTATGTGCTTACTTTTCTTTAAAGAGATTAGTTGCACACACACACTAAACATACATTGCATATGTGTGCATTCTCTTCTCTTGTCACATTTCACACTTGCACTTATTTGTTAAATTTTGTTGTGTGTAATTGTGTCTTATTGTCTTGTAATTCATTTCCCTGACATTGTTCGGAAATGTCCGCGCTTGCACTAATGAGTGCTTGGTTTCACACGAAGACCGCCCTCAGAGAATGCCCTTGGCTTCTCCTTGGTTTTCACCATTGTTGGTGATCGGCGGTTATGATCGGCGGCCAGGCCGCCGAATGAAACCGCCGTTTGCTTCCAGTAGTGTATGGAGCGATTCTGCGGTTCTGATCGGCGGTCACGACCGCCGTTCGAAACCGCCATTCAAAACCTGATTGATTTTATCTCTCGGCCTAATTCGACGGTTGAAACGGCGGTCACGAATGAAACCGCCGTTTTCATACCTGATTGATTTTTAATCTGGCAGTCACGAAACCGCCGAATGAAACCGCTGTTGGTCCCCTGTTCCTCTCGGGCCAATTAGGCGGTTATGATCGGCGGCCTAGCCACCGATTGAAACCGCCGATCGTTGCGTTTCAGGGGCAAACTTGTCTTTTCACATGCTCTGTTTTTCATGCCTATAAATACATCACTTTCTCTTGTTCTGAATGTGACTCTTTAATCATCAAGAACCCTACTTTAAAAAGAGAAATTTTTAAGAGAGAAAGCAATCAAGTTTGCTCATCAAACACTCAAACTAAAATCCATTTGCATCAAAGTTAATCTAGCATTCTCTAGCATATATAGGATGCTTGCTTGCATAGGTCTTTGATCATCACACTTGCTTTGGTAAGTTTTTCACTATTATCATACATAATTAGTGTTTAATTTATTATGGCATCTCTTTTATTACTTGATTGTTCTTAGATTATATTCTAATATTCAAGATAGAGATTGTTGTGTTGATTTGATTGAGTGTTGTTTTTATGATAGATATCTAGGTTTCTATAATCTTTGATTATCTAAGCTAATTGACATGTCATTTAGCTTTAATATCTAGGATTGTTTTTAATTGCAAATTCATCATCTTAGATAAGCATATAGGGTTTCCCTTGCTCTATGTTGCATTTGAATATTCATATATTCACTTAGGGTGTTAATCTCTTTTTAGAGAATTAAGTCTTGTGTTGTGACCGGGATTAGGTTACTTAATTCGCAAGCAATAGGACTAGGTTCACTCATGCCGGGATTAGGTAGGTGTGTGATTACTTCCGGGATTAGGTTGTAATCGTTTTACACATTTAGTGGATTCGAGGTTCGAGTGTGGCTTACTTACTAGCCCGTGGTTTTTCCCGTGAGGGTTTCCACGTAAAAATCAAGTGTTATTTAATTTCCGCATTTTATACTTGATTTATTGCTTTATCCATTTAGGGGTAATTTCGTAATTTTGACTAATCACGAAAAATTGGGTAATAAGCTTAAAATCTATTCACCCCCCCTCTAGATAATTTTATACACACGGTGCTATAATTTGTTTCAAAGACAATAGCAATTGTCGCTAGATCTCATACCTTTCAATAAGGTTTGTCCATCGGGCTTTAGGATCGAGCAATCATCTTTACAAAATAAGACGGAATATCCTTCATCACTTAGATGTGAAATGCTTATTAAATTGGCTTTCAAGCCATCAACAAATAAAGCATCGGATAAGGAGGGTAATCCGGGAACGGAAATGGTTCCTTTCCCTACAACTTTCTTTTTGGATCCATCACCAAAAGTGATATATCCTCCTTCCTCCATAACAAGAGTCTCGAAAAAACTCTTATTTCCCATCATGTGCCTAAAGCACCCACTATCTAAATCCCAAAAATTAGAAGAATTTGCCTTCAAGGCAATTTGAGCAACATGACAAACATTTTCATTCTTTCTAATCCACCTAGAAACAATATTTGCTTTCTTAGTGGTCTTTGGTAATTGGGCTCTAGATGTCCTAGGATCATGTATAACAATTTTATCATTCCTAGGAACATGCATCTTGGCTCTATTCTTTCTCTTCTCAATTATGCTTCGTGTTCTGCACATTTTAATATATCGAAAGCAATGTGGTCTAATATGACCTTCAAATCCACAAAAATGACATATACGAGTAAAATAAGGAATCATACCTTGTCCTTGTCTTTGTGGATGAATGGGTTCAAGGCATCTTCGTTGTGGAACCGGTCTAGATTGCTTCCTAGCTTAAGGTTGCATGATTGGCCTTTTTCCTTTGTGAGCCAATTGTGGAGGAATGTTGGCTTGAGAGACCCTAAGGGGTTGAGCTTGTGGTTGCCTTCTTAGCCCCATCTTCACTTGTGCATATGAACATTGTCCTATTTCTAACTTCTTCCTAGGAATTTGCACAAATGAAGTTTCTTCGTTCCTCAAACTCTTGACAAACATGGTATTGTTAGAGGTTGAGATCTTCTTGCCATCTTCATACCCAAGACCTCTCTTGTCACATGGATTCTTTCCAATACCAAGCATATGGTCAAGCTTCTTGGTGCTAGAATCCATCATAATCATAGACTCTCTTACTTCTTCAAGCTCCCTCTTTAGACTTTCTTCATTCCTCCTCGATAAGACTAACTCCTCTTTTATCTTATCTTCCATCTTCTTGAATTTTTCCACTTGTTCACTTAAGTGGTCATTATGAGATGAAAGCTCAAGATTTTCTTCTCTCAACATCTTGATCTTTCTTGTGCTCTTGATTGCTAAATCATTAAACTCGGCATGGTATTTAGCAAGCACCTTTTTCTCCACAAAACTATTTATGGAGTTAGAAGAGGAATCACTTTTGTTGTATGCATAAATTCGCCAACCTGACACGTCATCAAAAAGAGTCAATAAAGATTGCCACGTCACTCATTGACCTGGTCAATGAAGGAAATGTGACAAGTCAATGTCAAAGTACCTCGAAACCAAAAAGGTCAAAAACATGCTCGCCGAAACTGGATATGTACTCGCCAAATCTAGATATATGGTCGCCGAAGAAACGAAACCCAGAAATAAATGTACTCGCTGTACCAGCATACTGGGCCTGAACCTACTCGGCAGAAACACGGAAATAAACCCTACACTTTAGAAAACCCATAACAGCAAGGAATCAAGCGGGGAAAAGGAGAAGACCTATCTGTATCCGCAGCAACGTGGGATTCCCAGGACAAATCTGAAAGGAAATCCTACTATGAGCAAGACTAAAATCAAGGGAAAACCCTAAATATCATGTATAAATAGAACCACCTATCCCACGAGAATGGGGTTCAGAAATTGAGAGAGAAGAGAGCAATTGTAAGAGAGATCTAAGCGTGTAACAAGGCAACGAAAACCTAGTATTATTTTTCTGCCCTCAGGGGCGCCGTGGTTTTTTCCCATTCAAGGGTTTTCCACGTAAAATCTGTCTTTTGCATGCGTTCTTAATTTTCTTGTTTTATATTAAATTGATATAATTGTTGAGTGCGTGGCAATCCAAATTTCACCGTCAACAATTGGCGCTAGAAGGAGGGGGGTCTTTGAACAAAAACTTCGAGGGACCCTTGCGAATCAAACAACATGAACAATGACAGCGGCAGAGATGGTAACTCCAGCGGAGATCTAGTTGTTGACCCAACCACGCAGACGGGAGACAGGGCAGCGACAATCGGGGAACAATCAGCGGTAACACTAGGAACTAGGGCAGCTGATCCCGGGATTCTGCAGCACTTCCAAGCTGCATTGGTAAACTTAATCAGCGAAGCCAGCAAAATAGGACTTTCGCTCCCCATAGGGTTGGGGGTTTCATCTCCTTATGAGTTAACCACTCCTGGAATCCATCCACCCAGAAGGCTACGGTCAGAAGTTCACATTGCAATTTCTGATACTCAAGCAAGATAATCCACTGAGGAGACTCCCCAGGACCACACTGAGGACTTCGAGAGGAGAAAACAAAGGAAGGGAAAAGGTGTGATGAATGAAGAATCCATAGAGGAACGAGACCAGGTACGAACACATGGGGTCAATTCCAGATATACGTACCAGCGGAACCGGCAGAGACACCGTTCCATCTCATCTGAAGATAAGAGTCCTCGTCCACGAAGGGAATTACGATCCAAAAGAGCAAAGCGAAGAAGATCCGAGAGCACTGAAGATCGAAGAAGCCCGGGCGAGAGAGGCAATCATGGTAGAATGACAATCAAAAGTAGACTCGATCCAGCAGGAGAACCAACTGGTCAGCGAGATGTCACTCTGCAAGAGCTATCAAGAAAAGTTTCAGCAATGGCGCGAAGGTATGGTCGCAATGTATCTTCGGATGATGAGTCAGATAGCCCATTCATCAAAACCATTGCTCGCACCCAATTTCCAGACAGATTTAGGATGCCAACTATCGAGCAGTACAAGGAGAATAGGGATCCGAAGGAGCACGTTCGCCGATTCCGTAACATTATGGCCCAGTTCTCATCCAATGATGGGTTGTTATGCCTCACCTTCCCGTAAACATTCGACGACCTTGCATCTAGATGGTTTGGAAGACTTCCTCCCGGAAGTGTAAGCAGCTTCTCAAATCTCAGCAAAGCGTTCATAAGGCAATTTATGGGGAGTGTCCAGAGAAGAAAGTCACTCGCTCATCTATCCAATTTGAAACAGGAACATAATGAGTCAATCAAGAAGTATCTAGCGAGATTTGGGAAGGAGGTTGCTCAAATTGAAGACGCCAGTGATGTAGCTGTAATCGCCGCATTCACCAACGGGTTACAAAGTGGGCGATTATCCTTTGACCTACGAAGGGAGAGACCAAAAACTTATGAGGAGATGATGGAAATAGCTGGTGACTACGCACTGGCAGAAGAATAAGAAGTAGCGCAAGGGGGTAGCTATGTGCATGGACACAAGCCTGGCTCAAAACCGGACCATAAGGATGACAAAAAGACGCAGTCACATGATCGCCAAAAAGATGAGAATGGCCAAAAGGGACATTCGAGAGAAAGCAAAGGAAATCCTCGAGCCAGTAGGTTTCAAGGAAGGTACAACCATTACACCCCTTTGACCGGCGATCAAGAGGAGATACTTTCTGTGGTGGAAGACAAAGGGCTCGCTAAATACCCCCAGCAGCAATCAGCAAATGCTAGGAGAGATACAACAAAGTACTGCCGATTCCACAAAGACTATGGGCATGAAATCTCAAAGTGTTTTCAGCTGCGCGATCACATTGAAAGTTTGATCAGAGATGGGCACCTGAAGGACTTTGCTCTGAAGGGAGACAAATATAGTGGTCGCCAGGATAGCCGCCAAGGAAACGTGCAGGAAAGAAAGAGTCCAAGGAGAAACAGCCCTAGCGCCGCCATAAACACCATCTTTGGCGGACCTCATACTGGGAGAAGCAATCGAGAAAGGATATCGGAAGTCCGGGAAGTAATGTATGAAAGCAGAAGCATGGAGGTCAATTCTGTGCAAAGAAACCCCAAGAAGGGATGAGAGGGACACGATCCTATAGTATTTACAGCAGAAGACTCATATGGAATTGATGCAAAACCTAACGATGCAATCGTCGTGGGGGTTCAAATAGATCATAGGGATGTCCTTCGGGTGATGATTGACAACGGAAGTTCAGCTGATATTTTAAGTGCCAGAGTATACGATGAGTTGCGACTGGATAGGAAAGATCTTGAGCCTTTCCATGTACCGTTGAAAGGTTTCGGTGGTGCAGAAGTAAGATCGTTAGGGACTGTGAAACTGCCAGTAAGGTTTGGTACAGCACCATGCCGGCGAACAATCCTGCTGGACTTTATTGTAGTCGATATCCATAATTGGCCATATAATGCTTTACTTGGCCGACCATTCCTTAACAAAGCACGAGCTGTAACTTCAATCCATGCGCTGAAAATAAAGTTCCCTACAGAATTTGGTGTCGGAGAATTGAGAGGGTCACAGGAGATGGCTCGTCGCGCCAACCTATCAATCTTCAAAGATAAAACAGGGGTGGAAACCATGAACATATTCGAGATAGACAGTGAAGTACAGGAAGAATCTCCGGAAAACTTTGAACTAGACCCAAGGGACAAAACGAGTAGAGAAAAAAAAGAGCCGACTGAGTCAGTGGTTCTAGATGAAGCGGAGCCAGATAAAACAGTAAAGATCGGGGTAAGACTGACTGAACGAATCAAGAAATTTGTGACAAGTTTATTGAAAAATATAAAGAGATTTTTGCTTGGTGCCACGAAGACATGCCAGGGATTGACAGAAGCGTAATTTCACACAATTTGGCTGTGAATGAAACCTGCAAACCAGTCGTGCAGAAAAGGAGAAGTTTTAACCCAGAAAGAAGTGCAGCCATAAAAGAGGAGGTATCAAAGCTACTCGCCGCAAGGTCAATTAGAGAAGTTAAGTACCCGGAATGGGTGGCGAATGTGGTCCTGGTAAAAAAGAAGAACAATCAATGGAGGATGTGCGTTGACTTCACCGATCTGAACAAAGCCTGCCCCAAGGATAGCTTCCCGCTACCAAGGATTAACCAGTTAGTCGATGCAACTGCCGGACATGAGACATTGAGCTTCATGGATGCATATTCAGGATACAACCAGATAAAGATGCACAAGCCAGACGAGGAGAAGACAGCATTCACCACAGACCAGGGGTTGTATTGTTACACAGTCATGCCATTCGGCCTGAAGAACGCTGGAGCAACTTACCAGCGCTTAGTCAACAAAATGTTCACCAGGCAAATAGGGAGAAATATGGAGGTTTACGTTGACGATATGCTGACAAAAAGCATCACAGCAGATTGACATGCAGATGACCTGAGGGAAACATTCGATGTGCTGGTCAAGTATGGAATGAAGTTGAACCCAGCAAAATGTGTATTCGGCGTACCATCTGGGAGGTTCCTCGGGTATCAAGTACACCAAAGAGGAATAGAAGTGAACCCTGAAAAAATCCAAGCATTAGCAAGAATGGTCTCGCCGAGAACTTTGAAGGACGTCCAAAAACTTACAGGGTGCCTAGCGTCACTGAACAGGTTCATAGCCAAGTCAACAGACCGATGCCTACCATTTTTCAAAGCTCTAAAGAAAGGAAAGGGAGTCGAATGGAATGAGGATTGTGAGAAAGCTTTCCAGGCCTTGAAAGACTACCTTGGACAGGCACCGCTGCTATCAAAACCAGAAACAGGAGAAACATTATACATATACTTGTCCATCTCTGAAGCAGCCACAAGTTCTGTGCTAGTAAGACAGGAAGATGGGATCCAGAAACCAGTATACTACACCAGCAAAGCACTGTTACCAGCCGAAACAAGGTATTCGCCGGCTGAAAAAATGGCACTCGCTCTAATAACAGCAGCAAGGAAGCTAAGGCCATATTTCCAGGCTCACAAAATCGGAGTGTACACCAACTGCCCACTGAAATTAATCCTGTAAAAACCAGAAGTATCCGGGCGATTAACAAAGTGGGCGATCGAATTGAGTGAATTCGATGTAGAGTATCTCCCAAGAACAGCAATTAAAGCCCAGGCAGTAGCAGACTTTGTAGCAGAATTCACCGAGCCAAGTATAGAGGTGGCGAGAATGATGGTGGAGCAAAATAAGAAAACATTCAAATGGCAACTTCGTGTTGATGGCTCGTCAAACACGCACGGCAGCGGGGCAGGGGTAGTGGTGTCAACCCCAGAAGGAGATTCAGTCGAATGTGCCTTGCGTTTTGACTTTAAAGCTACTAACAATCAAGCTGAATACGAGGCACTCATAGCAGGATTGAAAGTTTGCATAATCCTAGGAGCAGATGAGGTAGAAATATTCAGCGACTCTCAAGTCGTGGTCAATCAGGTGTTAGACGAGTACCAGGCGAGAGATGAAAGCATGATCACCTACCTGAATTAGCAAAGGAACTTTTAGAAAGATTTAAAGAATACAGGATTGTTCACATCCCCCGAGAAGAAAATGAAAAGGCTGATGCCTTAGCCAAGTTGGCATCTGCCACAATCAACACCTGGCCCAAAAATATCTCTATGATCCACCTATCGCAGCCGAGTATAGTTAAAACAAAGGAAGTTGGGGCAGTCTTTGGCGAAAGGGACAGCTGGATCACACCAATCAAAGAATATCTCGTTAATGATGTACTTCCAAGTGACCCATTAGAAGCAAAGCGGCTGAAGTACAAAGCTACAAGATACTCAGTACTCAATGGAGAACTGTACAAAAGGGGGTACTCGAGGGCGCTGCAGAGATGTGTCGGACCTGAAGAAGCAGAAGGTATCCTGAGAAGCATACACAGCGGAAATTGTGGGAACCACGCAGGGGGTGCCAGCCTAGCCCACAAAACATTAAGGCAGGGTTTTTACTGGCCAACACTGTTCGCCGACTCCAAAAGGGTGGCAGCGAGATGTGAGGCGTGTCAGAAGATTGCCAATAACATCCGACAGCCACCTGAACTCTTGCAAAGTATTACCTCGCCTTGGCCATTCGCCATGTGGGGAATTGACTTGATCGGCCCAATGCCAACAGCAACTGGAGGAGCGAAGCATGCCATAGTAGCAGTGGATTATTTTACAAAATGGGTAGAGGCTGAGCCGTTGGTACACATAACAGAAGCAAACACCATAAGCTTTGTGAAGAAAAACATCCTGTACAGATTCGGGATACCAAATACCATCATCACAGACAATGGGACCCAATTCGATGGCCAGAAATTCAGGGAGCTATGTGATAAGTATGGCATCAACAACTACTACGCCTCTCCAGCACATCCACAGACAAATGGCCAGACTGAGGCAGTGAACAAAATCATAAAACATAACTTAAAGGCTAAATTGGCAGCAAAAAAGGGTAGCTGGGGAGATGAATTACCACAGGTACTTTGGGCATACCGAACCACGGAAAGGAGTTCGACAGGCGAGACCCCATATTCCATGGCGTATGGAGCTGAGGCTGTCATCCCCGTGGAAACATCTTTTTCTTCACCTTGGGTACAACTTTTTCAGCCAGAAATCAACATTGATATGCTAAAGTGCGGCCTAGATGAGTTAGAAGAAAGAAGAGAGCGCACGCAAATAAGGAATGTTGCGTACCAACAAAGGGTAGCTAGATATTACAACTCACATGTGCGTGAAAGAAGGTTCTCGCTGGGCGACTTAGTGCTGAAAAGGGTGAACCCAGGAACAAAAGACAAAGCTGCAGGGTCACTCGCGGACAAATGGGAAGGGCCTTATCAGATTACAGGCATAGCTGGCCACGGGGTATATCGCATCACTCGAGAAGGTTTCGGCGAACTACCCCGTCCATGCAATGCGCAGTACTTGAAGACATATTATCCTTAACTTGGGGATCAAGTTAAGGATTTTTTGTGAGTCTTTTATTCTTTACTTAGAATAGTTTCTGTGTTAGCATTTTCTTTATGACAGTATTAACAAAGTTGCAGGAAGTATTCAATAAAGAGTAATTTATTACTGAGAAATTATCGATTTCACTCGCCAAATACAAAAGGGCATTCGCCATCACACATTGCTATCATCACATAAAGATGAGTTTTATGCTCGCTGCAGCAAGAGCTAGTGAAGAATGACATCTAAAGTTATAGAAATTGGCAATCGCCATCACGGGAAAACAGAATCCCTATGAACGAGTGAGCCAACTAAAAACAACAAGGGGAGACGTCCCAATAAAAAACCAAAACTCAGCAATGGCAGCTGAACAAACAAAAAGTATATTAAAAACTCGGTGCATGGTCGGATAAATCCTGACAAACACTGAGTACGCCAAAATACAGCAATGGCAGCTGAATAAAAAATATAAGATATGCTAAAAAACTTGGTCCATGGTCGGATACGTCCTGACAAGCACTGAGTATGCCAAAAATATAGCAAAGGCAGCTGAATAGAGATATAAAATATGCTGAAAAAACTTGGCGAAAAACTAAAGCAAAGGCAGCTGAACAAAAAATAAAAGAATTTTATAACTTCTGTCATTTACAGTTGGAGGAACAAGAGAAATAAAAACCTACAGTCCTAGACAGTAAAGAAAGACCTAAAGCTCAACTAGCTGCAGGAGGACCCTCGCTGTCTTCCTCATCCTCCATCTCTTCTTCTGAAGGCCAGGTGACTTCCTCATCCCCTTCTGGCATAAACGGTTCATAGTTCCTTCCGGCAACAGGACCCAAGTCAGGTTCAGCGCCAGAACCAGAAAAACTGCCTTTCCGACCCGAGTAGTAAGTATTGAAGGCACGCTTACTGGGGATCTCCAAATGCATGGGATGAGGTTCAGTCATATTATAACGGCAGTGGGCTCTCCATCGTTTTATCTGCTCTTTAATCGAGTCCACACCGGTGGCCATGTGCTGCTGAAGAGACCTGTCGAAGCGCTTCAAAGCTTTTTCGTTCGAATGATCCTTCATGGCGAAGAACTTTTTCGCCTGCCTCATGCCTTTCTCAAACTCACGCAATAAAAGCGCATCATAGGCAGGGGATCTCTTGAAACGGTCAACCGCTTCAACCTCCAACACAGCCTTGAGGTCATTCAAAATAATTTCATGTGAGGCTAACTGGTTGCGCAAGTCCAAAGCCTCACGCTCTGCTTTTTCCTTCGCCTCCTCAACTAGTCGCTCAGTCTCAAAACGTGCTGCGAGTGATTCTTGATTAGCAGAGAGTTGCTCTCGCAGCAAACGGATTTCCTCCTCAGTAGCACCTAGTTTCTCTTCAGCAGCCAGTTGAGCCGAAAGGTGCCCATCTGCCGATTCTTTTAGCTGTGCAAGCTGCTGAACGTGGTTTTCCTCAGCCGAAAGCTTCTCAGCTTCCAAAAGAGAGGCTTGTTCTCGCAGGCGCTTCAAATCCCTCGACAAATAATTTCCTCGCCTGTGTTATCAGCCAACTCAGACAACATCTGAAAAGAAGAGAAAAACAGAAGTCAGGAAACGCGCAAAACAAAAATACATAAGTACAGCGAGAGGCTCACCAGAGAATGGCAGTTGAAAAAGAACTCCATTTTCCTGTTGCAGGATCCCTTCTTCATCTGTTCCCAACTCTCACCAACATAAACATCGTTGTTCATTATATGAGAACAAATCTCAGCAGCCGTGAAATCCGAGAGGGAGACAGACTCAACTCCCTTACCAGCTTCAGTTGGATCAGTGGGAGGATCTCCGTGAGCAACACCAGAACCGGATGCAGAAGCCCCATCCTGTCTGGACGACCCCGGTCTATCAGCTGGCCCTTGTCGACCAGATGACCCAGGCTGACCAACAAAAGAAGTATCCGGCTCATTCACGGCCGCCGGAAGAGGAGTCGCACTAGTTGGGGAAATGGTAGGAGTGCCAAAATTGTTTACCCCCTCCGGAAGAGAAGACTCAGCTAAGACTGGTTCCTCGGTAGAAGCCCCGAGGGCAGCAGTTTCAGTGGGAGTCTCAGCGATCACAGGCTCTTTAGCGACCTCCTCATCTGAAGAAACAACGTATTGCAAGACCCTTGACGCCCGCTTTAAGGGCCGTGCAGCATGTTCAGGTGTACTCCCTGCTGGGCGTTTTCCTCTGCCAGTTCTAGGGGCAAGATCGCTTGTTGGATCGAGAGGAACCTCAGGGACATCAGCGTCAAAAGTAGGAATATCACTGACTCCCCCTGAAGCACCAACCTTTTCTTTACCCTTACGACTGGGGGTAGCTGCAGCAGGAGTAGTCGCAGTAGTCGCCGCAGTAGTCGCAGCAGCAGGTGCAGTGGGAGTATTCGCAGCAGCTTCTGTGCGCATTGATGGCCGCCCCGACTCGACGCCTCCCACTAAAATCTCCTCCGCATCCTCGGCGTCGGAGGGATCATCACCATCCGGGCTGGCAATCCCTTCCTTGGCCAAACCAGCAGCATGCCTTTTGCTGGCGGCCTCGGAATTCTTCACCGCCCTGGCTTGCAAGTCGCAAACGGTGTCAAAATCGCACACTGCAAGAAAAATAAACAAAGTGTCAACTAACAGAATAAAATGAAACAGTAAAACAAAGAAGGAATGGACAAAGACTTACAGCGAGGAAGCCTTGCATGTAGGCGTGTGAAAATCCCCTCGGAAATCATTTTTTCCTCATCCAAGAGGAAGGACCTATCCCTTTCTCTGAAAGGGAGGACAGCTGCTGCGGCGAGGTGAGAAATCTCTCTATCTAGTAAAACAGGGGCCGCCTTCAACCAAGCTTCAGGCGATGCGAAGTGCCTGGGAACCTTCTTCGCCGAGAAATTGTGGCGACTACTGGCAGGCACATCACAACCCCACTCGCCACCAACGAAAAACCAGCTGTTCTTCCACCTCTTGTTCGAAGTGGGAAAGCCCCAGATGAACCCCTTTTTCTTCTCATCGCCGGAGATTTCTACTTGGCCGGGGTTTGCCACACCCTCAGGGATCCAGCTCTCCACGTGCGAAGAGATAAGGAAATACGTACCACCATGGCCCGCCTGCCTTAGCATATAAAAATGGCGGATTTCACGAGGAGTAGGGGGCCCGTAACCCTTCAACTTCCACGTGAGGCACAGGTACATCAATATTCTATAGCTATTTGGAGCGAGCTATGCCGGCGCAATTTGAGCCTCTGCAAGAAATCTGGCGATGAAAGGCTGAAGATGGAGAGTTACCCCACAGCTAAGCATGGCCCCGTAAATAGCGACTACATTTTCGGGAGGATTCCACACAGCCCGGTCGCCAGGTAACATAAGATTCACTGAGTCTGGCAGGTCAAAACGACTCTTGTATTTGCGAAGCTCAACCTCGCCGACCACATTTACCTCCGTATCAAAAGAACACGGACGGTTTGGCGAGAAGCGTAGCCTATCCCTCTGATGGTCTTCAACATCAGAGTCAACAATCGTCTGCGCATCCAGCAGAGATTCACGTGGAACCCTAGAAGCGCGTCGTCTACTGCTTGTTGGTCTAGAAGATTTCGGCATTGTTGGAGAACCGCTGTTAGAAGATGAAGGAGAGATGTTAGGGATAAAAACATCTTCAGAAGGCGGAACATAAATAGAAATTGGGACCGGAGAATCCGGACGAAAATTACGAATCAAAGATTCGATTTTGTCCGCAGTACTTTTATCACCAAGCTCCATGGCTTGCATCATCCGATTAAAAAGAGAAGAGCGTAAAGAAGGGTCCATAAGAACTCACCAGAAAACCCTAGATTCGCGAAAGGTTCGTAGAGAGGCAGGAATAATCGATTCCTGTGAACCGTCTGATAATAGAAAGCACAGGTAAAGGACTATAGCAAGTACTCGAAGGAATAAGGTAGATAAAAACCAAGAATCAAACTGCTCTTTTCTGCTCTGAGAAAACCAGTGGAGAAATAAATGGAAAGAATGAAATGGAGAAAAGGAAACGATCAGGCCTTAAAAAGAGGGAGTTTCAAAATTCAAAAAAGAAAATCAAGTAAAAGGATATGCAATTAATGAGAATGACAGCCACAGTGACCAGCCGCAATAGTCACCATCAGAAAACAGACATGTGGCATCTCGGGGAAAGCCAAGCGATCAAAATGTCTCTTCATCTGTCAAGTAAGTGGAAGTGTCAGCAATTGTATGGACCAAGTTGAAAGCTTACACCGGAAGAATCAATTAATCAATATAGCGCGTGACAAAAAGGAAAGAGGGGGTTATTACAAAATGCGTCGAAATCTTACAAGTATAAATATAAATACTACTCGCAGAGACAAACAAAGCAAGAAGAACAAATCATTCTCCCAGCTCGGAGTATTTGTGGGGGTATTGTTGTATGCATAAATTCGCCAACCTGACACGTCATCAAAAAGAGTCAACAAAGATTGCCACGTCACTCATTGACCGGGTCAATGAAGGAAATGTGACAAGTCAATGTCAAAGTACCTCGAAACCAAAAAGGTCAAAAACATGCTCGCCGAAACTGGATATGTACTCGCCAAATCTAGATATATGGTCGCCGAAGAAACGAAACCCAGAAATAAATGTACTCGCTGCACCAGCATACTGGGCCTGAACCGACTCGGCAGAAACACGGAAATAAACCCTACACTTTAGAAAACCCATAACAGCAAGGAATCAAGGGGGGAAAAGGAGAAGACCTATCTGTATCCGTAGCAACGTGGGATTCCCAGGACAAATCTGAAAGGAAATCCTACTATGAGCAGGACTAAAATCAAGGGAAAACCCTAAATATCATGTATAAATAGAACCACCTATCCCACGAGGAAGGGGTTCAGAAATTGAGAGAGAAGAGAGCAATTGTAAGAGAGATCTAAGCGTGTAACAAGGCAACGAAAACCTAGTATTATTTTTCTGCCCTCAGGGGCGCCGTGGTTTTTTCCCATTCAAGGGTTTTCCACGTAAAATCTGTCTTTTGCATGCGTTCTTAATTTTCTTGTTTTATATTAAATTGATATAATTGTTGAGTGCGTGGCAATCCAAATTTCACCGTCAACAACTTTCTTCTCCACTTGAGTCATTTTCCTCTTGACTCAATTCCTCTTTCTCACTAGCACTTTTGCTTTTATGGGAGGAGGCAAAAGCTAGAAGATTAGCCATGAGCTCTTCATCATCCGAAGACTTATCTTCCTCATAAGAGTCATCACTACTTCCACTTCAAGTGGCGGCCATCACTTTTCCCTTCTTCTTCTCATTGTGATTTGCACATTCGGGGGCAAAGTGACCTATGCCACCACACTCGAAACATCGGACCCCTTTCCTTTCGGTCCTATCTTGCCTAGGTTCAAGCTTCTCGAAAGAGCCTTTTTTCTTCAAATCTTGACCTTTTGATCCAAAGCTCTTTCTTCTAAACTTCATAACCTTGTTGAACCTTTTTACAAACAAGGCAAGGTCTTCATCCGAATCAATCTTCTTTGCCTCCTTTTCATCCTTGGAGGTTTTCAAAGCAATTTCTTTTTTCTTTTTAGGAGGTGTGGAGATAGGACCCTTCCTAGACTCATAAGCTAGAAGTCTCCCAATCACCTCACTCGGTTTCATATCCTTGTATCCATTATTTTCTTCTAAAGCCGTTACTTTTGATTCAAACCTATCCGGAAGAGATCTCATAATCTTTTACTTGATTCTCCTATCTGAATATGGATCACCAAGTTGATGACTTTGGTTGACTATGTCCATTAACTTGATCTCGAAGTCGTTGAAGCACTCATTCTCCTCCATCTTAAGCTTCTCAAATTGAGTTTGGAGGACTTGAAGCTTAGAGTCCTTCACCACTTCGGTTCCCTCATGTGCAGTCTCTAGGATGTCCCAAGCCTCCTTAGCTATCCTAGTATTTTGAATCAATTTGTATTTATTTTCGTCTATAGCACACAAGATGGCATGCATCACCTTCCTATTCCACTTTGAAGCCTCAAACTCTTGCGCGTTCCATTGCGCCTTTGGCTTCAATACTTCTTCTCCTCCACCATCAGGAGTCATCTTAGGTAGATGATCATATCCGTCTTCCACCGCCATCCATGCACGGTCATGAATTTAACATATGTAGGATTCCATCTTCCCTTTCCATTGTGAATAGTTCAATCCGGTAATAAGTGGAGGCCTTGTGCTTGAAGCACCTTCGTTGCCACCACCATTTCCACCGTTTCCACCCATAGTGTTTATGAATGAATGAAATGAATGCAAATGTATGAATGATCAAAAATCACACAAAATGCAAAACACACCAAAATAAGCAAGGATCACTTATGTATGTCTAGAAACCCGCTCTGATACCAATTGAAACAAATTATAGCATGGTGTGTATAAAACTATCTAGAGGGGGGTGAATAGATTTTAAGCTTATTACCCAATTTTTCGTGATTAGTCAAAATTACAAAATTACCCCTAAATAGATAAAGCAATAAATCAAGTATAAAATGCGGAAATTAAATAACACTTGATTTTTACGTGGAAACCCTCACGGGAAAAACCATGGGCTAGTAAGTAAGCCACACTCGAACCTCGAATCCACTAAATGTGTAAAACGATTACAACCTAATCCCGAAGTAATCACACACCTACCTAATCCCGGTATGAGTGAACCTAGTCCGATTGCTTGCGAATTAAGCAACCTAATCCCGGTAACAACACAAGACTTAATTCTCTAAAAAGAGATTAACACCCTAAGTGAATATATGAATATTAAAATGCAACATAGAGCAAGGGAAACCCTATATGCTTATCTAAGATGATGAATTTGCAGTTAAAAACAATCCTAGATATTAAAGCTAAATGACATGTCAATTAGCTTAGATAATCATAGATTATAGAAACCTATATATCTATCATAAAAACAACACTCAATCAAATCAACACAACAATCTCTATCTTGAATATTAGAATATAATCTAAGAACAATCAAGTAATAAAAGAGATGCTATAATAAATTAAACACTAACTATGTATGATAAAAGTGAAAAACTTACCAAAGCAAGTGTGATGATGAAGGACCCATGCAAGCAAGCATCCTAGATATGCTAGAGAATGCTAGATGAACTTTGATGCAAATGGATTTTGGTTTGAGTGTTTAATGAGCAAACTTGATTGCTTACTCTCTTAAAAATCTCTCTTTTTAAAGTAGGGTTCTTGATGATTAAAGAGTCACATTCAGAACAAGAGAAAGTGATGTATTTATAGGCATGAAAAACAGAGCATGTGAAAAGACAAGTTTGCCCCTGCAACGCACCGATCGGCGGTTTCGATCGGCGGCCAGGCCACCGATCATAACCACCGAATTGGCCCAAGAGGAACAGGGGACCAACGGCGGTTTCATTCGGTGGTTTCGTGACCGCCGATCTAACCGCCGAATCAAACCTGAGATTAAAAAAATCAATCAGGTATAAACGGCAGTTTCAATCGGTGGTTTCGTGACCGCCGATTCAACCGTCGAATTAGACCGAGAGATAAAATCAATCAGGTCTTGAACGGCGGTTTCAAATGACGGTCGTGACGGTCGACCGTGACCGCAGAATTGCTCCATACACTACTGGAAGCAAACGGTGGTTTCATTCTGCGGCCAGGCCGCCGATCATAACCGCCGATCACCAACAAAGGTGAAAACCAAGGAGAAGCCAAGGGCATTCTCCGTAGGCGGTCCTCGCGCTAATCCAAGCACATTCTAGTGCATGCGCGGACGTTTTCGAAGACTATCGGGAAATGAATTACAAGACAACAAGACACAATTACACAAAACAAAATATAACAAATAAGTGCAAGTGTGAAATGTGACAAGTGAAGAGAATGCACACATATGCAATGTATGTTAAGTGAGTGTGTGCAACTAATCTCTTTAAAGAAAAGTAAGCTCATAGGAATTTACCTTCGGTGCTTATCAAGACAAGGTCTTCAAAGGGCTTGAGCAATAACACCGATACCTAGGCTACCCTTACAAAGAACCCCTAACATGTGGTTTGTCCACGAAATGAGCCAATCAACAAATGGGAACCTTACACCCTTCAAGTCATCCAATGACCACCCTATTGACTCCCTGTAGTGAAACTAATTACGGTGTGTATAAAAGTAATCTAGAGGGGGGGGGGGGGGGGGGGGGGGGTGTGAAACAAATTATAGCACGGTGTGTATAAAACTATCTAGAGGGGGGGGGGGGTGGGGTGAATAGATTTTAAGCTTATTACCCAATTTTTAGTGATTAGTCAAAATTATGAAATTACCCCTAAATAGATAAATCGATAAATCAAGTATAAAAAGCGGAAATTAAATAACGCTTGATTTTTACGTGGAAACCCTCACGGGAAAAACCACGGGCTAGTAAGTAAGCCACACTCGAACCTCGAATCCACTAAATGTGTAAACGATTACAACCTAATCCCGGAAGTAATCACACACCTACCTAATCCCGGTATAAGTGAACCTAGTCCGATTGCTTGCGAATTAAGCAACCTAATCCCGGTCGCAACACAAGACTTAATTATCTAAAAAGAGATTAACACCCTAAGTGAATATATGAATATTCAAATGCAACATAGAGCAAGGGAACCCTATATGCTTACCTAAGATGATGAATATGCAATTAAAAACAATCCTAGATATTAAAGCTAAATGACATGTCAATTAGCTTAGATAACCATAGATTAGAGAAACCTAGATATCTATCATAAAAACAACACTCAATCAAATCAACACAACAATCTCTATCTTGAATGTTAGAATATAATCTAAGAACAATCAAGTAATAAAAGAGATGCCATAATAAATTAAACACTAATTATGTATGATAATAGTGAAAAACTTACCAAAGCAAGTGTGATGATCAAAAACCCATGCAAGCAAGCATCCTAGATATGCTAGAGAATGCTAGATGAACTTTGATGCAAATGGTTTTTGGTTTGAGTGTTTGATGAGCAAACTTGATTGCTTTCTCTCTTAAAAATCTCTCTTTTTAAAGTAGGGTTCTTGATGATTAAAGAGTCACATTCAGAACAAGAGAAAGTGATGTATTTATAGGCATGAAAAACAAAGCATGTGAAAAGACAAGTTTGCCCTTGAAACGCACCGATCGGCGGTTTCAATGGGCGGCCAGGCCGCCGATAATAACCGCCGAATTGGCCCGAGAGGAACAGGGGACCAACGGCGGTTTCATTCGACGGTTTCGTGACCGCCGATCTAACCGTCGAATCAAACCTGATATTAAAAATTCAATCAGGTATGAAACGGCGGTTTCATTCGGGACCACCGATTCAACCGCCGAATTAGGCCGAGAGATAAAATCAATCAGGTCTTGAACGGCGGTTTCGAACGGCGGTCGTGACCGCCGATCATAACCGCAGAAATGCTCCATACACTATTGGAAGCAAACGGCGGTTTCATTCGGTGGCCAGGCCGCCGATCATAACCGCAGATCACCAACAAAGGTGAAAACTAAGGAGAAGCCAAGGGCATTCTCCGTAGGCGGTCCTCGCGCTAAACCAAGCACATTCTAGTTCATGCGCGGACATTTCCGAAAACAATCGGGAAACAAATTACAAGACAACACGACACAATTACACACAACAAAATATAACAAATAAGTGCAAGTGTGAAATGTGACAAGTGAAGAGAATGCACACATATGCAATGTATGTTAAGTGTTTGTGTGTGCAACTAATCTCTTTAAAGAAAAGTAAGCACATAGAAATTTACCTTCGGTGCTTATCAAGACGAGGTCTTCAAAGGGCTTGAGCAATAACACCGATACCTAGGCTACCCTTACAAAGAACCCCCAACATGTGGTTTGTCCATGAAATGAGCCAATCAACAAATGGGAACCTTACAATCTCCCTCTTTGGCTATTTCGTGACAAAACCACCACTCACATTGATTCCTCACATTAAAATAGAAACAACGGGATAACTATGATATCCTATAGTACAAAGAGATAAGAAAATAAAACTTCAAGTCTTCAATCTCTTGTAGAATAATCAAGCCCTGAAAAGAAAGTTTCTAACATTTCCAATACAAGTAAAAAGTGAGATGAATCAAGTGAGAACAAAAACAAGCATTTGCATTTGTAAACAATTAGGCACAACATTATGAAATGTATGTGTATGCAATGCTCTCCCTCAACGGGTTACTCCCCCTCAATGAATGTTCTCCCCAATATGCACAATTGCTTCTATATTTTGCAACTCCCCTTACCATATACTACTCCCCCTTTTTGTCATGATATAGGCAAAGGAGTAGTCCCCGACCGGGTCACTCATAGCAACGAGAGATAGAAGCATGCAAGATTTGCATAATTAATATAAGTCACATTATGCATCTCAATTAATTTGGAGAGAAACAAGGAGATTTATTTGAAAGAAAATGTGTGAATCAAACATGCTTTGCATACAAGACATGTAGCATTCAAGTCCAAAATACAATGATATTTGGCAAAGCAAATGACAAAGGTTTCTAATAAGAATTCAAACAAATTTCACCAATGTCATGAGTAAAGCAAGGATATAGAATATATTGATTTCAATTTAAGAACAACTATATCCAACTTTATAAGCGAAACATGGCATGAACGACTTTGCACCCTATTTGATTTTTCCGGATAAGATATCCGTATGATAGTAGCCATGTTCAACCAATAAAGAAGGAGAGACATTTGGAATGTAAATTCCTTTGAACGGATACAAGATCCTTTATTCATTTTGAGTCTCATAAGCTTTCACACAAGGTTTTGCATTTAAAGAGTATGCAATCATCAATTCATGCTTTTCATGTGAGCATGTTATATGAATTTCATGCTTTTTCATTTGACATTAGCATGTTATTTAAGAAACATCATGTCATGGAGATAATCATAGGTCATTCAAATCATACTTCCTACATACATCTCCTAGTCCAAAAATGCATGTTTGAACATAAATATGACATGGATTGTAAACAAGCAAGTTTCACACTTATTGAATAGAAAACATATATACATATGTGCAACCAAGCTTACTCAAACAATTAAAAGAAGAGGCATAAGTTATTTAGAATTTTTTGCAAGATACAAGAATGCAAAATAGCTCTCTTTGCTTGAGTTCCCCATATGGGGTCAAATAACAAAACACATCACTCCACAAGACATATCCCAATAGATCTACTTAGTGTTTTAAATCGAGTAGAATCTAAGGGTTTAGTAAATAGATCCGCAAGTTGATCATTAGTACCTACATGTTCAAGTACTATGCATTTATTTTCAACAAGCTCTCTAATGAAATGATGGCGGATGTCAATATGCTTAGTTCTAGAATGTTGCACCGGATTCTTGGAAATATTAATGGCACTCATGTTATCATAAAAGAGAGTGAGAGTACCTTGGTTGAATCCATAGTCTACTAGCATTTGCTTCATCCATAGGAGTTGTGTGCATCCACTCCCCGCGGCTATGTACTCGGCCTCGGCCGTGGACAAGGAAATCGAGTTTTGCTTCTTGCAAAACCAAGACACCAAATTGTTGCCTAGGAATAAGCAACTGCCCAAGGTGCTTTTCCTATCATCGCAATTTCCTACCCAATCCGCATCACTAAAGCCTACAAGACTAGCATTAGTGTCAAAAGAGTACCAAATCCCATAGTTGGATGTCCCATTCACATAGCGAATGATTCTCTTTACGGAAGAGAGATGGGACTCCTTAGGATCCGCTTGGTACCTAGCACACACACCCAAACTAAAAGATATATCGGGCCTACTTGCGGTCAAATAAAGCAAGCTACCTATCATGCCCCGATATAAAGTTTGTTCCACACTTTTACCACTAGCATCATTGCTTAGCTTCAAAGTGGTACTCATGGGTGTATCACAATGTTTGGCATTCTCTAAACGAAACTTCTTCACCAGGTTTTTGGCATATTTGGCTTGGGTTATGAATATCCCATCATCTAATTGCCTAATTTGCAAACCTAGGAAGTAACTAAGCTCACCAACAAGACTCATCTCAAATTCATGAGACATGACATCAACAAATTGTTGGACCTTGGTGTTGTTGGTGGAGCCAAATACAATGTCATCAACATAGATTTGAGCTATAAATAACTCATCTTTGTTTCTCTTGATGAACAAGGTCTTGTCAACACTACCTCTTGTGTAGTCATTGTCAACAAGAAATTGAGTGAGGCGCTCATACCAAGCCCTCGGTGCTTGTTTCAACCCATATAGTGCCTTCTTGAGGCGATAGACATGGTTGGGGTGGTGTGCATCCACAAACCCCTTGGGTTGTTCAACAAACACTTCCTCTTGCAAGAAGCCATTGAGGAAGGCACTCTTGACATCCATTTGGTGCAATTTGAACTTGTGCACACAAGAAATGGACAAGAGAAGCCTGATGGACTCTAAACGGGCAATGGGAGCAAAAGTCTCCTCAAAGTTGATACCCTCAATTTGAGAGTATCCTTGTGCTACAAGTCTAGCCTTGTTCCGCACTGTGTTGCCATCCTCATCGGATTTGTTCCTATAAATCAACTTAATGCCTATCACATGAGTGTTTTTAGGCCTAGGAACAAGAGTCCAAACCTCATTCCTTTCAAATTGGTTTAGCTCTTCTTGCATGGCTAGAACCCAAAATTCATCATTTAAGGCTTCATCAACCTTTTTGGGTTCAATTTGAGAGGTGTAGCATGTGTAGCTAATTAGATTAGCTATTTGACGCCTAGTTCTAACACCTTCATTCACATCTCCAATAACATCCTCTTTGTTATGGAGCCTTCTAATCCATGGAGCGGGTTCATTAGAGTCCAAGAGAGGGACTCTAGTAATAGGTTGTGTGACTTCATTAATGTCATTGGACGTGAGTCACCACAACCCTCTCCAAAGGAGAGTCATCATCTAAAACTTCCTCCTCCTCATGGTCATTAGACTTGAGCCTTGTATCATCAATAACAACATTCGATGATTCCATGACGGTTCGAGTCTTCAAGTTGAAAACTCTATAGGCTCTACTATTCAAGGCATAGCCAATAAAGATACCCTCATCACTCTTAGCATCAAACTTGCCAAGTTGATCACGGTTATTTAAAATGTAGCATTTGCTTCCAAATGTTTGGAAGTAGCTAACATTTGACTTCCTACCCTTCCATAACTCATAGGAGGTGTTTTAAGATCCGGGCCTTAGGAAAACACGATTCCCTATATAGCAAGCCGTATTGACGGCTTCGGCTCATAGGTTCCTAGGGACATTATTGCTAATCAACATCACTCGGGCCATCTCTTGAAGGACCTTATTCTTCCTCTCAACAACTCCATTTTGTTAAGGTGTCCTAGGAGCCGAGAACTCATGGAAGATGCCTAAGCTATTGCAATAGTTTTCAAAAGAGGCATTCTCAAATTCCCTCCCATGGTCACTTCTAATCCGTTTAATGCTTTTAAAGTTAGAATTCATTTCATTTTGTATTTTAGTACAAAGCATTTTAAACTTATCAAAAGTTTCGGATTTTTCTCTAAGAAAATATGTCCATGTAAATCGAGAGAAATCATCAACACAAACAAAAATGTATCTCTTTCCACCTAAACTCTCGGTTTGCATAGGACCCATGAGATCCATGTGGAGAAGCTCTAAATGCTCCTTGGTGTAGAGATACTTGCCCTTTCCATGCATGCTTTTAGTTTGTTTTCCTTGTTGGCAAGGTCCACAAATACCATTGGCTTTCTTCCCAAGCTTAGGGAGGCCACGCACACACTCGAACTTTCCAAGGGTTCTTAAATCCCTAAAGTTCATGTGGCCAAGTCTTTCATACCACAACTTTATTTGCTCATCCATGGACACATTGTTTGAGACTATTCTAGCTTCAAGACAATAGCAATTGTCGCTAGATCTCATAACTTTCAATAAGGTTTGTCCATCGGGCTTTAGGATCGAGCAATCATCTTTACAAAACAAGACGGAATATCCTTCATCACTTAGATGTGAAATGCTTATTAAATTGGCTTTCAAGCCATCAACAAATAAAGCATCGGATAATGAGGGTAATCCGGGAACGGAAATGGTTCCTTTCCCTACAACTTTCTTTTTTGATCCATCACCAAAAGTGACATATCCTCCTTCCTCCATAACAAGAGTCTCGAAGAAACTCTTGTTTCCGGTCATGTGCCTAGAGCACCCACTATCTAAATACCAAAAATTAGAAGAATTTGCCTTCAAGGCTATTTGAGCAACATGGCAAACATTTTCATTCTTTCTAATCCACCTAGAAACAATCTTAGCTTTCTTAGTGGTCTTTGGTACATGTGCTCTAGATGTCCTAGGATCATGCATGATAATATTATCATTCCTAGGAACATGCATCATGGCTCTTTTCTTTTTCTTCTCTATCATGCTTCTAGTTGTGCACATTTTTATATATCGAAAGCAATGTGGTCTAATATGACCATCAAATCCACAAAAATGACATATACGAGTAAAATAAGGAATCATACCTTGTCCTTGTCTTTGTGGATGAAAGGGTTCAATCCTTCTTCGTTGTTGAACCGGTCTAGATTGCTTCCTAGCTTGAGGTTGCATGATAGGTCTCTTTCCTTTGTGAGCCAATTGTGGAGGAATGTTGGCTTGAGGGACCCTAGGGGGTTGAGCTTGAGTTTGCCTTCTTGGCCTCATCTTCACTTGTGCATTTGAACATTGTCCTACTTCTAACTTCTTTCTAGGAATTTGCACATATGAAGTTTCTTCGTTCTTCAAACCCTCGACAACCACGGTCTTGTTAGAGGTTAAGATCTTCTTGCCATCTTCATACCCAAGACCCCTCTTGTCACATGGACTCTTTCCAACACCAATCATATGGTCAAGCTTCTTGGTGCTAGAATCCATCCTAGTCATAGAATCTCTAACTTCTTCAAGCTCCCTCTTTAGACTTTCTTCATTCCTCCTAGACAAGACTAACTCCTCTCTTAGCTTATCTTCCATATTCTTGAATTTTTCCACTTGTTCACCTAAATGGTCATTATGAGATGCAAGCTTAAGATTTTCTTCTCTCAACATCTTGATCTTTCTTGTGCTCTTGATTGCTAAATCATTAAACTCGGCGTGATATTTAGCAAGCACCTTTTTCTCCACAAATCCATTTATGGAGTTAGAAGAGAAATCACTTTCATCTTCACTTGAGTCATTTTCCTCTTGACACATTTCCTCTCTCTCACTAGCACTTTTGCTTTTATGGGAGGAGGCAAAAGCTAGGAGATTAGCCATGAGCTCTTCATCACTTCAAGACTTATCTCCCTCAATGAAGTCATCACTACTTCCACTCCAAGTGGCGGCCATCACTTTTCCCTTTTTCCTCTCATTGTGATTTGCACATTCGGGGGCAAAGTGACCTATGCCACCACACTCGAAACATCGGACCCCTTTCCTTTCGGTCCTTTCTTGCCAAGGTTCAAACTTCTTGAAAGAGCCCTTTTTCTTCAAATCTTGACCTTTTGATCCAAAGCCCTTTCTTCTAAACTTTATAACCTTGTTGAACCTTTTTACAAACAAGGCAAGGTCTTCATCCGAGTCAACCTTCTTTGCCTCCTTTTCATCCTTGGAGGTTTTTAAAGCAATTCCTTTTTGCTATTTAGTGGGTGTGGAGATAGGCCCTTTCCTAGACTCATAAGCTAGAAGTCTCCCAATCACCTCACTCAGCTTCATATCCATATATCCACTATTTTCTTCTAAAACCGTCACCTTCGATTCAAACCTATCGGGTAGAGATCTCATAATCTTTTGCTTGATTCTCCTATCCGAATATGGATCACCAAGTTGATGGCTTTGGTCAACTATATCCATCAACTTGATCTCGAAGTCGTTGAAGCACTCATTCTCCTCCATCTTAAGCATCTCGAATTGAGTTTGGAGGACTTGAAGCTTAGAGTCCTTCACCACTTCGGTTCCCTCATGTGCAATATCTAGGATGTCCCAAGCCTTCTTAGCTATCCTAGTATTTTGAATCAATTTATATTGATTTTCATCCATAGCACACAAGATGGCATGCATCGCCTTCCTATTCCACTTTGAAGCCTCAAACTTTTGCGCGTTCCATTGCGCCTTAGGCTTCAATACTTCTTCTCCTCCACCATCGGGAGTCATCTTGGGTATATCATATCCGTCTTCCACCGCCATCCATGCACGGTCATGAATTTGGCATATGTAGGATTCCATCTTCCCTTTCCATTGGGAATAGTTCAATACGGTAAGAAGTGGAGGCCTTGTGCTAGAAGCACCTTCGTTGCCACCACCATTTCCACCGTTTCCACTCATAGTGTTTATGAATGAATGAAATGAATGCAAATGTATGAATGATCAAAAATCACACAAAATGCAAAACACACAAAAATAAGCAAGGATCACCTATGTATGTCTAGGAACCCGCTCTGATACCAATTGAAACAAATTATAGCAAGGTGTGTATAAAACTATCTAGAGGGGGGGGGGGGGGGGGGGGGGGGGGTGAATAGATTTTAAGCTTATTACCCAATTTTTCGTGATTAGTCAAAATTACGAAATTACCCTTAAATAGATAAAGCAATAAATCAAGTATAAACAGCGGAAATTAAATAACACTTGATTTTTACGTGGAAACGCTCACGGGAAAAACCACGGGCTAGTAAGTAAGCCACACTCGAACCTCGAATCCACTAAATGTGTAAACGATTACAACCTAATCCCGGAAGTAATCACACACCTACCTAATCCCGGTATAAGTGAACCTAGTCCGATTGCTTGCGAATTAAGCAACCTAATCCCGGTCACAACACAAGACTTAATTCTCTAAAAAGAGATTAACACCCTAAGTGAATATATGAATATTCAAATGCAACATAGAGCAAGGGAAACCCTATATGCTTATCTAAGATGATGAATATGCAATTAAAAACAATCCTAGATATTAAAGCTAAATGACATGTCAATTAGCTTAGATAATCATAGAATAGAGAAACCTAGATATCTATCATAAAAACAACACTCAATCAAATCAACACAACAATCTCTATCTTGAATGTTAGAATATAATCTAAGAACAATCAAGTAATAAAAGAGATGCCATAATAAATTAAATACTAATTATGTATGATAATAGTGAAAAACTTACCAAAGCAAGTGTGATGATCAAAGACCCATGCAAGCAAGCATCCTAGATATGCTAGAGAATGCTAGATGAACTTTGATGCAAATGGTTTTTGGTTTGAGTGTTTGATGAGCAAACTTGATTGCTTTCTCTCTTAAAAAACTCTCTTTTTAAAGTAGGGTTCTTGATGATTAAAGAGTCACATTCAGAACAAGAGAAAGTGATGTATTTATAGGCATGAAAAACAGAGCATGTGAAAAGACAAGTTTGCCCCTGAAACGCACCGATCGGCGGTTTCAATCGATGGCCAGGCCACCGATAATAACCGCCGAATTGGCCCGAGAGGAACAGGGGACCAACGGCGGTTTCATTCGACGGTTTCGTGACCGCCGATCTAACCGTCGAATCAAACCTGAGATTAAAAAATCAATCAGGTATGAAACGGCGGTTTCATTCGGGACCGCCGATTCAACCGCCGAATTAGGCCGAGAGATAAAATCAATCAGGTCTTGAATGGTGGTTTCGAACGGCGGTCGTGACCGCCGATCATAACCGCAGAAATGCTCCATACACTACTGGAAGCAAAGGCGGTTTCATTCGGTGGCCAGGCCGCCGATCATAACCGCGGATCACCAACAAAGGTGAAAACTAAGGAGAAGCCAAGGGCATTCTCTGTAGGTGGTCCTCGCGCTAAACCAAGCACATTCTAGTGCATGCGCGGATGTTTCCGAAAACAATCGGGAAACGAATTACAAGACAACACGACACAATTACACACAACAAAATATAACAAATAAGTGCAAGTGTGAAATGTGACAAGTGAAGAGAATGCACACATATGCAATATATGTTAAGTGTTTGTGTGTGCAACTAATCTCTTTAAAGAAAAGTAAGCACATAGAAATTTACCTTCGCTGCTTATCAAGACGAGGTCTTTAAAGGGCTTGAGCAATAACACCGATACTTAGGCTACCCTTACAAAGAACCCCCAACATGTGGTTTGTCCACGAAATGAGCCAATCAACAAATGAGAACCTTACAGGGTGAATAGATTTTAAGCAATTTTACCCAATTTTCGTTTAAGGCCAAGATTACAAAAATGCCTCTAACTAGTCAATTTATATAGCAAGTGTAATATGTGCGGAATTTAAATTAACACTTGATATTTACGTGGAAACCCTCACGGGAAAAAAATCACGTGCTGTTTTGTGCGCCACACACGGACCTCAAATCCACTAATTGAAATGGAGTTTACAACCTATGTTGACCTCGTCAAACACTCCAGTCTATAACCCCCCACTTCTACCCGCGGGCCTTTAAAAGTGGTTCTAGTCCAATTTGCTTGTGGCCTAAACACTCTTAGCCACAAGGCTTACTTCTCAATGAAGAGATAAAAAGGGCCTATGTGAATATATGATAATATTCAAAAAGCAAACAAAGCTAGGGAACTTTAGATGCTTATCTAGGATTATTAGATGACAATAAATACAATCCTAGATATCAATTAGCTAAATGACATGTCATGAAGCTTAGCTAAACATAGATTAGGCAATCCTATGATATAGCTATCAAAATACAACTCTCAAACAATCAATACACTAATCTCAATCTTGTATCTAAAATATATATGAATAGCATACAAGTGACAATATGAGATTGCTTGTTAAGAAAGACACAAAATATGTAAGATATTAGTGAAAAGCTTACCAAGCAAAGTGTGTTAAAGAAACCATGCAAAATGACATATAGATGATCATGGAAAAGTGTTTGAGTAATCAAAGGTGAGTTCTTTAGTGAAAATTTTCTCTTGGAAAAATATTCTAAGTAAAAATATGATTTTTAACTCTCTTTGTCGACCTAGAAATGAAAGAGGCATATTTACAGAGTGTCAAAATGAAGTGACAACGTTTTGAAAAGTTGACACAAAAATTGCCTTGACCGCTGTTCACCCGCTGTACGTAGGGCGGGTGTACAGCGGTTCACCTGGGATTGCGAAGAACATGTTCTTCATGACCGCCCTACGTAGGGTAGATTCCATGCAACCTAGGGGCGGTTGCTCTTGGGTCTGGAGAGCCGCCCTTCACCCGTTGTTCGTAGAGCGGTTTTTAGGCAGACCATCAGGTGTGAAAAACATCACCAATGGCACCGCTATTGATGAGAATCAAGAAGCTTCACCAACGGATCCATTTCATGTTCCAGTTGGGCCAGTTACAAGGGGCCAAGAGGATCAAAGAAGCATTTAATGATGGGCTGATTCTGAGTTGCTGAAGTTCAAGTTCGGCCCAAATCCGAGCTGAACTTCGTGGGCCTCTACAGAGAGCATCTGAAGTCGGATTGTCTATTATAATATGTTTTCGGAAAGCCCAAGACGAGCCCTACAGATGTTATGAAGACTCCGGCATCTGTAAAAGATCACAACAGGCCCAAAATCAGCAATCTAGTTTGTTGCGCGAAGATTTGATGCTGAGGAGTCCGAATTTCAGTTTTCCTTATTGGTTTCTAATGAATAATGAATTGATTTGTTTCCAAATATTAAGGGCTGATTTGTTTCCAAAATATAGCCTTCCAAATAGGGAGCAAGTCAATTCGTTGATTGTTTTAGTTTATTTTCTTTACCGTTTGTAAGGCATTAATTGCCAAATATTTATTTCCTTTTAAGTTTTAGGGTTTCAGTATTTAAGGGACGTATTGATGTATTATTTGACATAATAGACTTGATTTGAATGAAATTTGAGAGAATTTTCTCTTTTGTTCTTTGAGAACTAATTGGAACTTATCAGATTTCTCTGTGGCGTTCCTCCTTGACTTATCAATCGAGTATTCCATCCTTGATTGTGGCGTCCTCCTTCATACCAAGGTTCACATCTCATTATAGGTGTTGGGTCGCGGTTTCCATCCGAACCAGAGGTTAGAACGATCTTAGGCATCAATCGTGATACAATCGACGAGGTTCGTATCAGCTGTTCACCCGCTGTATGTAGGGCGGGTGTACAGCAACTAAGAGCAAATTTGCTCAAAGCCCCATATGGCGCTGTTCGTAGGGCGCCTGTAGGGCGGGTGAACAGCGCCCATACTTTTACACAATGCAACCTAGTTCTAATCATGTCATGGCATTTGAACTACTAGATGCAATCAATAAAAAATGCAAGAAGAGATATTATATAATCATGAATGCACAGATAAAAAGACACATATATACACAAAGTATGGAAATGAATGGAATGTGTGTGTGTGCAACTAAATCTCTTCAAAGCAAAGTAAGCACTAGAAATTTACCTTTGGTGCTTCTTCTCTTGAGGTCTTGAAGGTCTAAGCTACCCTTACAACAACCCCAATTGTGGTTTGTCACCGAAATAAGCCAATCAAACTTGAGGAACTTACATGTAGTATCTCAAAACTTTGATCAATTCCTTCTCTTGTTCCGGTTGCAAGTCTGATGCGATGATGACCATATGTGTTTCATTTCTCCCAAGGAATGTATACTTTATGGTAGATGGTAGCAGCTTGAATTCTAAGATAGGAGAGGAAGTTGTGCGTGGTAGCTCATCCCAAAGAATGTGCTCCCCGGTTTCCTCTTCTTCCATTGTGGCGCTAGCCCAGACTAACATCTCTAACCAGTCTAGTTCTTGTCCCTCCTCTATTTCATGGTCTTCACAAGCCATCGAGTCAAGGATATTCTTCTCAGAAAATTTTTCCACTAACACATCTTCAATGGCGCCTTCCATATCTCTTGAGTGAACAATTATATACTATATAGAGTTGATATTAGCAAGAGTACTGGAAACAGTTAATACTACTATCTAAAATGCCTTAATTATCCTAATTACCTCTTCCTACTCATAATATATAACACAATTGTGTGTGTGTGTGAGCTAATATGCAAATAGTCATGTTATTCCCTAATTAAATCTCAAGTTAAAGCACACATCATGAATTCCATCTTCCTTCAGACCAACCTATCAACCTAGCATGCAAATATCTCTAGATGTTATCTAATGGATTCTCCCTTCTATTTCTCCAAATCTTAGCAACATAACATCACTATATAATCAAGAGTCAAAGAAGATGTGGAAAGAAAGAAAATTTGCAACTAAGTAAAAGAGATAAAATCTTAGGAGTACCTTGGTTGAAGATCTAGAAGAAAAAGATGTTTTGAGTTGAGAGCAAATGTTGTATTATCGACAACCAACCCAAAAGATTGCCCTCTTACCTCTTAAAATCAACTCAGGTGGACACCGTGGGTTTGGGTGCAAGAACATTATGTTAGGATTATGCTCAATAGCAAGAGTGTAATGTTGTAATTAACAATCTTTTTCATATTAATAAAGTGATTTCTGGTTTAACAAATCTTATAGCATTTATAGTTTAATATTATAATTGTCAAAGTAAATAATCATAAGGTCTAAAGACTATGAGAAAAGAAGAATTGTTCGTACATCTGGATATGTATGTGGTAGACACAATTCTTTAGTTAGTCTTGAATATTGTTCACAACTTAAGTTAAAGGTTGGGCACCTTTATCTTGTTAAAGTTGTAGAATTCTTTTGCTAGCATTTGAGTGGGATCAAATGAGATATGATGAGTCTAAAATCATCGGAGTGTCTTCGAGCAAAAGAATCTAGTGCACTGGGTGCATTGAACTGGATCACAATGAAATACTTTATCTATAACCGTCAGTAGATAAAAATCTTTTCATTATCAGGACAATCGGAGAGTCTATCTTAATCCTGAGATAAATGATGGACTTATGGTTGCAAGTGATATCATTTGAGTTATCAATGAGTACGATTATATAGCATAGTCTATCCTCGATAGTTTGGTGATATTCATTTGTTAATCGATAGAGGACATCATTTATAGATATGGACATCCTGGCTCCATTTATTAAATGAGAGTATAATATCATTATATGGATGTTTTGAGGTAATTGGATATTAAATCTCAACGTTGAGTTTTCGATAGTGTCTATTGAAAACATGGCTTCTAGACAAGTCAAAATATCCAAGTTCAAAACGTGGTCATATGAGTAAATATGGTAACTTGGAGAGTTATAGGCGGTCTATGAACTCTTGGCGATTACTGATATTAATCACGAGGATACACTGTCTCCAACTTGATTGTCTAGGGTATGAATGAGGAACATCTTCATTTTCTATCTTTATTTAAGAGTTCAATTTTAGCTCTTTAGTGGAATGAGTTAAAATTAATGGATCGGACCTAAGTGAATCATTTGTTGATTGTGATTAGGTTATGTCTATTGAAGCTTAAATTTAGATGGCCCGCCAAGATCCCCAATCCACACGGACTTACATGGATCACTTGATATATTCTACCGGACCAATTATGGGTCCATTTAGAATTGCATTTAATATATTAAGAATATAATTTGCACATTATTTATTTAATGGGCTGCTCAATTATATTAATATATTAATGAAAGACATGTGGGCTTGTTTCTTTTAGTAAGAATGGGTCTGGTTTACATGTGGACTTTTTATTTAAAGTCCAATGGATTAAATGAAATAAGAAAATAATATAAGGCCCAATTTTAGACAAGTGGGGCGGTAAGGTTAATATATTAGCCTATATATTATTTTGTTTCATTGTTTAATTAAATAAGAATTAATTAATTTATTAATTAATTGTTTAATTAAGAAACAAATCTTTTTCTGAATAGGAAATATATTTCCTAGAGTTATACTATTGTTAGTAGTATACTAAAAGTAAAAGACTTATTTGGTAAGAAAATAAATAATTAAGTTTATTTATTTAATCAAATAGGAAGTCTTTTATTTTGGTCAATAAAAGAATTGGATTAGGGTTAGAAGTCTAATTACATGTGAATTTGGGTACAACACAAGTCCTCTTTTGTAGAGGAAATTGCGGCAACCCTAGGTAATTCTACATGAAGATTTCGGCAACCTTAATTGGATGGGAGAAGAATTTTCGGCCACTATATATTAAATAGTATGTAGGGTTCGGCCACCCCTAAGTTAATGACTACATGATACAATTTTCTTCTTCTTCTCAATTCATAGAAAAGTATTAGATTTTATTCTACTAAAAACATAAAAGAGTGAATAGATTATTCTTTGATGGTACACTAATTGCTTGTTCATCAATAAGCTTGTGTGTACAACATCGATTGAGGTTCACGCGAGTTTCGATCATAAGATTGAGAACTCAAAAGTGACCGGAATAATCTAAGTCTTCTTTTGATTGTTTTTGTGACTAACAAAGAAAAAGAAAAGTTTGTTTGTCCATTCTCAGGTTTGCAATTCAAAGAAAAGGGAGACCACGCTTCTAGGTGATCCACGTTCGTGCTAGGATTGAAGATCTTGCGGATTACCATCGACGTAAGTCAATCGGATCACGCGACAAAAGGTATTCTTCTTTTGTTAGACAATATATATGTTTAATTGATTAAAGGGTTTAAGGTTCATAAAAAGGAAAAATTTTAAAAGTTACTAAATCTATTTTTAGTCTCGCTTCCGCTGCGTGTACTACGGTATTTTTCCCTACACATTCCCGTGGAACAAACTCGCGGGAATAGAACACTTGGCTACAATTGCACCAGCAATCCTCCGCGGGTTCCGTTCTTCTGACTGGCGGCTGATGTCCCGCGACACAAAGCCGTGGTCTCCCCCTCCATTCATGGTGAGTTGCTACCTTCTGCCTGGCGGTTTCATTCTCGCTGTATGAAGTCTCGCCAAGATCATCGATTCCAGCGGGTTTGGCTCTTCCTACCCGGCGGCTCATTTCCTACCGCATGAAGTAGCTGAACTGGCATTAATTCCTCCCGTGAGTTTGCATCTTCTGGCCCACGATATATTCCCTCGAAACGAGACAACTTGTCTCTGTGGTTTCGTTCTTTCTGGTTGGCGGCTAATGTCTCGCCAAGTCTGATCTTGCGGCAAGTGAACACTAATGCTTGGGCACCTTTTTTCCGGAATTGATGACTTCCAACTTGCACAATTACTTCACACACACAATATATACATCCCTAGCTCAATGCTCGGGAAATCACATAATAAGCAATGCATAACACTAATTAGAATCCAAGTTTGTGGGCCAAATGATCCCCAAACCTATTTAATTTTCCTTAAATAATTACCAACAAAACTAATGTACAACATAGTAACTCCGACCCTGTTCTTCGGGTCAACCACCTATACACACACAATATCCATTAAACTGTTCACATATTTAAATGTGAACGAGACGTGCTCGTGCTCCTAAATTCTGAATAAGGTATATGAGGGTAACGTGGCAAACTAAGGGATGTGTGTGCCTCAAGAATCCACATTTCTGAATCTGGTGTGGATTTCGCTTGAGGTAGAGGAGACTCCTTATATGTGTCCTTTCGGACCCATATTTGCCTTGGTCTCCCCAAGGGCCTCCTAGGTGACACATTCCTAGTTTTACAGAACTCGTGGTACTTCATGCAATTTGGCCTTTTTTACCCTTGAGTTCCACAGTAATAACAAGTTGGAGAGTAGAAATTACCTCCACGATTTCCAACCTTTGCCGTGGTGTTGAGGTTATGGGTGGGGCGCTTCCGTGCTGGATAGGTTGTGTTCAATTTGTCCACTATATCCCGTACCTCTATTTTCTTCATCAGATCAAAGATCCTATCTTGCATCTTTTTTGTAGATGAAGTGTAGGCCTCCTTCAAAACAGACATGAGTTTCATAACTTTCGCAAGATAATTCATCAGCTCCTCCTTCTCTTACTCTACCTGCTCAATTCTCAACAACAATCCCTTGTTGAGGTCATTCGATTCCTCCTTCTTCTTTGCCTCAAGATCATTCGAGGTCTTTTCATCTTCTTCCAACGTTCTCAGAAACTGATCTATAACATTGAATTCTGGAGCAAATTGACTATATAGGCATCCTACCTCATCCTTTGTTTCTTTCATTGTCAAGGGTTCAGCTCTAAACATATCAAACTCCACTATGTCATCTGAGAGGCTCAAGGTGAGTTTCCCTCCGTGAACATCCACCACTGCTCTTGAGGTTGCCATAAATGGCCTTCCTAGTAGCACGGGTTGTGAATTTCCATGCTCATCTCTATCCTTTACATCTAAGACTACAAAATCAGTAGGGATGAGCAACCGATCAACCTTGAGAATCACATCATCTACTACTCCTCTAGGGTTCCTAGATGACTGGTCTGCAAGACGCAAACAAATGGACGTAGGCTTGAGACTGCTCAAACCTAGCCTCTCATATACAGAGTATGGCATCATATTGATGCTGGCTTCTAAATCAAGGATAGCTTTCTCTTATGAGGAGTTCCCTGAAACAAATTACGGTGTGTTCAATATTAATCAAGAGGGAGGGTGAATAGATTTTATCCGAGTTTACCAAATTTTCGTGTATGGTTAAGATTACGAAAATACCCCTAACTAGTCAATATAATATAGCAAGTGTAATATGGTGTGGAATATAAATAACACTTGATATTTATGTGGAAACCCTCATGGGAAAAACCACGGGCTAGTAGGTGCGCGACACTCGAACCTCGAATCCTCTAAATGTGTTAACAATTACAACCTAATCCCGGTATATAATCATACACCTACCTAGTCCCGGTATAAGTGGACCTAGTCCAATTGCTTGTGATTTACGTAACCTAATCCCGGAAGCAACACAAGTCTCAATTCTCAATGAAGAGATAATAAATCCTATGTGAATATATGAAATACTCAAAATGCAATTAGAGCTAGGAAACCCTATATGCTTATCTAGGATGACAATATTGCAATTAAAATAATCCTAGAAATCAATAGCTAAATGACATGTCAAAAAGCTTAGCTAAATATAGATTATGAAAACCTAGATAGTTATCACAATACAACACTCAATCAATTCATCACAAACAATCTCTGTAAGGATTCCCATTTATTGATTAGCTTATTTCGTGGACAAACCACATATTAGGGCTTGATGTAAGGGCAGATTAGGTTTTTGATGGTTGGTGTTTTGCACAACCAAGGCCTGCTCAAGACCTCAAGAGAAGAAGCACCAAAGGTATATTCTAGTGCTTTCTTGCTTTGAAGAGATCTAGTTGCACACACACACAACTCATGCATAAATCTTGTTCTTGTATGTTGTGTGTTTTTATATAAGTGCATGCATGTTCTTGAACATCTCTTCTTGCATGTTTTATTTGATTGCATCTTGTTCTTTGAAATGCCATAACATGTTTAGGCATTAGGATGCAAAACCATGAATTCTCTTCATGTGTGTTTTAGTTGAGTGCATATTATTCATTGTCAATGCCATGACATGTTTAGGCATTAGGATGCATTCACTTCCCACACTTGCACTTCATGATTAGTCTTAAGTGTGGAGTAATTCGTTTCCGTTTGTGTGATCGGAAACATCCGCGCTTGCACGATGGTGTGCATGTCTTAGCGCGATAGTTGACCACTTGAGAAGGTCTCATTCTTCTCTTGGATAAGTGGTAGTTTTGGTTTGGTTGTTTGGAGTAAAGTGTCTAGTTTCAAAAGATTGGATTTCAATGTTTTAAATGTTTTTCAAAACTGACCTTTGTATGGTCTTGTGACCATAACTTTTTATAAAAAGATTTAAATTGAGTTTTGTAAAATTTTGGACAAACTATACACTCATACCTTTCCAACGGTATATTATTTGCAATGATGAGAATCAAGAAGCATCACCAAAGGATCCATTGCATATTCCAGTTGGGCCAATTACAAGGGGCCAAGAGGATCAAATAAGCATTTAATGATGGGCTGATTCTGAGTTGCTGAAGTTCAAGTTCGGCCCAAATCCGAGCTGAACTTCGTGAGCCTCTACAGAGAGCATCTGAAGTCGGATTGTCTATTATAATATGTTTTCGGAAAGCCCAAGACGAGCCCTACAGATGTTATGAAGACTCCGGCATCTGTAAAAGATCACAACAGGCCCAAAATCAGAAATCTAGTTTGTTGCGCGAAGACTTGATGCTGAGGAGTCCGAATTTCAGTTTTCCTTATTGGTTTCTAATGAATAATGAATTGATTTGTTTCCAAATATTAAGGGCTGATTTGTTTCCAAAATATAGCCTTCCAAATAGGGAGCAAGTCAATTAGTTGATTGTTTGTAAGGCATTAATTGCCAAATATTTATTTCCTTTTAAGTTTTAGGGTTTCAGTATTTAAAGGTCCATTTGATGTGATTATCATTAGACTTTGATTTGAATACAAATTGAGAGAATTTTCTCTATTGTTCTTTGAGAACTAATTGGAACTTATCAGAATTCTCTGTGGCGTTCCTCCTTGACTTATCAATCGAGTATTCCATCCTTGATTGTGGCGTCCTCCTTCATACCAAGGTTCACATCTCATTATAGGTGTTGGGTCGCGGTTTTCCATCCGAACCAGAGGTTAGAACGATCTTAGGCATCAATCGTGATACAATCGACGAGGTTCGTATCACTATACACCCATACCTTTCCAATGGTATATTATTTGCAATATTTCATGAACATTTGGATTGGTTTTGAAATCTCCAAAGTGACCACCAAATCAGGGCAACTATGTTGTTGTTCGTTTCTGACCTTTGGTCACTCTATTGACCATAATCTTTTCTACAGACATTGAAATGTCATTCCATAAATTGAATTATAAAGTACACATCCATTCCTTTCCAACGATATATCATACGAAAGGTTTCGATGTCGTTTGGTCATGTTTTAAGGTGCTTGAAGTTGAAGCTGATTTACTGTCGCGCCCAAACCGCTGTTCACCCGCCCTACGTAGAGCAGGCACCTGATTGATTCTTCATGTAAGTTTCCCATTTGTTGATTGGCTCATTTCATGGACAAACCACATGTTGGGGGTTCTTTATAAGGGTAGCCTAGGTATCGGTATTATTGCTCAAGCCCTTTGAAGACCTCGTCTTGATAAGCACCGAAGGTAAATTTCTATGTTCTTACTTTTCTTTAAAGAGATTAGTTGCACACACACACCTAACATACATTGCATATGTGTGCATTCTCTTCACTTGTCACATTTCACACTTGCACTTATTTGTTATATTTTGTTGTGTGTAATTGTGTCTTGTTGTCTTGTAATTCGTTTCCCGATTGTTTTCAGAAACGTCCGCGCATGCACTAGAATGTGCTTGGTTTAGCGCGAGGACCGCCTATGGAGAATGCCCTTAGCTTCTCCTTGGTTTTCACATTTGTTGGTGATCGGCGGTTATTATCGGCGTCCTGGCCGCCGAATGAAACCACCGTTTGCTTCCAGTAGTGTATGGAGCAATTCTGCGGTTATGATCGGCAGTCACGACCGCCGTTCGAAACCGCCGTTCAAGACCTGATTGATTTTATCTCTCGGCCTAATTCGGCGGTTGAATCGGCGGTCACGATTGAAACCGCCGTTTTCATACCTGATTGATTTTTTAATCTCAGGTTTGATTCGACGGTTAGATCGGCGGTCATGACACCGTCGAATGAAAACGCCGTTGGTCCTCTGTTTCTCTCGGGCCAATTCGGCGGTTATTATCGGCGGCCTGGGCACCGATTGAAACCGCCGATCGGTGCTTTTCAGGGGCAAACTTGTCTTTTCACATGCTCTGTTTTTCATGCCTATAAATACTTCACTTTCTCTTGTTCTGAAGGTGACTCTTTAATCATCAAGAACCCTACTTTAAAAAGAGAGATTTTTAAGAGAGAAAGCAATCAAGTTTGCTCATCAAACACTCAAACCAAAAACCATTTGCATCAAAGTTCATCTAGCATTCTCTAGCATATCTAGGATGCTTGCTTGCATGGGTCTTTGATCATCACACTTGCTTTGGTAAGTTTTTCACTATTATCATACATAATTAGTGTTTAATTTATTATGGCATCTCTTTTATTACTTGATTGTTCTTAGATTATATTCTAATATTCAAGATAGAGATTGTTGTGTTGATTTGATTGAGTGTTGTTTTTATGATAGATATCTAGGTTTCTCTAATCTATGATTATCTAAGCTAATTGACATGTCATTTAGTTTTAATATCTAGGATTGTTTTTAATTGCATATTCATCATCTTAGATAAGCATATAGGGTTTCCCTTGCTCTATGTTGCATTTGAATATTCATATATTCACTTAGGGTGTTAATATCTTTTTAGAGAATTAAGTCTTGTGTTGTGACCGGGATTAGGTTGCTTAATTCGCAAGCAATCGGACTAGGTTCACTTATACCGGGATTAGGTAGGTGTGTGATTACTTCCGGGATTAGGTTGTAATCGTTTACACATTTAGTGGATTCGAGGTTCGAGTGTGGCTTACTTACTAGCCCGTGGTTTTTCCCGTGAGGGTTTCCACGTAAAAATCAAGTGTTATTTAATTTCCGCTTTTTATACTTGATTTATTGCTTTATCTATTTATGGGTAATTTCGTAATTTTGACTAATCACGAAAAATTGGGTAATAAGCTTAAAATCTATTCACCCCCCGTCTAGATAGTTTTATACACACCGTGCTATAATTTGTTTCAATTGGTATCAGAGCGGGTTCCTAGACATACATAGGTGATCCTTGCTTATTTTGGTGTGTTTTGCATTTTGTGTGATTTTTTATCATTCATACATTTGCATTCATTTCATTCATTCATTCATAAACACTATGAGTGGAAATGGTGGAAATGGTGGTGGCAACAAAGGTGCTTCAAGCACAAGGCCTCCACTTCTTACCGGATTGAACTATTCCCAATGGAAAGGGAAGATGGAATCCTACATATGCCAAATTCATGACCGTGCATGGATGGTGGTGGAAGACGGATATGATCTACCCAAGATGACTCCCGATGGTGGAGGAGAAGAAGTATTGAAGCCAAAGGCGCAATGGAACGCGCAAGAGTTTGAGGCTTCAAAGTGGAATAGGATGCATGCCATCTTATGTGCTATGGACGAAAATCAATACAAATTGATTCAAAATACTAGGATAGCTAAGGAGGCTTGGGACATCCTAGAGATTGCACATGAGGGAACCGAAGTGGTGAAGGACTCTAAGCTTCAAGTCCTCCAAACTCAATTCGAGATGCTTAAGATGGAGGAGAATGAGTGCTTCAACGACTTCGAGATCAAGTTGATGGTCATAGTCAACCAAAGTCATCAACTTGGTGATCCATATTCGGATAGGAGAATCAAGCAAAAAATTATAAGATCTCTTTCGGATAGGTTTGAATCAAAAGTAACGGCTTTAGAAGAAAATAGTGGATACAAGGATATGAAGCCGAGTGAGGTGATTGGGAGACTTCTAGCTTATGAGTCTAGGAAGGGTCCTATCTCCACACCTCCTAAAAAGCAAAATGGAATTGCTTTAAAAACCTCCAAGGATGAAAATGAGGCAAAGAAGGTTGACTCGGATGAAGACCTTGCCTTGTTTGTAAAAAGGTTCAACAAGGTATATGAAGTTTAGAAGAAAGGGCTTTGGATCAAAAGGTCAAGATTTGAAGAAAAAAGGCTCTTTCAAGAAGTTTGAACCTAGGCAAGAAAGGACCAAAAGGAAAGGGGTCCGATGTTTCGAGTGTGGTGGCATAGGTCACTTTGCCCCCGAATGTGCAAATCACAATGAGAGGAAAAAGGGAAAAGTGATGGCCGCCACTTGGAGTGGAAGTAGTGATGACTTCTATGAGGGAGATGAATCTTCGGATGATGAAGAGCTCAAGGCTAATCTCCTAGCTTTTGCCTCCTCCCATAAAAGCAAAAGTGCTAGTGAGAGAGAGGAATTGAGTCAAGAGGAAAATGACTCAAGTGGAGAAGAAAGTGATTACTCTTCTAACTCCATAAATAGTTTTGTGGAGAAAAAGGTGCTTGCTAAATACCATGCCGAGTTTAATGATTTAGCAATCAAGAGCACAAGAAAGATCAAGATGTTGAGAGAAGAAAATCTTGAGCTTTCATCTCATAATGACCACTTAAGTGAACAAGTGGAAAAATTCAAGAAGATGGAAGATAAGCTAAAAGAGGAGTTAGTCTTATCTAGGAGGAATGAAGAAAGTCTAAAGAGGGAGCTTGAAGAAGTAAAAGAGTCGATGACTAGAATGGATTCTAGCACCAAGAAACTTGACCATATGCTTAGTGTTGGAAAGAGTCCATGTGACAAGAGGGGTCTTGGGTATGAAGATGGCAAGAAGATCTCAACCTCTAACAAGACCATGTTTGTCAAGAGTTTAAGGAACGAAGAAACTTCATTTGTGCAAATTCCTAGGAAGAAGTTAGAAATAGGACAATGTTCAAATGCACAAGTGAAGATGGGGCCAAAAAGGCAACCTCAAGCTCAACCCCCTAGGGTCTCTCAAGTCAACATTCCTCCACAATTGGCTCACAAAGGAAAAAGGCCAATCATGCAACCTCAAGCTAGGAAGCAATCTAGATCGGTTCAAAAACGAAGATGGATTGAACCCATTCATCCACAAAGACAAGGACAAGGTATGATTCCTTATTTTACTCCTATATGTCATTTTTGTGGATTTGATGGTCATATTAGACCACATTGCTTTCGATATATTAAAATGTGCAAAACTAGAAGCATGATTGAAAAGAGAAAGAATAAAGCCAAGATGCATGTTCCTAGGAATGATAAAATTGTTATGCATGATCCTAGGACATCTAGAGCCCGATTACCAAAGACCACTAAGAAAGCAAATATTGTTTCTAGGTGGATTAGAAAGAATGAAAATGTTTGCCATGTTGCTCAAATAGCCTTGAAGGCAAATTCTTCTAATATTTGGTATTTAGATAGTGGGTGCTCTAGGCACATGACGGGAAACAAGAGTTTCTTTGAGACTCTTGTTATGGAGGAAGGAGGATATGTCACTTTTGGTGATGGATCCAAAAAGAAAGTTGTAGGGAAAGGAACCATTTCCGTTCCCGGATTACCCTCCTTATCCGATGCTTTATTTGTTGATGGCTTGAAAGCCAATTTAATAAGCATTTCACATCTAAGTGATGAAGGATATTCCGTCTTGTTTTGTAAAGATGATTGCTCGATCCTAAAGCCCGATGGACAAACCTTATTGAAAGGTATGAGATCTAGCGACAATTGCTATTGTCTTGAAGCTAGAATAGTCTCAAACAATATGTCCATGGATGAGCAAATAGAGTTGTGGCATGAAAGACTTGGCCACATGAACTTTAGGGATTTAAGAACTCTTGGAAAGTTCGAGTGTGTGCGTGGCCCCCTAAGCTTGGGAAGAAAGCCAATGGTATTTGTGGACCTTGCCAACAAAGAAAACAAACCAAAGCATGCACAAAAAGGGCAAGTATCTCTCCACCAAGGATCCCCTAGAGCTTCTCCACATGGATCTTATAGGTCCTATGCAAACTGAGAGTTTAGGTGGAAAGAGATACATTTTTGTTTGTGTTGATGATTTCTCTAGATTTACATGGACATATTTTCTTAGAGAAAAATCCGAAACTTTTGATAAGTTTAAAATGCTTTGTACTAAAATACAAAATGAAATGAATTCTAACATTAAAAGCATTAAACGGATTAGAAGTGACCATGGGATGGAATTTGAGAATGCCTCTTTTGAAAGCTATTGCAATAGCTTAGGCATCTCCCATGAGTTCTCGGCTCTTAGGACACCTCAACAAAATGGAGTTGTTGAGAGGAAGAATAGGGTCCTTCAAAAGATGGCCCGAGTGATGTTGCTTAGCAACAATGTCCCTAGGAATCTATGGGCCGAAGCCGTCAATACGGCTTGCTATATAGGGAATCATGTTTTCCTAAAGCCCAGATCTAGAAACACATCCTATGAGTTATGGAAGGGTAGGAAGCCAAATGTTAGCTACTTCCACACATTTGGAAGCAAATGCTACATTTTAAATGACCGTGATCAACTTGGCAAGTTTGATGCTAAGAGTGATGAGGGTATCTTTATTGGCTATGCCTTGAATAGTAGAGCCTATAGAGTTTTCAACTTGAAGACTCTAACCGTCATGGAATCATCGAATGTTGTTATTGATGATACTAGGCTTAAGTCTCATGACCATGAGGAGGAGGAAGTTTTAGATGATGACTCTCCTTTAGAGAGGGTTATGGTGACTCCCAATGTTGGGATGTCCAATGACATTAATGAAGTCACACAACCTATTACTAGAGTCCCTCTCTTGGACTCTAATGAACCCGCTCCATGGGTTAGAAGGCTCCATAACAAAGAGGATGTTATTGGAGATGTGAATGAAGGTGTTAGAACTAGGCGTCAAATAGCTAATCTAATTAGCTACACATGCTACACCTCTCAAATTGAACCCAAAAAGGTTGATGAAGCCTTAAATGATGAATTTTGGGTTCTAGCCATGCAAGAAGAGCTAAACCAATTCGAAAGGAATGAGGTTTGGACTCTAGTTCCTAAGCCTAAAAACACTCATATGATAGGCACTAAGTGGATTTATAGGAACAAATCCGATGAGGATGGCAACATAGTGCGGAACAAGGCTAGACTTGTAGCACAAGGATACTCTCAAATTGAGGGTATCGACTTTGAGGAGACTTTTGCTCCCGTTGCCCGTTTAGAGTCCATTAGGCTTCTCTTGTCCATTTCTTGTGTGCACAAGTTCAAATTGCACCAAATGGATGTCAAGAGTGCCTTCCTCAATGGCTTCTTGCAAGAGGAAGTGTTTGTTGAACAACCCAAAGGGTTTGTGGATGCATACCACCCCAACCATGTCTATCGCCTCAAGAAGGCACTATATGGGTTGAAACAAGCACCGAGGGCTTGGTATGAGCGCCTCACTCAATTTCTTGTTGACAATGACTACACAAGAGGTAGTGTTGATAAGACCTTGTTCATCAAGAGAAACAAAGATGAGTTATTTATAGCTCAAATCTATGTTGATGACATTTATTTGGCTCCACCAACAACACCAAGGTCCAACAATTTGTTGATGTCATGTCTCATGAATTTGAGATGAGTCTTGTTGGTGAGCTTAGTTACTTCCTAGGTTTGCAAATTAGGCAATTAGATGATAGGATTTTCATAACCCAAGCCAAATATGCCAAAAACCTAATGAAGAAGTTTGGTTTAGAGAATGCCAAACATTGTGATACACCCATGAGTACCACTTTGAAGCTAAGCAAGGATGCTAGTGGTAAAAGTGTGGAACAAACTCTATATCGGGGCATGATAGGTAGGTTGCTTTATTTAACCGCAAGTAGGCCCGATATATCTTTTAGTGTGGGTGTGTGTGCTAGGTACCAAGCGGATCCCAAGGAGTCCCATCTCTCTTCCGTAAAGAGAATCATTCGCTATGTGAATGGGACTTCCAACTATGAGATTTGGTACTCTTTTGACACTAATGCTAGTCTTGTAGGCTTTAGTGATGCGGATTGGACAGGAAATTGTGATGATAGGAAAAGCACATCGGGCGGTTGCTTCTTCCTAGGCAACAACTTGGTGTCTTGATTTTGCAAGAAGCAAACCTCGATTTCCTTGTCCACGGCCGAGGCCGAGTACATAGTCGCGGGGAGTGGATGCACACATGAAATTTCCCTTAAATAGTAGTGAAATATACCTAGAGGGGGGGTGAATAGGTATAGGCTTCAATTTCTTCCAATTTAAAAATAATGCGGAATATATCAAAGAAAATGCACACTCGATTATATTTGACAAATTAATTGATTTCACTTATACAAGAGTTAATCAATTTACAAGATATGCAATCAATGAAAGATATGGAAGATAAAGTAAAGTAAAAGCAAAAATGAACACAAGTATTTTTACGTGGTAAAACCTCAAAGAGGAAACATCCACGGGTTGATACCACAACCACCGGCGAAGCAATCCACTATGTGAAAAAGGACTTACACACTCAAGCTATGACTCATGATATCCGCTCAAGCTATCAACTCCTAATCTACCCTCGGGCTAGTGAATCACAAAGCCTACTTCCTGTCCGAGATGTATCCCACACCTCTAGAAAGCAACTTCCTATCCAAGACGCTCACGTCTCTAGGAAGATTTCTTGCTTGCCTATCCGGATCCTCCTGACCCTAGACAAGACTCCCTTGCTTGATTATCCGAGTCCTCCCGACTCTAATCAAGACTTCCTTGCTCTATCCACAAAACTTCACTCACTTTGCTAGAGACTTCAACCTAATGCAAGGCTATGATCTAAAGTGATGCAAATGATGAAAACACAATCAAATTAAGCTAGATGATCAATCAAGCTAAATGTACATGTTCAATGATAAACTAGAATAAGCTTTCAATACACAATCACTAGATTATCTAGAAATCAAGACATGCAAATCAATAAGAACGGGGTATGATTATTCAATATATCACACTAAAAACCTAGTTCTTAGATCATGAAATAAAACCTAGAAAATAATATGAGACACATCATATATTCATTTTCTAGAATCAATTTCACACAAAATCAAGTTTAGCACATATATGTTCAAAACAAATCACAAAGCTAAATCTCAATTAACAAATGATCAAACACCCCTAGCATATGATCTAACATGCTTCTCAACAAATTTCATCAATCAAATAGTAAGAATCAAAAGAAGATCAAAGATGAAATTGAAAAAGAAGAAGTTGAACAAACAACCTTGACCTCGGACTGAAAATCGATCCACTGGGAAAGATGACGAAGTCAGCTGCCTCTAGAAATGCCTGGGATTTGTAGCTCTCTTCAAGACCAACAATTTTGGTTTTTGAATCGATTGAATTCGAGTTCGTATGAGAGAGATATGATCAAAATAAGAAAACGAAAATTAAGAGAATTCTGCAGAAAATCCGAGATGTGTTCTTAGAATTCTTGAAATGTTTGGAGGGAAGGAGAAGTGTTTAAAAAGGAGGAAAGAGAAGGTTTTCAGGGGCCAATTGGCATGAGCCATGTCACTCTCCCATGGGGGGAGCGTGAGGCTCACGGGGGCAGAGAGCCCCTCTGGACGTGAGCCTCACGGCGTGGGCAACATGGCTCATGGCCTCCCTCACCTCTCTCGCGCACTCTCCGGTTCTTCAGCCATATCTTGGGCATTCGAACTCCGATTTCGAATCCATTTTTGGATTACGAATTGTGACTCCCTCACGCACGACTAAAACTACAAAACTTTGAAAAATGGTTGAGAAATCATCTCAGAAAATGATGATGAAATCAACTCAACGAATGAGAATGAAAAGTAGCATAGTCACATTGTTTGGACTCGAAACCTTATGAATGAGTAAGCGAAACGACCAGAACTCAATAAGGCATTAAATAAGAACATGTTCAAGTCCTAAACACAAAATACAAAAATAAATAAACACATATTCACACAAGCATGCCATATCAAAGAGATAGTCACAAAGCATGCAATTCCACAATATTTGTCTATACAAGATCAATGCATGAGCATACTATGGAGTGTGTGAATATGTTATACGAAATGTTTGAACCATGATGTAGGGACACACATGTATGAATTGTGCATGTGTGCTCTAACACCTTGCAAGAGGATAGAAGTCAAGATATACCTTTGACGCTTTTCACCTCTTGAAGACGACTTTTGCACTAGACGTTGCTCTTCACTTTTTAAGCTTCCTTTCTTCAAAGAATATCCTAAGCAACAACTAATACAAATATATAGTGTTTTGCAATGGAATCAAGCCAATACAAATCATGAACCTTACAATCTCCCCCTTTGGCTATTCCATGGCAAAACCTCAACCTCACCATACAATGATTCACTCAAATAAACTCAAGTTGATAGCATACTCTCAATCTCACATTACAAAGAAATTCCTAGACTAAAAGTCTTCAAGTCTTCAAGTCTTCAAGAATTCCTCTTTGATCTTCAAGTTACCTATGAGAGAAAATAGCAATCCAAAACAAGAGATCTTCTGTAAAGAAGAATGGTGAGTTATTAACCAAAAACAAACAAATATTGAAGACATCCCTTATCTCTTACAAAAATGCATTATCTCAAGTGATCAAAATATTTTCATATTAAAGTCCTCCCTTAGTCTCCCAACTCCCAAGGACCAACCATCCTTAATACTATCAAGAAAGAATTCTTTCTCCCCCTTAAGACAAGAATTCTCCCCCTTAAGACAAAGTCACAATTAAGCACAAAGAGGAATATGTTTCACACAATTGGAACATATTTTCCACACAAGGTGTGAAGTATACAAAATCTCCCCAATATCAAACATGGTGAGGTATACATTTTCACCCCCTTTTTGTCAAGGAATAGACAAGGGACACAAGAGATAAAGAACGAGATATTAAGCAAACAAATCGTATAGAAAGCGAAAGTTGAATAAACTAAAGCTCCCCCTTAACATATGCTCCACATATTATCACCAAGTAGATTTGTTCACAAGGGACAACACACAATCACACAATCAAGCAATAAAAGAAAATATTTCATAACTTGTCAAAGTCCAAGAGAGAATCATAGATTTTCATTATTCTCTCACAAATATTCTCACATTGCTAATAAATCAAGCACATAAGCAAAATGTGTGTGTGTGAATGCTTCTCACATATATAGTAGGAGTAATTGTGATATCAACATGCAAACTCTATCCACACCTATCCATCTAAAGCCTTTCCAAAAATAGGTCAAACCGATATTCATCCGAATTTTTGCTTTTAAAATGAATAGATATCAACATATGAGCATGTGTGTGCATGTGGCTCGTTTTCCCGTTTCTATTTGTCAACCCGAGCATTTTAATTCTCAACTATACACCAATAAGCCTTTTATTTTTCATTTCTTTTAGGCTTAGAATCAAAGATTTTTTTTTTTTTTATGATTCAATTCAACACTTCTTTGATTTTACTAACAAAAACATATACTCCTCATGGCGGCTTTCACTCATCACAATGGCGTAGCCCTTTCTTACATTGGGTGGCTTCACAACCAAGGTGTGTAGCCCTTTCCATGAGGGTGCTCGTTGATTACTATGTAGTGCTGAAGCAAAATGGATACATACCATAGGTCATCTATCATGTACTTAACAATAAACTTCTAGATGCATCCATTATCTACACATATTCAACCACATATACTCAAAACTAAAACATATAAGAGAAGCATTAGTGCACTTTTCAAAAATAGGATTTTCAAGCTCAAGTGCATGATCTAGAAACAATACAAGTTATTTGTTTAAGATCATTACTTCTCAAGTGAGTAGCTCTCAAAGATAATGATATTCAATTAAAGTTTTGCTCATCAAGCCACTCACAATCACACAAAGACATCAATCAACACAAATCATGCCAATGGACATTCTAAGAGTTTTAAACCTCTCTTTGTCCAAGGGCTTAGTGAACAAATCCGCAAGTTGATTTTTAGTAGGCAAATGCTCTAGAGTAACAATAGAATGTTCAACTAGATCTCTAATGAAATGATGCCTAATGTCTATGTGTTTTGTACGGGAGTGTTGAACCGGATTTTTAGAGATGTTAATGGCACTTAAGTTATCACAATAAAGTGTCATTTTTCCTTGTTCTATCTCATAATCCTTAAGGATTTGTTTCATCCAAAGTAATTGTGTGCATGCACTTCCGGCCGCAATGTATTCGGCTTCGAAAGAGGAATGGGAAACCGAGTTTTGTTTCTTACTTGACCAAGAAACCAAGTTTTACCAACATAAAAGCAACCGCCCGATGTGCTTTTACGGTCATCTATGTTTCCCGCCCAATCCGCATCACAATAGCCTACAAGGATATCATTGATATCAAATGAATAAAATAAACCAAGACTACGAGTTCCTTTGATGTACCTAATTGATGAGAATCAAGAAGTATCACCAAAGGATCCATTGCATATTCCAGTTGGGCCAATTACAAGGGGCCAAGAGGATCAAAGAAGCATTTAATGATGGGCTGATTCTGAGTTGCTGAAGTTCAAGTTCGGCCCAAATCCGAGCTGAACTTTGTGGGCCTCTACAGAGAGCATCTGAAGTCGGATTGTCTATTATAATATGTTTTCGGAAAGCCCAAGACGAGCCCTACAGATGTTATGAAGACTCCAGCATCCGTAAAAGATCACAACAGGCCCAAAATTGGCAATCTAGTTTGTTGCGCGAAGATTTGATGCTGAGGAGTCCGAATTTCAGTTTTCCTTATTGGTTTCTAATGAATAATGAATTGATTTGTTTCCAAATATTAAGGGCTGATTTGTTTCCAAAATATAGCCTTCCAAATAGGGAGCAAGTCAATTAGTTGATTGTTTTAGTTTATTTTCTTTCCCGTTTGTAAGGCATTAATTGCCAAATATTTATTTCCTTTTAAGTTTTAGGGTTTCAGTATTTAAGGGACGTATTGATGTATTATTTGACAGAATAGACTTGATTTTTGAATGAAATTTGAGAGAATTTTCTCTTTTGTTCTTTGAGAACTAATTGGAACTTATCAGATTTCTCTGTGGCGTTCCTCCTTGACTTATCAATCGAGTATTCCATCCTTGATTGTGGCGTCCTCCTTCATACCAAGGTTCACATCTCATTATAGGTGTTGGGTCGCGGTTTCCATCCGAACCAGAGGTTAGAACGATCCTAGGCATCAATCTTGATACAATCGACGAGGTTCGTATCACTAATGATCCTCTTGACGGCTTTTAAGTGAGATTCCTTAGGATTTGCTTGGAATCTAGCATACAAGCCTACACTAAAGCAAATGTCGGGTCTACTAGCCATTAGGTAAAGTAGACTACCTATCATGCTTCTATAAAGGCTTTGGTCAACACTTTTCCCTTTTTCATCTTTGTCAAGTTTTAAAGTGGTGCTCATGGGAGTTTCAAAATCTTTTCCATTTTCTAGGCCAAATCTCTTAACTAGATTTTTAGCATATTTAGATTGGTTCAACATTATGCCCATGCTAGTTTGCTTACTTGCATTCCTAGAAAATAATTCAACTCACCCACCATGCTCATTTCAAATTCACTTGACATAACACTTACAAATTCATCAACCTTGGTTTTATTAGTAGACCCAAAAACAATGTCATCAACATATATTTGTGCAACAAAAATATCATGATCATGATGTTTGATAAACAAAGTTCTATCAATACCACCTCTCCTATATTGGTTGTCAATAAGATATTGAGTCAGCCTATCATACCAAGCTCTTGGAGCTTGTTTAAGGCCATAAAGAGCCTTTTTCAATTTAAACACATGATTAGGAGAGTGTGGGTCTACAAAACCCTTAGGTTGTTCAACATACACTTCTTCTTGAAGGTATCCATTGAGGAAAGCACTTTTGACATCCATTTGAAATAATTTGAACTTTTTAATGCATGCAATGGACAACAAAAGTCTAATGGACTCGAGACGAGCAACCGGGGCAAACGTCTCATCAAAGTCAACACCCTCCACTTGAGTGTAACCTTGAGCCACTAGTCTAGCTTTATTCCTCACAATCTTGCCACTTTCATCGGTCTTATTCCTAAACACCCATTTAGTGCCAATTATATTTATATCTTTGGGTCTAGGAACTAAGGACCACACTTCATTTCTCTCAAATTGATTAAGTTCTTCTTGCATAGCCCCAACCCAATATTCATCAACAATTGCTTCATTAATATTTTTGGGTTCAATTTGAGAAGTGTAGCAAGCATAGGATATTTGGTTAGCAATTTGATTTCTTGTTCTAACCCCTTCATTTAAATCACCTATGATGTCTTCTTGATAGTGTAAGTTTCTAAGTCTTGGGTGAGAATGTTTAACAACTTGGTCATTTTGTTGGTTATCATTTAAAGCATTTTCCAACCCTTGACTTTCAACTTCAACATGACTATCATTTACATCATCTTGACTAGAAACACTACTAGCCACATCAATAGGTGTTTTAGTGTCATTCAACATGTTTTCTTTAGGTTCATTGACACCATTATCATCGCACAAATTAAGCATGCTAAGATCATCTATATTCACATTGATAGATTCCATGATAGTCTTAGTAGTCAAGTTAAGGACTCTATATGCACGACTATTAATAGCATAGCCAAGAAAGAGACCAACATCACTTTTTGCATCAAACTTTCCTAAGTGATCTCTATCATTCAAAATATAACATTTACTCCCAAAAGTGTGGAAGTAACTCACATTGGGCTTCTTGCCCTTCCATAGCTCATAGGACGTTTGTTTTGTGCCGGGCCTTTTGAAGACACGATTTGACACATAACAAGCGGTATTGACCGCTTCGGCCCATAGGTTTCTAGGGACTTTCTTGCTATTGAGCATGACCCTAGCCATCTCTTGCAAGACACGGTTTTTCCTCTCAACAACACCATTTTATTGAGGAGTTCTAGGTGCGGAGAACTCATGAGAAATCCCTAAACCATCACAAAATTCACTAAATTTTGCATTTTCAAATTCCATCCCATGATCACTCCTAATGCGACATATTTTCTTGATTCCAAGACCTTTTTTATTTTGAACTTGATTACAAAACTTTTTAAAGTGATCAAAAGCCTCGGTCTTGTTTCTAAGAAAATAAACCCAAGTAAACCTAGAGAAATCATCAACGCATACAAAAATGTACTTTTTGCCATTGATGCTCTCGGTTTGAATTGGCCCCATTAGGTCCATATGCACAAGTTCTAAAGGTCTCTTGGTAGCTATATAAGAATTTTTCTTATGAGACACTTTGGTTTGCTTACCTAATTGGCAAGGTTCACAAACCACCTCAAGCTTTTTACCAAGATTAGGAAGACCTCTAACAATGCCATGTTTTTCAAGCTTTTTCAAATCTATAAAATTCATGTGACCCAAACGTTGATGCCACAAATCAAGCTTGTTGCACTCACGTGCCATGTTGCAAGTTAGAGGATCTATCTCAAGACAATAGCAATTGTCTATAGACCTTTTGACTCTTAGGACAACATTGTCCTTTTTATCAATTATAGTGCATACATCTTTGTTAAAGCTAACTTCTTTAAAAATTCCACACAAGTGAGTAATGCTTATCAAGTTAGCTTGTAACCCATCAACATACAAAGTATTGCGAAGTTTAGGCAATCCGGGGATACAAATTGTTCCCTTGCCAAGAACTTACTTTTTGGTACCATCACCAAAAGTAACCCAACCTCCATCCTTTAAAACAAGATTCTTAAAGAACTCTTTGTTCCCGGTCATCTTCCTAGAGCAACCGCTATCTAGGTACCAAGAATAGGAGGAGTTGGCACGTAAAGCATATTGTGCAACATGACATTTAGATGTGTCTTTTCTAATCCACACATTTTTCACAACATGCCTCTCACTCTTACTTCTAACATGCTTTGACTCAATGTTAGGCTTTTTATCATCCACCTTGACCTCATTGGTCACATTTTCAAAAATATCAAACAAAGCATTAACAACTTTCTTATGCATAGTAGAGTGAGGCACAACACAAGATTTAGCAAGCAAATCATCAACAACTTTTTCAACAACATGCTTTTCCAAGGTCTTCCTAGGTCTATTTCTATATCCATACATGGATGATTGCCTAGGTCCATTCAAAGACACATCATGAAAAGTATTATCAAGTTTGCATTTTTGAATATACTCAAAGCATCTAGGTCGAATATGTCCTATCATATTACAATGATGACAAATAGGAATAAATTTGAGAAATTTACCATTTGCATTTGCTTCCAACTCCTTTAGACTTCTCAAAAAATTTTCTCTTCGATGTGCAACCCTTGATGCTCCACCTCTTGCATTTGAGGTTGATGCTCCTTGATGTTCATGTTGTTGTGTTCTTCCATTGAACATCCTTGTTGATGAAGAGGCACCTCCGGTAGCTTTCATAGCTTTACCTTGAGTGAGTGTACCTACATTTGATTCAATGCTTGCTTTGACAAAAGTAGATTTGTTAGATGAAGGAGTCTCCTTCTCAATGATATAACCTAAACCTCTTTTGTCACATGGATGCTTTCCACTTTTAATAAGAGTTTCAACTTTGTTAGAACTAGATGACATCTTGCTAATCACCCTATTAGCCTCATCAAGTTTCTCACGAAGCATCCTAAGTTCAATGGCATATTTTTCCGCTATGTCATCACTAAACATAACATCTTTACGTGATTTATCAAGCCATTGTTCATACTTTTTCTCTTGATTTAAATGCTCATTAAGTTTAGATTTAAGCATATTTTCAAGTTTCTTAGCATTTACAAGAGAACAATCTCTTTGCTCAATTTCTTGCTTCAAGATACCAAGTCTATCATTGCTATCTTTTAGATTCAATTCTAGACTTAGGATCTTGTCTTTAAGTTAATTGAACTCCTTTGAGCCAAGATCATGATCTTCTAGCTTCTTGTTGAGGGACATATTGACTTTGGATAAACGTTCATTTTCAAAAGTAAGATCATTGATCTTTTTCTCATCTAAGTCAATATGTTCAACAAAAGAAGCCACATAGGAATACACTTCCTTAATCATGATTAACACAAACAAAAACACAAAACACTACAAAGAAAGGATCTATCTAACTACGTCTAGACACCCGCTCTGATACCAGATGAAATTTCCCTTAAGTAGTAGTGAAATATACCTAGAGGGGGGGGGGGGGGGGGGTGAATAGGTATAGGCTCCAATTTCTTCCAATTTAAAAATAATGCGGAATATATCAAAGAAAATGCACACTTGATTATATTTGACAAATTAGTTGATTTCACTTGTACAAGAGTTAATCAATTTACATGATATGCAATCAATGAAAGATATGGAAGATAAAGTAAAGTAAAAGCAAAAATGAACACAAGTATTTTTACGTGGTAAAACCTCAAAGAGGAAACATCCACGGGTTGATACCACAACCACCGGCGAAGCAATCCACTATGTGAAAAAGGACTTACACACTCAAGCTATCAACTCCTAATCTACCCTCGGGCTAGTGAATCACAAAGCCTACTTCCTATCCGAGATGTATCCCACACCTCTAGAAAGCAACTTCCTATCCAAGACGCTCACATCTCTAGGAAGATTTCTTGCTTGCCTATCCTGATCCTCCTGACCCTAGACAAGACTCCCTTGCTTGATTATCCGAGTCCTCTCGACTCTAATCAAGACTTCCTTGCTCTATCCACAAAGCTTCACACACTTTGCTAGAGACTTTAACCTAATGCAAGGCTATGATCTAAAGTGATGTAAATGATGCAAACACAATCAAATTAAGCTAGATGATCAATCAAGCTAAATGTACATGTTCAATGATAAACTAGAATAAGCTTTCAATACACAATCACTAGATTATCTAGAAATCAAGACATACAAATCAATAAGAACAAGGTATGATTATTCAATATATCACACTAAAAACCTGGTTCTTAGATCATGAAATAAAACCTAGAAAATAATATGAGACACATCATATATTCATTTTCTAGAATCAATTTCACACAAAATCAAGTTTAGCACATATATGTTCAAAACAAATCACAAAGCTAAATCTCAATTAACAAATGATCAAACACCCCTAGCATATGATCTAACATGCTTCTCAACAAATTTCATCAATCAAATAGTAAGAATCAAAAGAAGATTAAAGATGAAATTGAAAAAGAAGAAGTTGAACAAACAACCTTGACCTCGGACTGAAAATCGATCCACTGGGAAAGATGACCAAGTCTGCTGCCTCTAGAAATGCTTGGGGTTTGTAGCTCTCTTCAAGACCAACAATTTTGGTTTTTGAATCGATTGATTTCGAGTTCATATGAGAGAGATATGATCAAAATAAGAAAACGAAAATTGAGAGAATTCTGCAGAAAATCCGAGATGTGTTCTTAGAATTCTTGAAATGTTTGGAGGGAAGGAGAAGTGTTTAAAAAGGAGGAAAGAGAAGGTTTTCAGGGGCCAATTGGCCTGAGCCACGTCACCCTCCTGTGGGGGGTGCATGAGGCTCACGGGGGCAGAGAGCCCCTCTGGACGTGAGCCTCACGGCCTCCCTCACGGCGTGGGCAACATGGCTCACGGCCTCCCTCACCTCTCTTGTGCACTCTCCGGTTCTTCAGCCATATCTTGGGCATCCGAACTCCGATTTTGAATCCGTTTTTGGATTACAAATTGTGACTCCCTCACGCACGACTACGACTATAAAATTTTGAAAAATGGTTGAGAAATCATCTCAGAAAATGATGATGAAGTCAACTCAACGAATGAGAACGAAAAGTAGCATAGTCACATTGTTTGGACTCGAAACCTTATGAATGAGTAACCGAAACGACCGGAACTCAATAAGGCATTAAATAAGAACATGTTCAAGTCCTAAACACAACACAAATAAATAAACACATATTCACACAAGCATGCCATATCAAAGAGATAGTCACAAAGCATGCAATTCCACAATGTTTGTCTATACAAGATCAATGCATGAGCATACTATGGAGTGTGTGAATATGTTATACCAAATGTTTGAACCACAATGCAGGGACACACATGTATGGATTGTGCGTGTGTGCTTTAACGTCTTGCAAGAGGATAGAAGTCAAGATATACCTTTGACGCTTTTCACCTCTTGAAGACGACTTTTGCACTAGACGTTGCTCTTCACTTTTTAAGCTTCCTTTCTTCAAAGAATATCCTAAGCAACAACTAATATAAATATAGAGTGTTTTGCAATAGAATCAAGCCAATACAAATCATGAACCTTACAACACAACTCCTATGGATGAAGCAAATGCTAGTAGACTACGGATTCAACCAAGGTACTCTCACTCTCTTTTGTGATAACATGAATGCCATTAATATTTCCAAGAATCGGGTGCAACATTCTAGAACTAAGCATATTGACATCCGCTATCATTTCATTAGAGAGCTTGTTGAAAATAAATGCATAGTACTTGAACATGTAGGTACTAATGATCAACTTGCGGACCTATTTACTAAACCCTTAGATTCTACTCGATTTAAAACACTAAGTAGATCTATTGGGATATGTCTTGTGGAGTGATGTGTTTTGTTATTTGACCCCATATGGGGAACTCAAGCAAAGAGAGCTATTTTGCATTCTTGTATCTTGCAAAAAATTCTAAATAACTTATGCCTTTTCTTTTAATTGTTTGAGTAAGCTTGGTTGCACATATGTATTTATGTTTTCTATTCAATAAGTGTGAACCTTGCTTGTTTACAATCCATGTCATATTTATGTTCAAACATGCATTTTTGGACTAGGAGATGTATGTAGGAAGTATGATTTGAATGACCTATAATTATCTCCATGACATGATGTTTCTTAAATAACATGCTAATGTCAAATGAAAAAGCATGAAATTCATATAACATGCTCACATGAAAAGCATGAATTGATGATTGCATACTCTTAAAATGCAAAACCTTGTGTGAAAGCTTATGAGACTCAAAATGAATAAAGGATCTTATATCCGTTCAAAGGAATTTACATTCCAAATGTCTCTCCTTCTTTATTGGTTGAACATGGCTACTATCATACGAATATCTTATCCGGAAAAATCAAATAGGGTGCAAAGTCGCTCATGCCATGTTTCACTTATAGAGTTGGATATAGTTGTTCTTAAATTCTATCAATATATTCTATATCCTTGCTTTACTTATGACATTGGTGAAATTGGTTTGAATTCTTATTAGAAACCTTTGTCATTTGCTTTGCCAAATACCATTGTATTTTGGACTTGAATGTTACATGTCTTGTATGCAAAGCATATTTGATTCACACATTTTTTGTCAAATAAATCTCCTTGTTTCTCTCCAAATTAATTGAGATGCATAATGTGACTTATATTAATTATGTAAATCTTGCATGCTACTATCTCTCGTTGCTATGAGTGACCCAGTTGGGGACTACTCCTTTGCCTATATCATGACAAAAAGGGGGAGTAGTATATGGTAAGGGGAGTTGCAAAATATAGAAGCAATTGTGCATATTGGGGAGATATTCATTGACGGGGAGTAACCCGTTGAGGGGGAGCATTGCATACACATACATTTCATAATGTTGTGCCTAATCTTTTACAAATGCAAATGCTTGTTTTTGTTCTCACTTGATTCATCTCACTTTTTACTTGTATTGGAAATGTTAGAAACTTTCTTTTCAGGGCTTGATTATTCTACAAGAGATTGAAGACTTGAAGACTTGAAGTTTTATTTTCTTATCTCTTTGTACTATAGAATATCATAGTTATCCTGTTGTTTTTATTTTAATGTGAGGAATCAATGTGAGTGGTGGTTTTATCATGAAATAGCCAAAGGGGGAGATTGTAAGTTTCCCATTTGTTGATTGGCTCATTTCGTGGACAAACCACATGTTGGGGGTTCTTTGTAAGGGTAGCCTAGGTATCGGTGTTATTGCTCAAGCCCTTTGAAGACCTCGTCTTGATAAGCACCGAAGGTAAATTTCTATGTGCTTACTTTTCTTTAAAGAGATTAGTTGCACACACACACTTAACATACATTGCATATGTGTGCATTCTCTTCACTTGTCACATTTCACACTTGCACTTATTTGTTATATTTTGTTGTGTGTAATTGTGTTTTGTTGTCTTGTAATTCGTTTCCCGATTGTTTTCGGAAACGTCCGCGCATGCACTAGAATGTGCTTGGTTTAGCTTGAGGACCGCCTACGGAGAATGCCCTTGGCTTCTCCTTGGTTTTCACTTTTGTTGGTGATCGGCGGTTATTATCGGTGGCCTGGCCGCCAAATGAAACCGCCGTTTGCTTCTAGTAGTGTATGGAGCAATTCTGCGGTTATGATCGGCGGTCACGACCGCCGTTCGAAACCGCCGTTCAAGACCTGATTGATTTTATCTCTCGGCCTAATTCGACGGTTGAATCGACGGTCATGATTGAAACCGCCGTTTTCATACCTGATTGATTTTTTAATCTCAGGTTTGATTCAACGGTTAGATCGGCGATCACGACACCGCCGAATGAAACCGCTGTTGGTCCCCTGTTCCTCTCGGGCTAATTCGGCGATTATTATCGGCGGCCTGGCCGCCGATTGAAACCGTCGATCGGTGCGTTTTAGGGGCAAACTTGTCTTTTCACATGCTCTGTTTTTCATGCCTATAAATACATCACTTTCTCTTGTTCTGAAGGTGACTCTTTAATCATCAAGAACCCTACTTTAAAAAGAGAGATTTTTAAGAGAGAAAGCAATCAAGTTTTCTCATCAAACACTCAAACCAAAAACCATTTGCATCAAAGTTCATCTAGCATTCTCTAGCATATCTAGGATGCTTGCTTGCATGGGTCTTTGATCATCACACTTGCTTTGGTATGTTTTTCACTATTATCATACATAATTAGTGTTTAATTTATTATGGCATCTCTTTTATTACTTGATTGTTCTTAGATTATATTCTAATATTCAAGATAGAGATTGTTGTGTTGATTTGATTGAGTGTTGTTTTTATGATAGATATCTAGGTTTCTCTAATCTATGATTATCTAAGCTAATTGACATGTCATTTAGTTTTAATATCTAGGATTGTTTTTAATTGCATATTCATCATCTTAGATAAGCATATAGGGTTTCCCTTGCTCTATGTTGCATTTGAATATTCATATATTCACTTAGGGTGTTAATCTCTTTTTAGAGAATTAAGTCTTGTGTTGTGACCGGGATTAGGTTGCTTAATTCGCAAGCAATCGGACTAGGTTCACTTATACCGGGATTAGGTAGGTGTGTGATTACTTCTGGGATTAGGTTGTAATCGTTTACACATTTAGTGGATTCGAGGTTCGAGTATGGCTTACTTACTAGCCCGTGGTTTTTCCTGTGAGGGTTTCCACGTAAAAATCAAGTGTTATTTAATTTCCGCATTTTATACTGATTTATTGCTTTATCTATTTAGGGGTAATTTCGTAATTTTGACTAATCACGAAAAATTGGGTAATAAGCTTAAAATCTATTCACCCCCCTGTAGATAGTTTTATACACACCGTGCTATAATTTGTTTTACTTCAATCCGCCCTACATCCGCCCAATATCCACCCTACGTAGAGCGGTTTACGCGGAAACTTTTAGGAAAATTTCCAAAGCGACATAGCTTCAATTGGACATCATATATATATGCCTCTTTGACTTTAGGTCACTTCTATGACTCAAAAACCTCATATTTTTGATTGAGAGGATTTTCAAAGAGAGAAATTCACCCAAGAACTCATCTTTGATCATCCAAACCCATTTCCACATGCATAAATCATCATCTAAGCATCATCTAGGATCATCTAGCATGTGCTAATCCATGGGTCTTCTACAACACACATGGTATGATTTGTTGAACACTTTTATCTTACATAATTAGTGTTTCTACTTATCAATTTTATCTCATTTATTACTTGTATGTCATTAGATTAATTTCTACATACATGATTGAGATTATGTGTTGATTGGGTTATTTATGATAGCTAGGATTTTCATGTTTATCTAATATCTAGCTAATTAATCTCATTATATGATTGAGATTATTTTTTTGATAGCTAGGATTTCATGATAATATATCATCTAGCTAATTAATCTCTTTAATATGATTGAGATTATTTTTGATAGCTTAATTGATTAGGTCTTTATTGCCTAAAAGCAATGCCATAAATATTCTTGTGTGATTTATTGATAACTAGATTGATATATTGTTTTTTAATCAACTAGTTAATCTTTTGAATGTTTGTGGGTTAATTGTGATAGCTTTGTATCTAGGATTGGTTATCATTTACTTAGCTAAAGTTGTATACCATGACATATAGCTATTTTCATATCTAGGATTGATTTTATTGTCATCATATAATCCTAGGTAAGCATCTAGAGTACCCTAGCTCTATCTTGCATATTTGGATATCATTGCATATTCACTTAGGGTGTTGATATCTTTGGAGAAGTAAGTCTTGGTCTAGGGTTGCTATTACAGGCCTGCGGGTAGTAGTGGTGGGTTACAGGCCGAAAATGGTTGAGGTCAACCTAGGTTGTGGACATCATTACAAGTAGTGACTTCGAGGATCGAGCAATTGGACTAGGTCCACTTTTACAGGCCTACGGGTAGTGGTAGTGGTAGTGGGTTATAGTCCGAGCATGGTTGAGGTCAACCTAGGATGTAAACGTTATCACAATTAGTGGATTCGAGGTTCGAGTATGGCGCACTTACCAGCCCGTGGTTTTTCCCTGTTGAGGGTTTCCACGTAAAAATCAAGCGTCATTTAATTTCCACACTTATATGCTTGATTTGTTATTTTGACTAGTTTGGGGTATTTGTAGGGAAAAATATGTTTGCACGCAGCGGAAGCGAGACTAAAATAGAGTTTTAGTATAGTTTAAAATTTTTCCATAATTTGAACCTTAACCCTCTAATTAATTAACATATAATACTAAAGATATCATACCTTTGTCGCGTGATCTGATTGACATTGCGTCGATGGTAATCCGCAAGATCTTCCAATCCAATCACGAACGTGAATCACCTAGGAGCGTGGTCTCCCTTCTCTTTGAATTGTGTACCTGAGGATGGATTAACAAAACTTTTTCTTTTTCGTCAGTCACAACAAATTCCAAGAGGCTACAAAGAATGTTCCGGTCACTTTTGAATTCACAATCATTAGATCAAAACTCGCGTGAACCTTATTCGAAATTGTTTACAAAACCTTTTGATATAAAAGTTACTAGTGCACTATCGAAATAAGAACAAACTTTTCTCTCTTTTCCTCTTGGCCAAATTCTCACACTAATCTAAGAGTTGGATTCTATTTTTCTCTAGCAAAAGAAAAAATTCTCAAGTCCAAGACCTTAGGGTTCTCCGAATTCTATCTATATATAATATCTATATATCACTATATATATACCATAAATCTGCACACCTATATAAAAGTGCACCAATGATGCACGCCTAAACAAAAATATATATTGCGGCACACTGTCTGCATGCCTATATAATTAATATATGTTCCACCAATTACTTGCACATATCAAAGTATTAGTACTCCTATTAAACTGCACTCACAAATCAATATATATATATATATACGGCCAACTGCCATCACTCTTTTATATCATATTATATATATATTAGCTATATATATATCATGTGGCCGAAAATCTTCTACCATGTAGGATTTGTGTCTTTTGACCTAAATCCTAACTCTAGGTAGATTTCCTTAGAATTCCAAACCCTAATCAAACTCTTTAGTGTATTTGTGACTATATCAAAGACTTCCTAATTTGACTAAATAAATAAATTCCCTTTATTTATCTACTTACCAAATAAAGTCTTTAATATTTAATATACTACTACCAATAGTATAACTCTAGGAAACATATTTCCTGATCAGAAAAAGATTTTGATTCTCAATTAAATGATTAACTAATAAATTAATTAATTTCCATTTAATCAATCAATAAAATAAAATAATATTTTAGACTATTATTCTAGTCTTGCCGCCCACACCATATACATGGGCCTAATATTATTTTCTTATTTTATTTAATCCATTAGACTTTAATTAAAAAGCCCACATGTGAACCAGACCCATTCTTACTAAAAGAAACAAGCCCACATGCCTTTCATTAATATATTAATATAATTGATCAGCCCATTAAATAAATAATGTGCAAATTATATTCTTAGTATATTAAATACAATTCTAGATGGACCCATAAATTGGTCCGGTAGAATATATCAAGTGATCCATGCAAGTCCATGTGGATTGGGGATCTTGGCGGGCCTATCTAAATTTAAGCTCCAATAGACATAACCCAATCACAATCAACAAATGATTCACTTAGGTTCAATCTATTAATTTTAGTTCATTCCACTAAAGAACTAAAATTGCACTCTTAAATAAAGATGGAATAAGTAAATGATTCTCATTCATACCCTAGACAACCTTATAGGAGATGGTGTATCCTCGTGAAGAATATCAGTAATCGCCAAGAGCTCATAGACCGCCTATAGCTCTTCAAGTTACCATATTTCCTCATATGACCACATTTTGAACTTGGATATTTTGACTTGTCCAGAAGCCATGTTTCAATAGACACTATTGAAAACTTAACGTTAAGATTTAATATCCAATACCTCAAAACATCCATATGATGATATTCTACTCTCATTTAATAAATGGAGCCACGATGTCCATATCTATAAATGAAGTCCTTTATCGATTAACAAATGATTACCACCAAACTATCGAGGATAGACTATGCTATATAATCATACTCATTGATAGCTCAAATGATACCACTTGCAACCATAAGTCCATCATTAATCTCAGGATTAAGATAGACTCTCCGATTGTCCTGATAATGAAAAGACTATTATCTATTGACGGTTCTAGATAAAGTATTTCATTGTGATCCAGTTCAATGCACCCAGTGCACTAGATTCTTTTACTCGAAGACCCTCCGATGATTTTAGACTCATCATAACACATTTGATCCCACTCAAATGCTAGTAAAAGAATTCTACAACTTTAACAAGATAAAGGTGCCCAACCTTTAACCTAAGTTGTGAACATTATTCAAGACTAACTAAAGAATTGTGTCTACCTCATACATATCCAGATGTACGAACAATTCTTCTTTTCTCATAGTCTTTTGACCTTATGATTATTTACTTTTGACAATTATAATAATTAAACTATAAATGCTATAAGATTTGTTAAACCAGAAATCACATTATGAATATGAATAGATTATCAAAAACACTATTACACTCTTGCTATTGAGCATAATCCTAACAGTATTTTCGTGAAAATTGACTAATCACAAAAATTGGGTAAAATCGGATAAAATCTATTCACCCCCACCCCCCTCTAGATTAATATATTAGAACACATCGAGTATTTGTTTCAATCTCTATCTTATATCTAGCATATGATCTAAAAACATACAAGTGAATAAAGAGATGACTTGTTAAGAAAGATACTAAAATTAGATGAAGTTAGTAAAAATCTTACCAAGCAAGATGTGATGATGCTAAACCATGCATGGATGAACTTTGATGCACAAAGGAAAAGTGTTTGAGTGATCAAAGATGAGTTCTTAATTAAAAATCTCTCTTTGAAAAAGCTCTCAATTAAAAATATGATTTTTGAGTCATTGCATTGACCTATGAACAAAGAGGCATATATATAGGAGGTTAGATTGAAACTATGACGTTTTGGCCAAAATCAGTTGTCGTCATTTGAGGTCGCCATTTGTCTAAGAGCGACCTCGTGGTGACACCAATTTTTCTTCTATGTCGCCACTTGGTCACCATGGCGACATCTCAGGGTGACCTCTGATGCAACACAAAAAACTTCATTGTCGCCATTTGTCTCGTGGCGACCTCGTGGTGACCTCGTGGCGACTTCATAGCGACCTCATACCTGATTGAATTTTAGGAATAAATGTCACTATCGCCATGGCGACCCCAACAAAGGGCGAAAATGCCTTGTAAACATGAGCACAATGTGCAAGTATGCAAAGTGGTGAAACTAAAGGAGAAGCCAATGGCATTCTCTGAAAGTGATCTTCACGCTGAACCAAGCACACATCCGTGCATGCGCGGACGTTTCCGAACAATATCGGAAAATGAATTACAAGACACATAAACACACAACAATATACAACATCAAAGTGCAAGTGTGAAATGTGACATGTGAAGAGAATGCACACTTACACAAATATGCTAAGTGTGTGTGTGCAACTAAATCTCTTCAAGGAAAACTAAGCACTAGAGATTATACCTTTGGAGTGCTTGTCACTTTGAGGTCTTGAAAGGGCTTTTGAGCTAAATCCTCAATCACCTAACTACCCTTACAAATCAAACCCTAACATGTGGTTTGTCCACGAAATAAGCCAAACAAAGAATGGGAATCCTTACATTCCCCACAATGATGCTCAACTCGAAACTCCATGGGTCCTGCTCCATGATAGTATATCCACTCCTAGAACTAGTAATGGCATGGACCTGCTCGTGCATTGGGGCTTTTCCCCTGTTGATGAGAATCAAGAAGCATCATCAAAGGATCCATTGCATATTCCAGTTGGGCCAATTACAAGGGGCCAAGAGGATCAAAGAAGCATTTAATGATGGGTTGATTCTGAGTTGCTGAAGTTCAAGTTCGGCCCAAATCCGAGCTAAACTTCGTGGGCCTCTACAGAGCGAATCTGAAGTAGGATTGTCTGATATAATATGTTTTCGGAAAGCCCAAGACGAGCCCTACAGATGTTATGAAGACTCCAGCATCCGTAAAAGATCACAACAGGCCCAAAATCGGCAATCTAGTTTGTTACGCGAAGACTTGAGCTAAGGAGTCCGAATTTCAGCTTTATCCTTTTTAGTTTCCAAAGAATAATGAGTTGATTTGTTTCCCAAATTAAAAGGCTGATTTGTTTCAAAATTTATCCTTCCAAATAGGGAGCAAGTCAACTAATTGCATGTTTTAATTTTAATTTCTTTCCTGATTGTAAGGCATTAATTGCCCATTTATTTTCCTGATTGTAAGGCATTAATTGCCAAATATTTATTTCCTTTTTAGGTTTTAGGGTTTCAGTTTATAAGGGATGAATGGATGTAATATGAGATTAGATTTTGAATAAAATATTATTTGTGAGAACTTTTTCTCTTGGTTCTTCATTGAACTATGAACTTATCAAGGTTCTACCTTGTGGCGTTCAAACCTTGACTTATCACTCACCTTCTTTCTTGTTCTTGAGTGTGGCGTCTACAACCTTCTTGATACCGTTGGTTCTTATCTCCATATAGATAATGGGTCACGGTCCTTTATTTTCTTTGTTTTTTATAAACTTGAATTAGAAAACGATCATTCGTTACCATATATTGGTTACGGGTCTCACTACTCTTGGTGAGGTTCATATCAGTTGGTATCAGAGCTTCGGCCTCTAACATCAGGTTTAATCTATCTTTGTTATTCTTCTTCTTTGATTTCGTTGATCAAAAAAAATAAAAAATAAAAAATAAAAAATAGACATTGCTGAATTTCGTTTTGATTAAGTTAAAAAAAAAAAAAAAAAGTTTGTACTCTTTTTTTTTTTTACCTTGATCAACAAGTAAGACCTTTGGTACTCTTTTTTTTTTTTTTTTTTTATCAACGAAATCAAAGAAGAAGAAGAACTAAGATAGATAAAACCTGATGTTAGAAGCCGAAGCTCTGATACCAAATGATACGAACCTCGTCGATTGTATCAAGATTGATGCCTAGGATCGTTCTAACCTCTGGTTCGGATGGAAACCGCGACCCAACACCTATAATGAGATGTGAACCTTGGTATGAAGGAGGACGCCACAATCAAGGATGGAATACTCGATTGATAAGTCAAGGAGGAACGCCACAGAGAAATCTGATAAGTTCCAATTAGTTCTCAAAGAACAAAAGAGAAAATTCTCTCAAATTTCATTCAAAATCAAGTCTGCCGAAAAATACATCAAAATGACCCTTAAATACTGAAACCCTAAAACCAAAAAGGAAATAAATATTTGGCAATTAATGCCTTACAAACGGGAAAGAAAATAAACTAAAACAAGCAACTAATTGACTTGGTCCCTATTTGGAAACAAATCAATTCATTATTCTTTGGAAAACAAAGAAAAAGGAAAGAACTAAATTTGACTCTCCTCCACACGCCCAAACTTCTACTTCACGCCCAAGTATTCTACTTCACGCCCAAGTCTTCTCTTATTCGGCCCAATCAATTGCCTTGATGACGTTAGTTAAGCCTTGGTCTTCATGTGGGCTCATCTTGGACTTTAATAATTCAGAATCAGCCCAAGTGTCTTGAATCAGGCCATTTAGTGCTTCCTTGAATCTCTTAGCCCTTGCCCTTGTTATTGGCCCAACCGGAACGTGCAATGGATCTCTTGATGTGGCCCCCTTATTCTCATCATTAATGATACGAACCTCGTCGATTGTATCAAGATTGATGCCTAGGATCGTTCTAACCTCTGGTTCGGATGGAAACCGCGACCCAACACCTATAATGAGATGTGAACCTTGGTATGAAGGAGGACGCCACAATCAAGGATGGAATACTCGATTGATAAGTCAAGGAGGAACGCCACAGAGAAATCTGATAAGTTCCAATTAGTTCTCAAAGAACAAAAGAGAAAATTCTCTCAAATTTCATTCAAAATCAAATCTATCGAAAAATACATCAAAAGGACCCTTAAATACTGAAACCCTAAAACCAAAAAGGAAATAAATATTTGGCAATTAATGCCTTACAAACGGGAAAGAAAATAAACTAAAACAAGCAACTAATTGACTTGCTCCCTATTTGGAAGGCTAAAAGATGGAAACAAATCAGCCCCTTAATTTGGGAAACAAATCAACTCTTTATTTTTTAGAAACCAATAAGGAAAACTGAAATTCGGACTCCTCAGCTCAAGTCTTCGCGCAACAAACTAGATGGCCGAATTTGGGCCTGTTGTGATTTATTATGGATGACGGAGTCTTCATAACATCTGTAGGGCTCGTCTTGGGCTTTTCGAAAACATATTTTAATAGACAATCCGATATCAAATGCTCTCTGTAGAGGCCCACGAAGTTCAGCCCGGCGTCCAGCTCTCATACAGCTCAAGTCTTCGCGCAACAAGATAGATGGCCGAATTTGGGAATGTTTTGATCTGTTATGTAGGACAGAGTCTTCATAACATCTTTAGGGCTCGTCTTGGGATTTCCGAAAACATATTATAATAGACGATCCGACTTCAAATGCTCTCTGTAGAGGCCCACGAAGTTCAGCCCGGATTTGGTCTTCATGTGGGCCGAACTTGGACTTCAGCAACTCAGAATCAGCCCATCATTAAATGCTTCTTTGATCATCTTGGCCCCTTGTAACTGGCCCAACTGGAACATGAAATGGATCCGTTGGTGAAGCTTCTTGATTCTCATCACCTGTCTTGCTGCCCATTTGCCTCCATCACCTGTCCTAACTAAATGGACAACTTCTTCAGTGATGCTTCTATACCCATCATTCGGTGGTCCATTTCTTGTTGATAAAATTATGGAGGATTTTTGTTGCCCCACTGGTTTGAACTCCCAACACCCTGCTGGCCCTGATATTGATTCCGGTGGTTGTTTCCACCCCATGATTGATTCTGATCATTCCTTGGTTGCTGATAGGCATTGTAACTTGTAAGGATTCCCATATATTGATTAGCTTATTTCGTGGACAAACCACATGTTGGGGTTGATAATGTAAGGGTAGTTTAGGTGTTTGAACTTCATGCTCGAAGGCCCTTTCAAGACCTCAAGGGACAAGCACGCCAAAGGTATAATTTCTTTTGCTTGATTTTTCTTTGAAGAGATTTAGTAAGCACACACACACTTAGCATACTTGCATTTATGTGCATACTCTTCACATGTGACTTTACACACTAGCACTTTGTTTTATATCTTGTTGTGTGTATATGTGCTTAGTAATTCGTTTCTCGATAGTGTGCGGAAACGTCCGTGCTCACATGTATGTGTGCTTGGTTTTACGCGAAGACCGCCCACGGAGAATACCCTTGGCTTCTCCTTGGTTTTCACCATTGTTGGTGATCGAAGGTTATGGTCGGCGGCCTGGCCACCGAATGAAACCGCCATTTCAGTCCAGGCAGGTCTGAAGCTATTCTACGGTCACGATAGGCGGTCACGACCGCCGTTCGAAACCGCCGTTCATAACTGATCGATTTTAATCTCTCGGTCTAATTCGACGGTTGGACCGGCAGTCATGAAACCGCCGAATGAAACCACCGTTGATGCTCTATTCTTCACGGGCTCAATTCGACGGTCATGATCGGCGGCCTGGCCGCCGATTGAAACCGTCGATCGGTGCGTTTCAAAGGCAAACTTGTCTTTTCACTTGCCCAATTCTTGATGTCTGTAAATATCTTACTTTCTCATTCTCTGAAAAAGTGGATTGAGTTATTAGAACCCTAAACTTCAAAGAGAGATTTTTGAGAAAAAATCAAATCAAGAACTCACCTTTAAACACTCAAATCAAATCCTTTTTGCATCAAAGTTCATCTTGCATTCATCTATGATTGGGTTTGCATCATCACAACATGCTTGGTAAGATTTTGATTAATTTCATCTTATTTTAGTATTTTACTAATCAAGCATATTCTCTTTTAATTACTTGTATGTTTTTGATCATATGATAAATACAAGAATAGAGAATTAATTGTGATGAATTGATTGAGTGTTGTTTTGTGATAGCTAATTAGGTTTTTGATTAATCTTGATTAGCTAAGCTATTTGACATGTCATTTAGCAATTGATATCTAGGGTTGATTTAAATTGATTACTTCATCATCCTAGATAAGTGTAAGGTTCCCATTTGTTGATTGGCTCATTTCGTGAACAAACCACATATTGGGGTTCTTTGTAAGGGTAGCCTAGCTATCGGGTTTATTGTTCGAAGCCCTTTAAAGACCTCATATTGATAAGCACCGAAGGTAAATTTCTATGTGCTTACTTTTCTTTAAAGAGATTAGTTGCACACACTCACTTAACATACATTGCATATGTGTGCATTCTCTTTACTTGTCACATTTCACACTTGCACTTATGTGTTATATTTTGTTGTGTGTATTTGTGTCATGTTGTCTTGTAATTCGTTTCCCGATAGTTTTCGGAAACGTCCGCGCATGCACTAGATTGTGCTTGGTTTAGCGTGAGGACCGCCTACGGAGAATGCCCTTGGATTCTCCTTGGTTTTCACCTTTGTTGGTGATCGGCGGTTGTGATCGGCGGCCTGGCGGCCTGGCCGCCTACTGAAACCGCCGTTTGCTTCCAGTAGTGTATGGAACAATTCTGCAGTTGGATCGGTGGTCTCGACCGCCGTTCAAGACCTGATTGATTTTATTTCTCGGCCTAATTCGGCGGTTGAAACGGCGGTCACGCATGAAACCGCCGTTTTCACACCTGATTGATTTTTCATCTCAGGTTTGATTCGGCGGTTGGATCGGTGGTCAACTATTCCTCTAGGGCCAATTCGGCAGTTATGAACGGCGGCCTGGCCGCCGATTGAAACCGTCGATCGGTGCGTTTCAGGGGCAAACTTGTCTTTTCACATGCTCTGTTTTTCATGCCTATAAATACATCACTTTCTCTTGTTCTGAATGTGACTCTTTGATTATCAAGAACCCTACTTTCAAAAGAGAGAATTTTAAGAGAGAAAGCAATCAAGTTTGCTCATTAAACACTTAAACAAAAATCCATTTGCATCAAAGTTCATCTAGCATTCTCTAGCATATCTGGGATGCTTGCTTGCATGGGTCTTTGATCATCACACTTGCTTTGGTAAGTTTTTCACTATTATCATACATAATTAGTGTTTAATTTATTATGGCATCTCTTTTATTACTTGATTGTTCTTAGATTATTATCTAATATTCAAGATAGAGATTGTTGTGTTGATTTGATTGAGTGTTGTTTTTATGATAGATATCTAGGTTTCTCTAATCTATGATTATCTAAGCTAATTGACATGTCATTTAGCTTTAATATCTAGGTTTGTGTTTAATTGCATATTCATCATCTTAGATAAGCATATAGGGTTTCCCTTGCTCTATGTTGCATTTGAATATTCATATATTCACTTAGGGTGTTAATCTCTTTTTAGAGAATTAAGTCTTGTGTTGTGACCGGGATTAGGTTGCTTAAATCGCAAGCAATCGGACTAGGTTCACTCATACCGGGATTAGGTAGGTGTGTGATTACTTCCGGGATTAGGTTGTAATCGTTTACACATTTAGTGGATTCGAGGTTCGAGTGTGGCTTACTTAATAGCCCGTGGTTTTTCCCGTGAGGGTTTCCACTTAAAAATCAAGTGTTATTTAATTTCCGCATTTTATACTTGATTTATTGCTTTATCTATTTAGGGGTAATTTTGTAATTTAGACTAATACGAAAAATTGGGTAAAAAGCTTAAAATCTATTCACCCCCCTCTAGATAGTTTTATACACACCGTGCTATAATTTGTTTCAATTGGTATCAGAGCGGGTTCCTAGACATACATAGGTGATCCTTGCTTATTTTGGTGTGTTTTGCATTTTGTGTGATTTTTGATCATTCATACATTTGCATTCATTTCATTCATTCATAAACACTATGAGTGGAAACGGTGGAAATTGTGGTGGCAATGAAGGTGCCTCAAGCACAAGGCCTCCACTTCTTACCGGATTGAACTATTCCCAATGGAAAGGGAAGATGGAATCCTACATATGCCAAATTCATGACCGTGCATGGATGGCGGTGGAAGACGGATATGATCTACCCAAGATGACTCCCGATGGTGGAGGAGAAGAAGTATTGAAGCCTAAGGCGCAATGGAACGCGCAAGAGTTTGAGGCTTCAAAGTGGAATAGGAAGGCGATGCATGCCATCTTGTGTGCTATGGATGAAAATCAATATAAATTGATTCAAAATACTAGGATAGCTAAGGAGGCTTGGGACATCCTAGAGATTGTACATGAGGGAACCGAAGTGGTGAAGGACTCTAAGCTTCAAGTCCTTGATACTCACTTTTTCCGTCGTTAAGAAATCGCAAGGATCAAAAGATTATTCATTTAAAAAGGGGTTTCCTACGCAATGTGCTCTAAACTAGCAAAAGACTAGTAAAGCGGCAAGCGAGGGTATCGTTCCGCAGGGAGGTGTGATTCGTCAACCGTATCAAGTTCTAGAGTTTATTGTAAGCATGTAAATAGCATGTGGAAAGGTAAGAATGATGTGTGTGAAATGTATGTACAATGCGGTGTGTGTGTATAGAAAATGAAAATGAAAATAAATAAAAACAAAGAGAATATGGAAGGGTGAGAATGATGTTTAAAGTGATAAATAAAATGGTGGATAGGAGAGATGCATGAAAATGGCCACACAAGGTTCAACAAGTTCACCATACATAAGTGCACAAATAGTTGGTTGTTAGACATTAAGTACATCCAATTTTAGTTAAGGGTTCGTTCTTGCCTCAATCCGATTTATACCCACTCATAGAGCTAACGGTTGAAGAGTGTGCCGAGAACCTCTCAAACACGAAACCGCAACCAACATATGTGAACCGATTCTACAAACAAAACTACATTGAGCCCCAATGATTGCTTCGTAATGTAAAATGGCAACGTGAAAGTCTAATGAGTGTGGAAAGAGTGATTGTATCTCCGACCATAACTCACCTAGAGCCCCTAGCATGAGATATAGCCAAAGACCAATAATTGTAACTCTAACCATGACTCACCTAGAGCCCCTAGAGTGAGAAATAGCTAAAGTCCAATTGTTTACAAGAACAATGAACCAAACCCTTCTAATATGACAATTTATAGGTTCACCCACTCTTCCTAGCTAATTAGCCAAAACTATGCCCGGAGAGCCCCTCCAAAAGCACAATCCTAACTCTAATTCACTCAAACCAATTCATGACATGCAATTTCGACCTTCCAAAGACATACATACACAAATGGGATATTTGATTACAACTACTCCTACAATTAAGTTAATCTACTCCTAATCCCATCCATGAACACATATCAATTTCCAATCATCAACAAACATGCATTTCAAGATAAGAGATATATTCAATAACAATCAAGAATGAATCAAAACACAAATTGGATATAAAGACAACCATATATATATTGAGCACAAAATAGGTCTACAAATATTCCCAAGTGGGGATTACACATTCAAGAAAATAAGAAATACATATAGAGTGAGAAATAGATACAACCCTTGAAGAAAACCTCCTCCAAGAGCTCCTTCCTTTGCTAGCTCGAAATTGACCAAAGCCCACTCCTATCTCTATGCAATCTACTCCTAAATGTGGTGGAGGATGTGTAGAAGGTGAGATGGGAGCATCCATGGAGGAAAAACCTCCATGGATGCTCTTGAAAGCTTCTCTCTCTCTTATTAGGTGAAGAAGATGAAGATGAAGAAGAAGAGGAAGTGGTATGGGGTGTGGATTCTGAAAGAATGAGGCAAAAAGGGTGTTTATATAGTGTTGGGAGTTTTAGGGCTGAAATGGGGATGAATTGACGAGTTTGCCCCTCTCATTTCGCCCAAAATCGACCTCTCGCTGGGCGATCGGCGGTTTAAACGGCGGCCTGGCCGCAGATCCCAAACCGCCGAATGGAAAATTGACATTCTGGAATTGATCGGCGGTTGAATCGTGGCCGCCGAATTTGCTTCTGGACTCACTGATGTTGATCGGCGGTTTCAATTCTGCGGCCTGGCCGCAGATTGTGACCGCCGAATTCGGATTTTCTACACTTCATCCGTAAGCTGCTGGAATGCCGAGAGGATTCTGCCGCAGTCTCGTTGTCGCATTCTATCTCGACGACGGATCAACCGTGGGTACGGCTAGGCTTAGATCACGTCGTTGTCTGTGTCGACGGAGAGGCGCGACACTCAACATATACTCCATTTGATCCGTTTTTGGCTCATTTTGCTTCCCAAACGTTCCTTTATGCTCAAACACCTATTGTAGGGAATATGTACCTACACATAGCTCAAACAAAACATTATATACAAAATTACGCTCGAAAACGAGACAAATGATCGGAAATGGGGGACCTCAAATAGGTATAAAATAGTCCGATCAGTCCTCCAAACTCAATTCGAGATGCTTAAGATGGAGGAGAATGAGTGCTTCAACGACTTCGAGATCAAGTTGATGGATATAGTCAACCAAAGCCATCAACTTGGTGATTCATATTCGGATAGGAGAATCAAGCAAAAGATTATGAGATCTCTACCCGATAGGTTTTAATCGAAGGTGACGGCTTTAGAAGAAAATAGTGGTTATAAGGATATGAAGCCGAGTGAGATGATTGGGAGACTTCTAGCTTATGAGTCTAGGAAAGGGCCTATCTCCACACCCACTAAAAAGCAAAAAGGAATTGCTTTAAAAACCTCCAAGGATGAAAAGGAGGCAAAGAAGGTTGACTCGGATGAAGACCTTGCCTTGTTTGTAAAAAGGTTCAACAAAGTTATGAAGTTTAGAAGAAAGGGCTTTGGATCAAAAGGTCAAGATTTGAAGAAAAAGGGCTCTTTCAAGAAGTTTGAACCTAGGCAAGAAAGGATCGAAAGGAAAGGGGTCCAATGTTTCGAGTGTGGTGGCATAGGTCACTTTGCCCCCGAATGTGCAAATCACAATGAGAGGAAAAAGGGAAAAGTGATGGCCGCCACTTGGAGTGGAAGTAGTGATGACTCCATTGAGGGAGATGAGTCTTCAAGTGATGAAGAGCTCATGGCTAATCTCCTAGCTTTTGCCTCCTCCCATAAAAGCAAAAGTGCTAGTGAGAGAGAGGAAATGAGTCAAGAGGAAAATGACTCAAGTGAAGAAGAAAGTGATTCCTCGTCTAACTCCATAAGTAGTTTTGTGGAGAAAAATGTGCTTGCTAAATGCCATGCCGAGTTTAATGATTTAGCAATCAAGAGTACAAGAAAGATCATGATGTTGAGAGAAGAAAATCTTGAGCTTGCATCTCACAATGACCACTTAAGTGAACAAGTGAAAAAATTCAAGAAGATGGAAGATAAGCTAAGAGAGGAGTTAGTCTTATCTAGGAGGAATGAAGAAAGTCTAAAGAGGGAGCTTGAAGAAGTTAGAAATTCTATGACTAGGATGGATTCTAGCACCAAGAAGCTTGACCATATGCTTGGTGTTGGAAAGAGTCCATGTGACAAGAGGGGTCTTGGGTATGAAGATGACAAGAAGATCTCAACCTCTAACAAGACCGTGTTTGTCAAGGGTTTGAAGAACGAAGAAACTTCATTTGTGCAAATTCCTAGGAAGAAGTTAGAAGTAGGACAATGTTCAAATGCACAAGTGAAGATGGGGCCAAGAAGGCAAACTCAAGCTCAACCCCCTAGGGTCCCTCAAGCCAACATTCCTCCACGATTGGCTCACAAAGGAAAAAGACCTATCATGCAACCTCAAGCTAGGAAGCAAGCTAGAGCGGTTCAACAACGAAGAAGGATTGAACCCTTTCATCCACAAAGACAAGGACAAGGTATGATTCCTTATTTTACTCCTATATGTCACTTTTGTGGATTTGATGGTCATATTAGACCACATTGCTTTCGATACATAAAAATGTGCAAAACTAGAAGCATGATAGAGAAGAAAAAGAAAAGAGCCATGATGCATGTTCCTAGGAATGATAATATTATTATGCATGATCCTAGGACATCTAGAGCCCATGTACCAAAGACCACTAAGAAAGCTAAGATTGTTTCTAGGTGGATTAGAAAGAATGAAAATGTTTGCCATGTTGCTCAAATAGCCTTGAAGGCAAATTCTTCTAATTTTTGGTATTTAGATAGTGGGTGCTCTAGGCACATGACTGGAAACAAGAGTTTCTTCGAGACTCTTGTTATGGAGGAAGGTGGATATGTCACTTTTGGTGATGGATCCAAAAAGAAAGTTGTAGGGAAAGGAACCATTTCCGTTCCCGGATTACCCTCCTTATCCGATGCTTTATTTGTTGATGGCTTGAAAGCCAATTTAATAAGCATTTCACATCTAAGTGATGAAGGATATTCCGTCTTGTTTTGTAAAGATGATTGCTCGATCCGAAAGCCCGATGGACAAACCTTATTGAAAGGTATGAGATCTAGCGACAATTGCTATTGTCTTGAAGCTAGAATAGTCTCAAACAATGTGTCCATGGATGAGCAAATAGAGTTGTGGCATGAAAGACTTGGCCACATGAACTTTAGGGATTTAAGAACCCTTGGAAAGTTCGAGTGTGTGTGTGGCCTCCCTAAGCTTGGGAAGAAAGCCAATGGTATTTGTGGACCTTGCCAACAAGGAAAACAAACTAAAAGCATGCACAAAAAGGGCAAGTATCTCTCCACCAAGGAGCCCCTAGAGCTTCTCCACATGAATCTCATGGGTCCTATGCAAACCGAGAGTTTAGGTGGAAAGAGATACATTTTTGTTTGTGTTGATGATTTCTCTAGATTTACATGGATATATTTTCTTAGAGAAAAATCTGAAACTTTTGATAAGTTTAAAATGCTTTGTACTAAAATACAAAATGAAATGAATTTTAACATTAAAAGCATTAAACGGATTAGAAGTGACCATGGGAGGGAATTTGAGAATGCCTCATTTGAAAGCTATTGCAATAGCTTAGGCATCTCCCATGAGTTCTCGGCTCCTAGGACACCTCAACAAAATGGAGTTGTTGAGAGGAAGAATAGGGTCCTTCAAGAGATGGCCCGTGTGATGTTGCTTAGCAACAATGTCCCTAGGAACCTATGGGCCGAAGCCGTCAATACGGCTTGCTATATAGGGAATCGTGTTTTCCTAAGGCCCGGTACTAGAAATACCTCCTATGAGTTATGGAAAGGCAAGAGGCCAAATGTTAGCTACTTCCACACTTTTGGAAGCAAATGCTACATTTTGAATGACCGTGATCAACTTGGCAAATTCGATGCTAAGAGTGATGAGGGTATTTTTATTGGCTATGCCTTGAATAGTAGAGCCTATAGAGTTTTCAATTTAAAGACTCTAAGTGTTATGGAATCATCCAATGTCATATTTGATGATACTAGGCTCAAGTCAAATGATCATGAGGAGGAGGTTATTTTTAGTGATGACTCTCTTTTAGAGAGGGTTGTGGTGACTCCCAATGTTGGGACATCTAATGAAAATGATGAAGTCACACAACCTACTACTAGAGTCCCTCTCTTAGACTCTAATGAATCCGATCCATGGGTTAGAAGACTCCATAACAAAGAGGATGTTATTGGAGATGTTAATGAGGGTGTTAGGACTAGGCGTCAAAGAGCTAATCTTATTAGCTACACATGCTACACCTCTCAAATTGAACCCAAAAAGGTTGAAGAAGCCTTAAATGATGAATTTTGGGTTCTTGCCATGCAAGAAGAGCTAAACCAATTCGAAAGGAATGAGGTTTGGACTCTAGTTCCTAGGCCTAAGACCACTAATGTCATAGGCACTAAATGGATATTTAGGAACAAATCCGATGAGGATGGCAACATAGTGCGGAACAAGGCTAGACTTGTAGCACAAGGGTACTCTCAAATTGAGGGTATCGACTTTGAGGAGACATTTGCTCCCGTTGCCCGTTTAGAGTCTATTAGGCTTCTCTTGTCCATTTCTTGTGTGCACAAGTTCAAATTGCACCAAATGGATGTCAAGAGTGCCTTCCTCAATGGCTTTTTGCAAGAGGAAGTGTTTGTTGAACAACCCAAGGAGTTTGTGGATGCACACCACCCCAACCATGTCTATCGCCTCAAGAAGGCACTATATGGGTTGAAACAAGCACCGAGGGCTTGGTATGAGCGCCTCACTCAATTTCTTGTTGACAATGACTACACACGTGGTAGTGTTGACAAGACACTATTCATCAAAAGAAACAATGATGAGCTTTTCATAGCTCAAATATATGTTGATGATATAGTGTTTGGCTCCACCAACAACACCAAGGTTCAACAATTTGTTGATGTTATGTCTCATGAATTTGAGATGAGTCTTGTTGGTGAGCTTAGTTACTTCCTAGGTTTGCAAATTAGGCAACTAGATGATGGGATTTTCATAACCCAAGCCAAATATGCCAAAAACCTAGTGAAGAAGTTTGGTTTAGAGAATGCCAAACATTGTGATACACCCATGAGTACCACTTTGAAGCTAAGCAGGGATGCTAGTGGTAAAAGTGTGGAACAAACTCTATATCGGGGCACGATAGGTAGCTTGCTTTATTTGACCACAAGTAGGCCCGATATTTCTTTTAGTGTGGGTGTGTGTGCTAGGTACCAAGCGGATCCCAAGGAGTCCCATCTCTCTTCCGTAAAGAGAATCATTCGCTATGTGAATGGGACTTCCAACTATGGGATTTGGTACTCTTTTGACACTAATGCTAGTCTTGTAGGCTTTAGTGATGCGGATTGGGCAAGAAATTATGATGACAGAAAGAGCACATCGGGCGGTTGCTTCTTTCTAGGCAACAACTTGGTGTCTTGGTTTTGCAAGAAGCAAAACTCGATTTCCTTGTCTACGGCCGAGGCCGAGTACATAGCCGCGGGGAGTGGATGCACACAACTCCTATGGATGAAGCAAATGCTAGTAGACTACGGATTCAACCAAGGTACTCTCACTCTCTTTTGTGATAACATGAGTGCTATTAATATTTCCAAGAATCTGGTACAACATTCTAGAACTAAGCATATTGACATCCGCCATCACTTCATTAGAGAGCTTGTTGAAAATAAATGCATAGTACTTGAACATGTAGGTACTAATGATCAACTTGCGGACTTATTTACTAAACCCTTAGATCCTACTCGATTAAAAACTCTTAGTAGATCTATTGGGATATGTCTTGTGGAGTGATGTTCTATGATTGACCCCATATGGGGAACTTAAGCAAAGAGAGCTATTTTGCATTCTTGTTTCTTGCAAAAAATTCTAAATAACTTATGCCTCTTCCTTTAATTGTTTGAGTAAGCTTTTTTGCACATATGTATATATATTTTCAATCCTATAAGTGTGAACCTTGCTTGTTTACAATCCATGTCATATTTATGTTCAAACATGCATTTTTGGACTAGGAGATGTATGTAGGAAGTATGATTTGAATGACCTATGATTATCTCCATGACATGATGATTCTTTAAATAACATGCTAATGTCAAATGAAAAAGCATGAAATTCATATATCATGCTCACATGAAAAGCATGAATTGATGATTGCATACTCTTAAAATGCAAAACCTTGTGTGAAAGCTTATGAGACTCAAAATGAATAAAGGATCTTGTATCCGTTCAAAGGAATTAATATTCCAAATGTCTCTCTTTCTTTATTGGTTGAACATGGCTACTATCATATGGATATCTTATCCGGAAAAATCAAAAAGGGTGCACAGTCGCTCATGCCATGTTTCGCTTTTAAAGTTGGATATAGTTGTTCTTAAATTGAAATCAATATATTCTATATCCTTGCTTTACTCATGACATTGGTGAAATTGGTTTGAATTCTTATTAGAAACCTTTGTCATTTGCTTTGCCAAATACCATTGTATTTTGGGCTTGAATGCTACATGTCTTGTATGCAAATCATGTTTGATTCACACATTTTCTTTCAAATAAATCTCCTTGTTTCTCTTCAATTAATTGAGGTGCAAAAAGTGACTTATATATATATGCAAATATCTTGCATGCTTCTATCTCTAGTTGCTATGAGTGACCCGGTTGGGGACTACTCCTTTGCCTATATCATGACAAAAAGGGGGAGTAGGATATGGTAAGGGGAGTTGCAAAATAGAGGCAATTGTGCATAATGGGGAGAACATTCGTTGAGGGGGAGTAACCCGTTGAGGGGGAGCATTGCATACACATACATTTCATAATGTTGTGCCTAATCTTTTAAAATGCAAATGCTTGTTTTTGTTCTCACTTGATTCATCTCACTTTTTACTTGTATTGGAAATGTTATAAACTTTCTTTTCAGGGCTTGAATATTCTACAAGAGATTGAAGACTTGAAGTTTTACTTTCTTATCTCTTTGTGTTGTAGAAAATCATAGTTGTCCCGTAGTTTCTATTTCTTTGTGAGGAATCAATGTGAGTGGTGGTTTTGTCACGAAATAGCAAAAGGGGGAGATTGTAAAGTTCCCATTTGTTGATTGGCTCATTTCGTGAACAAACCACATATTGGGGTTCTTTGTAAGGGTAGCCTAGCTATCGGGTTTATTGTTTGTAGCCCTTTGAAGACCTCATATTGATAAGCACCGAAGGTAAATTTCTATGTGCTTACTTTTCTTTAAAGAGATTAGTTGCACACACTCACTTAACATACTATGTGCTTACTTTTCTTTAAAGAGATTAGTTGTCACGAAACCGCCGAATGAAACCGCCGTTGGTCCCCTGTTCCTCTAGGGCCAATTCGGTAGTTATGAACAGCGGCCTGGCCGCCGATTGAAACCGCCGATCGGTGCGTTTCATGGGCAAACTTGTCTTTTCACATGCTCTGTTTTTCATGCCTATAAATACATCACTTTCTCTTGTTCTGAATGTGACTCTTTGATTATCAAGAACCCTACTTTCAAAAGAGAGAATTTTAAGAGAGAAAGCAATCAAGTTTGCTCATTAAACACTCAAACAAAAATCCATTTGCATCAAAGTTCATCTAGCATTCTCTAGCATATCTAGGATGCTTGCTTGCATGGGTCTTTGATCATCACACTTGCTTTGGTAAGTTTTTCACTATTATCATACATAATTAGTGTTTAATTTATTATGGCATCTCTTTTATTACTTGATTGTTCTTAGATTATTATCTAATATTTAAGATAGAGATTGTTGTGTTGATTTGATTGAGTGTTGTTTTTATGATAGATATTTAGGTTTCTCTAATCTATGATTATCTATGCTTTTTCTATGATACTATTTATTTACCAAAAAAAAAAAAAAAAAAAAAAAAAAAATGATTATCTATGCTAATTGACATGTCATTTAGCTTTAATATCTAGGTTTGTGTTTAATTGCATATTCATCATCTTAGATAAGCATATAGGGTTTCCCTTGCTCTATGTTGCATTTGAATACTCATATATTCACTTAGGGTGTTAATCTCTTTTTAGAGAATTAAGTCTTGTGTTGTGACCGGGATTAGGTTGCTTAATTCGCAAGCAATCGGACTAGGTTCACTCATACCGGGATTAGGTAGGTGTGTGATTACTTCCGGGATTAGGTTGTAATCGTTTACACATTTAGTGGATTCGAGGTTCGAGTGTGGCTTACTTACTAGCCCGTGGTTTTTCCAGTGAGGGTTTCCACGTAAAAATCAAGTGTTATTTAATTTTCGCATTTTATACTTGATTTATTGCTTTATCTATTTAGGGGTAATTTCGTAATTTGGACAAATACGAAAAATTGGGTAAAAAGCTTAAAATCTATTCACCCCCCTCTAGATAGTTTTATACACACCGTGCTATAATTTGTTTCAATAAGCATCTAAGGTTACCTAGCCTTGTTTGTTATTTGAATATTTATACATATTCACATAGGTTGCATAATCTCTTCTTAGAGAATTAAGTCTTGGACTAGAGCCACTTTTAAAGGCCTAAGTGGTAGAAGTGGGGGGTTATTGACCGGAGTGTTAGACGAGGTCTACATAGGTTGTAAACTCCATTTCGATTAGTGGATTTCGAGGTCCGAGTGTGGCGCACTAAACAGCCCGTGGTTTTTCCCAGTGGTTGGGTTTCCACGTATACATCAAGTGTTATTTAAATTCCGCACTATATTACACTTGCTTGTATTTTTGACTAGTATGGGCATTCTCGTAAAATTGACTTGCATGCGAAAATTGGGTAATAATAGTTAAAATCTATTTACCCCCCCTCTAGATATATTTCGAACACACCGAGTGTTATTGTTATTTACTTTCAATTGGTATCAGAGCGGGTTCTTAGATATACTTAGGTGATCCTAGCTCATTTTAGATGTGTTTTGCATTTGTGTGTTTTTTGCTCATTCATACATTTTGCATTCATTTGAATTCATTCATTATATACAATGAGTGGATACGGTGGCAACCGTAAGGGTGCTTCAAGCACACGGCCTCCTCTCCTCACCGGTGTGAATTATGCCTCATGGAAAGACAAGATGGAAGCGTACGTGTGCCAAATCCATGATAGGGCATGGATGGCTATTGAAGATGGGTATGCACCTCCTATGATGACTCCCACGGGTGGTGGAGAAGAAGTACTCAAGCCTAAGGCTCAATGGTCACCTGAAGAGTTTGAGACTTCAAAATGGAATAGGAAGGCATGGCATGCTCTTCTATGTGCAGTGGAAGAAAACTAGTACAAACTGATTCAGAACACTAGGATAGCCAAGGAGGCATGGGATATCCTAGAGGATGCACATGAATGAACCGATGTGGTTAAGGATTCCAAGCTACAAGTCCTTCAAACGCAATTTGAGTTGCTTAAGATGGAGGAGGACGAGTGCTTCAATGACTTTGAAGTCAAGTTGATGGATATTGTGAATCAAAGCCATTAACTCGGTGATCCTTATTCGGATAGGAGAGTTAAGCAGAAAATTATGAGGTCTCTCTCTGCTAGGTTTGAATCAAAGGTGACGGCTTTAGAGGAAAATAGCACCTATAAGGACATGAAGCCGAGCGAGGTTATTGGAAGACTCCTTGCCTATGAATCTAGGAAGGCCCCTAGCATTTCACCTCCTAAAAAGCAAAAAGGAATTGCTTTGAATGCTTCCAAGGTTGTGAATGAGGAAAAAGGTGACTCGGACGAAGACATGGCATTGTTGCTTAGAAGATTCAAGAAATTCGTCAAGTTCGAGAAGAAGGGCTTTGGATCCAAAGGCCAAGACTTGAAGAAAAAGGCTCCCTTCAAGAGTTTTAAGCCTAGGCAAGAGAAGAGTGAAAAGAAAGGGGTCCAATGCTATGAGTGTGGTGGTATAGGTCACATCTCACCCGATTGTGGGAACTTGAAGAACAAGATGGCAAAAGTGATGGCCACCACGTGGAGTGAAAGTGATGACTCCGGAAAGGGAAACAAGTCATCTAGTGATGATGAGCTTACCATCAACTACACGGCATTTGGGGCCACTTGTGTAGAAGATAAAGTTGTTGGTAAGAATGACTTGACTAGTGATCCCATAGAAGAAAAAGATGAAGAAGTAGCTCTAGAGGTGATAGGCGAAGCTACTCATTGGGATATGGCTCTCATTGACTCAAGAGACCAAGGTGAAGGTCTTAATGAGAGAAATGACTCCATAGGTGAGATGGAGAGTGGGGGAGATAGCTCTAGTGTAGATGACTCCTCATCTAACTCTACAAATGGAAGTGTAGAGAAAATGGATGTGAATGACTTTATAGTCAAGTGTGAAAGTTCATTGGAGAAGAACAATAGAAAATTGAAGATTTTAGATGATGAAAATCTAGAACTTTCAACATATAATGACCACTTAAGTAAACAAGTGGAGGCATCCAAGAAGATTGAAGACAAGCTAGCTATGTCTAAGAGGAATGAAGAAGGGTTGAAGAGAGAGCTTGTTGAAGCTATAGAGTCATTGACTAGGATGACTACAAGCACCAAGAAACTTGACCACATTTTTGGTAGTGGAAAGAACCCTTGTGACAAGAAAGGTATTGGGTATGAAGTAAGCAAGGAGATCACTACTCCAACCAAGACCATCTTTGTCAAGAGTTTGGGCAAGAATGAAGCCTCACCGGTGCACACACCTAGGAAGAAAATCGATCTAGGACAATGCTCAAGAAGTGCACATGTGAAGAAAGCTCCTAGGAGACAACCTCAAGCTCAAAAAGTTCCTCAACCAAACTTCCCTCAAGCTCATATTCATCAAGGGAAGAGGCCAATCATGCAAAATGGATCAAGGAAGCAAGCGAGACCGGTTAAACAACAAAGAAGATTTGAACCCGCTCAACCACAAAGTCATGGGAAGGCTCCTATGCATGCACAAAGACATGGTATGAAATCTAAATTTATCCTTACATGTCACTTTTGTGGTATTGATGATCACATTAGACCAAATTGCTTTCATTTCATTAAATTATGTAGAATCAAAAGCATGATTGAAAAGAGAATGACAAGAGCTAGAATGCATGCTAATAGGAAGGAAAATATTCATGTTCATGATCCTATTATTTCTAGTACTCTTGAACCATTGTCCACTAGGAAGAAAAATGTCATATTTATATGGATAAGGAAAAATGAACCCGCTTGCTATGAGACTAACAAGTCTCAAATAGGTTCAACCAAGTCAAATGGACTTGGGAGGTCCATAGGACCTCATGACCTTCATTGATGAAGGATGATATTGACCCCATATGGGGAACTCAAGCAAAGAGAGCTTATGCATACTTGTTGCATGCAAATATTTGAAACATCTTATGCTTCTTTGTTAATTGCTTGAGTAAGCTTGGTTGCACATATGTATATATGTTTTCAATTCAATAAGTGTGATCAATGCTTGTATTGCAATCCATGTCATATTTATGTTCAAACATGCATTTTTGGACTAGGAGATTTACATAGGAAGTATGATATGAATGACCTATAGTTATCTCCATGACATGATGATTCTTAATGACATGCTTAAAAAATTGAAAAGCATGAGTTGTTTATAACATGCTAATGACATATGAAAAGCATGAAATTCAAATGACATGCTCAAATGAAAAAGCATGAATTGATGATTGCAATTTTTAAATGCAAAACTTGTGTGAAAAAGCTTATGAAACTCAAAATGAATAAAGGATCTTGTATCCATTCAAAGGAATTTATATTTCAAATTGTCTCTCTTTCTTTATTTGTTGAACATGTCTACTATCATACGGGTTTCATTCCCGGAAAAATCAAATAGGGTGCAAAGTTGCTTATGACATGTTTGGCTTATAAAGTTGGATATAGTTGCTCATATATTAAAATCAATGAAAACTCTATATCCTTGCTTCTCTCATGACATTGGTGAAATTGGTTTGAATACTTATTAGAAACCTTTGTCATTCGCTTTGCCAAATACCATTGTATTTTGGACTTGAATGCTACATGTCTTGTACGCAAAGCATGTTTTGATTCACACATTTATTCTAAAATAAATCTCCTTGTTTCTCTCCATTTGATAGAGTTGCATAAAGTGCATTTTATGATTATGCAAATGACTTGAATGCTATCATCTCTCTTTGCTAAGTGACCCGGTTAGGGACTACTCCTTTGCCTATATCATGACAAAAAGGGGGAGTAGAATGGTGGTAAGGGGAGTTGCAATATGCATATTGGGGAGACGATACATTGAGGGGGAGTAACCCATTGAGGGGGAGCATTGCATTCACAATTTTTACATGATGTTGTAGTTGTGCTTAAATTCTTAGAATGCAAATGCTTGTTCTAATTCTCACTTGATTCATCCCACTTTTTACTTGAATTGGAAAGTATAGAAACTTTGCTTTCAGGGATTGATTGTTCTACTTGAGATTGAAGACTTCAAGATTAGTTTTACATATCTCTTTGTAAAGTAGAACAATCATAGTAGACCCGTAGTTTCTATTATGTTGTGAGGAATAATGTGAGTGGTGGTTTTGTCACGAAATAGCCAAATGGGGAGATTGTAAGGATTCTCATATATTGATTGGCTTATTTCGTGGACAAACCACATGTTGGGGTTGATAATGTAAGGGTAGTTTAGGTGTTTGAACTTCATGCTCGAAGGCCCTTTCAAGACCTCAAGGGACAAGCACGCCAAAGGTATAATTTCTTGTGCTTGATTTTTCTTTGAAGAGATTTAGAAAGCACACACACACTTAGCATACTTGCATTTATGTGCATACTCTTCACATGTCACTTTACACATCAGAACTTTGTTTTATATCTTGTTGTGTGTATATGTGCTTAGTAATTCGTTTCCCGATAGTGTTCGGAAATGTCCGCCCTCACACGTATGTGTGCTTGGTTTTGTGTGAAGACCGCCCACGGAGAATGCCCTTGGCTTCTCCTTGGTTTTCACCATTGTTGGTGATCGGCAGTTATGATCGGTGGCCTGGCCGCCGAATGAAACCGCTGTTTCAATCCAGACAGGTCTGAAGCTATTCTGCGGTCATACCTGATCGATTTTAATCTCTCGGTCTAATTCGGTGGTTGGATCAGCGGTCACGAAACCACCAAATTAAACCGTCGTTGATGCTCTGTTCTTCACGGGCTCAATTCGACGGTCGTGATCGGCGGCCTGGCCGCCGATTGAAACAGCCGATCGGTGCGTTTCAAGGGCAAACTTTTCTTTTCACTTGCCCAATTCTTGATGTCTATAAATATCTTACTTTCTCATTCTCTGAAAAAGTGGATTGAGTTATTAGAACCCTAAACTTCAAAGAGAGATTTTTGAGAAAAAATCAAATCAAGAACTCATCTTTAAACACTCAAATCAAATCCTTTTTGCATTAAAGTTCATCTTGCATTCATCTATGATTGGGTTTGCATCATCACAACATGCTTGGTAAGATTTTGATTAATTTCATCTTATTTTAGTATTTTACTAATCAAGCATATTCTCTTTTAATTACTTGTATGTTTTTGATCATATGATAAATACAAGAATAGAGAATTAATTGTGATGAATTGATTGAGTGTTGTTTTGTGATAGCTAATTAGGTTTTTGATTAATCTTGATTAGCTAAGCTATTTGACATGTCATTTAGCAATTGATATCTAGGGTTGATTTAAATTGATTACTTCATCATCCTAGATAAGCATCTAAGGTTACCTAGCCTTGTTTGTTATTTGAATATTTATACATATTCACATAGGTTGCATAATCTCTTCTTAGAGAACTAAGTTTTGGGGCTAAGGTTGTTTAGGCCTCAAGCAATTGGACTAGAGCTACTTTTAAAGGCCCGAGTGGTAGAAGTGGGGGGTTATTAACCGGAGTGTTAGACGAGGTCTACATAGGTTGTAAACTCCATTTCGATTAGTGGATTTTGAGGTCTGAGTGTGGCGCACTAAACAGCCCATGGTTTTTCCCAGTGGTTGGGTTTCCACTTATACATCAAGTGTTATTTAAATTCCGCACTATATTACACTTGCTTGTATTTTTGACTAGTAGGGGCATTTTCTTAAAATTGACTTGCATACGAAAATTGGGTAATAATAGTTAAAATCTATTAACCCCCCCCCCCCCCCCCCCCCCCCCCCCCTCTAGATATATTTCGAACACACCGAGCGTTATTATTATTTACTTTCATTACTGTTTCTCTGCCTTCCTTGATTCCATTGGTACACAGTTTGGGCCTCTGCCTCTGAATAAACCTCTCTATGGGAGGTGCAAATATCTGCTCAATGACCAACCATTCCACATGTTTGACACACCTTAACCTGTTCATTATGATGTCCCTGCTGACTGACCATCATTGCATTGACATTGTTAGACAGTGTCTGCATTTGCATAGCTAAATGTGCACTACCACTCCGGCTTCCCTTTGTGCTTCTCTGTTGGGATTTTGTCCCAACATTTCATACTTGTTGAACACAAAGTCTGTAGTGCACTCCCTCATCGATCCACCACAGGCAGTGTCAAGAATCGCCTGTGTGAGTCCGGTAAGACCATCATAAAAAGATTGCACCTGCGACTGAAGTGTGAAATCATGGTCTGGGCATTGAGCTAGAAGAAGCTTGAACCTCTCCCATGACTCATGGATTGCTTCTCCTTCTTCCTATTGGAAGTTTGCAAACCTTTCCTTTATTTCTTTGGCTTTCCAAGATGGGAAGGACTTGGAGAAGAATTTTTGCTCCACCTCGGCCCAAGTAGTGAGTGTACCTGCCGGCAAAGTGAAAGTATACAAATGTAGTTAAATTGCTTAAATCATACCTAAGGGGGGGGGGGGGGGGGGGGGGGGGGGGGGGGGGGGGGGGGGGGGGGGGGGATGAATAGGTTTTTACACCTTTTTTTTCAAACCCTTAAACAAACTTTCGTTTGTCCCTCAAGGTAGACTTACACACAACAAAATAAGCCAAGGAAGACATACATAGACAATACGAGAATACAATCATGAGAGCAAGGTCTAAGTATATCATCTAGTTATGAAAGAGTTAACACAAGAGATTTTTTAACGTGGTAAAACCTCCAAGGAGGAAACATCCACGAGTTGAACTACAACCATTGGGTACTATATTATTGGAAAGTAAACATAGAACATTCACAAAGTGACCAATCTTTAGCTCACCCAACCTAGTGAAGTCTAAGCCTACCCAACCCTATTGGAAAGTGTGAAATCCCTCAATGATGTGAAACCACCATATATTGGACAACACACAAAACCAACATCGATGGTAGATTAGAAATTCCTCAAGAGTGCATACACCTCCCGTGTACCCCGCTCTATCGGAGTAATGTCCAACCATACGCCTAGGCCTACCAATATATTAGCCAACTCCCTATCCAAGGCACTCTTGCCTTAAGGGAGCCTCCCATGCATGACTATCCGAGTCCTTCCGACTCTAGCCATGACTTCTTGCTTACCTATCCGAGTCATCCCGACTCTAGGCAAGTCTTCTTGCTTGGCTATCCGAGTCACCCCGACTCTAACCAAGACTTCATGCCTTTTACAAGGACTTCCTAGTGTGATCATGTGAATGCAAATGATGCAAACAATCAAATCAACATAGAACATGTGATCAATACATTCTATGGTACAAATAGACCTAAAAATGTGATAACACATTCAATAAAAGTCTAGATGCAAAATACGAGAATAAAACCTAAGCATGTGAAACACCAAACACATAAGCTCAAAGTCTCATTCACATATACAACACTTGAATCAAAATATATTCATGAAGTACAAGTTCAAGATGCAATCAACATACAATAAAATGCTAGATATATGAGATTTAATCAATCAATATTCTAGCTAAAAATATAGAGCAAGGATTCAAGATATAAATCAATCAAATCCTAGATTGCTCTAAAACACAAACAAATACACAAATCCTAGATTTCATCAATCAAAGGATCAAATCAAATCTCAAGGTCATTTATCACAAAATTGATTCAATCAAGTCACAAACAACCTAAGATGCCATTCTAATCACAATACAACTCACAAACATGTGGATAACCTAGAATCATAGAAACTAGTCCATATAGTCTGTAAATTGACTTTCAATTAGAATGATTTTCAAGCTACCTTTCTCAATAGCTTTTACCAAACATAAACATAGATATAGAAGAAGAAACCCCAGGCAAATTGAAGGTTAAAAAGAAAGAAATCCCAAAGATAAGTCCAATACCTTTGATTCACGAGCTGGTTCTGAAATCAGTGTGGAACCACCAGAAATCTCGATCAAAAAGCCACCAAACCACTTGGAAATGATAAAGGACTCAAATACGAACACTCTCCAATTTGAATCGCTCAAATCCGACTTCGGATGAGGAAGATATGGTGTTTTGAAGTTCTGAAATTCTGGAGAGAAATTCTGACGGGAAAACTCAATTTTTTCTTCTTAAAATCAAATGGAGAGAGATGGAGGGAAGATAAAGGAGGAGAGAGAAGGAGATTATAGACCAATCACATGAGGCCACGTCACCCCCTGGCCGTGGGGGGCGCGTGGGCCTCATGGGGGCAGAGAGCCCCCTTTACCATGGGGCCCACGGCCTCCCTCACGGCCAGCAGCCCCTCTCGCGCTCCCTCGGTTCTTCAGCCCATATCTTGGGCATCCGAACTCCGATTTCGAATCCGTTTTTGGATTACAAACCGTGACTCTCTTACGCACGACAAAGACTACACAACTTTGAAAAATGGTTGAGAAATCATCTCGGAGAACGACTATAAAGTCAACTCAACGAATGAGAACGAAAAGTAGCGTAGCTACATCGTTTGGACTCGAAACTACATGAATGAGTAACCGAAACGACCGGAACTCAATAAGACATCAAATAAGAACATGTTCAAGTCCACGTACAAAAATATGAAAAACATATAAGCACAAATACACACACATATGCTAATTTCCGGACATAGTCCTAGAAAAACCAATAAACAAAATATTACCAATATAGTATGAATGCATGAGCATATTTTGTCAAGTGTGTGAAAGTGAAACATAAGTGATGTTTAATCGTATTTTTAAGAGCTCTAGAAGGCCTAATGCAGAGGTTACCCGGACCATTATTGACACTATTCGTGGCCAGCTTTGTTCTATCAATTTGAAGGATTGGCCTCTGATTGCTATGAATTGGAATGTAACCTCTAGATGATACTTGTGTCGTTGGCTGTTTGTTTGCTTTCTTTAGTGTTTTTTTGCATTGTTAAAGCTTTTGTTTAGTGCTTGTTTATGAGCTTGTTGTTTTTAAGCTTTTTGTTGAGCTTGTTTTGGGCCTTAATGCTCTGGTTTCTTTGTTTCCTGGGGTATGCCCCTTGTATTTGTACATTCTTTCCTTTTTCTATGATACTATTTATTTACCAAAAAAAAAAAAAAGTGATGTTTAATCATGAAGGAACACACAAGAATGCTATGTGTGTGTGTGTGTCTAGCCTTGTAAGAGATATGAGGTCCTTTATTACCTTTGTCGAACAATGATGCACAAATCTCTTAAAAGCCGGCTTCTTGAATGAATTGTGGTTGAGACATCCTTCGTCTTCTTAATTCTTCAATACGAACCACTAAACATTACAAGAGAAACACATTTTGATATGGAATTTATGCCAACACAAACTATAAACCTTACAATCTCCCCCTTTGGTAAATTCCATGTCAAAACCCCTAAACAAACACTAAAACAATTACAAAGGAAATTTGGTCACAATGAGTACAATGAGTTACACATATAGACACAAATTAACAACCAAAGCAAGTCTTGAACTTCAACTTGATCTTCTCTTGATATCACCTAAAAAGAACTTGAAAGCACAAGAATATCCAAGAGACAACAAATATGGCAATATCCAATCTTAGGCAAGAAAATAATAACATATAAGTTCAAATGGATCAAGTATGCTCCCCCTTAATACATACTATCCATCAAAATATTCTAAGCCAAGATTCAACAACAAAAAATATTACATGCCATATAGTTCAAGCTTGATACCAAAATATACTAAAAATAAAACAACACAAAAACTAAAATGAGACTAAGTAAGCTAGATTTCTCCCATGTGTTTCTCATATTTCTCTCCCTTTTTGACATGATATGAAGCCAAAGGGAAAGAGTAAGAAAATACACCTCATGAAGCTCTCTAGCCACTTATGCCACCAAGGAATGAAGTGCGGTGTGAGGATCTCACATATTGCCTTGTTGTAGTTGATTTTCCTTCCAACTCTTTGATCCTTTCATCTTGAACAACAAGCTTAGCACTAAGATCTTCAATTTTCCTTTGTGACGCCTTAATCAACCTACGTGACTCTTCAACCTCATTCCTCAATTTTAAAGCCCAACTAGGAAGAGCGGGTGAGCTAGGGACATGGTTAGAATCAAGAGATTCATCAAAAAGCCTAAACACATCACTAGACTTTCCCTTGTCCTTGTATGACATGGATGCCACACGTTTCTCACTCAACTTCTCTAAGGGAGGAAGCATAACATCACCATCATGATTCCTCACTCCTTTAGCTAAGCATAATTGAGTTATAAATCCCGGAAATGCCAATTTCTTATCCAAACGACTAGTACGAGCCGCAATCTCAATTTGCTCCCCAAGCAATTCACCAAGATTTATAGGTTTGTTAGTCACCAAGGCATATACAATCTTGATTTTGTCTCTACTAAGCTCCGAAACATTAGTAGAGCCAACAAGATTGGAGCAAACAAATAAATGCCAAAATGCACTAATTTTTGTTAACTCACCTTGCTTAATATAAGCACGTTTCCCCCACACAAAATTACTATCATCACATAGAGTTCTCCCCATTAAATCAAGGTTTTCCAAGATGTCAACATCAAGGAATTCCAATTCAATGTCATCGGACAAGTCAAGAAATTCATTAACCTTCCTAGAACAAACTCTAAAGACGACTTTCCTCATGTTCAAAATGGCACTAGTCACGGTGGAACTTTCTTTATAAGCATGATAAAATTCTCTAACCATGGTCATCATTAGAAACTTCTAACATGTTCACCCAAGAATTCCAATTTCTACTCATAAGCACATCATAAACATAGGTTCCAACACAAGAGTCCAAGTCAATACCTCTTTCTTGAATTAACTTCTTGCAACCAAAAATTCCCAAATCATCCACTTTGTTAGCTTTAGAAATTTTGGAAGAAATTGTAGGTTTAGACTTGTCAATGGGAGTTGAAGAAACATTGCCACCAATTTTCTTTGCTTTTCCCATGATCTTGCAATAAAAAAAAACTAAAAACAAAAGTGAGAGGAAACAAAGAAACCAATAAACATATACAAAGGCAAAACACTATATTCAACAAATCATTATGCATATAAGAATATATCAAAGCATCAATATGATTTATCAAAAATAAGAATAATGCCAACAAACAACGACCTTGAAGAACATGTGAACATGTCATAAAAGAGAACAAGAATTTAGCATATTATGCTCCCCCTTGACAAGTGCCTCATCTAAAATCAAGATAGACAAGTTCACAAAAATCACCACACAATCACATCACAAGCAATTTTATTAGATTTGCAAATAAGCTTCACATATCTAAGAGAGTTACATCAAGATTTTCAATCACTCTCATATGTCATCAAATATTGCTAAAGTATCAAAATACTAATAAAGCAAAAGTGAGTGTGTGAAGATTTTGCTTCAAGTATATGAAAAGAAGTAGTTTGATAATCAAGCATGCAAACAATTTCAACATCTATTCATCTTAGGCCTTTCCATGAAAAGGTCAAATCGGTTATCATCCGAAATTTTGCTTATAAAGAGAATATATTTCAACATGTGAGCGTGTGTGTGCATGTGGCTCGTCAACCCATTTCTATTTGACAACCCGAGCTCATTTGATTATTCAACTATACTCCATAAGCCTCTTTTTTTTTTTATTTAGGCTTGAATCAAAGATATTTTTTTTTTATGATTCAATTCAACACTTCTTTGATTTTTCTAACAAAAAAAATATACTCCTCATGGCGGCTTTCACTCATCACAATGGCGTAGCCCTTTCCTACATTGGGCGGCTGCACAACCAAGGTGTGTAGCCTTTTCCACGAGGGTGCTCGTTGAGTTCTATGTTGCCGAAGCAAATGGATACCAACCATTGGTCATTTTTAAATGTACTAGTCCTTAGGACTTCAAGGTGTATCCAAAGCTAACATCAATCAAGCTCAACATACTTAACAAGACATACAAGAGAAGCAAAGTGCATTTTTGAAACCAAAATTTAAGGCTTAAAAGCACATGATCAAGAAGCAAGTAAAGAGACTTACTTAAGATCTCTACTTCTCAAGAGAGTAGCTATCAAAGAATATGAAGCTCACATTATTCAAAAATTAGCCACTCAACAATCATACAAATAACAACACACTTCATGAAATAAGATCAATGTGAACATTTATCACCAAAAGATCTTAAACTAGCAAATGTCAAAGAGGACCATATAAACACTATACTAGTTCTCAATTATGACATGCTTCATGAATGTGATACAAACAATGAGTTGATAGATGAAAAATCAAGTAAGCAAGCAATATGATATTGAGATACCTTCGCAAGCTATTTTCACCAAATACAATGCCTTCACCCTTTTTATGAGTCCTCTTGGCTTGTAAGTCCTCATGACTACAAGTTATAGGTGTGTCGATTCCAAGAGACTAAAGACAATGTAATCCAACTCAAACAAACAAAAAAATTGACTTTCTATAAAAGCCTTAACATTAATGTCACCATATAGATTCCAAAAAAAAACTTCTCAAAAGTTAATCAACAAATTTCGACTATCATGACAATCAATGTGAGATAGCTAAGTTCATATCAAGTTGTAAAGATACAAAGCAAACAAGCTAAGCTTCTTAACAACAACACTAGTCTTTAAAGCTAACTCACATGTGCAACTTACACTAATGGTAAGAGCACTCACCCTTGACAAACTTTGTCTTGGGTAGACATACATGAACATCATCAAGATTCTCTTTGACCACAATGTTGAACCTAGAGTAAAGTTCTTCCACAACTTGATTCACAATAATATCATTAATACTCTTTTTCTCAACATTGTTAGCAACACATGCATTGTCAAATTTAGAAGGATATGTATTCTTCACCTTCCGGACATTCTTAACATGCTTTGATAGGTTATCATGCTTTCCATATTCAAAAGCTTTAGCATGCATAGAATGAGGTCCAATCTCTCTATTCCTCGATGCATTTTCTATGTTGCAATATTCAATGAAATTATAGCACTTGGGCTTGATATGGCCTATGGTATTGCAAAAATGACATATGGGAACAAAAGGAGAGATTTTACCTTCTGGAGTTGGAGAAGCACAAATGGGAGTTTCAATGGGTACCTTGTTCTTCAATTTGATCTTGGTCTTGGAACGTCTCTTCTTAGGAGCTATCTTGTCAACAATGACATGATCCTCGCTTTATAGGAAGTGATGCTTCTATGAGCTTCTCCTCAACTACAAAGTCGCTTGAGCCTCCTAAAGATAAACTAGAGATGATCCTCTCCTTTTCAAGAACAATTCCCTCAACTTCTCTAAGCTTCTTGGCAAGAGCATTCTTTTCACCCAAGAGCCTCCGAGTTGTTGAAACAAACTCATCAACTTGCAAATTGATCAAAACATCTTTCTCATCAACCTCTCTTAAGGCTATCTCCAATTTCTCTTCAAGACTTTTCGCCTTAGCCAAAAGATCAACATAGGTTAAATTTCCACTTAAGCACACTTGATGATTTGTATCAACCTCCTTGTCCAATGAATCTTGACTAACATCCTCTAGGATAGAGTGAGAGGCCATGAAAGCAACAAAGTTGCTCACCAACTCTTCTTCAATAGAAGACTCACCACTAGAGCTCACCTCATCACTAGAGTTATCATCACTCCATGTGGATTTCTTCATTATGTAGCTTGAGTAAGTGATCAAGTCTAAATTGATCATCATTTGGAACACAAGAACATCTTCTTCTTTGCTTTTGTAACTAACACTCTTTCAAGCTTATCAACAAATTTGTTAGTAGACAAATGCAATGAAAAATAAGAAGAACCTTTTCCACAACAAATAAAGGAGGACAACTATGACACAAAAACCTAAGTAATTTACACGTAAGTATAAACCGGATCTCGTCGAGTGTCGTCCGATGACCCGCTCTGATACCAATTGAAAGTATACAAACGTAGTTAAATTGCTTAAAGCATACCTAGAGGGGGGGTGAATAGGTTTTTACACCTTTTTTTTCAAACCCTTAAACAAACTTTCGTTTGTCCCTCAAGGTAGCCTTACACACAACAAAATAAGCCAAGGAAGACATACATAGACAATACGAGAATACAATCATGAGAGCAAGGTCTAAGTATATCATCTAGTTATGTGAGGTATAAGAACAAATAAACACAACAACAAAGTAAGCTTGTATTTCAATAGATGTTCAATGAGTTACAAGAGTGATCAAATATCACTATACAAAAATTACAATATACAAAAGAATCATAGATGCAAAAATGATCAAAAGAATGAATCCACAAATCACACTATACAAAGTCTTGCTTCACAATACATCATAAGTGAATATTATGAATCAAGATAATAAAATATACAATTAAAATATAAGAGAAAGAGATGGAAAAAATTAACACAAGAGATTTTTTAACGTGGTAAAACCTCCAAGGAGGAACCATCCACGGGTTGAACTACAACCATTGGGTACTATATTATTGGAAAGTAAACATAGAACATGATATGAACCTCACCAAGAGTAGTGAGACCCGTAACCAATATATGGTAACGAATGATCGTTTTCTAATTCAAGTTTATAAAAACAAAAGAAAATAAAGGACCGTGACCCATTATCTATATGGAGATAAGAACCAACGGTATCAAGAAGATTGTAGACGCCACACTCAAGAACAAGAAAGAAGGTGAGTGATAAGTCATGGTTTGAACGCCACAAGGTAGAACATTGATAAGTTCATAGTTCAATGAAGAACCAAAGAGAAAAAGTTCTCACAAATAATATTTTATTCAAAGTCTAATCTCATATTACATCCATTCGTCCCTTATAAACTGAAACCCTAAAACCTAAAAAGGAAATAAATATTTGGCAATTAATGCCTTACAATCAGGAAAATAAATGAACTAAAACAAGCAACTAATTGACTTGCTCCCTATTTGGAAGGCTATATTTTGGAAACAAATCAGCCCTTAATATTTAGAAACAAATCAATTAATTATTCATTAGAAACCAATAAGGAAAACTAAAATTCGGACTCCTCAGCATCAAGTCTTCGCGCAACAAACTAGATTTCCGATTTTGGGCCTGTTGTGATCTTTTACGGATGCCGGAGTCTTCATAACATCTGTAGGGCTCGTCTTGGGCTTTCCGAAAACATATTATAATAGACAATCCGACTTCAGATGCTCTCTGTAGAGGCCCACGAAGTTTAGCTCAGATTTGGGCCGAACTTGAACTTCAGCAACTCAGAATCAGCCCATCATTAAATGCTTCTTTGATCCTCTTGGCCCCTTGTAATTGGCCCAACTGGAATATGCAATGGATCCTTTGATGATGCTTCTTGATTCTCATCATTCCCCCACTCTTCAAATGGATTCGTCCTCGAATCTTCACCGTAATGTTGTTGATAGCCTGCGACACTTCATCAAAACACTGCAAAAGAGAAACAAGAACACTAGGCCAAGAGTACAAAATTTTTTTAGGACAATCCTGTAGTAGTTGAATATATCAACTATTGATAGTCCCCTTCTTTGTTTCGTGCAGTATCATTCAAAAAAAAAAAAAAAATTCTGGTATTAGTTTGTTATTTCAGTTTCGTTGTGATTCGTTTTGTGTGAACCTATGAGATCTTTGTTTCATGTGAACGTGGCTAAGAAATTTTGATTATTGTTTGATTAGTTTGATAAGAACTTTTGAGAAATTACGAGTGGAAAAAGGCAAGAGTGGTGAGTACATAGACAATACGAGAATACAATCATGAGAGCAAGGTCTAAGTATATCATCTAGTTATGTGAGGTATAAGAACAAATAAACACAACAACAAAGTAAGCTTGTATTTCAATAGATGTTCAATGAGTTACAAGAGTGATCAAATATCACTATACAAAAATTACAATATACAAAAGAATCATAGATGCAAAAATGATCAAAAGAATGAATCCACAAATCACACTATACAAAGTCTTGCTTCACAATACATCATAAGTGAATATTATGAATCAAGATAATAAAATATACAATTAAAATATAAGAGAAAGAGATAGAAAAAATTAACACAAGAGATTTTTTAACGTGGTAAAACCTCCAAGGAGGAACCATCCACGGGTTGAACTACAACCATTGGGTACTATATTATTGGAAAGTAAACATAGAACATTCACAAAGTGACCAATCTTTAGCTCACCCAACCTAGTGAAGTCTAAGCCTACCCAACCCTATTGGAAAGTGTGAAATCCCTCAATGATGCGAAACCACCATATATTGGACAACACACAAAACCAACATCGATGGTAGATTAGAAATTCCTCAAGAGTGCATACACCTCCCGTGTACCCCGCTTTATCGGAGTCTATGTCTAACCATACGTCTAGGCCTACCAATATATTAGCCAACTCCCTATCCAAGGCACTCTTGCCTTTAGGGAGCCTCCCATGCATGACTATCCGAGTCCTTCCGACTCTAGCCATGACTTCTTGCTTACCTATCCGAGTCATCCCGACTCTTGGCAAGTCTTCTTGCTTGGCTATCCGAGTCACCCCGACTCTAACCAAGACTTCATGCCTTTTACAAGGACTTCCTAGTGTGATCATGTGAATGCAAATGATGCAAACAATCAAATCAACATAGAACATGTGATCAATACATTCTATGGTACAAATAGACCTAAAAATGTGATAACACATTCAATAAAAGTCTAGATGCAAAATACGAGAATAAAACCTAAGCATGTGAAACACCAAACACATAAGCTCAAAGTCTCATTCACATATACAACACTTGAATCAAAATATATTCATGAAGTACAAGTTCAAGATGCAATCAACATACAATAAAATGCTAGATATATGAGATTTAATCAATCAATATTCTAGCTAAAAATATAGAGCAAGGATTCAAGAAATAAATCAATCAAATCCTAGATTGCTCTAAAACACAAACAAATACACAAATCCTAGATTTCATCAATCAAAGGATCAAATCAAATCTCAAGGTCATTTATCACAAAATTGATTCAATCAAGTCACAAACAACCTAAGATGCCATTCTAATCACAATACAACTCACAAACATGTGGATAACCTAGAATCATAGAAACTAGTCCATATAGTCAGTAAATTGACTTTCAATTAGAATGATTTTCAAGCTACCTTTCTCAATAGCTTTTACCAAACATAAACATAGATATAGAAGAAGAAACCCCAGGCAAATTGAAGGTTAAAAAGAAAGAAATCCCAAAGATAAGTCCAATACCTTTGATTCACGAGCTGGTTCTGAAATCAGTGTGGAACCACCAGAAATCTCGATCAAAAAGCCACCAAACCACTTGGAAATGATAAAGGACTCAAATACGAACACTCTCCAATTTGAATCGCTCAAATCCGACTTCGGATGAGGAAGATATGGTGTTTTGAAGTTCTGAAATTCTGGAGAGAAATTCTGACGGGAAAACTCAATTTTTTCTTCTTAAAATCAAATGGAGAGAGATGGAGGGAAGATAAAGGAGGAGAGAGAAGGAGATTGAAGACCAATCACATGAGGCCACGTCACCCCCTGGCCGTGGGGGGCGCGTGGGCCTCACGGGGGCAGAGAGCCCCCTTGGCCGTGGGGCCCACGGCCTCCCTCACGGCCAGCAGCCCCTCTCGCGCGCTCCCTCGGTTCTTCAGCCCATATCTTGGGTATCCGAACTCCGATTTCGAATCCATTTTCGGATTACGAACTATGACTCTCTTACGCATGACGAAGACTACACAACTTTGAAAAATGGTTGAGAAATCATCTCGGAAAACGATGATGAATTCAACTCAACGAATGAGAACGAAAAGTAGCGTAGCTACATCGTTTGGACTCGAAACTACATGAATGAGTAACCGAAACGACCAGAACTCAATAAGACATCAGATAAGAACATGTTCAAGTCCATGTACAAAAATACAAAAAACATACAAGCACAAATACACACGCATATGCTAATTTCCGGACATAGTCCTAGGAAAACCAATAAACAAAATATTACCAATATAAGTATGAATGCATGAGCATATTTTGTCAAGTGTGTGAAAGTGAAACGTAAGTGATGTTTAATCATGAAGGAACACACAAGAATGCTATGTGTGTGTGTGTGCCTAGCTTTGTAAGAGATATGAGGTCCTTTATTACCTTTGTCGAACAATGATGCACGAATCTCTTAAAAGCCGACTTCTTGAATGAATTGTGGTTGAGACATCCTTCGTCTTCTTAATTCTTCAATACGAACCACTAAACCTTACAAGAGAAACACATTTTGATATGGAATTTATGCCAACACAAACTATAAACCTTACACAAAGCCATCAGCCACTTCTTGGCATGGTCCTTCATGCAATATGAGAAACAACGCATCCCCAGTAAATCCTCTGTCAACCGGCACAACGGTATCGTGGTGATAGCATTGTAGTATTCTTTCATAAACTGAAACACGTCTTCATTTGGTTTCCTAAAATAGGCTGGCAGGATGTTGTAGTGCAAGTTCTTCAGCTCATAGTCCCACTGAGCGGCATTCAATGCTATGGTTGAAGGATGTGCCCCTATAGTGGGCAATGAGAATTCCTTCATGCAGCCTATATCCTCCATCTAGTTCACTGTAATGATCCTGCACAGAATTCAAGAAAAGTAAAGTAGATCAAGTGTGAAAAAGATAAGCGTTATGCTATGATACGACTAAAAGTAAGGTAGTTCTAGAATTATCTAAAGATTCTACTTCTAAGTCTAACTGGCCGTGCCTATTTCCCCAGCAGCGGCGCCATGAATTTTGACGTGTCCGGAGCAGACCGTTTCTATAAATACCACTACGGATTACTCTATCCTACCTCGGTTATACTAAGGGGACGTGCGAGTGTTTCACCCTTTGCAATCGTACAAGTTGTGAAACTAGTATAGTGCACAAAGTAAGGGTTATCAATCCCACAGAGAATTAGGACGACTAGTGAAAATTAGAGCTAGTGAATCGTTACAAGACTTAACTAATGCAATATTCAACTATTTAAGGTTAATGAGCTAAGATGCCAGGGGAGATATGAATTTAGCAATGATACACCACCAAGTAGCCATTCTTATGCAATTGAGATCAAAATCACTTAGTGAAGTCCCATTTATACATTAAGGCACACTCAATGTATCCTCTAAAGTTTTAGATGAATTATTAAGTGAATGTTGGTTTTGGAACTAAGATTGATAGTGTGAGTTATGAAACAAATATTGCACGGTGTTCTAATATTAATCTAGAGGGGGGGGGGGGGGGGGGGGGGGGGGGGGGGGGTGAATAGATTTTAACCCTTATTACCAAATTTTCGCGATTAGTCAATTTACGAAAATACCTTAATCTAGTCAAACAATATAGCAAGTGTAATATGATGCGGAATGTAAATAACACTTGATATTTACGTGGAAACCCTCACGGGAAATACCACGGACTAATAAGTGCGCCACAGTCGAACCTCGAATCCACTAAATGTGTTAAACTTACAACCTAATCCCGGTATATAATCACACACCTACCTAATCCCGGTATAAGTGGACCTAGTCCAATTGCTTGCGATTTAAGCAACCTAATCCCGGTCACAACACAAGACTTGGTTCTCTAAGAAGAGATAACACAACCTATGTGAATATATATGAATATCCAAAATGCAAAGTAGAGCTAGGGAACCCTATATGCTTATCTAGGATAATAATATGTCAATAAAAATAATCCTAGATATCAAGAGCTAAATGACATGTCATAAAGCTTAGCTAATCATAGATTAAACAACCTAGATATAGCTATCAAATTATAACACTCAATCATGTCAATACAACAATATCTATTTTGTATCTAGAATATATTCTAAGAACATACAAATCATATAAGAGATGTCAATGATAAATAAAACACTAATTATATATGATAATAGTGAAGAACTTACCAAAGAATGTGTGTTGACCAAAACCCATGAAAGCAAGCATCCTAACTATGCTAGAAAATGCTAGATGATATTTTGATGCATATGAGAATGGTTTTTGAGTGTTAAAAATGTGTTCTTGATTTGATTTTCTCTCAAATGTCTCTCGTTGAGGTTTAGGGTTCTTAGAGTTAAAGAACATTATTCAAAGAATGAGAAAGTGTGATATTTATAGACATCAAGAACAGAGCATGTGAAAAGACAAGTTTGCCCTTGAAAATGCACGATCGGCGGTTTCGATCGGCGGCCAGGCCACCGTTCACAACCGCCGAATTAAGCCCGAGAAGCACAGAGCATCAACGGCGGTTTCGAAACCGCCAATTAAACATCAGAAACAAACCCGAGATAAAAATTAATCAGGTATGAAATGGCGGTTTCGTTCGGTGGCCAGGCCACCGATCAAACCGTCGATTCACCAAAAATGGTGAAACCAAAGGAGAAGCGAAGGGCATTCTCCGTAGGCGGTCTTCGCGCTAAACCAAGCACACATTTGTGCAAACGCAGACGTTGCCGAACATATTCGAGAAACGAATTACAAGACACAAAAATACACAACATGATATATCAATCAAAGTGCTAGTGTGTAAAGTGGCATGTGAAGAGTATGCACACAAATGCAAGTATGCTAAGTGTGTGTGTGCAATATGAATCTCTTCAACGAACACTAAGCACTAGAGAAGTACCTTTGGAGTGCTTGTCAACCTTGAGGACTTGAGAGGGTCTTTGAGCTTGATCATGAATCACCTAAGCTACCTTTACATTCAATTCCAATATGTGGTTTGTCCATGAAATAAGCCAATCAAGATATGGGAATCCTTACAATCTCCCCCTTTGGCTATTTTGTGACAAAACCACCACTCACATTGATTCCTCACAACAAAATAGAAACTCCGGGTCTATAAGATTTTCTACATTACAAAGAGATATTAAAAAAAATAAAATCTTCAAGACTTCAATCTCTTGTAGAGCAATCAAACCTTCAAAACAAAGTTTCTATACCTTCCAAAACAAGTACATGTGAGATTAATCAACTGAGAACAAAACAAGCATTTGCATTTAATAATTTAAGCACAACATCATGCAATGTATGTGTATGCAATGCTCCCCCTCAATGGGTTACTCCCCCTTAATGTATATTCTCCCCAACATGCTGTTAGGATTATGCTCAATAGCAAGAGTGTAATATTGTAATTGACAATCTTATCATATTAATAAAGTGATTTCTGTTTATTTAACAAAATCTTATAGCATTTATAATTATAATTGTCAAGGTAAATAATCATAAGGTCAAAAGACTATGAGAAAAGAAGAATTGTTCGTACATCTGGATATGTATGAGGTAGACACAATTCTTTAGATAGTCTTGAATAATGTTCACAACTTAAGTTAAAGGTTGGGCACCTTTATCTTGTTAAAGTTGTAGATTCTTTTGCTAGCATTTGAGTGGGATCAAATGTGTTATGATGGGTCTAAATCATCAAAGTGGCTTTGAGTAAAAGAATCTAGTGCACTAGGTGCATTAAACTGGATCACAATGAAATACTTTATCTAGAACAGTCAGTAGATAAAAGTTTTTTCATTATAAGGACAATCGAAGAGTCTATCTTAATCTTGAGATAAATGATGGACTTATGGTTGCAAGTGGTATCATTTGAGTTATCAATGAGTACGATTATATAGCATAGTCTATCCTCGATAGTTCGGTGATATTCATTTGTTAATCGATAGAGGACTTCATTTATAGATATGGACATCGTGGCTCCATTTATACAATGAGAGTATAATATCATCATATGGATGTTTTGAGGTAATTGGATATAAAATCTCAACGTTGAGTTTTCAATAGTGACTATTGAAAGATGACTTCTGGATAAGTCATAATATATATCCAAGTTTAAAATGTGGTCATATGAGGAAATATGGTAACTTGGAGAGCTATAGGCGGTCTATGAGCTCTTGGCGATTATTGATATTCTTTACGAGAATTCACCATCTCCTATAAGATTGTCTAGGGTATGAATGAGAACCATTTACTTATTCTATCTTCATTTAAGAGTGCAATTTTAGTTCTTTAGTGGAATGAACTAAAATTAATAGATTGAACCTAAGTGAATCATTTGTTGATTGAGATTGGGTTATGTCTATTGGAGCTTAAATTTAGATAAGCCTGCCAAGATCCCTGAAACAAATTATAGCACGGTGTGTATAAAACTATCTAGAGGAGGGGGGGGGTGAATAGATTTTAAGTTTTTTTACCCAATTTTTCATGTTAGTCAAAATTACGAAATTACCCCTAAATAGATAAAGCAATAAATGAAGTATAAAATGCGGAAATTAAATAACACTTGATTTTTAAGTGGAAACCCTCACGGGAAAAACCACGGGCTAGTAAGTAAGCCACACTCGAACCTCGAATCCACTAAATGTGTAAAACGATTACAACCTAATCCCGGAAGTAATCACACACCTACCTAATCCCGGTATTAGTGAACCTAGTCCAATTTGCTTGCGATCTAAGCAACCTAATCCCGGAAGCTACACACAAGACTTACTTTCTCAATGAAGAGAATAAACCCTAAGTGAATATATGAATATTCAAATGCAACATAGAGCAAGGGAAACCCTATATGCTTATCTAAGATGATTAATATGCAATTAGAATAATCCTAGATATTAAAAACTAAATGACATGTTCAATCAAATAGTTTAGCTAATCAAGATTAAGCACAAAACCTAATTAGCTATCACAATACAACTTCTCAAACATACATCATACTAATCTCAAACTTGTATTCAAGGTATATAAAATAACATACAAGTAATTAATTGAGATTGCTTGTTAAGAGAAACACAAAATATGTAAGATATTAGTGAAAAGCTTACCAATCAAAGTATGATGAAGAATCCATGCAAGATGTCATCTAGATGATCAAAGATGATGCTAGATGATAATTGATGATCATGAAAAAGTGTTTGAGTAATTAAAAATGAGTTCTTTGTGTATTTTTCTTCTCTTGAAAAATATCCTAAGTATAGAATATGAATATGAACTCTCTTGGCTGACCTAAAGTCAAAGTGGTATATATAAAGGGGCCATAAATGAAGTGTGGTCGTTTTGAAAAACGCACCAGAAATTGTTCTGTGCGCTGGTGGCCTTGCGCTGGACGACAGGCGCAAGACCAGCGCAAAGGCAAAAATTGCACAAGTGCTTGACGACCAACGCTCAGACAGGCGCACGACCAGCGGCACACCACTGGGCGTTTTACGCTGGTGAGCTGTGCTGGTCTGGACCAGCACACGACCAGCGACAGAAAACTGGGCGATCTGCGCTGGTGAGTTGCGTTGGTCTGGCGCTTGACGACCAGCGCATAGCCCACTCCTTTGAACCCCACAAGAAAACATGCAAGGGGTAAAAAGGTAAAACTAAATGCATCCTAAAGGCCTAACATGATATGACATATAATCACAAGATGCAATCAAAAAAAACATGCAAGAAGAGATGAAAATAGGCATTAATGCACAACAAAAATAAACACAACATACAAAGATAAGACATATGCATGAGTTGTGAGTGTGTGCAACTATCTCTTCAAGACAAGTAAGCACAAAGAAAATTACCTTCGGTGCTTATCAACATGAGGTCTTCAAAGGGCTTCGAACAATAAAACCAATACATAAGCTACCCTTACAAAGTACCCCAACATGTGGTTTGTCCACGAAATGAGCCGATCAACAAATGGGAACCTTACAATCTCCCCCTTTGGCTATTTCGTGACAAAACCACCACTCACATTGATTCTTTACAAAAAATAGAAACTACGGGACAACTATGATATTCTACGATACAAAGAGATAAGAAAATAAAACTTCAAGTCTTCAATCTCTTGTAGAATAATCAAGCCCTGAAAAGAAAGTTTCTAACATTTCCAATACAAGAAAAGTGTGAGATTAATCAAGTGAGAACAATACCAAGCATTTGCATTAAAACAATAGGCACAACATTATGCAATGTATGTGTATGCAATGCTCCCCCTCAACGGGTTACTCCCCCTCAATGAATGTTCTCCCCAATATGCACAATTGCTTCTATTTTGCAACTCCCCTTACCATATCCTACTCCCCCTTTTTGTCATGATATAGGCAAAGGAGTAGTCCCCAACCGGGTCACTCATAGCAACGAGAGATAGAAGCATGCAAGATATTTGCATATACATATAAGTCACTTTATGCACCTCAATTAATTGAAGAGAAACGAGGAGAGTTATTTGAGAAAAATGTGTGAATCAAACATGTTTTGCATACAAGACATGTAGTATTCAAGTCCAAAATATCATGGTATTTGGCAAAGCAAATGACAAGGTGTCTAATAAGAATTCAAACCAATTTCACCATTGTCATGAGAAAAGCAAGGATATAGAGTTTTTATTGATTTTAATATATGAGAAACTATATCCAACTTTATAAGCGAAACATGGCATGAGCGACTTTGCACCCTATTAGATTTTTCCGGATAAATATCCGTATGATAGTAGCCATGTTCAACTAATAAAGAAAGAGAGACATTTGGAATATAAATTCCTTTGAACGGATACAAGATCCTTTATTCATTTTGAGTCTCATAAGCTTTCACACAAGTTTTGCATTTAAGAATATGCAATCATCAATTCATGCTTTTCATGTGAGCATGTTATATGAATTTCATGCTTTTTCATTTGACATTACCATGTTATTAAAGAATCATCATGTCATGGAGATAATCATAGGTCATTCAAACCATACTTCCTATATACATCTCTTAGTCCAAAAATGCATGTTTGAACATAAATATGACATGGGTTGTAAACAAGCAAGGTTCACACTTATTGAAAGAAAACATATATACATATGTGCAACCAAGCTTACTCAAACAATTAAAAGAAGAGGCATAAGTTATTTCAAATTTTTTGCAAGATACAAGAATGCAAAATAGCTCTCTTTGCTTGAGTTCCCCATACGGGGTCAATCATAGAACATCACTCTACAAGACATATCCCAATAGATCTACTAAGAGTTTTTAATCGTGTAGCATCTAAGGGTTTAGTAAATAAGTCCGCAAGTTGATCATTAGTACCTACATGTTCAAGTACTATGCATTTATTTTTAACAAGCTCTCTAATGAAGTGATGGCGGATGTCAATATGCTTAGTTCTAGAATGTTGTACCGGATTCTTGGAAATATTAATAGCACTCATGTTATCACAAAAGAGAGTGAGAGTACCTTGGTTGAATCCGTAGTCCACTAGCATTTGCTTCATACATAGGAGTTGAGTGCATCCACTCCCCGCGGCTATGTACTCAGCTTCCGCCGTGGACAAGGAAATCGAGTTTTGCTTCTTGTAAACCCAAGACACCAAGTTGTTGCCTAGAAAGAAGCAACCACTCGATGTGCTCTTCCTATCATCACAATTTCCTGCCCAATCCGCATCACTATATCCTACAAGACTAGGATTAGTGTCAAATAAGTACCAAATCCCATAGTTGGAAGTCCCATTCACAAAGTGAATGACTCTCTTAACCGGAGAGAGATGGAACTCCTTGGGATCGAATTGGTACCTAGCACAAACTCCTACACTAAATGATATATCGGGCCTACTTGCAGTCAAATAGAGCAAGCTCCCTATCATGCTACGATATAAAGTTTGGTCCACACTTTTACCGCCAGCATCCTTGCTTAGCTTCAAAGTGGTGCTCATAGGAGTGTCACAATGTTTGGCTTTTTTAAGACCAAACTTCTTCACTAGGTTTTTGGCATATTTGGCTTAGGTTATGAAAATCCCATCATCTAGTTGCCTAATTTGCAAACCTAGGAAGTAACTAAGCTCACCAACAAGACTCATCTCAAATTCATAAGACATAACATCAACAAATTGTTGGACCTTGGTGTTGTTGGTGGAGCCAAACACTATATCATCAACATATATTTGAGCTATGAAAAGCTCATCATTGTTTCTTTTGATGAATAGTGTCTTGTCAACACTACCACGTGTGTAGTCATTGTGAACAAGAAATTGAGTGAGGCGCTCATACCAAGCCCTCGGTGCTTGTTTCAACCCATATAGAGCCTTCTTGAGGCGATAGACATGGTTGGGGTGGTGAGCATCCACAAACCCCTTGGGTTGTTCAACAAACACTTCCTCTTGCAAGAAGCCATTGAGGAAGGCACTTTTGACATCCATTTGGTGCAATTTGAACTTGTGCACACAAGAAATGGACAAGAGAAGCCTAATTGACTCTAAACGGGCAACGAGAGCAAATGTCTCCTCAAAGTCGATACCCTCAATTTGAGAGTACCCTTGTGCTACAAGTCTAGCCTTGTTCCGCACTATGTTGCCATCCTCATCGGATTTGTTCCTAAATATCCATTTAGTGCCTATGACATTAGTGGTCTTAGGCCTAGGAACTAGAGTCCAAACCTCATTCCTTTCGAATTGGTTTAGCTCTTCTTGCATGGCAAGAACCCAAAATTCATCATTTAAGGCTTCTTCAACCTTTTTGGGTTCAATTTGAGAGGTGTAGCATGTGTAGCTAATAAGATTAGCAAGTTGACGTCTAGTCCTAACACCCTCATTAACCTCTCCAATGATATCTTCTTTATCATGGAGTTTCCTAACCCATGGAGCGGGTTTTTTAGAGTCCAAGAGAGGAACTCTATCAATAGGTTGTGTGCCATCATTGTTGACATTAGATGTCCCAACATTAGGAGACACCACAACATTCTCCAAAGGAGAAACATCACTAAAAATAACCTCATCCTCATGATCATTTGACTTGAGCCTAGTATCATCAAATACGACATTGGATGATTCCATAACACTTAGAGTCTTTAAATTGAAAACTCTATAGGCTCTACTATTCAAGGCATAGCCAATAAAAATACCATCATCACTCTTAGCATCGAATTTGCCAAGTTGATCACGGTCATTCAAAATGTAGCATTTGCTTCCAAAAGTGTGGAAGTAGCTAACATTTGGCCTCTTGCCTTTCCATAACTCATATGAGGTGTTTCTAGTACCGGGCCTTAGGAAAACTCTATTTCCTATATAGCAAGCCGTATTGATGGCTTCGGCCCATAGGTTCCTAGGGACATTGTTGCTAAGCAACATCACACGGGCCATCTCTTGTAAGACCCTATTTTTCCTCTCAACAACTCCATTTTGTTGAGGTGTCCTAGGAGCCGAAAACTCATGGGAGATGCCTAAACCATTACAAAAGGTTTCAAAAGTAGCATTCTTAAATTCCCTCCCATGGTCATTTCTAATCCGTTTTATGCTTTTAATATTAGAGTTCATTTCATTTTGTATTTTATTACAAAGCATTTTAAACTTATCAAAAGTTTCGGATTTTTCTCTAAGAAAATATGTCCATGTGAACCTAGAGAAATCATCAACACAAACAAAAATGTATCTCTTTCCACCCAAACTTTCGGTTTGCATGGGACCCATGAGGTCCATGTGGAGAAGCTCAAGAGGCTCCTTGGTGGTGAGATACTTACCCTTTTTGTGCATGCTTTTAGTTTGCTTTCCTTGTTGGCAAGGTCCACAAACACCATTGGCTTTCTTCCCAAGCTTAGGGAGGCCACGCACACAATTGAACTTTCCAAGGGTCTGTAGATCCCTAAAGTTCATATGGCCAAGTCTTTCATGCCACAATTCAATTTGCTCATCCATGGACATATGATTAGATACAATACTAGCTTCAAGACAATAACAATTGTCGCTAGATCTCATGCCCTTCAACAAGGTTTGTCCATCGGGTTTTAGGATAGAGCAATAATCTTTAGAAAACAAGACGGAATATCCTTCATCACTAAGATGTGAAATGCTTATTAAATTGGCTTTCAAGCCATCAACAAATAAAGCATTGGATAAGGAGGGTAATCCGGGAATGGAAATGGTTCATTTCCCTACAACATTTCTTTTGGATCCATTACCAAAAGTGACATTTCCACCTTCCTCCATAACAAGAGTCTCGAAGAAACACTTGTTTCCCATCATGTGCCTAGAGCACTGACACGCCCAAACCGGTTCTACAAATGTCACTATAATATAACCTATTATACCTCGGTTGTATTAAAGGGACGTGCGAGTCTAGTGACCCTATTGCAAGTGCACAAGTCGTTAAACTAGTGTAGTGAGCAAGTAAGGGTATCGTTCCCACTAGGTCAGCACTAAAAAGCTTTCTATCCTTAGATTAACTCTACAATTTCCTAATTATTCTAACAAGTTTTACTTAAATTAACTAGTGATTAACAAATTAATTATTCTAAGATGAAGTTGTCTAATTAGCTATTACAACTACTTGAATTAAATTCTATATTGCAAATTGTTAAGGAATTAGATTAATTCAAGTATATTCTATCTTCTAATCAATTATTCATTAAGCCTAACCCTCAATTACTAACATACATATATTCATATGAATGTTCTAAGCACCTAATTCTCTACTGAATCACAATGAAATCTAAGATTAGAGTGTGATTAAGTGGAATTAGTCATTTCATAATAGAGAATTACAAGTTCGTAATCTCTACTCGTAGGTGCTTCACTATTAATATGCAATAAATGGTACATGCATACAATTTCATCAAGTTATTGCACTATAAAGAGAGAGGTGGTTGCAACCACCACACATGCAATCATAAATGTACACAAACATGACTCAAGAGGATTATAACAATATGATTGATTAGATGACAAGGGATTACAAGAATTACATCTAATTCCCTGACAAGAGGGATTAGCTACATATAGTATCAAAATTACAAAGACATACAAGAAAAGGAAACATCACCAATGAACAAACTTGTGTGGTGGAAATGGTCTTCCTTGCAATCCAAGCAATTAACTCTTCTATGGCAACTTGAAGTGATCACTCTAAGTAACCAACATGTGGTGTTTGGGTACCTAGAAATTGGCCAAGAAAATACTATCTTTCTTGATTCCTAAGAACAAAATATCTCTAATTAATATCTTTTACTTTTTCTCTTCTCTCTAACTAACTAACTCCCTCTCTCTCCCTAAAAGAACTCTTTTATATAATGAGAGAGGAGGCCTTCCAAGGACAATAGGTGGAGAAAGGGGCAGCCTTCTTTGACTTTTGGGGCGAGCTTCAGTCAATTTGCAGCTTCTCAGAATCGGCAGCGGGCATTCACGGCGGCTTTGTGCCAGCCGAAAGATCCCCCCTTGACGATGGCGGCTTATGGCAGCGTCCATTTGCCCGTCTTCCAGATCGTCTGAACTCGCCACTTTTGACGAGATGCTTCCTCCGGTGGCTTCGAACGGCGGCTTTGTTCCCGCCGGCTTGAATGCACGAACCCGCCTTCTTGCTCTTCTTCTGCTTTTCTTCCCAATTTGCTCCCATTTCTTCACTTTAGACAAAAATGCCCTTGAAACACCTATTTTAGCTTAAAATACTTATTTACACAATTAAACACATGGAATGCTTAGAAAATGATAGCAAAACAAGGTAAAAGGAGCACTAAATATAAATATTTAGAGCACGATCAGACCCCCAAACCTGACTTTTGCTCGTCCTCGAGCAAACCATAAATGTTAAACTAACAGCAATTTTCACTATGTACACAATATAAACAACGCACACTAAAACATTTCCAAGAGCCAAGTTACAAATATACCAAAAAGATGTGATGAAATAGGAAATAAACATGCGGAAACCTCTAGATAGGTGCTAGCACGATTACATTCCTCATAAACACGCTACAAGGTGCATCCCACACTCTAAATGTTCAGTTTCAAAAACTAAGCGCTCAAAAGCAAGAACTCAATTCACCTTGACTCTATCCTTACCGGATTTCAGTCTGATTTTCTCCCATAACCTAAGTTGCTCTCAAATAACATATGCGAGTAAGAATTTTTATAAGAATCAAATGTAACGCATATGCAACTAAATTAACGCACAACTTGTGGAAACTGTTTTATGAATGAATTGAAATGCCAAAAACGTGGAAAGAACATGCTTAACTCGCATTCCCCAGCTAGACTTCCTAAAAGATCAACTAGGTCTTTCCATGGTTGTAACGGGGCCAAAGGTGATATGGAAGAATCACTGGAATTCTGAAGTATTAGATCGATGATCTTAGATTTCACTTCTTCGCTTAAAAAATCCATGCGTCTAGGCTAAGATTTTATTTTCTTGAGTTCTAATTTGTACATAGATTGAAACACTTATAAATAATTTATTTGCTAAAATCAGTATCATATGATCAGTATTTATATACATAAAGCTTTATTTATTTATTTATTTATTTTTTTTATTATTTATTTTTTTATAACAATATCTATCATTGCCTGAGTACACGCTATCTACCGAGTTTCGAGCTAAATTTCGAGCTAAATTAATGCATCTATATCATGCATATTCTTGATCAAAATACAACATCATTCCAAGTGATTAAAAGAAATTTTTGGTGTATGATGGAAAGAAAGGATTGTGTTTGGCCTCAAAGTGGTAGTTGGAGCACACATCACAATATGGACAGTGTTTGGACATTTGGTAGTTAAGCACACATGCCTAAAATCATTTCCAGAAGTCCGTCTAACTAGGGAATACAAATCTAGCAAGCAGTCCACAATTTTATGTTCATGGCATCCAATTATGCAATATGAGTTTATGTATGATTTGGAAGGTATTTACTCTCATAAGGTCAAATTTTAGGCTCTGTTCCTTACAGGTAGTCTCCACTATTGGTTCATGCAATCTTGCGCTCAATTCTATTCACTATGCACAAGAGAAAGGGACTATTGCACCGTGTGCAATGTCATTTCGAAATGACATTGTGATAGTTACAATTAGTGATCAATGCATGCACATTTCCTTAATCAACACATACATTTTAGCATCTGTATTAAACACATGATAAGAATTCCTTGCTGCCTCCTTCTATTCCCAGCCCATTTTCATGGTGGATTCTTATCCCTCCATGGCTTCCTCACATAAACACTCATTTTCTAGTGTTCTTCCTCCCATTTCTTCCATGGAAGGCAGTCCTCTTTCCTCTTCTCAAGGTGCTTTTTCCATTTTAAAGTCTAGTGTTCCTATTAAGAGTAACATTATGTCCAACAAAGGAGGGCATCCTTCTCTTTCAAATGTATCTTCTTTTTCTGGTTTTCCTTCTCTCTTGGAAGCTAGTGAGGTTTCAAACAAAGCTCTTAGCAATGGAGCTGGATTGGGTCATCAAAATGAGGAAATTGCAGCTGGTCACGAAGCTATTAGCAAAGGAGCTGGTTCGTCTCTTGAGAATGAAGGTTTACCAGGTATGGATATTCTTCAAAGCCCAAAGTTGGTGGGAACTTCTGTGAACATAGTGAAGAAGACCAAGGCTCTTGGAGGCAAAAATGGAGCTCTTGATGGTTCAAAAATGGTGGCTTCCTCCAAGAACGTGATAGAATCTTCATCTACCACTGTCATCTTTGGCAACAATGGAGTTCTTGAAGGTTCAAAAATGGTATCTCCCTCCAAGAACGTGATAGGGAAGAAGAAGGGGACCAAGGATCAAGGTGATAGCTCTGAAAAGCATACTGAAACTTTAAGACCTGCTATGCTGCAGCAACAGGTGCCTTTTTCCTCTTTAGGTAATGCTCAAAAGCTAGCCTCAAAAGAAAAAGCATGTTCCTCCACAAATGTTGAAGGCCAGCATGTCCAGCGTGGTGGTGTTGCCTTATTCGGGTATTCTAAGGTACAGCAATGTAAAGACATCCCTTCCACTTCTCTTTTGGTGATTAATGATCCAAACAAGGCTGAAGGTCAACCTAAATGCCCCTCTCCTATAATTCCTGAAATAGCTCCTACTACCTATTGTAATGTGCTTAAAGGTGACAGCTATGGTTCTAATATTGAAGGTCACATTCGTAGGCCTATGAACCTAAAATTTTACCAACCATTTCAGAGTGGAAATAGAACTTGTGTCTCCCCTCCCTTGGAAGTTGCTGATGATGGTTCTAAGGCATGGAAGAATTGCTTGGTGGGTCACTTTATTGAGAAAAGGCTCCCTTTCTCTCTAGTCAACAATATTGCCATGCGTATATGGGGCAACCGTGGTCTGCTGGAAGTGTTAGCTAATGAGAAAGGGTTCTATTTTTTCAAATTCTCAGATGATGATGCTTGCTCTAATGTTTTGGAAGGAGGCCCTTGGTTATTTACTGGAAGGATGTTGATTCTCAAGAAATGGCATCCTAGGCTCATTTTAACAAAAGAAACATATTCTAAAATCCCGGTATGGGTTAAGCTCTTCAATATTCCTCATGAATATTGGAATGAAGAGGGCTTGAGCCACATTGCTAGTGCGGTTGGCAAACCACTTTATGCTGATAGTCTAACGGAATCCATGAAGAGAATCTCGTTTGCTAGAGTTTGTATTGAAATAGATGCTACCTGTGACTTGGTTGATTCTTTTGACCTTTTTATGGGAGACAATGCGGATCCAAATCATGGTGAAAGTGTAGAAATTTTGGTTGAATACCAATGGAAGCCTAAAATCTGCACTGAATGCAAGTCCTTTGGCCATTCTGTAGTGACTTGCCCTAGGCTCAAGCCTATGAAATCATCTTCTGATATTGAACTTCCTTCCAAACCAAAGCAAGAATGGAAGAAGGTTAATAGAGGAGATGCAGCCTCTGTTTCTACACCTCTAAAGGCCTTCGAGCCTTTGCCTCTTTCTAAAGCCACTACGAAAGGTGATGAAGCTATTTCTGGGTGTAATCCCAAAATTGAGCCTCCAATCCATGTTGCCACTGTCACTACTCCGATTATTAGCATTGATCCTTCTAAGGAAAATGTTATTGATACCTCTAACAATTTCTCAGCTCTTGTTGATGATGATGGTAATTTGTGTGGTGAAGATGACTCTCCTACCACAGCCTCTCCGGATCACTCCATTCATGTTGCCAATGTGCCTACTCCAATTATTAGCATTGATCCTTCTAAGGAAAAAATTATTGATACCTCTAACAATTTCTCAGCTCTTGTTGATGATGATGGTAATTTGTGTGGTGAAGATGACTCTCCTACCACAGCCTCTCCAGATCACTCCCTTTGGCTTACAAAGATCAAGAATATTGATGGGGTCCCTATTATTGGGCTCTCCAGCCCCTCTGAAACTTCTAGTAAGAAGAAGAAGAAGAAGAAGAAACAGTTGTCAAAGGCTTCTAAGAAAGGAATGGATAGTAGCTCTCAAGCTAAGGTGGAGTCTTCTCTATCTCTCAATGATTAATTTTGCTTGTTGGAATATTAGGGGTCTGAATGCCTCCCCTAAACAATTAGAAGTTAAAAGGATGTTGTTTGAACACAAGCTAAGTCTAGTTTGTTTAGTGGAAACAAGAGTGAGATGGATCAATAAACCTCTTGTTGTCAATTCTGTTTTTAAAGAGTGGGATATGTTAGACAATTACAATAGTCATGGTCTTGGTAGAATTTGGGTTGGATGGGATCCTAGGATTATCAATATCAGCAAAATTAGTGAAACGGATCAGATCATTCATTGTCAAGCTTGTATTTTGGAAAGTAATGATCGGTTTAAAATTTCCTTTGTTTATGGTTCTAATGATGATAGAGCTAGAAGAGCTCTTTGGGATAGTATGAGTTTTACCCAGCATGGTTGTGTTCCTTGGATTGTTGTTGGGGACTTCAATGTCTCTAGGAAGGTGCAAGAATCGGTTGGGGGTTCTTCTAGAATTTCAGTAGCTATGGAGGAGTTTGATAATTGTCTACAGGATGCGGAGCTAGATGACCTTCGTTTCTCGGGTTTTCTCCATACTTGGTGTAATAAAAGAAGCAATGGCTGCATTTCTAAGAAGTTGGATAGAGTTCTAGTTAATAAGGAATGGATGGCCAAGTTTGAGCACTCTGAAGCCTTTTTTCTTCCTCCTAGCATCTCGGATCACAGCCCCTCTTTGGTTAAGCTCGGGTGGCAAGGTAACAAGAAAAATTGCCCTTTTAAATTTTTCAATTTTCTAACGGAAAGGGAAGACTTTCTTCCTTTGGTTGAGAGTTGTTGGCAAGAGAATTTTCATGGAAATATGCAATTTCAGCTTTGCTCTAAGCTCCGAAAATTAAAGAAGGCTTTAAAATCCCTTAACAAGAATACGGTGGGGGATGTGGCTGTCAATTCGATTGAGGCCAAGGCTGCTCTTGTTGATTGTCAACGTCTTCTTGATCGGCAGCCTCTTGATGCAAGCCTTAGAATGCAAGAGAAGGAGCTAATGAGTTCTTATACAACGGCTCTTCAGGCGGAGGAGGATTTTTTGAGACAAAAATCTAGAGTTCAATGGCTCAAGGCTGGTGACCGTAACTCCTCCTATTTTTTCAAAGCCATCAATGGGAGATGCAATAGAAGTAAGATCCTCTCTATTACTGGTGAAGATGGTTCCTTGATTGAAGGTCATACCCAGGTCAAATCCGAAGCTATTCGTCACTTCCAAAATATCCTTGGAAGCTCTATGGCTTCTAGACATGGTTCTTGTTCTTTGAGAAATGTTATTGATAAACACATCTCCAATGATCAAGCTGATTTCATGAGTAGAGAAGTTACAAATGATGAGATTCGTGAGGTTTGCTTCTCTCTTCACCCTAATAAGGCACCCGGTCCCGATGGCTATAATGCTCATTTCTTTAAGAAGACATGGCACATAGTTGGTGATGATGTTATTAACGCAATTCAAGAGTTCTTTCGCTCAGGTCTTCTTCTTAAAGAGCTCAATGCTACGATCCTTGCTTTGGTCCCTAAGGTCCCTAATCCCTCTAAAATGACGGACTTTAGACCAATCTCTTGCTGCAACACTCTCTACAAGATCATTGCTAAGATCATAGCCAACAGAATAAAACCTTGTCTTCCGGACATTATTAGCCCCTCCCAATCAGCTTTTGTGGCAGGTAGGAGAATTGGGGACAACATCCTTCTTGTTCAAGAGATTATGAGGAATTATCACAAGGATGCTAGTACTCCAAAGGTGGCTCTTAAGGTGGATTTGATGAAAGCCTTTGATATGGTGGATTGGGGCTTCCTTCTTGACACTCTAGCTGCGTTTCACTTTCCTTTGAAAGTCATTCATTGGATTAAAGCTTGCCTTACTTCTCCCAAGTTCTCTATCTCTATTAATGGTGAGCTTGCTGGTTTCTTCTCCGGAAAGAGGGGCCTTCGGCAAGGGGACCCTATGTCTCCGTATCTTTTTTTTATTGCTATGGAGGTACTCTCTAAGCTTCTGGCCAAACATATTACGGACACTCCTAACTTCAAATATCATTGGAGGTGTGACAAAATAAAGCTTTCCCACCTCTCCTTTGCAGATGACCTGATTATGCTTTGCCATGGTTCCTATCATTCAGCTCTTGCTCTCAAATCAGCCCTTGATGAGTTCTTTTTGCTTTCGGGTCTTCGTGCTAATCATTCCAAGAGCAACATTTTCATTTCAGGAGTGCCCTATGCTATTAGTCAGCAGCTCATCAACCTTTTTGGTTACCCGGTTGGCTCTCTTCCTATTCGTTATTTGGGAATTCCTATCATCTCTTCAAAGTTGAATTTTCATGATTGCTCTCCCCTTGTGGAAAAGGTTTCGAGTAGGCTTTCTTCTTGGCTGAATCGGTGCCTTTCTTTTGCTGGTCGTCTTCAACTTATTATTTCGGTCTTAACAAGTATTCAAATCTTTTGGGCTAGTCACCTTTGTCTTCCAAAGAAAATTTTGAAAAGCATTGAGCAGAAATTCCGAAGTTTTTATGGAATGGGGTTGAGGTTAACAGCAAAGGCTCTAAAATTGCTTGGTCCGATATTTGTATTCCAAGGAAAGAAGGTGGCCTTGGAATCAAGGACCTCTCTTTGTGGAATAAGGCGCTTATGATTAGACACATATGGATTCTGGTTTATGGCACTAATAATCTTTGGACATCTTGGATCAAAGCTTATCACCTCAAAGGTACTAATTTGTGGGAGGTGAAAGCTCCGCATACCTGTTCATGGAATTAGAGAAAGCTTCTTCATCTTAGGCCTTTCGTTCGTCCTTTAATTCAGCACATCATTGGTAGTGGCTTGAAAACTTCCCTATGGTTTGATAATTGGCACCCGGATGGCCCTATTCGTTCGAAATGGAGCTCCCGTGTAATTTATGACTCTGGCCTCTCTATCAATGCTAAGGTTAATGCCATTGTTGTAGGTGATAATTGGAAATGGCCTGTTGCTATGTCCATTGATCTTGCTGAAATAAGGAGTCGTATGCCTTCTTACAACCCAAACTCTAATTTGGATGATAGTATTCGGTGGCTTCCTTCTTCAAATGGCATTTATTCAGCTGCTTCTACTATGGAGTCTCTTAGAACCCCTCATCCTCTTGTTTCTTGGTATGAAATTGTGTGGTTTCCTCAGAATATTCCGAGAATGGGTTTTGTCCTTTGGTTGGCTATTAAAGGTAGGCTTTCTACCTTGGATCGTGTTCAGCGCTATGACCCTCAAGTTGTTGCTACATGTGTCCTTTGCAACTCTCAAGCCGAGACTCATGCTCACCTTTTCTTTGAGTGTTCGTATAGCAAAGCCATATGGACACAACTTTTGAATAAATGTGGTTGTCCTTGGATTGGTCTCAGCTGGTATGATTTTATAGATTGGGTGTCCATTCATTGGAAGGGGAACTCTCCCTCCACGGTGACTAAAAAGCTATGTCTAGCGGTGGCTGTCTATTTTATTTGGAGAGAAAGAAATTGTCGTATTTTTAAAAGCTCTCGAAAGCTTAATGCTGAGGTTGCCCAGTCCATTATTGACATTATCCGTTGCCGGCTCTCCTCTATCAACTTGAAGGATTGGCCTCTTCTAGCATTGAATTGGAACATAAACTCTAGATAATCCATTGTGTTGTAGGCCTGCTTGTTTGCTTTTGGCTTTTGTGTTTGGTTGTGCTTTGGTGTAGCCTTTGTTTAGCTCTTGTTTGAGCTTTGTTGTGCTTGTTTTTTGGGCCTTTCGGCTCTTGTCTCTTTCTTCCTGGGGTATGCCCCTTGAATTTGTACATTCTTTCCTTTTTTCTATGATACTATTTATTTACCCAAAAAAATTAAACACATGATAATTTTTTTTACAAGATAACAAAATTTTTTACACAATTTAAACTAAGGCAACAAAATATAATTTAAACTAAGGCAACAATATATACATATTTACAATCATGTGAAGGATTGACAAAGTGTTACTGTGCCCACACCCCCAAACCTAAACTTGACATTGTCCCCAATGTCTGCACACGGAAGACAATAAAAAAGTTCGTTGGTTTGGTTGTTTGGGCAACAAACAACTTATCAATCTCATGCAAAAAGGAATCCATATGTGCAACACATGATATTCTATCCATCATGTACACTATTTTCAAAAATCCTAAGCACTAATCAATCAATCATACAAGTGTCCACACTTAGATCTAAACATGTTACTAACTAAAAACATATATGCAAGTAAGCAATATAGATATATAATAATAAAAAGGCTATAACCATACTCCCAAAAAGTAAAGTAAAGGGTATACAAAAATGGGGAATAATGCTCCGCCCATAAAAATTCATGCGGCATACCAATCCGCCTACATGAAAAAGTCGTCGTCACTGAAGTCTAAGGGTGTAAACTGAACTCCTCCGACGGAGTAGAGAAAAATGGGCTCAGGAGGAGGTGGTTCAACATAAGGGATGATGTGCGTCGGGGACTCGGGCTCCTCCACAATGTATTCCACCGGATCAGTAGTGGTCCCTTCGTATCCATCCGGAAGAAGCTCAATGCCCACCACGTACGACTCCACGTACGCCACATGCTCCACCGGCTCAGGTATCTGCTCCTGGAATGGTTTCCGATCCTCCATCTCCTCTGGAAACAGGCCTCGCATCTCCTCCGTGTAAATCCCTCTCAATTGGTCCGGTAGACCCCTCTCTACCTCCGGTCTCCCTATCACCTGTTCTAGAATCTGTTGTTGCTCACAAAGTAAGTCCATGAAGTTGTAATTCTGCTGACCTAGGTCTGGCGGAGCCATAGGACTGAAAAATAGATCATCAATATCAACAAAAGTAAAGGGGTTAGGTATACCTATCTCGGGTAAGGGTGGAATAGCTGATGTCTCTGGTGCTGTGGGTGCCTCATCGTGTCTGCGCTTCTGACGGCGCTCTTCATCTCGATCACTAGAGTGATCACTGGGCTCTCTCACCTGGTAGCCCACACATCGTGCCACTGCTCCCGTCAATGCTCTCACTTGCCTAGCGAGGCGGCGAACAGCCCGTGATAGAACATCATTGGACTCTATCAATTTCTTGTGGGACTCCATCATGTCGCTCACCCAAGCTGGTGCCTCAACCTCCCTCTCAGACTCTGTCTCCTCAGACTCCTCCTCGGACTCCTCCTGTCCCTGTGCTTATATTCTTTCCAATTCTCTCCTCTTGATGGACCTTCGCTGAGCTAATCTATGCTCTCTCTGCTAGCGCAAACTGAGAAGCCTCTCTATTCCCAGCTTTCCCTCAGCCGCCTCATTGTAGGCCCTTCTGCCTACATAACCTCTAGGTGTCAAAATCCCATCTGCTGGCAAATCCACTCGAAGGCCTGCCCTCCGAGCAAAGTGAGTGATCAAACACGGAAAGAAGAGGCTCAGATTGCTTCGTCTCCCTGACTCTGCTATTCTCTTCACTATCGTGCACCCGACATCGAACTCCAAGTGGTTCTTCATTTGGTAGATCATGATGGCAATTTGCTTCTTCAAGTCTGTTCTGTGTGAATTGGGCATGAGTGAGTAACTAAAGTAAATACTCCAAAAATGCTCCTCAAAGCCTAGCTGTCTCTGATAAATCTTGCCATCCCAATCCATGTCTTCGTCCCCTATGATAGCAATTCCGAACTGCTTGTCATACTGATCGAACAGGGCATTTGGCTTGTATCCCTCCTCCCACTGAGGGTAACTCTGTGTGTGGAGGAATTCGTTGATTTGCTCGGCGGTCATGGAGATGGCTTTCCTTCGAACTATGACCGGGGCTCCCCTCTCAAACTCATCAGGGTCTATAGCAGCATAAAACTCCTGGACGATCCTTCGGTTGGCTCTCTTTGGGAAGGACACATACGCCTCCCACCTTCTCCGACGAATCTCGTTAAAAATCGCCGTCTCCCCCAATTCCTCAAAGCTCACGTCTCTCTCAATAAGGATGGGTCTCTTAGTGGTGCTCTGGAGCCGTTCTTCATAGATCTCCTCAGCTGTCCTCTCCGGTTGTGAGGGTCTTTCCTTCTCCTTTCCTTTTCGGGATGCACTTCCCCTCTCAATTGTGGATGCCTTCCGTTTTGGTCCCATCTGTGGTTAGTGCAAGGAGAAACACAACAAATACTCCAAATAGATTAGACTTCGGGTTAGTGACAATAATCTCAAACTAAACTTAGCTAAAACACTATAATTATGTGTACTACTAATATTATGTGCGTGTGTGTGTGTTTTTCACCCTACCATTAAGCTAGGAGAATCAATAGTCATATTGGAACAGAATTTGGTGCCACATTTCTACATAAGAGATGCCACATATATGCATTATTGTACAACATTTTATCCATGCAAATGTAGATATCATTTTCATCAATTAAAATCACACACAAGTGTGTCACATTGTACTCGAGTTGTCCAACACAACTTAGATCACATTGACAATTAATTGGTCTTTAACATATGCACACAATTGCACATACCTCACTTGATCTAAATTTGGCACACAATTTGCTTCCCTCAACATGAACAATCAACATCTATCCTAAAATCAAGTCTTTTATCACATTTTGCACAAAATAGATTGTTATTGTACATGCACAAGAATTGCCATTTCCACATTTCCATATCACATTTCTTAATTCCCTTAACCAAACCAATTCAACAATTCCAATACCAATACATCCGAAATTTTCTTTCAATGAATCACAATCAAGCACAATTAATCAAAAAGCATGCCCTCAATCAATCATTCCATTTATCATGCATGATTCCATGTCAATTTCGAGCAATAATCACATCACAAGAATCATTAACATAGATAATAATTTCGAAACCCCCCAAATTCGGCCAAGTAATACGAAATGGAATCAAACTAGGGGAAGTTGGTTCGAAATGAGTTCTATCATGTGTATCCAACATCAATTGCATCAACAAATGCCCAATGACTCAATCAAACTCAAGAACCATGCATGAACCCTAATTATCATATCATAGAGCATTTCAAGATGAAGTATGACATGAATTTGTGTTCAAAAGAGTTTAAAGTTAAAGTACTTACCTTTTCCTTGAAGTTTCGGATGATTTCGAACAAGATTAGGGGAGGATTGGAGAAGAAGTTTTGTTGATTCACGCGGGAGAAATGGAAAGGATTTGAAATTGGGAAAGCTTTTTGTCGTGACACTGACAGGTCCTATTTATAGGACTTGGATTTGGGCGGCTTCTTGCCCGCCTAACAAACCCGCCATCCCTCCAATTTGCATCAAAACGGCAGCGTTTTGGTCATTCGGAGATGTGGCAACTTTGTTTAAGGCGGCTTGTTGCCAGCCTCAAGAGCTCGCCGTGTCTGAGTGATGTTGGCGAGCTTGTACGTTCTGTAAGGCGGCCTTATTCCCGCCTTATGAGCTCGCCGTGGACTTCTTCCCTTTAGGATTGGCGGGTTTATACATTCTGGAAGGTGGGCTCATTCCCGCCGAGATGGAACCCGCCGAGATTTCTCATGTGTGGCCGCGGGTTCGTCTCTTCTGGAAGGCTGCCAATGTCCCGCCTAGATGAATTCGCCCGTGTTTCTGACTTCAGTTGTGGCGAGCTTATACGTTCTGGAAGGCTGGCAATGTCCCGCCTATATGAGCTCGCCAACTTTGTTTGTTCTTCTGAATAAATTCCGTGGTCTTGAACATTCTGGAAGGCTAGACATATCTTGCCTTCCAGAACCCGCCGAAATGATTTTGCCCTTCTTTTACTCCCTTCAATTTCTCTCTTGATTTCCTATTACCTACACACAATGGCACAACAAACACACCAAATGCAACATATTTTCTCTACATTAATTAGGCTACTTGAACGTGCTTAATTCATAACAAGGATTTCAAAACCCCCAAACCTTTCTTTTGTGTACCCTAACTCTTAGTGAATTAATTTTAAGCTCGGTGAGTGCACAAAAGATTGAGTGGGGTTGTCAATTTCCCGATCACTTCTAAACACAATTCAATTTATTCAAAACTCAAATATTTACAAAGCAAAATACATCAATGTAGCAAGTGTGTCTTCGATATTCAATATTTGCACACTTAAACAATCATCAATTCAATCACCTCCTCCATGTCCTATTTAGAATGGGTGGTTCAATCACCACATACCCCTTTTCTTTCTTTTTGACCCACGAGGGTCCCTTCCCACTAAGTCCTTCCAACTTGGATTTTGCGATCCAAATGGATTTGACATTGACCTTGGGAACTAGGGTTGCATACTTTCTAACTTGCCATCTTTTGTTTGGACAATTAGGCCTAATGTGGCCTATTCGATGGCAATAGTGACATATGGGAGTGAAAGTAGAAAATGTACCTCCCGATGTAGATTGTGGAGGTGGAATGCAGTTCTTTCTTCTATGCCTTCACCGTGGTTTTTGTTTCGGAGCAAAAGTGGTGGACTCCTCGGGTGATACATGCATCGTCTTCCTGGAAGGTGGCTGAACCATCCTTTTGGACTTGACCGAAGTGCCTATCTTTGGCATAGCAATCTCAACTCGAGTCTCCTCATTTTTCACTCTCAAGATTTCCAGGGCCTTGTCCCTAGAATGAATCTCCTCTTCCATGATTTTCATCTTGCCTTCGAATTCCTTGCTCAAAGACTTATTCCTTTCTCCGAATTCATCTTTCACTAGGGAGAAATCGTCTTCAATTTTGTCTTGGAGGGCATAATTTTCCTCTAAAGCTTCATCAAGTTTAATATTGAGTTCAAAGTTCTTCTCCACCAACTCCCGGTTTTCTTCCTTGAGCTGAGCCATGGTGTCCTCGTAACTTGATGAATCATGTTCCAAAAGCGGGGTCTTGTTAGTCACCTCGCTGTGAGCGAGTGCTATGTACTCCCCAAAAGTAGAGTGAGGTTCGTCATCATGTTCGTCACTGGCAATGTTAAAACAAACACTACCCTTCAACGGGTTCTTCATGCTTTCAAACACTTTAAACTCTGCTGTCTGACCTAAAACCGTCATGGAAAGCCATCCCTTGTGGACATCGATAATTGCCTTGGCAGTTTACATAAATGGTCGCCCTAGCAATATCGGCATCTCACTTGCCTTGGTTAAATCAGTCTCCATTTCTAAAATAACAAAGTCAACTGGGATGATCAATTCACCCACCCTGACTAACACATCTTCAACCACTCATGTTGGATGTCGTACTGAGCGGTCGGCTAGTATCAATTCCATGGTAGTCGGCTTCAATCCCTCTAATCCTAAATCCTTAAACAATGCATAAGGCATTAAATTGATCGAAGCTCCTAAGTCTAACATTGCATTCTCCCTCCGAGTTTCACCAACTGATATGGTAATGATGAAACTTCCCGGATCCTTCATCTTAGATGGCAATGCCGTTTCCATGGCTGCACTGGCTTATTTGGAAATCACTATTTTCTCCAGAAATTCCTTCTTACGCGCCTTTAAGTTGAGTTCCTTGAAGAACTTGGCGTATGCGGGCATTTTCTCAATCACTTCAAGTAAAGGAAGGCTCACATTCACCTTTGATAGGATGTCATAAATCTCCCTGAAAGCTTGGTCCAATTTCGACTTCTGAAGCCTTCCTGGGAATGGAATTGGAGGAACATACGGATTAGGAGACTTGTGTATCCTTGAAGTGTCCTTGTGACCTTTCTCCGGACCCCTGCTCATTCCTGTCCCTACGTGAGTGTCAAGATCATTCTTACTAGGCACTTCCCTGTCCACTGAAACATTATCAGGAATATCAAAAATTTCAGGTGGATATGGGTTAGAAAGTACCTTACCACTTCTTAAGACCGTGGCTGACTTGGCTTGTTCTGACTGACTTGGGAGCTTCCCTGGCTCCTTTCTTTGACTAACTTCAACATACTCCCCTATTTGTCTTTCCAATGTCTTGACTACTCCTTCCATAGAAGTAATCCTGATGTGATTAGGATCGTTGGTGTAATACTGATTAGTGGCCCTGTACTAATTGTCTCTCTGGCCTTGTTGGCGCCAAGGCAAGTTTTCCTTTACCTTCCATGGTTGTGTGCTTTGCTGTGGTCTTGATTGGTGTCCCTGAGGTGGATACCAGTTGTTGTTGTTGTTGTTTTGTGGAGGTAACTGGGGATTCAAACAGTGGTTGTTCCCGTAATTGAGGTTAGGATGCCTTGCCCATCCCCGATTGTACGTGTTGGAAAAAGGATCATCCAACTATCTTGACTGACGTGGCGGATACACCACTTGTAATTCTTCTTTCGTGGGTGGCATTGGCTCAACCATGGAATTCATGTCCATTCCACGGTTTTCCCTAACATGAACCCGATATGCTACTAAAGGTTGGTTCCCGAACCTACTCATGAGTGTCTCTATATTCTTACTCATCTCGCTCATTTGACTTGCCATTTCCCTACTCACTTCTCCTCGACTACCTCGAGTGTTTCTCTGCTGGGAATTCTGTTCAAGCATCTCATACTTATCAAACACGTACTGTGCCATTTTCTCTCGCATCGCTCCTCCACATGCATTGTCAACAATTGCCTGTGAAAGTCCCGTCAATCCATCATAGAAAGATTGAACTTGTGATACTAAAGTATACTCGTGGTGAGGGCACTGTGCTAAAAGTAGCTTGAATCTACCCCATGATTCATGAAATGCATCCCCTTCCCTTTCCTGGAAATTAGCTATCATACTTCGTATTTCTTTTGTCTTCCATGAGGGAAAGTACTTAGCAAAAAACTTCTGCTCAACACCGCTACATGTGGTAAGTGATCCTGCTGGTAATGCCATAAGCCACTTCTTGGCGTCGTCTCTCATGCAATACGAAAAACATCGCATGCGTAAGTGATCCTCCGTCAAGTTTCTAAGTGGAAAAGTAGTCACCACATTGTAATATTCCATCATGAATTGAAGGCAGTCTTCGCTTAGGTTACCACCAAAGTGCGGGAGTGTGTTGTAATGCAAGTTTTTCAGCTCGTAATTCCTCTGGGCATCGTCTAACAATGTAGCTGAAGGATGTGATCCAACGGTAGGCAATATCTCTAATTAATACTATCTTTCTTGATTCCTAAGAACAAAATATCTCTAATTAATATCTTTTACTTTTTCTGTTCTCTCTAACTAACTAACTCCCTCTCTCTCCCTAAAAGAACTCTTTTATATCATGAGAGAGGAGGCCTTCCAAGGACAATAGGTGGAGAAAGGGGCAGCCTTCTTTGACTTTTGGGGCAAGCTTCAGTCAATTTGCAGCTTCTCAGAATCGGCGGCGGGCATTCACAACTGCTTTGTGCCTGCCGAAAGATCCCGCCTTGACGACGGCGACTTATGGCGGCGTCCATTTGCCCGCCTTCCAGATCGTCTGAACTCGCCACTTTTGACGAGATGCTTCCTCCTGCAGCTTCGAGCGGCGGCTTTGTTCCCGCCGGCCTGAATGCACGAATCCGCCTTCTTGCTCTTCTTCTGCTTTTCTTCCCAATTTGCCCCCATTTCTTCACTTTAGACAAAAATGCCCTTGAAACACCTATTTTACCTGAAAATACTTATTTACACAATTAAACACATGGAATGCTTAGAAAATGATAGCAAAACAAGGTAAAAGGGGCACTAAATATAAATATTTAGAGCACGATCAAGCACCCACTATCCAAATACCAAAAGTTAGAAGAATTTGCCTTCAAGGCTATTTGTGCAACATGGCAAACATTTTCATTCTTTCTAATCCACTTAGCAACAATTTTAGCTTTCTTAGTGGTCTTTGGTACATGTGCTCTACTATTCCTAGGATCATGCAAATCAATATTATCATTCCTAGGAACATGCATCTTGGCTCTATTCTTTCTCTTTTCCATCATGCTTCGTGTTCTACACATTTTAATATATTGAAAGCAATTTGGTCTAATATGACCATCACAACCACAAAAGTGACAAATAGGGATGGAAAAAGGAATCATACCTTGTCTTTGTGCACGTATGGAAGCTCATCCATGTCTTTGTGGATAAGTGGGTTCAATCCATCTTTGTTGTTGAACCGGTCTAGGTTGCTTCCAAGCTTGAGGTTGCATGATTGGTCTCTTTCCTTTGTGAGCCAATTGTAAAGGAGTGTTGGCTTGAGGGACCCTAGGGGGTTGAGCTTGAGGTTGCCTTCTTGGCCCCATCTTCACTTGTGCATTTGAGCATTATCCTACTTCTAATTTCTTCCTAGGAATTTGCACAAATGAAGTTTCTTCGTTCCTCAAGAACTTGACAAACACGGTCTTGTTAGAGGTTGAGATCTTCTTGCCATCTTCATACCCAAGACCCCTCTTGTCACATGGACTCTTTCCAACACCAAGCATATGGTCAAGCTTCTTGGTGCTAGAATCCATCTTAGCCAAGGACCCTTTAACTTCTACAAGTTCCCTCTTCAAGCCTTCTTCACTTCTCTTGGATAAGTCTAACTCCTCAATTAACTTATCCTCTCTCCTCTTCAATCTTTCCACTTGTTCACTTAAGTGGTCATTGTGAGCCGAAAGTTCAAGGTTCCCTTCTCTCAACCTCTCAATCTTTCTTGTGCTTTTAATTGCTAAATCATTAAACTCGGCATGGTATTTAGCAAGCACCTTTTGCTCCACAAATTTCTTTATGGAATTAAAGGAGGAGTCACTTTCTTCTTCACTAGAGTCAATTTCCTCTTGACTCATTTCCTCTCTCTCACTAGCACTTTTGCTCTTGTGAGATGAGGCAAAAGCTAGGAAGTTAGCCATGAGCTCTTCTTCACTTGAAGACTCATCTTCCTCATTGGAGTCATCACTACTCCCACTCCAAGTAGCGGCCATCACTTTGTCCTTCTTCTTTTCATTGTGATTAGCACATTCGGGAGCAAAGTGACCAATCCCACCACATTCAAAGCATCGGACCCCTTTCCTTTCGGTCCTCTCTTGTCTAGGCTCAAACTTCTTGAAGGAACCTTTTTTCTTCAAGTCTTGTCCTCTTGACCCAAATCCCTTCTTCTTCTTGAACCCCATAACCTTATTAAACCTTTTCACGAATAAGGCAATGTCTTCATCCGATTCATGCTTTGCCTCATTTGCATCCTTAGATGCTTTCAAAGCTATTCCTTTAGACTTCTTAGGATGAGTAGTGGTGCTAGGAGCCTTCCTAGACTCATATGCAAGGAGACGTTCAATCACCTCACTTGGCTTTATATCCATGTAGCCACTATTTTCTTCAATGGCCGTTACCTTTGATTCAAACCTATCGGGGAGAGATCTCATAATTTTTTGCTTGACTCTCCTATCCGAATACGGGTCTCCGAGTTGATGGCTTTGATTTACAATGTCCATCAATTTGATTTCGAAGTCATTGAAGCATTCATCCTCTCCCATCCTAAGTAGCTCAAATTGAGTTTGGAGGACTTGAAGCTTGGACTCCTTCACCACCTCGGTTCCCTCATGTGCAACTTGAAGGATGTCCCATGCCACTTTTGCAATCTGAGTGTTCTGAATAAGCTTGTACTGATTCTCATCCATTGCACACATGATGGCATGCATAGCCTTCCTATTCCACTTTGAAGCCTCAAACTCTTGCGCGTTCCATTGTGCCTTAGGCTTCAAAACTTCTTCTCCTCCACCACCGTGAGTCATCTTGGGTAGATCATATCCGTCTTCCACCGCCATCCATGCACGGTCATGAATTTGGCATATGTAGGATTCCATCTTCCCTTTCCATTGGGAATAGTTCAAACCGGTAAGAAGTGGAGGCCTTGTGCTACAAGCACCTTCGTGGCCACCACCATTTCCACCGTTTCCACTCATAGTGTTTATGAATGAATGAAATGAATGCAAATGTATGAATGATCAAAAATCACACAAAATGCAAAACACACCAAAATAAGAAAGGATCACCTATGTATGTCTAGGAACCCCGCTCTGATACCAATTGAAACAAATTATAGCACGGTGTGTATAAAACTATCTAGAGGGGGGGTGAATAGATTTTAAGGTTTTTACCCAATTTTTCGTGTTAGTCAAAATTACGAAATTACCCCTAAATAGATAAAGCAATAACTGAAGTATAAAATGCGAAAATTAAATAAGACTTGATTTTTACGTGGAAACCCTCACGGGAAAAACCACGGGCTAGTAAGTAAGCCACACTTGAACCTCGAATCCACTAAATGTGTAAAACGATTACAACCTAATCCCGGAAGTAATCACACACCTACCTAATCCCGGTATGAGTGAACCTAGTCCAATTTGCTTGTGATCTAAGCAACCTAATCCCGGAAGCTACACACAAGACTTACTTTCTCAATGAAGAGAATAAACCCTAAGTGAATATATGAATATTCAAATGCAACATAGAGCAAGGGAAACCCTATATGCTTATCTAAGATGATTAATATGCAATTAGAATAATCCTAGATATTAAAAACTAAATGACATGTTCAATCAAATAGTTTAGCTAATCAAGATTAAGCACAAAACCTAATTAGCTATCACAATACAACTTCTCAAACATACATCATACTAATCTCAAACTTGTATTCAAGGTATATAAAATAACATACAAGTAATTAATTGATTGCTTGTTAAGAGAAACACAAAATATGTAAGATATTAGTGAAAAGCTTACTAAGCAAAGTATGATGAAGAATCCATGCAAGATGTCATCTAGATGATCAAAGATGATGCTAAATGATGATTGATGATCATGAAAAAGTGTTTGAGTAATTAAAAATGAGTTCTTTGTGTATTTTTCTTCTCTTGAAAAATATCCTAAGTATAGAATATGAATATGAACTCTCTTGGCTGACCTAAAGTCAAAGTGGCATATATAAAGGGGCCATAAGTGAAGTGTGGTCGTTTTGAAAAACGCACCAGAAATTGCTCTGTGCGCTGGTGGCATTGCGCTGGACGACAGGCGCAAGACCAGCGCAAAGGTAAAAATTGCACAGGCGCTTGACGACCAACGCTCAGACAGGCGCACGACCAGCGGCACACCACTGAGCGTTTTGCGCTGGTGAGCTGCGCTGGTCTGGACCAGCGCACGACCAGCGACAGACAACTGGGCGATCTGCGCTGGTGAGCTGCGCCGGTCTGGACCAGCGCACGACCAGCGACAAACCACTGGGCGATCTGCGCTGGTCTGGCGCTTGATGACCAGCGCACAGCCCACTCCTTTGAACCCCACAAGAAAACATGCAAGGGGTAAAAAGATAAAACTAAATGCATCCTAAAGGCCTAACATGATATGACATATACTCACAAGATGCAATCAAAAAAAACATGCAAGAAGAGATGAGAATAGGCATTAATGCACAACAAAAGTAAACACAACATACAAAGATAAGACATATGCATGAGTTGTGAGTGTGTGCAACTATCTCTTCAAGACAAGTAAGCACAAAGAAAATTACCTTCGGTGCTTATCAACACGAGGTCTTCAAAGGGCTTCGAACAATAAAACCAATACATAAGCTACCCTTACAAAGTACCCCAACATGTGGTTTGTCCACGAAATGAGCCAATCAACAAATGGGAACCTTACAATCCCCAATCCACACGGACTTGCATGGATCACTTAATATATTCTACCGGACTATTTATCGGTCCATCTAGAATTGTATTAAGGCATGTGGGCCTGTTTCTTTTAGTAAGAGTAGGCATAGTTCACATGTGGGCCTTTTAATTAAGGTCCAATGAATTAAATGAAATAAGAAAATAATATATAGCCCATGTATATGTATGTGGGGCAGCAAGACTAATATAAAAGTCTAATATATTATTTTATTTCATTATTTGATTAAAAGGAAATTAATTAATTGATTAATTAATTATTTAATTGAAAATCAAAATCTTTTTCTGACTAGGAAATATGTTTCTTAGTAGTATATTATTGTGGTAGTATAATAAATATAAAAGACTTTATTTGGTAAGTAGATAAATAAGGGATTTATTTATCTAGTCAAATAAGAAAGTCTTTTATAGCCACAAATACACTAAGGAGTTGGATTATGGTTTGGAATTCTAAGGAAATCTACCTAGGGTTAGGATTTAAGTCAAAAGACACAAATCCTACATGGTAAAGGATTTCGGCCTCAATATATAGATATATATAAAATATATATGGCAATTAGCCGGAATATATATAGATGATATATATATTTATAAAGCATGCAAATATAAATATATTATATAATGTAAGTTGAATTCGGTGCACTATATATGATAAGTGCAGAATTTGGTGGAACATATATTATATAGTGGCATGCAGAATTTGTGGCATGCATATATTGAGATATATATTATTTATATAGAATATAGATTGCAAAGATTTCGCACGAGATATATTTAATATATTGTGCAAGGAAATCGCACTATATATATACATAATATATTCGGCAACCCTAATAATTTTTTAAGAGTTATTTTTCTTTAGTCTGAAAAATAGAATCCAACTCTTAGACTAGTGTGATTTTCAACCAAGAGAAAATAGAGAGAAGAGATTGTTCTTATTTCGATAGTGCACTTGTAACTTTTACATCAAAAGGTTTTGTGCACAATTTCGAATAAGGTTCATGAGAGTTTCGATCTAACGATTGTGAATTCAAAAGTGACCGGAACATTCTTTGTAGTCTCTTGGAAATTATTGTGACTAACGAAAAAAAAAAGTTTTTGTTATCCATCATCAGGTTCAGAATTCAAAGAGAAGGGAGACCACGCTCCTAGGTGATTCACGTTCGTGATTGGATTGGAAGATCTTGCGGATTACCATCGACGCAACGTCAATCGGATCATGTGACAAAGGTACAATATCTTTATTATATGTTAATTAATTAAAGGGTTAAGGTTCATCTTTAAAAAGGAAATTTTTTTGAAATATACTAAACCTATTTTAGTCTCACTTCCGCTGCGTGCACGTACATTTTTCCCTACACATGCACAATTGCTACTACAATTAGCAACTCCCTTTACCACCATTATACTCCCCCTTTTTGTCATGATATAGGTAAAGGAGTAGTCCCCAAAAGGGTCACTTCTAGGCAAAGAGAGATAGTAACATACAAGATATTTGCATAATCATATAAGTCACTTTATGCATCTCAATTAATTGGAGAGAAACAAGGGGATTTATTTGAAGAAAATGTGTGAATCAAAAATGCTTTGCATACAAGAAATGTAGCATTCAAGTCCAAAATACAATGGTATTTGGTAAAGCAAATGACAAAGGTTTCTAATAAGAATTCAAACCAATTTCACCATTTGTCATGAGAGAAGCAAAGATATAGAGATTTCATTGATTTCAATTTAAGAGCAACTATATCCAACTTTATAAGCAAAACATGGCATGAGCGACTTTACACCCTATTTGATTTTTCCGGGTGAGAAACCTGTATGATAGTAGCCATGTTCAACTAATAAAAAAAAAAAGACATTTGGAATTTAAATTCCTTTGAACGGATACAAGATCTTTTATTCATTTTGAGTCTCATAAGCTTTTTCACACAAGTTTTGCATTTTAAGAATATGCAATCATCAATTCATGCTTTTTCATTTCAACATGTTATATGAATTTCATGCTTTTTCGTTTGACATTAGCATATTATAAAAGAATCATCATGAAATGGAGATAACTATAGGTCATTCAAATCATAATTCCTATGTAGATCTCCTAGTCCAAAAATGCATGTTTGAACATAAATATGACATGGATTGTAAACAAGCATGGTTCACACTTATTGAATTGAAAGCATATATACATATGTGCAACCAAGCTTACTCAAGCAATTAAAAAGGAAGCATAAGATATTTCAAAATTTTGCAAGTGACAAGTATTCAAAAAAAGCTCTCTTTGCTTGAGTTCCCCATATGGGGTCAATCACCATCCTTCATCAATGAAGGTTATGAGGTCTTATGGACCTACCAAGTCCATTGGACTTAGTTGAACCTATTAGAGACATATTTGTCTCATAGCAAGCGGGTTCATCTTTTCTAATCCACTTAGGTGAAACACTTTTCTTCCTAGTGGTCAATGATTCAAGAGTTCTAGATGTCATAGGATCATGTAAATGGATCTCATCCTTCCTATGAACATGCATTCTAGCTCTAGCCTTCTTCTTCTCAATCATACTTTTAACTCTACACATTTTAATGTAATGAAAGCACTTTGGTCTAATCATATCATTGATAATGGTCTCGGCACTTCCTTGTGGTTTGATAATTGGCATTCTGATGGCCCTATTCTTTTAAATTGGAGCTCTAGGGCAATTTACAACTTAGGTCTTCCGAATAAGGCTAAAGTCAGTTCTATTATTCTTGGTGATCAGTGGGTTTGACCTTGCTCTATGTCGATTGACCTCCTTAAAATCAAGAACCACATGCCTTCTTACAACCCTAATTCTAGTTTGGAGGATTGTATTAAGAAGTATCACCAAAGGATCCATTGCATATTCCAGTTGGGCCAATTACAAGGGGCCAAGAGGATCAAAGAAGCATTTAATGATGGGCTGATTCTGAGTTGCTGAAGTTCAAGTTCGGCCCAAATCCGAGCTGAACTTCGTGGGCCTCTACAGAGAGCATCTGAAGTCGGATTGTCTATTATAATATGTTTTCGGAAAGCCCAAGACGAGCCCTACAGATGTTATGAAGACTCCGGCATCCGTAAAAGATCACAACAGGCCCAAAATTGGCAATCTAGTTTGTTGCGCGAAGATTTGATGCTGAGGAGTCCGAATATCAGCTTTTTCCTTTTTTAGTTTCGAAAGAATAATGAGCTGATTTGTTTCCTAAATTAAAGGGCTGATTTGTTTCCAAATTTAGCCTTCCAAATAAGGAGCAAGTCAACTAATTGGATGTTTTAATCTTTATTTTCTTTCCCGTTTGTAAGGCATTAATTGCCAAATATTTATTTCCTTTTAAGTTTTAGGGTTTCAGTATTTAAGGGATGTATTGATGTATTATTTGACAGAATAGACTTGATTTTTGAATGAAATTTGAGAGAATTTTCTCTTTTGTTCTTTGAGAACTAATTGGAACTTATCAGATTTCTCTGTGGCGTTCCTCCTTGACTTATCAATCGAGTATTCCATCCTTGATTGTGGCGTCCTCCTTCATACCAAGGTTCACATCTCATTATAGGTGTTGGGTCGCGGTTTCCATCCGAACCAGAGGTTAGAACGATCCTAGGCATCAATCTTGATACAATCGACGAGGTTCGTATCATTTGGTATCAGAGCTTCGGCTTCTAACATCAGGTTTAATCTATCTTTGTTATTCTTCTTCTTTGATTTCGTTGATCAAAAAAAAAAAAAAAAAAATAGACCTTGCTGAATTTCGTTTTGATTAAGTCAAAAAAAAAAAAAAAAGAGTTTGTTCAGATCCGTTACCAAAAAAAAAAAAAATGTTTGACGATGTACAACGTGACAATGTTTTTTACACCCGATGTCATGTTAATGATAAGGTATGTAGCATGATTATTGATGGGGGGAGTTGTACTAATATGGCTAGCACTAGTTTGGTGGAAAAACTGAATTTGGCCACTTTGAAGCACCCAAAACCTTATAATCTACAATGGTTGAATGATAGTGGGGAGATAAAGGTGACTAAACAGGTGTTGGTATCTTTTTCCTTTGGGAATCACAAAGATGAAGTCTTGTGTGATGTGGTTCCAATGCATGCGACCCATATCCTTTTGGGGCGACCATGGCAGTTTGATAGGCGTGTAACTCATGATGGTTATACAAATAGATACTCTTTTGTACTCAATAAAAAACGAATCACTCTTGTACCTTTAACCCCAATACAAGTATATGAAGATCAAATGAGGTTAAAAGAACAAAGAGATGTAAAAAAGGAGAGTGAGAGTTCAAAAGAAAGAGAGACAAAAGAAAGAGAGACCGAGACAGCAAAAAAAGAAAAAAAGAGTGAAAAAGAAACAGAAAATTATGCTATTGAGGAAAAAAAGAGCAAAAAAGAAATAAGAATTTGTGTGAGTGAGGAAAAAAAGAGTGAAAAAGAAACAGAATTTTTTGCTCATGAGGAAAAAAAGAGTGAAAAGGAAACAAAATTTTTCGCTAGTGAAGAAAAAAAAAAAGAGATCAAAAAGGCATTGTTTTCAAATCAGCCAACTTCTTGGCCTAGTGTTCTTGTTTCTCTTTTGCAGTGTTTTGATGAAGTGTCGCAGGCTATCAACAACATTACGGTGAAGATTCGAGGACGAATCCTTTTGAAGAGTGGGGGAATGATGAGAATCAAGAAGTATCACCAAAGGATCCATTGCATATTCCAGTTGGGCCAATTACAAGGGGCCAAGAGGATCAAAGAAGCATTTAATGATGGGCTGATTCTGAGTTGCTGAAGTTCAAGTTCGGCCCAAATCCGAGCTGAACTTCGTGGGCCTCTACAGAGAGCATCTGAAGTCGGATTGTCTATTATAATATGTTTTCGGAAAGCCCAAGACGAGCCCTACAGATGTTATGAAGACTTCGGCATCCGTAAAAGATCACAACAGGCCCAAAATTGGCAATCTAGTTTGTTGCGCGAAGATTTGATGCTGAGGAGTCCGAATTTCAGTTTTCCTTATTGGTTTCTAATGAATAATGAATTGATTTGTTTCCAAATATTAATGGCTGATTTGTTTCCAAAATATAGCCTTCCAAATAGGGAGCAAGTCAATTAGTTGATTGTTTTAGTTTATTTTCTTTCCCGCTTGTAAGGCATTAATTGCCAAATATTTATTTCCTTTTAAGTTTTAAGGTTTCAGTATTTAAGGGACGTATTGATGTATTATTTGACAGAATAGACTTGATTTTTGAATGAAATTTGAGAGAATTTTCTCTTTTGTTCTTTGAGAACTAATTGGAACTTATCAGATTTCTCTGTGGCGTTCCTCCTTGACTTATCAATCGAGTATTCCATCCTTGATTGTGGCGTCCTCCTTCATACCAAGGTTCACATCTCATTATAGGTGTTGGGTCGCGGTTTCCATCCGAACCAGAGGTTAGAACGATCCTAGGCATCAATCTTGATACAATCGACGAGGTTCGTATCAATTATTCTTGGTGATCAGTGGGTTTGACCTTGCTCTATGTCGATTGACCTCCTTAAAATCAAGAACCACATGCCTTCTTACAACCCTAATTCTAGTTTGGAGGATTGTATTAAGTGGCTTCCTACACCTGATGGTATTTATACCGTAGCCTCTACCATGGCTAGTCTTAAGGCTCCTCATCCTTTGGTTTCTTGGTTTGAGCTTGTGTGGTATTCACATAACATTCCAAGGATGAGCTTCATTCTTTGGTTAGCTATTAGAGGGAGACTTTCAATGTTGGACCGTGTTCATCTTTATACTCCTCATGTTGGTACTCTTTGTGTTCTTTGCTCCGCTTTCCCTGAGACTCATGCCCACCTTTTTTTTAAGTGTGCTTATAGCAAAGAAATATGGTCTCATTTGAAGGATAAGTGTGGCCGGCCTTGGAATGGTCAGAGATGGCCTAGTTTTATTGCTTGGGCTTCTCAACATTGGAGGGGGGAATCTCCTTCCATTGTTGTTAAGAAGCTTTGTCTTGCTGTGGCGGTTTACTCTATTTGGAGAGAAAGGAACAATAGAATTTTTGGGAGTCCTCATAAGACCAGCAAAGTCGTTACCCGTTCCATTATTGATACTATTCGTAGTAGGCTCTTATCTATCAACTTGAAGGATTGGCCTCATGTTGCTTTAAAGTGGAATATTTTTATTAGTTGATTTGTTTGCCTTGTGTTTTTGTTTGTTTGAGCTCTTGTTTAGCTCTTGCTTCTTGTTTTTGCCCGTGTTTGAGCTGGTTTGAGCTTTTGTTTTTGCTTTTGTTTTTCCAAGGGTATGCCCCTTGTATTTTGTACATTCTTTCTCTCTTTCTATGATTCTATTTATTTACCCACAAAAAAAAAAATGAACTCCCGATAGCCAAAAAGAAAGTTTGCTAGCCAAAAAGAACGCTTGAAAGCCAAAAACAACGACTAGAAACTAAAATGCACACTCGATAACTAAAAATCACTCTCGCGTTCAAAAAAGCATGCCCGCAAGCCAAAAAGAAAGTTTGCATGCCAAAAAGAACGGCCGAAAACCAAAAAGAAAGTTTTGTTACCAAAAAGAACGCTTGAAAGCCAAAAAGAGCGTTTGGAAATTAAAAAGCACACTCGAGAACTAAAAATCACTCTCACGTTCAAAAAAGCATGCCCGCATGCCAAAAAGAAAGTTTGCATGCAAAAAAGAACGCCTGAAAGCCAAAAACAACGTCGGGAAACAAAAAAGCACACTCGAGAACTAAAAATCACTCTCATGTTCAAAAAAGCATGCCCGCATGCCAAAAAGAATGTTTGCATGCCAAAAAGAATACCCGATAGCCAAAAAGAAAGTTTGCTTGCCAAAAAGAACGCTCGAAAGCCAAAAACAACGTCTAGAAACTAAAAAGCACACTCGAGAACTAAAAATCACTCTCGCTTTAAAAAAAGCATGCCCGAATGCCAAAAAGAAAGTTTGCATGCCAAAAAGATCTCACGAAACCAAAAAAAAAATTTGGTTGCCAAAAATAACGTTCGAAAGCCAAAAAGAACGACTAGAAATTAAAATGTACTATGGAGAACCAAAAATCACTCTCGTGTTCAAAAAAGCATGCCCTCATGCCAAAAAGAAAGTTTGTATGCCAAAAAGAACTCCCGATAGCCAAAAAAAAAGTTTGTTTGCCAAAAAGAACGCTCGAAAGCCAAAAAGAACATCTAAAAACTAAAAACCACACTCGAGAACTAAAAATCACTCTCGCGTTCAAAAAAGCATGCCTGCATGGCATAAAGAAAGTTTGCATGCCAAAAAGAATGCCCGAAAGCCAAAAAGAAAGTTTTGTTGCCAAAAAGCCAAAAAGAGCGTCTGGAAATTGAAAAGCACACTTAAGAACTAAAAATCACACTCGCGTTCAAAAAAGCATGCCTGCATGCTAAAAAGAACGCCCGAAAGCCAAAAACAACGTCGGGAAACTAAAAAACACACTCGAGCCCTAAAAATCACTCTCGTGTTCAAAAAAGCATGCGCGCATGCCAAAAAGAAAGTTTGCATGCCAAAAAGAACACCCGATAGCCAAAAAGAAAGTTTGCTTGCCAAAAAGAGAGCTAGAAAGCCAAAAAGAGCATCTGGAAATTGAAAAGCACACTTGAGAACTAAAAATCACTCTCGCGTTCAAAAAAGCATGCCTGCATGCTAAAAAGAAAGCCCGAAAGCCAAAAACATAGTTTTCTTGCCAAAAGGAACGCCTGAAAGCCAAAAACAACGTCGGGAAACTAAAAAACACACTCGAGCACAAAAAATCACTCTCGTGTTCAAAAAAGCATGCGCGCATGACAAAAAGAAAGTTTGCATGCCAAAAAGAACACCCGATAGCCAAAAAGAAAGTTTCCTTGCCAGAACGATCGAAAGCCAAAAACAACGTCTATAGACTAAAAATCACACTCGAGAACTAAAAATCACTCTCGCGATCAAAAAAGCATGCCCGAATGCCAAAAAAAAACAGTTTGCATGCCAAAACGATCTCCCGAAAGCCAAAAAGAAAGTTAGCATACCAAAAAGATCTCCCGATAACAAAAAAAAAAGTTGGATTGCCAAAAAGAACGCTCGAAAGCCAAAAACAACGTCTAGAAACTAAAAAACACACTCGAGAACTAAAAATCACTCTTGCGTTCAAAAAAGTATGCCCGAATGCCAAAAAGATCTCCCGAAAGCCAAAAAAACAAATTTGCATACCAAAAAGATCTCCCGAAAGCCAAAAAGAAAGTTTGATTGCCAAAAAGACCGCTCAAAAGCCAAAAAGAACGTCTAGAATCTAAAAAGCACACTTGAGAACTAAAAATCACTCTCGTATTCAAAAAAGCATGCCCACATGCCATAAAGAAAGTTTGCATGCCAAAAAGAATGCCCAAAAGCCAAAAAGAAAGTTTTGTTGCCAAAAAGAATGCTTGAAAGCCAAAAAGAGCGTCTGGAAATTAAAAAGCACACTCGAGAACTAAAAATCACTCTCGCGTTCAAAAAAGCATGCCCGCATGCCAAAAAGAAAGTTTGCATGCAAGAAAGAACGACCGAAAGCCAAAAACAAATTTTTCTTGCCAAACAGAACACCCGAAAGCCAAAAACAACGTCGGAAAATTAAAAAGCACACTAGAGAACTAAAAATCACTCTCGTGTTAAAAAAAGCATGCATGCATGCAAAAAGAAAGTTTGCATGCCAAAAAGAACACCCGATAGCCAAAAAGAAAGTTGGCTTGCCAAAAAGAACGCTAGAAAGACAAAAAGAACGTCTGGAAATTAAAAAGCACACTCGAGAACTAAAAATCACTCTCGCATTCAAAAAAGCATGCCCGAATGCCAAAAAGAAAGTTTGCATGCCAAAAAGATCTCCCGAAAGCCAATCAAAAAGTTAGCATACCAAAAAGATCTCCCGAAAGCCAAAAGAAAGTTTGCTAGCCAAAAAGAACTCTCGAAAGCCAAAAACAACGTCTAGAAACTAAAAATCACACTCGAGAACAAAAAATCACTCTTGTGTTCAAAAAGGCATACCCGAATGCCAAAATGAAAGTTTGCATGCCAAAAAGAAAGTTTGCATGTGAAAAAGATCTCTCGAAAGCCAAAAAGAAAGTTAGTATACCAAAAAGATCTCCCGATAACCAAAAAGAAAGTTGGCTTGCCAAAAAGAACGCTCAAAAGCCAAAAACAACGTCTAGGAACTAAAAAACACGCTCGAGAACTAAAAATCACTCTTGCATTCAAAAACGTATGCCCCGAATGCCAAAAAGATCTCCCGAAAGCCAAAAAGAAAGTATGATTGCCAAAAAGAACGCTCGAAAGCCAAAAAGAACGTCTAGAATCTAAAAAGTACACTCGAGAACTAAAAATCACTCTCGCGTTCAAAAAAGCATGCCCGCATGCCAAAAAGAAAGTTTGCATGCCAAAAAGAATGCCCGAAAGCCAAAAAGAAAGTTTTGTTGCCAAAAAGAACGCTTGAAAGCCAAAAAGAGCGTCTGGAAATTAAAAAGCACACTCGAGAACTAAAAATCACTCTCGCGTTCAAAAAAGCATGCATGCATGCCAAAAAGAAAGTTTGCATACAAGAAAGAACGCCCGAAAGCCAAAAACAAAATTTTCTTGCCAAACAGAACGCTCGAAAGCCAAAAACAACGTCGGAAAACTAAAAAGCACACTCGAGAACTAAAAATCACTCTCGTGTTTAAAAAAGCATGCCCGCATGCCAAAAAGAATGTTTGCATGCCAAAAAGAACACCCGATAGCCAAAAAGAAAGTTTGCTTGCCAAAAAGAACGCTAGAAAGCCAAAAAAGAACGTCTGGAAATTAAAAAGCACACTCGAGAACTAAAAATCACTCTCGCGTTCAAAAAAGCATGCCCGCATGCCAAAAAGAAAGTTTGCATGCCAAAAAGAACACCCGATAGCCAAAAAGAAAGTTTGCTTGCCAAAAAGAACGCTAGAAAGCCAAAAAGAACGTCTGGAAATTAAAAAGCACACTTGAGAACAAAAAATCACTTTCGTATTCAAAAAACCATGCCCGAATGCCAAAAAGAAAGTTTGCATGCCAAAAAGATCTCCCAAAAGCCAATCAGAAAGTTAGCATACCAAAAAGATCTCCCGGAAGCCAAAAGAAAGTTTGCTAGCCAAAAAGAACGCTCGAAAGCCAAAAACAACGTCTAGAAACTAAAAAGCACACTCGAGAACTAAAAATCACTCTCGCGATCAAAACAGCATGCCCGAATGCCAAAAAAAAAAAAGTTTGCATGCCAAAAAGATCTCCCGAAAGCCAAAAAGAAAGTTAGCATTCCGAAAAGATCTCCCGATAACCAAAAAGAAAGTTGGCTTGCCAAAAAGAATGCCCGAAAGCCAAAAACAACGTCTAGAAACTAAAAAACACACTCGAGAACTAAAAATCACTCTTGCGTTCAAAAAAGTATGCCCGAATGCCAAAAAGATCTCTCGAAAGCCAAAAAAAAAATTGCATACCAAAAAGATCTCCAGAAAGCCAAAAAGAAAGTTTGATTGCCAAAAGGAACGCTCAAAAGCCAAAAAGAACGTCGAGAATCTAAAAAGCACACTCGAGAACTAAAAATCACTCTCGCATTCAAAAAAGCATGCCCGCATGCCATAAAGAAAGGTTGCATGCCAAAAAGAATGCCCGAAAGCCAAAAAGAAAGTTTTGTTGCCAAAAAGAACACTTGAAAGCCAAAAAGAGCGTCTGGAAATTAAAAAGCACACTCGAGAACTAAAAATCACTCTCGCGTTCAAAAAAGCATGCCCACATGCCAAAAAGAAAGTCTGCATGCAAGAAAGAACGCCTGAAAGCCAAAAATAAATTTTTCTTGCCAAACAGAACGCCCGAAAGCCAAAAACAATGTCCGAAAACTAAAAAGCACACTCGAGAACTAAAAATCACTCTCGGGTTCAAAAAAGCATGCCCGCATGCCAAAAAGAAAGTTTGCATGCCAAAAAGAACACCCGATAGCCAAAAAGAAAGTTTGCTTGCCAAAAAGAACGCTAGAAAGCCAAAAAGAATGCCTAGAAATTAAAAAGCACACTCGAGAACTAAAAATCACTCTTGCGTTCAAAAAAGCATGCCCGAATGCCAAAATGAAAGTTTGCATGCCAAAAAGATCTCCCGAAAGCCAATCAGAAAGTTAACATACCAAAATGATCTCCCGAAAGCCAAAAGAAAGTTTGCTAGCCAAAAAGAACGCTCGAAAGCCAAAAACAACATCTAGAAACTAAAAATCACACTCGAGAACTAAAAATCACTCTCGTGTTCAAAAAAGCATGCCCGAATGCCAAAAAGAAAGTTTGTATGCCAAAAAGATCTCCCGAAAGCTAAAAAGAAAGTTAGCATACAAAAAAGATCTCCTGATAACCAAAAAGAAAGTTGGCTTGCCAAAAAGAACGCTCAAAAGCCAAAAACAACGTCTATAAACTAAAAAACACACTCAAGAACTAAAAATCACTCTTGCATTCAAAAAAGTATGCCCGGATGCCAAAAAGATCTCCTGAAAGCCAAAAAGAAAATTTGCATAAAAAAAATATCTCCCGAAAGCCAAAAAGAAAGTTGATTGCCAAAAAGAATGCTCGAAATCCAAAAAGAACATCTAGAATCTAAAAAGCACACTCTAGAACTAAAAATCACTCTCGCGTTCAAAAAAACATGCCTGCATGCCAAAAAGAAAGTTTGCATACAAGAAAGAACGCCCGAAATCCAAAACCAACGTTGGAAAACTAAAAAGCACACTCGAGAACTAAAAATCACTCTCGTGTTCAAAAAAGCATGCCTGCATGCCAAAAAGAATGTTTGCATGCCAAAAAGAACACCCGATAGCCAAAAAGTAAGTTTGCTTGCCAAAAAGAACGCTAGAAAGCCAAAAAAGAACGTCTGGAAATTAAAAAGCACACTCGAGAACTAAAAATCACTCTCGCGTTCAAAAAAGCATTCCCGCATGCCAAAAAGAAAGTTTGCATGCCAAAAAGAACACTCGATAGCCAAAAAGAAAGTTTGCTTGCCAAAAAGAACGCTAGAAAGCCAAAAAGAATGTCTGGAAATTAAAAAGCACACTCGAGAACAAAAAATCACTCTCGCATTCAAAAAACCATGCCTGAATGCCAAAAAGAAAGTTTGCATGCCAAAAAGATCTCCCGAAAGCCAATCAGAAAGTTAGCATACCAAAAAGATCTCCCGGAAGTCAAAAGAAAGTTTCCTAGCCAAAAAGAACGCTCTAAGCCAAAAACAAAGTCTAGAAACTAAAAAACACACTCGAGAACTAAAAATCACTCTCGCGATCAAAAAAGCATGCCCGAATGCCAAAAAAAAAAGTTTGCATGCCAAAAAGATCTCCCGAAAGCCAAAAAGAAAGTTAGCATACCAAAAAGATCTCCCGATAACCAAAAAGAAAGTTGGCTTGCCAAAAAGAACGCTCGAAAGCCAAAAACAACGTCTAGAAACTAAAAAACACACTCGAGAACTAAAAATCACTCTTGCGTTCAAAAAAGTATGCCCGAATGCCAAAAAGATCTCCCGAGAGCCAAAAAAAAAAATTGCATACAAAAAAGATCTCCCGATAGCCAAAAAGAAAGTTTGATTGCCAAAAAGAACGCTCGAAAGCCAAAAAGAACGTCTAGAATCTAAAAAGCACACTCGAGAACTAAAAATCACTCTCGCATTCAAAAAAGCATGCCCACATGCCATAAAGAAAGTTTGCATGCCAAAAAGAATGCCCGAAAGCCAAAAAGAAAGTTTTGTTGCCAAAAAAAACGCTTGAAAGCCAAAAAGAGCGTCTGGAAATTAAAAAGCACACTCGAGAACTAAAAATCACTCTCGCGTTCAAAAAAGCATGCCCGCATGCCAAAAAGAAAGTTTGCATGCAAGAAAGAACGCCCGAAAGCCAAAAACAAATTTTTCTTGCCAAACAGAACGCCCGAAAGCCAAAAACAATGTCGGAAAACTAAAAAGCACACTCGAGAACTAAAAATCACTCTCGTGTTCAAAAAAGCATGCCCGCATGCCAAAAAGAAAGTTTGCATGCCAAAAAGAACACCCGATAGCCAAAAAGAAAGTTTGCTTGCCAAAAAGAACGCCTAGAAATCAAAAAGCACACTCGAGAACTAAAAATCACTCTCGCGTTCAAAAAAGCATGCCCGAATGCCAAAAAGAAAGTTTGCTTGCCAAAAAGATCTCCCGAAAGCCAATCAGAAAGTTAGCATACCCAAAAGTTCTCCCGAAAGCCTAAAGAAAGTTTGCTAGCCAAAAAGAACCCTCGAAAGCCAAAAACAACATATAGAAACTAAAAATCACACTCGAGAACTAAAAATCACTCTCGTGTTCAAAAAAGCATGCCCGAATGCCAAAAAGAAAGTTTGCATGCCAAAAAGATCTCCCGAAAGCCAAAAAGAAAGTTAGCATACAAAAAAGATCTCCTGATAACCAAAAAGAAAGTTGGCTTGCCAAAAAGAACGCTCAAAAGCCAAAAACAACGTCTAGAAACTAAAAAACACACTCGAGAACTAAAAATCACTCTTGCATTCAAAAAAGTATGCCCGAATGCCAAAAAGATCTCCCGAAAGCCAAAAAGAAAATTTGCATAACAAAAAGATCTCCCGAAAGCCAAAAAGAAAGTTTGATTGCCAAAAAGAATGGTCGAAAGCCAAAAAGAACGTCTAGAATCTAAAAAGCACACTCGAGAACTAAAAATCACTCTCGCGTTCAAAAAAACATGCCCGCATGCCAAAAAGAACGCCCGAAAGCCAAAAAGAACGCTTGAAAGCCAAAAAGAGCATATGGAAATTAAAAAGCACACTCGAGAACTAAAAATCACTATCGCATTCAAAAAAGCCTGCCCGCATGCCAAAAAGAAAGTTTGCATGCAAGAAAGAACGCCCAAAAGCCAAAAACAAATTTTTCTTGCCAAACAGAACGCCCGAAAGCCAAAAACAACGTCGCGAAACTAAAAAGCACACTCGAGAACTAAAAATCACTCTCGTGTTCAAAAAAGCATGCCCGCATGCCAAAAAGAAAGTTTGCATGCCAAAAAGAACACCCGATAGCAAAAAAGAAAGTTTGCTTACCAAAAAGAATGCTAGAAAGCCAAAAAGAACGTTTGGAAATTAAAAAGCGCACTCAAGAATTAAAAATCACTATCGTGTTCAAAAAAGCATGCCCGAATGCCAAAAAGAAAGTTTGTGAAACAAATTATAGCACGGTGTGTATAAAACTATCTAGAGGGGGGTTGAATAGATTTTAAGCTTTTTACCCAATTTTTCGTGTTAGTCAAAATTATGAAATTACCCCTAAATAGATAAAGCAATAAATCAAGTATAAAATGCGGAAATTAAACAAGACTTGATTTTTACGTGGAAACCCTCACGGGAAAAACCACGGGCTAGTAAGTAAGCCACACTCGAACCTCGAATCCACTAAATGTGTAAAACGATACAACCTAATCCCGGAAGTAATCACACACCTACCTAATCCCGGTATGAGTGAACCTAGTCCAATTTGCTTGCGATCTTAGCAACCTAATCCCGGATGCTACACACAAGACTTACTTTCTCTATGAAGAGAATAACAACCCTAAGTGAATATATGAATATTCAAAATGCAACATAGAGCAAGGGAAACCCTATATGCTTATCTAAGATGATTAATATGCAATTAGAGCAATCCTAGATATCAAAACTAAATGACATGTCAAATCAAATAGTTTAGCTAATCAAGATTAAGCACAAAACCTAATTAGCTATCACAATACAACTTCTCAAACATACATCATACTAATCTCAAACTTGTATTCAAAGTATATAAAATAACATACAAGTAATTAATTGAGATTGCTTGTTAAGAGAAACACAAAATATGTAAGATATTAGTGAAAAGCTTACCAAGCAAAGTATGATAAAGAATCCATGCAAGATGTCATCTAGATGATCAAGGATGATGCTAGATGATGATTGATGATCATGAAAAAGTGTTTGAGTAAACTAAAAATGAGTTCTTTGGAATTTTTCTTCTCTTTGAAAAATATCCTAAGTATGGAATCTGAATATGAACTCTTGTAATTGACCTAAAGTCAAAGAGGCATATATATAGGGGGCCAAAACAAGGTGTGGTCGTTTTGATAAGTTTGCCTCAAAATTGCCATGAGCGCTGTACGTAGAGCGCTTCTTGTACAGCGCTTGTACAGCGCCCCTACTCTGTTCTCACGGGAAAACAGGGTGGCGCTGTACGTAGAACGCTTTGTACATCGCCTGTACAGTGACCGAATTAAATCGATCAGGTCTGAACAGCGCTCAATGGGCGCTGTTCGTACAGCGCTTCTGTAGAGCGCTTTTGGGAGCGCCCAATGCAAAAATGCAATCCTAAGTCTAAGCATGACAATGCAATTGGATATGCAAGATGCAATGAAACTAACATGCAAGAAGAGATGTTAATGAACATTAATGCACAAAAATAAGACACACAACATACAAGTATTAAACATATGCATGAGTTGTGAGTGTGTGCAACTATGTCTTCAAGACAAGTAAGCACAAAGAAATATACCTTCGGTGCTTATCAACACGAGGTCTTCAAAGGGCTTCGAACAATAAACCCGATACCTAGGCTACCTTTACAAAGAACCCCAATATGTGGTTTGTCCACGAAATAAGCCAATCAACAAATGGGAACCTTATAATCTCCCCCTTTGGCTATTTCGTGACAAAACCACCACTCACATTGATTCCTCACATTAAACTAGAAACAACGGGATAGTATAGATTTTCTACAATACAAAGAGATAAGAAAATAAACTTCAAGTCTTCAATATCTTGTAGAATAAACAAGTCCTGAAAAGAAAATTTCTAACATTTCCAATACAAGTAAAGAGTAAGATGAATCAAGTGAGAACAAAAACAAGCATTTGCATTTTAAACGTTTAGGCACAAAATTATGAAATGTATGTGTATGCAATGCTCCCCCTCAACGGGTTACTCCCCCTCAACGAATGTTCTCCCCAATATGCATAATTGCCTCTATTTTGCAACTCCCCTTATCATATCCTAGTCCCCCTTTTTGTCATGATATAGGCAAAGGAGTAGTCCCCAACCGGGTCACTCATAACAACGAGAGACAGAAGCATGCAAGATATTTGCATATATATATAAGTCACTTTATGCACCTCAATTAATTGAAGAGAAACAAGGAGATTTATTTGAAAGAAAATGTGTGAATCAAACATGCTTTGCATACAAGACATGTAGCATTCAAGTCCAAAATACAATGGTATTTGGCAAAGCAAATGACAAAGGTTTCTAATAAGAATTCAAACCAATTTCACCAATGTCATGAGTAAAGCAAGGATATAGAATATATTGATTTCAATTTAAGAACAACTATATCCAACTTTATAAGCGAAACATGGCATGAGCGACTTTGCACCCTTTTTGATTTTTCCGGATAAGATATCCGTATGATAGTAGCCATGTTCAACCAATAAAGAAAGAGAGACATTTGGAATGTAAATTCCTTTGAACGGATACAAGATCCTTTATTCATTTTGAGTCTCATAAGCTTTCACACAAGGTTTTGCATTTTAAGAATATGCAATCATCAATTCATGCTTTTCATGAGAGCATGTTATATGAATTTCATGCTTTTTCATTTGACATTAGCATGTTATTAAAGAATCATCATGTCATGGAGATAATCATAGGTCATTCAAATCATACTTCCTATATACATCTCCTAGTCCAAAAATGCATGTTTGAACATAAATATGACATGGATTGTAAACAAGCAAGGTTCACACTTATTGAAATGAAAACATATATACATATGTGCAACCAAGCTTACTCAAACAATTAAAAGAAGAGGCATAAGTTATTTCAAATTTTTTGCAAGTGACAAGGATGCAAAATAGCTCTCTTTTCTTGAGTTCCCCATATGGGGTCAATCATAGAACATCACTCCACAAGACATATCCCAATAGATCTACTAAGAGTTTTTAATCGAGTAGCATCTAAGGGTTTGGTAAACAAGTCCGCAAGTTGATCATTAGTACCTACATGTTCAAGTACTATGCATATATTTTCAACAAACTCTCTAATGAAGTGATGGCGGATGTCAATATGCTTAGTTCTAGAATGTTGTACCGGATTCTTGGAAATATTAATAGCACTCATGTTATCACAAAAGAGAGTGAGAGTACCTTGGTTGAATCCGTAGTCTACTAGCATTTGCTTCATCCATAGGAGTTGTGTGCATCCACTCCCCGCGGCTATGTACTTGGCTTCCGCCGTGGACAAGGAAATCGAGTTTTGCTTCTTGCAAAACCAAGACACCAAGTTGTTGCCTAGAAAGAAGCAACCGCCCGATGTGCTCTTCCTATCATCACAATTTCCTGCCTAATCCGCATCACTATATCCTACAAGACTAGGATTAGTGTCAAAAGAGTACCAAATCCCATAGTTGGATGTCCCATTCACATATCGAATGATTCTCTTTACGGAAGAGAGATGGGACTCCTTAGGATCCGCTTGGTACCTAGCACACACACCCATACTAAAAGATATATCGGGCCTACTAGCGGTCAAATAAAGCAAGCTACCTATCATGCCACGATATAATGTTTGTTCCACACTTTTACCACTAGCAACCTTGCTTAGCTTCAAAGTGGTACTCATGGGTGTATTACAATGTTTGGCATTCTCTAAACCAAACTTCTTCACTAGGTTTTTGGCATATTTGGCTTGGGTTATGAAAATCCCATCATCTAATTGCCTAATTTGCAAACCTAGGAAGTAACTAAGCTCACCAACAAGACTCATCTCAAATTCATGAGACATGACATCAACAAATAGCACTCATGTTATCACAAAAGAGAGTGAGAGTACCTTGGTTGAATCCGTAGTCTACTAGCATTTGCTTCATCCATAGGAGTTGTGTGCATCCACTCCCCGCGGCTATGTACTTGGCTTCCGCCGTGGACAAGGAAATCGAGTTTTGCTTCTTGCAAAACCAAGACACCAAGTTGTTGCCTAGAAAGAAGCAACCGCCCGATGTGCTCTTCCTATCATCACAATTTCCTGCCTAATCCGCATCACTATATCCTACAAGACTAGGATTAGTGTCAAAAGAGTACCAAATCCCATAGTTGGATGTCCCATTCACATATCGAATGATTCTCTTTACGGAAGAGAGATGGGACTCCTTAGGATCCGCTTGGTACCTAGCACACACACCCACACTAAAAGATATATCGGGCCTACTAGCGGTCAAATAAAGCAAGCTACCTATCATGCCACGATATAATGTTTGTTCCACACTTTTACCACTAGCAACCTTGCTTAGCTTCAAAGTGGTACTCATGGGTGTATTACAATGTTTGGCATTCTCTAAACCAAACTTCTTCACTAGGTTTTTGGCATATTTGGCTTGGGTTATGAAAATCCCATCATCTAATTGCCTAATTTGCAAACCTAGGAAGTAACTAAGCTCACCAACAAGACTCATCTCAAATTCATGAGACATGACATCAACAAATTGTTGGACCTTGGTGTTGTTGGTGGAGCAAAATACAATGTCATCAACATAGATTTGAGCTATAAATAACTCATCTTTGTTTCTCTTGATGAACAAGGTCTTGTCAACACTACCTCTTGTGTAGTCATTGTCAACAAGAAATTGAGTGAGGCGCTCATACCAAGCCCTCGGTGCTTGTTTCAACCCATATAGTGCCTTCTTGAGGCGATAGACATGGTTGGGGTGGTGTGCATCCACAAACCCCTTGGGTTGTTCAACAAACACTTCCTCTTGGAAGAAGCCATTGAGGAAGGCACTCTTGACATCCATTTGGTGCAATTTGAACTTGTGCACACAAGAAATGGACAAGAGAAGCCTATTGGACTCTAAACGGGCAACGGGAGCAAATGTCTCCTCAAAGTCGATACCCTCAATTTGAGAGTACCCTTGTGCTACAAGTCTAGCCTTATTCCGCACTATGTTGCCATCCTCATCGGATTTGTTCCTAAATATCTATTTATGCCTATAACATTAGTGGTCTTAGGCCTAGGAAGTAGAGTCCAAACCTCATTTCTTTCGAATTGGTTTAGCTCTTCTTGCATGGGAAGAACCCAAAATTCATCATTTAAGGCTTCTTCAACCTTTTTGGGTTCAATTTGAGAGGTGTAGCATGTGTAGCTCATAAGATTAGCAAGTTGACGTCTAGACCTAACACCCTCATTTACATCTCCAATAACATCCTCTTTGTTATGGAGTCTTCTAACCCATGGAGCAGGTTCATTAGAGTCCAAGAGAGGGACTCTAGTAGTGGGTTGTGTGTTTTTAACATTTTCATTAGATGTCCCAACATTGGGAGTCACCACAACCCTCTCCAAAGGAGAAACATCACTAAAAATAACCTCCTCATCAAGATCATTTGACTTGAGCCTAGTATCATCAAATATGACATTGGATGATTCCATAACACTTAGAGTTTTTAAATTGAAAACTCTATAGGCTCTACTATTCAAGGCATAGCCAATAAAAATACCCTCATCACTCTTAGCATCGAATTTGCCAAGTTGATCACAGTCATTCAAAATGTAGCATTTGCTTCCAAAAGTGTGGAAGTAGCTAACATTTGGCCTCTTGCCTTTCCATAACTCATAGGAGGTATTTCTAGTACCGGGCCTTAGGAAAACACGATTCCCTATATAGCAAGCCGTATTGACGGCTTCGGCCCATAGGTTCCTAGAGACATTGTTGCTAAGCAACATCACACGGGCCATCTCTTGAAGGACCCTATTCTTCCTCTCAACAACTCCATTTTGTTGAGGTGTCCTAGGAGCCGAGAACTCATGGAAGATGCCTAAGCTATTGCAATAGCTTTCAAATGAGGCATTCTCAAATTCCCTTCCATGGTCACTTCTAATCCGTTTTATGCTTTTAATATTAGAATTCATCTTATTTTGTATTTTATTACAAAGCATTTTAAACTTATCAAAAGTTTCGGATTTTTCTCTAAGAAAATATGTCCATGTGAACCTAGAGAAATCATCAACACAAACAAAAATGTATCTCTTTCCACCCAAACTTTCTGTTTGCATGGGACCCATGAGGTCCATGTGGAGAAGCTCAAGAGGCTCCTTGGTGGTGAGATACCTACCTTTTTTGTGCATGCTTTTAGTTTGCTTTCCTTGTTGGCAAGGTCCACAAACACCATTGGTTTTCTTCCCAAGCTTAGGGAGGCCACGCACACAATTGAACTTTCCAAGGGTCCGTAGATCCCTAAAGTTCATGTGGCCAAGTCTTTTATGCCACAACTCAATTTGCTCATCCATGGACACATGATTAGATACAATACTAGCTTCAAGACAATAACAATTGTCGCTAGATCTCATGCCCTTCAACAAGGTTTGTCCATCCGGTTTTAGGATAGAGCAATAATCTTTGGAAAACAAGACGGAATATCCTTCATCACTAAGATGTGAAATGCTTATTAAATTGGCTTTCAAGCCATCAACAAATAAAGCATTGGATAAGGAGGGTAATCCGGGAACGGAAATGGTTCCTTTCCCTACAACATTTCTTTTGGATCCATCACCAAAAGTGACATTTCCATCTTCTTCCATAACAAGAGTCTCGAAGAAACTCTTGTTTCCCGTCATATGCCTAGAGCACCCACTATCCAAATACCAAAAATTAGAAGAATTTGCCTTCAAGGCTATTTGTGCAACATGGCAAACATTTTTATTCTTTCTAATCCACTTGGCAACAATTTTAGCTTTCTTAGTGGTCTTTGGTACATGTGCTCTACTATTCCTAGGATCATGCAAATCAATATTGTTATTCCTAGGAACATGCACCTTGGCTCTATTCTTTCTCTTTTCTATCATGCTTCGTGTTCTACACATTTTAATAAATTGAAAGCAATTTGGTCTAATATGACCATCACAACCACAAAAGTGACAAATAGGGATGAAAAAAGGAATCATACCTCGTCTTTGTGCATGTATGGGAGCTCGTCCATGTCTTTGTGGATAAGTGGGTTCAATCCATCTTCGTTGTTGAACCAGTCTAGGTTGCTTCCAAGCTTGAGGTTGCATGATAGGTCTCTTTCCTTTGTGAGACATTTGTGGAGGAATGTTGGCTTGAGGGACCCTAGGGGGTTGAGCTTGAGGTTGCCTTCTTGGCCCCATCTTCACTTGTGCATTTGAGCATTGTCCTACTTCTAATTTCTTCCTAGAAGCTTGCAGCAATGAAGCTTCTTTACTCCCTAAACTCTTAACAAAAATGGTCTTCTTGGAATTGGAAGTCTCCATATCATCTTCAAACCCGAGACCTCTCTTGTCACTTGGACTCTTTCCAACACCAAGTAAATGATCAAGCTTCTTGGTGCTAGAACCTATCCTAGCCAAGGACCATTTAACTTCTACAAGTTCCCTCTTCAAGCCTTCTTCACTTCTCTTGGATAAGTCTAACTCCTCAATTAACTTATCCTCTCTCCTCTTCAACCTTTCCACTTGTTCACTTAAGTGGTCATTGTGAGCCGAAAGTTCAAGGTTCTCTTCTCTCAACCTCTCAATCTTTCTTGTGCTTTTAATTGCTAAATCATTGAACTCGGCATGGTATTTAGCAAGCACCTTTTGCTCCACAAATTTCTTTATGGTATTAGAAGAGGAGTCACTTTCTTCTTCACTAGAGTCAATTTCCTCTTGACTCATTTCCTCTCTCTCACTAGCACTTTTGCTCTTGTGAGATGAGCCAAAAGCTAGGAAGTTAGCCATGAGCTCTTCTTCACTTGAAGACTCATCTTCCTCATTGGAGCCATCACTACTCCCACTCCAAGTGGTGGCCATCACTTTGTCCTTCTTCTTTTCATTGTGATTAGCACATTCGGGGGCAAAGTGACCAATCCCACCACATTCAAAGCATCGGACCCCTTTCCTTTCGGTCCTCTCTTGTCTAGGCTCAAACTTCTTGAAGGAACCTTTTTTCTTCAAGTCTTGTCCTTTTGACCCAAATCCCTTCTTCTTCTTGAACCCCATAACCTTATTAAACCTTTTCACGAATAAGGCAAGGTCTTCATCCGAGTCATGCTTTGCCTCCTTTGCACCCTTAGATGCTTTCAAAGCTATTCCTTTAGACTTTTTAGGAGGAGTAGTGGTGCTAGGAGCCTTCCTAGACTCATATGCAAGGAGACGTCCAATCACCTCACTTGGCTTCATATCCATGTAGCCACTATTTTCTTCTATGGCCGTCACCTTTGATTCAAACCTATCGGGGAGAGATCTCATAATTTTTTGCTTGACTCTCCTATCCAAATACGGGTCTCCGAGTTGATGGCTTTGATTTACAATGTCCATCAATTTGATTTCGAAGTCATTGAAGCATTCATCCTCTCCCATCCTAAGTAGCTCAAATTGAGTTTGGAGGACTTGAAGCTTGGACTCCTTCACCACCTCGGTTCCCTCATGTGCAACTTGAAGGATGTCCCATGCCACTTTTGCAATCTGAGTATTCTGAATAAGCTTGTACTGATTCTCATCCATTGCACACATGATGGCATGCATAGCCTTCCTATTCCACTTAGAACCCTCAAACTCTTGCGCGTTCCATTGCGCCTTAGGCTTCAAAACTTCTTCTCCTCCACCACCGGGAGTCATCTTGGGTAGATCATATCCGTCTTCCACCGCCATCCATGCACGGTCATGAATTTGGCATATGTAGGATTCCATTTTCCCTTTCCATTAGGAATAGTTCAAACCGGTAAGAAGTGGAGGCCTTGTGCTAGAAGCACCTTCGTGGCCACCACCATTTCCACCGTTTCCACTCATAGTGATTATGAATGAATGAAATGAATGCAAATGTATGAATGATAAAAAATCACACAAAATGCAAAACACACCAAAATAAGCAAGAATCACCTAAGTATGTCTAGGAACCCGCTCTGATACCAATTGAGACAAATTATAGCACGGTGTGTATAAAACTATCTAGAGGGGGGTGAATAGATTTTAAGGTTTTTACCTAATTTTTCGTGTTAGTCCAAATTACGAAATTACCCCTAAATAGATAAAGCAATAAATCAAGTATAAAATGTGGAAATTAAATAAGACTTGATTTTTACGTGGAAACCCTCACGGGAAAAACCACGGGCTAGTAAGTAAGCCACACTCGAACCTCGAATCCACTAAATGTGTAAAACGATTACAACCTAATCCCGGAAGTAATCACACACCTACCTAATCACGGTATGAGTGAACCTAGTCCAATTTGCTTGCGATCTAAGCAACCTAATCCCGGATGCTACACACAAGACTTACTTTCTCTATGAAGAGAATAACAACCCTAAGTGAATATATGAATATTCAAAATGCAACATAGAGGAAGGGAAACCCTATATGCTTATCTAAGATGATTAATATGCAATTAGAGCAATCCTAGATATCAAACCTAAATGACATGTCAAATCAAATAGTTTAGCTAATCAAGATTAAGCACAAAACCTAATTAGCTATCACAATACAACTTCTCAAACATACATCATACTAATCTCAAACTTGTATTCAAAGTATATAAAATAACATACAAGTAATTAAATGAGATTGCTTGTTAAGAGAAACACAAAATATGTAAGATATTAGTGAAAAGCTTACCAAGCAAAGTATGATGAAGAATCCATGCAAGATGTCATCTAGATGATCAAGGATGATGCTAGATGATGATTGATGATCATGAAAAAGTGTTTGAGTAATCTAAAAATGAGTTCTTTGGAATTTTTCTTCTCTTTGAAAAATATCTTAAGTATGGAATCTGAATATGAACTCTTGTAATTGACCTAAAGTCAAAGAGGCATATATATAGGGGGCCAAAACAAGGTGTGGTCATTTTGATAAGTTTGCCTCTATATTGCCTTGGGCGCTGTACGTAGAGCGCCTCTTGTACAGCGCTTGTATAGCGCCCCTACTCTGTTCTCACGGGAAAACAGAGTGGCGCTGTACGTAGAGCGCTTTGTACAGCACCTGTACAGCGACCCAACAGTGACAGAATTAAATCGATCAGGTCTGAACAGCGCTCAATGGGCGCTGTTCGTACAGCGCCTCTGTAGAGCGCTTTTGGGAGCGCCCAATGCAAAAATGCAATCCTAAGTCTAAGCATGACAATGCAATTGGATATGCAAGATGCAATCAAACTAACATGCAAGAAGAGATGTTAATGAACATTAATGCACAAAAATAAGACACACAACATACAAGTGTTAAACATATGCATGAGTTGTGAGTGTGTGCAACTATCTCTTCAAGACACGTAAGCACAAAGAAGTATACCTTCGGTGCTTATTAACACGAGGTCTTCAAAGGGCTTCGAACAATAAACCCGATACCTAGGCTACCCTTACAGAGAACCCCAATATGTGGTTTGTCCACGAAATGAGCCAATCAACAAATGGGAACCTTACAATCTCCCCCTTTGGCTATTTCGTGACAAAACCACCACTCACATTGATTCCTCACAAAGAAATAGAAACTACGGGACTACAATGATATTCTACATTACAAAGAGATAAGAATATGAAACTTGAAGTCTTTAACCTCTTGTAGAATAACCAATCCCTGAAAATAAGTTTCTAACATTTCCAATACAAGTAAAGTGTGAGATTAATCAAGTGAGAACAATAACAAGCATTTGCATTTTAAAAGTTTAAGGCACAACATTATGAAATGTATGTGTATGCAATGCTCCCCCTCAACGGGTTACTCCCCCTCAATGTGTTAACTCCCCAAAGTGCACAATTGCAACACCAATTTGCATCTCCCCGTACCATATCCTACTCCACCTTTTTGTCATGATATAGGCAAAGGAGTAGTCCCCAACCGGGTCACTCATAGCAACGAAAGATAGTAGCATGCAAGATTTGCATAATTAATATAAGTCACTTTATGCACCTTAATTAATTGAAGAGAAACAAGGAGATTTATTTTGAAAGAAAATGTGTGAATCAAACATGCTTTGCATACAAGACATGTAGCATTCAAGTCCAAAATACAATGGTATTTGGCAAAGCAAATGACAAAGGTTTCTAATAAGAATTCAAACCAATTTCACCAATGTCATGAGTAAAGCAAGGATCTAGAATATATTGATTTCAATTTAAGAACAACTATATCCAACTTTATAAGCGAAACATGGCATGAGCGACTTTGCACCCTTTTTGATTTTTCCGGATAAGATATCCGTATGATAGTAGCCATGTTCAACCAATAAAGAAAGAGAGACATTTGGAATGTAAATTCCTTTGAACGGATACAAGATCCTTTATTCATTTTGAGTCTCATAAGCTTTCACACAAGGTTTTGCATTTTAAGAATATGCAATCATCAATTCATGCTTTTCATGTGAGCATGTTATATGAATTTCATGCTTTTTCATTTGATATTAGCATGTTATTAAAGAATCATCATGTCATGGAGATAATCATAGGTCATTCAAATCATACTTCCTATATACATCTCCTAGTCCAAAAATGCATGTTTGAACATAAATATGACATGGATTGTAAACAAGCAAGGTTCACACTTATTCAATAGAAAACATATATATATATGTGCAACCAAGCTTACTCAAACAATTAAAAGAAGAGGCATAAGTTATTTAGAATTTTTTTGCAAGAAACAAGAATGCAAAATAGCTCTCTTTGCTTGAGTTCCCCATATGGGGTCAATCATAAATCACATCACTCCATAAGACATATCCCAATAGATCTACTAAGAGTTTTAAATCGAGTAGCATCTAAGGGTTTAGTAAATAGGTCCGCAAGTTGATCATTAGTACCTACATGTTCAAGTACTATGCATTTATTTTCAACAAGCTCTCTAATGAAGTGATGGCGGATGTCAATATGCTTAGTTCTAGAATGTTGTACCGGATTCTTGGAAATATTAATAGCACTCATGTTATCACAAAAGAGAGTGAGAGTACCTTGGTTGAATCCATAGTCTACTAGCATTTGCTTCATCCATAGGAGTTGTGTGCATCCACTCCCCGCGGCTATGTATTCGGCCTCGGCCGTGGACAAGGAAATCGAGTTTTGCTTCTTGCAAAACCAAGACACCAAGTTGTTGCCTAGAAAGAAGCAACCGCCCGATGTGCTCTTTCTATCATCACAATTTCCTGCCCAATTCGCATCACTAAAGCCTACAAGACTAGCATTAGTGTCAAAAGAGTACCAAATCCCATAGTTGGATGTCCCATTCACATAGCAAATGATTCTCTTTACGGAAGAGCGATGGGACTCCTTAGGATCTGCTTGGTACCTAGCACACACACCCACACTAAAGGAGATATCGGGCCTACTTGAGGTCAAATAGAGCAAGCTACCTATCATGCCACGATATAACGTTTGTTCCACACTTTTACCACTAGCATCCTTGCTTAGCTTCAAAGTGGTACTCATGGGTGTATTACAATGTTTGGCATTCTCTAAACCAAACTTCTTCACTATGTTTTTAGCATATTTGGCTTGGGTTATAAAAATCCCATCATCTAATTGCCTAATTTGCAAACTGTAAGGTTCCCATTTGTTGATTGGCTCATTTCATGGACAAACCACATATTGGGGTTCTTTGTAAGGCTAGCCTAGGTATCGGGTTTATTGTTCGAAGCCCTTTGAAGACCTCGTATTGATAAGCACCGAAGGTAAATTTCTATGTGCTTACTTTTCTTTAAAGAGATTAGTTGCACACACTCACTTAACATACATTGCATATGTGTACATTCTCTTTACTTGTCATAAATCACACTTGCACTTATGTGTTATATTTTGTTGTGTGTATTTGTGTCTTGTTGTCTTGTAATTCGTTTCCCGATAGTTTTCGGAAACATCCGCGCATGCACTAGAATGTGTTTGGTTTAGCGCGAGAACCGCCTACAGAGAATGCCTTTGGCTTCTCCTTGGTTTTCACCTCTGTTGGTGATTGGCGGTTATGATCGGCGGCCTGGCCGCCGACTGAAACCGCCGTTTGCTTCCAGTAGTGTATGGAGCAATTCTGCGGTTGGATCAGCGGTCTCGACCGCCATTCGAAACCGCCATTCGAAACCTGATTGATTTTATCTCTCGGCCTAATTCGGCTGTTGAAACGGCGGTCACGCATGAAACCGCCGTTTTCACACCTGATTGATTTTTCATCTCAGGTTTGATTCGGCGGTTGAATCGGCGGTCACGAAACCGCCGAATGAAACCGCCGTTGGTCCCCTGTTCCTCTTGGGCCAATTCGGCGGGTATGAACGGCGGCCTGGCCGCCGATTGAAACCGTCGATCGGTGCGTTTCAGGGGCAAACTTGTCTTTTCACATGCTCTGTTTTTCATGCCTATAAATACATCACTTTCTCTTGTTCTGAATGTGACTCTTTGATTATCAAGAACCCTACTTTCAAAAGAGAGAATTTTAAGAGAGAAAGCAATCAAGTTTGCTCATTAAACACTCAAACAAAAATCCATTTGCATCAAAGTTCATCTAGCATTCTCTAGCATATCTAGGATGCTTGCTTGCATGGGTCTTTGATCATCACACTTGCTTTGGTAAGTTTTTCACTATTATCATACATAATTAGTGTTTAATTTATTATGGCATCTCTTTTATTACTTGATTGTTCTTAGATTATAATCTAATATTCAAGATAGAGATTGTTGTGTTGATTTGATTGAGTGTTGTTTTTATGATAGATATCTAGGTTTCTCTAATCTATGATTATCTATGCTAATTGACAAGTCATTTAGCTTTAATATCTAGGATTGCTTTTAATTGCATATTCATCATCTTAGATAAGCATATAGGGTTTCCCTTGCTCTATGTTGCATTTGAATATTCATATATTCACTTAGGGTGTTAATCTCTTTTTAGAGAATTAAGTCTTGTGTTGTGACCGGGATTAGGTTGCTTAATTCGCAAGCAATCGGACTAGGTTCACTCATACTGGGATTAGGTAGGTGTGTGATTACTTCCGGGATTAGGTTGTAATCGTTTACACATTTAGTGGATTCGAGGTTCGAGTGTGGCTTACTTACTAGCCCGTGGTTTTTACCGTGAGGGTTTCCACGTAAAAATCAAGTGTTATTTAATTTCCGCATTTTATACTTGACTTATTGCTTAATCTATTTAGGGGTAATTTCATAATTTGGATTAATACGAAAAATTGGGTAAAAAGCTTAAAATCTATTCACCCCCCTCTAGATAGTTTTATACACACCGTGCTATAATTTGTTTCACAAACCTAGGAAGTAACTAAGCTCACCAACAAGACTCATCTCAAATTCATGAGACATGACATCAACAAATTGTTGGACCTTGGTGTTGTTGGTGGAGCAAAATACAATGTCATCAACATAGATTTGAGCTATAAATAACTCATCTTTGTTTCTCTTGATGAACAAGGTCTTGTCAACACTACCTCTTGTGTAGTCATTGTCAACAAGAAATTGAGTGAGGCGCTCATACCAAGCCCTCGGTGCTTGTTTCAACCCATATAGTGCCTTCTTGAGGCGATAGACATGGTTGGGGTGGTGTGCATCCACAAACCCCTTGGGTTGTTCAACAAACACTTCCTCTTGCAAGAAGCCATTGAGGAAGGCACTCTTGACATCCATTTGGTGCAATTTGAACTTGTGCACACAAGAAATGGACAAGAGAAGCCTATTGGACTCTAAACGGGCAACGGGAGCAAATGTCTCCTCAAAGTCGATACCCTCAATTTGAGAGTACCCTTGTGCTACAAGTCTAGCCTTATTTCGCACTATGTTGCCATCCTCATCGGATTTGTTCCTAAATATCCATTTATGCCTATAACATTAGTGGTCTTAGGCCTAGGAAGTAGAGTCCAAACCTCATTTCTTTCGAATTGGTTTAGCTCTTCTTGCATGGCAAGAACCCAAAATTCATCATTTAAGGCTTCTTCAACCTTTTTGGGTTCAATTTGAGATGTGTAGCATGTGTAGCTCATAAGATTAGCAACTTGACGTCTAGACCTAACACCCTCATTTACATCTCCAATAACATCCTCTTTGTTATGGAGTCTTCTAACCCATGGAGCGGGTTCATTAGAGTCCTAGAGAGGGACTCTAGTAGTGGGTTGTGTGTTTTTATCATTTTCATTAGATGTCCCAACATTGGGAGTCACCACAACCCTCTCCAAAGGAGAAACATCACTAAAAATAACATCCTCCTCATGATCATTTGACTTGAGCCTAGTATCATCAAATACGACATTGGATGATTCCATAACACTTAGAGTTTTTAAATTGAAAACTCTATAGGCTCTACTATTCAAGGCATAGCCAATAAAAATACCCTCATCACTCTTAGCATCGAATTTGCCAAGTTGATCACGGTCATTCAAAATGTAGCATTTGCTTCCAAAAGTGTGGAAGTAGCTAACATTTGGCCTCTTGCCTTTCCATAACTCATATGAGGTATTTCTAGTACTGGGCCTTAGGAAAACACGATTCCCTACATAGCAAGCCGTATTGACGGCTTTGGCCCATAGGTTCCTAGGGACATTGTTGCTAAGCAACATCACACGGGCCATCTCTTGAAGGACCCTATTCTTCCTCTCAACAACTCCATTTTGTTGAGGTGTCCTAGGAGCCTAGAACTCATGGGAAATGCCTAAGCTATTGCAATAGCTTTCAAATGAGGCATTCTCAAATTCCCTCCCATGGTCACTTCTAATCCGTTTTATGCTTTTAATATTAGAATTCATCTCATTTTGTATTTTATTACAAAGCATTTTAAACTTATCAAAAGTTTTGGATTTTTCTCTAAGAAAATATGTCCATGTGAACCTAGAGAAATCATCAACACAAACAAAAATGTATCTCTTTCCACCCAAACTTTCTGTTTGCATGGGACCCATGAGGTCCATGTGGAGAAGCTTAAGAGGCTCCTTGGTGGTGAGATACCTACCCTTTTTGTGCATGCTTTTAGTTTGCTTTCCTTGTTGGCAAGGTCCACAAACACCATTGGTTTTCTTCCCAAGCTTAGGGAGGCCACGCACACAATTGAACTTTCCAAGGGTCCGTAGATCCCTAAAGTTCATGTGGCCAAGTCTTTCATGCCACAACTCAATTTGCTCATCCATGGACACATGATTAGATACAATACTAGCTTCAAGACAATAACAATTGTCGCTAGATCTCATGCCCTTCAATAAGGTTTGTCCATCGGGTTTTAGGATAGAGCAATAATCTTTGGAAAACAAGACGGAATATCCTTCATCACTAAGATGTGAAATGCTTATTAAATTGGCTTTCAAGCCATCAACAAATAAAGCATTGGATAAGGAGGGTAATCCGGGAACAGAAATGGTTCCTTTCCCTACAACATTTCTTTTGGATCCATCACCAAAAGTGACATTTCCACCTTCTTCCATAACAAGAGTCTCGAAGAAACTCTTGTTTCCCGTCATGTGCCTAGAGCACCCACTATCCAAATACCAAAAATTAGAAGAATTTGCCTTCAAGGCTATTTGTGCAACATGGCAAACATTTTTATTCTTTCTAATCCACTTAGCAACAATTTTAGCTTTCTTAGTGGTCTTTGGTACATGTGCTCTACTATTCCTAGGATCATGCAAATCAATATTGTTATTCCTAGGAACATGCATCTTGGCTCTATTCTTTCTCTTTTCTATCATGCTTCGTGTTCTACACATTTTAATAAATTGAAAGCAATTTGGTCTAATATGACCATCACAACCACAAAAGTGACAAATAGGGATGAAAAAAGGAATCATACCTCGTCTTTGTGCATGTATGGGAGCTCGTACATGTCTTTGTGGATGAGTGGGTTCAATCCATCTTCATTGTTGAACCGGTCTAGGTTGCTTCCAAGCTTGAGGTCGCATGATAGGTCTCTTTCCTTTGTGAGCCATTTGTGGAGGAATGTTGGCTTGAGGGACCCTAGGGGGTTGAGCTTGAGGTTGCCTTCTTGGCCCCATCTTCACTTGTGCATTTGAGCATTGTCCTACTTCTAATTTCTTCCTAGGAGCTTGCACCAATGAAGCTTCTTTACTCCCCAAACTCTTAACAAAAATGGTCTTCTTAGAAGTGGAAGTCTCCATACCATCTTCAAACCCGAGACCTCTCTTGTCACTTGGACTCTTTCCAACACCAAGTAAATGATCAAGCTTCTTGGTGCTAGAACCTATCCTAGCCAAGGACCATTTAACTTCTATGATACGAACCTCGTCGATTGTATCACGATTGATGCCTAAGATCGTTCTAACCTCTGGTTCGGATGGAAAACCGCGACCCAACACCTATAATGAGATGTGAACCTTGGTATGAAGGAGGACGCCACAATCAAGGATGGAATACTCGATTGATAAGTCAAGGAGGAACGCCACAGAGAAATCTGATAAGTTCCAATTAGTTCTCAAAGAACAAAAGAGAAAATTCTCTCAAATTTCATTCAAATCAAGTCTGCCGAAAAAATACATCAAAAGGACCCTTAAATACTGAAACCCTAAAACCAAAAAGGAAATAAAAATTTGGCAATTAATGCCTTACAAACGGGAAAGAAAATAAACTAAAACAAGCAACTAATTGACTTGCTCCCTATTTGGAAGGCTATATTTTGGAAACAAATCAGCCCTTAATATTTGGAAACAAATCAATTCATTATTCATTAGAAACCAATAAGGAAAACTGAAATTCGGACTCCTCAGCATCAAGTCTTCGCGCAACAAACTAGATTGCCCATTTTGGGCCTGTTGTGATCTTTTACGGATGCCGGAGTCTTCATAACATCTGTAGGGCTCGTCTTGGGCTTTCCGAAAACATATTATAATAGACAATCCGACTTCAGATGCTCTCTATAGAGGCCCACAAGTTTAGCTTGGATTTGGGCCGAACTTGAACTTCAGCAACTCAGAATCAGCCCATCATTAAATGCTTCTTTGATCCTCTTGGCCCCTTGTAATTGGCCCAACTGGAATATGCAATGGATCCTTTGATGATGCTTCTTGATTCTCATCATTCCCTCACTCTTCAAAAGGATTCGTCCTCGAATCTTCACCGTAATGTTGTTGATAGCCTGCGACACTTCATCAAAACACTGCAAAAGAGAAACAAGAACACTAAGCCAAGAAGTTGGCTGATTTGAAAACAATGCCTTTTTTATCTCTCTTTTTTTTTCTTCACTAGCGAAAATTTTTGTTTCCTTTTCACTCCTTTTTTCCTCATGAGCAAAAAATTCTGTTTCTATTTCCCTCTTTTTTTTCTCACTCACACAAATTCTTATTTCTTTTTCGCTCTTTTTTTCCTCAATAGCATAATTTTCTGTTTCTTTTTCACTCTTTTTTTCTTTTTTTGCTGTCTCGATCTCTCTTTCTTTTATCTCTCTTTCTTTTGAACTCTCACTCTCCTTTTTTACATCTCTTTTTTCTTTTAACCTCACTTGATCTTCGTATACTTGTATTGGGGTTAAGGGTACAAGAGTGATTCGTTTTTTATTGAGTACAAATGAGTATCTATTTGTATAACCATCATGAGTTACACGCCTATCAAACTGCCATGGTCGCCCCAAAAGGATATGGGTCGCATGCATCGGTACCACATCACACAAGACTTCATCTTTGTAATTCCCAAAGGAAAAAGATACCAACACCTGTTTAGTCACCTTTATCTCCCCACTATCATTCAACCATAATAGATTATAAGGTTTTGGGTGCTTCAAAGTGGCCAAATTCAGTTTTTCTACCAAACTAGTGCTAGCCATATTAGTACAACTCCCCCCATCAATAATCATGCTACATACTTTATCATTAACATGGCATCGGGTGTAAAAAACATTGTCACGTTGTACATCGTCAGACATTTTTTTTTTTTTTGTACGGATCTGAACAAACTTTTTTTTTTTTTTTTGAAACGGACCTGATCAAACTATTTTTTTTTTCTGACATGATCAAAACGAATTTCAGCAAAGCCTAATTTTTTTTTTTTTTTTTTTTTTGTGTGATCAACGAAATCAAAGAAGAAGAACAACTAAGATAGATTAAACCTGATGTTAGAAGCCGAAGCTTTGATACCAAATGATACGAACCTCGTCGATTGTATCACGATACATCTTAGGCATCGTTAGACATTTTTTTTTTTTTTGGTAACGGATCTGAACAAACTTTTTTTTTTTTTTTTGACTTAATCAAAACGAAATTCAGCAAGGTCTAATTTTTTTTTTTTTTTTTTTTTTTTTTTTTTTTGTGATCAACGAAATCAAAGAAGAAGAATAACAAAGATAGATTAAACCTGATGTTAGAGGCCGAAGCTCTGATACCAAATGATACGAACCTCGTCGATTGTATCATGAGTGATGCCTAAGATCGTTCTAACCTCTGGTTCGGATGGAAAACCGTGACCCAACACCTATAATGAGATGTGAACCTTGGTATGAAGGAGGACGCCACAATCAAGGATGGAATACTCGATTGATAAGTCAAGGAGGAAAGCCACAGAGAAATCTGATAAGTTCCAATTAGTTCTCAAAGAACAAAAGAGAAAATTCTCTCAAATTTCATTCAAATCAAGTCTGCCGAAAAAATACATCAAAAGGACCCTTAAATACTGAAACCCTAAAACCAAAAAGGAAATAAAAATTTGGCAATTAATGCCTTACAAACGGGAAAGAAAATAAACTAAAACAAGCAACTAATTGACTTGCTCCCTATTTGGAAGGCTATATTTTGGAAACAAATCAGCCCTTAATATTTGGAAACAAATCAATTCATTATTCATTAGAAACCAATAAGGAAAACTGAAATTCGGACTCCTCAGCATCAAGTCTTCGCGCAACAAACTAGATTGCCCATTTTGGGCCTGTTGTGATCTTTTACGGATGCCGGAGTCTTCATAACATCTGTAGGGCTCGTCTTGGGCTTTCCGAAAACATATTATAATAGACAATCCGACTTCAGATGCTCTCTGTAGAAGCCCACGAAGTTTAGCTCGGATTTGGGCCGAACTTGAACTTCAGCAACTCAGAATCAGCCCATCATTAAATGCTTCTTTGATGCTCTAGGCCCCTTGTAATTAGCCCAACTGGAATATGCAATGGATCCTTTGATGATGCTTCTTGATTCTCATCATTCCCCCACTCTTCAAAATGATTCGTCCTCGAATCTTCACCGTAATGTTGTTGATAGCCTGCGACACTTCATCAAAACACTGCAAAAGAGAAACAAGAACACTAGGCCAAGAAGTTGGCTGATTTGAAAACAATGCCTTTTTTATCTCTCTTTTTTTTTCTTCACTAGCGAAAATTTTTGTTTCCTTTTCACTCTTTTTTTCCTCATGAGCAAAAAATTCTGTTTCTATTTCCCTCTTTTTTTTTTTACTCACACAAATTCTTATTTCTTTTTCGCTCTTTTTTTCCTCAATAGCATAATTTTCTGTTTCTTTTTCACTCTTTTTTTCTTTTTTTGCTGTCTCGATCTCTCTTTCTTTTGTCTCTCTTTCTTTTGAACTCTCACTCTCCTTTTTTACATCTCTTTTTTCTTTTAACCTCACTTGATCTTCATATACTTGTATTGGGGTTAAGGGTACAAGAGTGATTCGTTTTTTATTGAGTACAAATGAGTATCTATTTGTATAACCATCATGAGTTACACGCCTATCAAACTGCCATGGTCGCCCCAAAAGGATATGGGTCGCATGCATCGGTACCACATCACACAAGACTTCATCTTTGTAATTCCCAAAGGAAAAAGATACCAACACCTGTTTAGTCACCTTTATCTCCCCACTATCATTCAACCATAATAGATTATAAGGTTTTGGGTGCTTCAAAGTGGCCAAATTCAGTTTTTCTACCAAACTAGTGCTAGCCATATTAGTACAACTCCCCCCATCAATAATCATGCTACATACTTTATCATTAACATGGCATCGGGTGTAAAAAACATTGTCACGTTGTACATCGTCATACATTTTTTTTTTTTTTTTTTGTACGGATCTGAACAAACTTTTTTTTTTTTTTGAAACGGACCTGATCAAACTATTTTTTTTTCTGACTTGATCAAAACGAATTTCAGCAAAGTCTAATTTTTTTTTTTTTTTTTTTTTTTGTGTGATCAACGAAATCAAAGAAGAAGAACAACTAAGATAGATTAAACCTGATGTTAGAAGCCGAAGCTTTGATACCAAATGATACGAACCTCGTCGATTGTATCATGATACATCTTAGGCATCGTTAGACATTTTTATTTTTTTTTGGTAACGGATCTGAACAAACTTTTTTTTTTTTTTTTTTTGACTTAATCAAAACGAAATTCAGAAAGGTCTAATTTTTTTTTTTTTTTTTTTTTTTTTTTTTTTTTTTTTTTTTGTGATCAACGAAATCAAAGAAGAAGAATAACAAAGATAGATTAAACCTGATGTTAGAGGCCGAAGCTCTGATACCAAATGATACGAACCTCGTCGATTGTATCACGATTGATGCCTAAGATCGTTCTAACCTCTGGTTCGGATGGAAAACCGCGACCCAACACCTATAATGAGATGTGAACCTTGGTATGAAGGAGGACGCCACAATCAAGGATGGAATACTCGATTGATAAGTCAAGGAGGAAAGCCACAGAGAAATCTGATAAGTTCCAATTAGTTCTCAAAGAACAAAAGAGAAAATTCTCTCAAATTTCATTCAAATCAAGTCTGCCGAAAAAATACATCAAAAGGACCCTTAAATACTGAAACCCTAAAACCAAAAAGGAAATAAAAATTTGGCAATTAATCCCTTACAAACGGGAAAGAAAATAAACTAAAACAAGCAACTAATTGACTTGCTCCCTATTTGGAAGGCTATATTTTGGAAACAAATCAGCCCTTAATATTTGGAAACAAATCAATTCATTATTCATTAGAAACCAATAAGGAAAACTGAAATTCGGACTCCTCAGCATCAAGTCTTCGCGCAACAAACTAGATTGCCCATTTTGGGCCTGTTGTGATCTTTTACGGATGCCAGAGTCTTCATAACATCTGTAGGGCTCGTCTTGGGCTTTCCGAAAACATATTATAATAGACAATCCGACTTCAGATGCTCTCTGTAGAGGCCCACGAAGTTTAGCTCGGATTTGGGCCGAACTTGAACTTCAGCAACTCAGAATCAGCCCATCATTAAATGCTTCTTTGATGCTCTTGGCCCCTTGTAATTGGCCCAACTGGAATATGCAATGGATCCTTTGATGATGCTTCTTGATTCTCATCATTCTACAAGTTCCCTCTTCAAGCCTTCTTCACTTCTCTTGGATAAGTCTAACTCCTCAATTAACTTATCCTCTCTCCTCTTCAACCTTTCCACTTATTCACTTAAGTGGTCATTGTGAGCCGAAAGTTTAAGGTTCTCTTCTCTCACCCTCTCAATCTTTCTTGTGCTTTTAATTGCTAAATCATTGAACTCGGCATGGTATTTAGCAAGCACCTTTTGCTCCATAAATTTCTTTATGGAATTAGAAGAGGAGTCACTTTCTTCTTCACTAGAGTCAATTTCCTCTTGACTCATTTCCTCTCTCTCACTAGCACTTTTGCTCTTGTGAGATGAGCCAAAAGCTAGGAAGTTAGCCATGAGCTCTTCTTCACTTGAAGACTCATCTTCCTCATTGGAGCCATCAGTACTCCCACTCCAAGTGGCGGCCATCACTTTGTCCTTCTTCTTTTCATTGTGATTAGCACATTCGGGGGCAAAGTGACCAATCCCACCACATTCAAAGCATCGGACCCCTTTCCTTTCGGTCCTCTCTTGTCTAGGCTCAAACTTCTTGAAGGAACCTTTTTTCTTCAAGTCTTGTCCTCTTGACCCAAATCCCTTCTTCTTCTTGAACCCCATAACCTTATTAAACCTTTTCACGAATAAGGCAAGGTCTTCATCCGAGTCATGCTTTGCCTCCTTTGCACCCTTAGATGCTTTCAAAGCTATTCCTTTAGACTTTTTAGGAGGAGTAGTGGTGCTAGGAGCCTTCCTAGACTCATATGCAAGGAGACGTCCAATCACCTCACTTGGCTTCATATCCATGTAGCCACTATTTTCTTCTATGGCCGTCACCTTTGATTCAAACCTATCGGGGAGAGATCTCATAATTTTTTGCTTGACTCTCCTATCCAAATACGGGTCTCCGAGTTGATGGCTTTGATTTACAATGTCCATTAATTTGATTTCGAAGTCATTGAAGCATTCATCCTCTCCCATCCTAAGTAGCTCAAATTGAGTTTGGAGGACTTGAAGCTTGGACTCCTTCACCACCTCGGTTCCCTCATGTGCAACTTGAAGGATGTCCCATGCCACTTTTGCAATCTGAGTATTCTGAATAAACTTGTACTGATTCTCATCCATTGCACACATGATGGCATGCATAGCCTTCCTATTCCACTTAGAACCCTCAAACTCTTACGCGTTCCATTGCGCCTTAGGCTTTAAAACTTCTTCTCCTCCACCACCTGGAGTCATCTTGGGTAGATCAAATCCGTCTTCCACAGCCATCCATGCACGGTCATGAATTTGGCATATGTAGGATTCCATTTTCCCTTTCCATTGGGAATAGTTCAAACCGGTAAGAAGTGGAGGCCTTGTGCTAGAAGCACCTTCGTGGCCACCACCATTTCCACCGTTTCCACTCATAGTGATTATGAATAAATGAAATGAATGCAAATGTATGAATGATAAAAAATCACACAAAATGCAAAACATACCAAAATAAGCAAGGATCACCTATGTATGTCTAGGAACCTGCTCTGATACCAATTGAGACAAATTATAGCACGTTGTGTAAAAAACTATCTAGAGGGGGGTGAATAGATTTTAAGCTTTTTACCCAATTTTTCATGTTAGTCCAAATTACGAAATTACCCCTAAATAGATAAAGCAATAAATCAAGAATAAAATACGAAAATTAAATAAGACTTGATTTTTACGTGGAAACCCTCACGGGAAAAACCACGGGCTAGTAAGTAAGCCACACTCAAACCTCGAATCCACTAAATGTGTAAAACGATTACAACCTAATCCCGGAAGTAATCACACACCTACCTAATCCCGGTATGAGTGAACCTAGTCCAATTTGCTTGCGATCTAAGCAACCTAATCCCGAATGCTACACACAAGACTTACTTTCTCTATGAAGAGAATAACAACCCTAAGTGAATATATGAATATTCAAAATGCAACATAGAGCAAGGGAAACCCTATATGCTTATCTAAGATGATTAATATGCAATTAGAGCAATCCTAGATATCAAAACTAAATGACATGTCAAATCAAATAGTTTAGCTAATCAAGATTAAGCACAAAACCTAATTAGCTATCACAATACAACTTCTCAAACATACATCATACTAATCTCAAACTTGTATTCAAAGTATATAAAATAACATACAAGTAATTAAATGAGATTGCTTGTTAAGAGAAACACAAAATATGTAAGATATTAGTGAAAAGCTTACCAAGCAAAGTATGATGAAGAATCCATGCAAGATGTCATCTAGATGATCAAGGATGATGCTAGATGATGATTGATGATCATGAAAAAGTGTTTGAGTAATCTAAAAATGAGTTCTTTGGATTTTTTCTTCTCTTTGAAAAATATCCTAAGTATGGAATCTGAATATGAACTCTTGTAATTGACCTAAAGTCAAAGAGGCATATATATAGGGGGCCAAAACAAGGTGTGGTCGTTTTGATAAGTTTGCATCTATATTGCCTTGGGCGCTGTACGTAGAGCGCCTCTTGTACAGCGTTTGTACAGCGCCCCTACTCTGTTCTCACGGGAAAACAGAGTGGCGCTGTACGTAGAGCGCTTTGTACAGTTCTTTGTACAGCGACCCAACAGCGACCGAATTAAATCGATCAGGTCTGAACAGCGCTCAATGGGCGTTGTTCGTACAGCGCCTCTGTAGAGCGCTTTTGGGAGCGCCCAATGCAAAAATGCAATCCTAAGTCTAAGCATGACAATGCAATTGGATATGCAAGATGCAATCAAACTAACATGCAAGAAGAGATGTTAATGAACATTAATGCACAAAAATAAGACACACAACATACAAGTGTTAAACATATGCATGAGTTGTGAGTGTGTGCAACTATCTCTTCAAGACAAGTAAGCACAAAGAAATATACCTTCGGTGCTTATCAACACGAGGTCTTCAAAGGGCTTCGAACAATAAACCTGATACCTAGGCTACCCTTACAGAGAACCCCAATATATGGTTTGTCCACGAAATGAGCCAATCAACAAATGGGAACCTTACAGTTTGGCATGCGACAAATGTCAACGCACGGGGAACATCGGTATGCGGAATGAGATGCCACAAACGGGAATCTTGGTGGCAGAAATATTCGATACCTAGGGACTTGACTTCATGAGACCGTTCCTACCATCAGGTGGGAATATCTATATTTTGGTAGAAGTTGACTATGTCTCGAAATGGGTGGAGGCAATCGCCACGAAGACTAATGACAGCAATGTTGTGGTAAAGTTCGTAAAGGAAAACATTTTGGCTCGATTCGGGATTCCACTAGTGATAATTAGTGATAGAGGAAGCCATTTCTGTAATAAGATATTGGGCAACCTATTGAAGAAGTATGTGGTCCGCCACAAGGTAGCCACACCATACCACCCACAAACATCCGGACAGGTCGAAGTGAGCAATAGACACATAAAGCAGATTTTGAAGAAAACAGTCTCCTCTACTAGAAAGAATTGGTCAATGAAGCTACCCGACGCTTTGTGGGCATACCGAACGGCTTTTAAAACTCCCATTGGTATTGTTAGGATTATGCTCAATAGCAAGAGTGTAATATTGTAACTGACAATCTTTTTCATATTAATAAAGTGATTTCTGGTTTAACAAATCTTATAGCATTTATAGTTTAATATTATAATTGTCAAAGTAAATAATCATAAGGTCTAAAGACTATGAGAAAAGAAGAATTGTTCGTATATCTGGATATGTATGAGGTAGACACAATTCTTTAGTTAGTCTTAAATGATGTTCACAACTTAAGTTAAAGGTTGGGCACCTTTATCTTGTTAAAGTTGTAGAATTCTTTTGCTAGCATTTGAGTGGGATCAAATGAGATATGATGAGTCTAAAATCATCGGAGTGTCTTCGAGTAAAAGAATCTAGTGCACTGGGTGCATTGAACTGGATCAAAATGAAAAGCTTTATCTAGAACCGTCAATAGATAATAGTCTTTTCATTATCGGGACAATCGGAGAATCTATCTTAATCCTGAGATAAATGATGGACTTATGGTTGCAAGTGATATCATTTGAGTTATCAATGAGTACGATTATATAGCATAGTTTATCCTCGATAGTTTGGTGATATTCATTTGTTAATCGATAGAGGACTTCGTTTATAGATATGGACATCGTGGCTCCATTTATTAAATGAGAGTATAATATCATCATATGGATGTTTTGAGGTAATTGGATATTAAATCTCAACGTTGAGTTTTCGATAGTGACTATTGAAAACATGGCTTCTAGACAAGTCAAAATATCCAAGTTCAAAACATGGTCATATGAGTAAATATGGTAACTTAGAGAGTTATAGGCGGTCAATGAACTCTTGGCGATTACTGATATTAATCACGAGGATACACTATCTCCAACATGATTGTCTAGGGTATGAATGAGGAACATCTTCTTATTCTATCTTTATTTAAGAGTTCAATTTTAGCTCTTTAGTGGAATGAGTTAAAATTAATGGATCGGACCTAAGTGAATCATTTGTTGATTGTGATTAGGTTATGTCTATTGAAGCTTAAATTTAGATAGCCCGCCAAGATCCCCAATCCACACGGACTTGCATGAATCACTTGATATATTCTACCGGACCAATTTATGGGTCCATCTAGAATTGCATTTAATATATTAAGAATATAATTTGCACATTATTTATTTAATGGGCTGATCAATTATATTAATATATTAATGAAAGGCATGTGTGCTTGTTTCTTTTAGTAAGAATGTGTCTGGTTCATATGTGGGCTTTTTAATTAAAGTCTAATGGATTAAATAAAATAAGAAAATAATATTTGGCCCATATATATAATGTGGGGCGGCAAGGCTAAATTTTTAGTCAAAAATATTATTTTATTTTATTGTTTGATTAAATGAGAATTAATTAATTTTTTAATTAATTATTTAATTAAGAAACAAAATCTTTTTCTGATCAGGAAATATATTTCCTAGAGTTATACAAAAGGTAAAAGACTTATTTGATGAGAAAATAAATAATAAGTTTTATATATTTAATCAAATAGGAAAGTCTTTTATTTAGTCAGTAAAAAGAATAAAAACACTTATGAGTTGCCTTAGGGTTAGGAGTCTAAAGTTGATGGGAATTAGGGTAAAGCACAAATCCTTTTTTGTAGACGATTTTCGGCCAACCCTAATAGAATCACAAGGAGATTTCGGCAACCCTAAAAAGAAAAAGAGAAGTGAAATTCGGCCACCCTATATAAGCAATCATATAGGGTTCGGCCACCCCCTAGAGTTTACTAGATCAATTTCTTCTTCTTCTCATACTCATAGAAAAGTGTTTGATTATTCGGCCAAGACAAAAAAGAGAGAAGAGATTATTCTTTTGATAGTACACTAATTGCTTATTCATCAATAGGCTTGTGTGTACAACATCGAATTAGGTTCACGCGAGTTTCGATCATTAGATTGAGAACTCAAAAGTGACCGGAATAATCTTTGTAGTCTTTTGGTTGTTTTGTGACTAACAATAAGAAAAATAAAGTTTGTTTGTCCATTCTTAGGTACGCAATTCAAAGAAAAGGGAGACCACGCTCCTAGGTGATTCACGTTCGTGCTAGGATTGAAGATCTTGCGGATTACCATCGACGTAAGTCAATCGGATCATGCGACAAAAGGTATTCTACTTTTTGTTACTTTATATGTATGTTTAATTAATTTAAAGGGTTAAGGTTCATCAAAGGAAAAATTTTAAAATATACTAAAACTCGTTTTTAGTCTCGCTTCCGCTGCGTGTACTACGATTTTTCCCTACAATTGGTATCAGAGCCTAGGTTGAACCCTTTTAATTAATTAACATATATATACGTGAATCTATTTCTTTTTATTGTGATTATGCATGTTTAGAAAGAGATGGCACTCTAGGTATTCGCATATATAATTACATGTGTATGTATGGATTTATATATGTTTTTATGTGTATTGTTGTTGCTCGATTTTGGTCCTAGATTTTCAATGTAACTTTTGTTATGGAATTGTAACAAGAAGGGTGGTCTATCATCGCCATAATTCCTTCTTGGTAGTTGCTAGTTTTTTCCTCTTATTTTTATTGTAATATTAAAGTGCAGTTTTTTTTAGGTATTAAAAGTTACTGCAGTTTTTTTTTTTTTTCTTATTTTAAGTGCAGTTTTTTTTTTGTAAAAAGAACTGCAGTGAATTAAAAAAAAAAAAAAATACTGCAGTATTTTATTAGTTTAAATATTGCTGTAATATGTTCAAGTATTGAAGATTCGAAGACTTGAAGAAAAAGAAAGCAACCGGAACCTAGAACGAGCACCGTGCGCACCATAGGAGTGGATTGGGCTGCGCATGGCAAGCCCATATCATGGTGGGCTGCGCACGGCAGCCCTAATGGTCTCATGGGCTGCGCATGGCAGCCCCTTTGTGGGGTTGTGGGTTGTGCACGCCTATGGGAGGCAGCCGAGGGATGCGCGGATGGTCGATGGCCACTTGAAGATCTTGTATTCCTAACAAATTGTAATTTACTTGTGATACAAATTATAGCACGGTGTGTATAAAACTATCTAGAGGGGGGGGGGGGGGGGGGGGGGGGGGGGGGGGGGGGGGGGGTGAATAGATTTTAAGCTTTTTACCCAATTTTTCGTGATAGTCAAAATTATGAAATTACCCCTACATAGATAAAGCAATAAATCAAGTATAATATGCGGAAATTAAATAACACTTGATTTTTACGTGGAAACCCTCACGGGAAAAACCACGGGCTAGTAAGTAAGCCACATTCGAACCTCGAATCCACTAAATGTGTAAAACGATTACAACCTAATCCCGGAAGTAATCACACACCTACCTAATCCCGGTATGAGTGAACCTAGTCCAATTTGCTTGCGTTCTAAGCAACCTAATCCCGGATGCTACACACAAGACTTACTTTCTCTATGAAGAGAATACAACCCTAAGTGAATATATGAATATCCAAATGCAACATAGAGCAAGGGAAACCCTATATGCTTATCTAGGATGATTAATATGCAATTAGAACAATCCTAGATATCAAAACTAAATGACATGTCAAATAGTTTAGCTAATCAAGATTAAGCACAAAACTTAATTAGCTATCACAAAAAAACTTCTCAAACATACATCATACTAATCTCAAACTTGTATTCAAAGTATATAAAATAACATACAAGTAATTAATTGAGATTGCTAGCTAAGAGAAACACAAAATATGTAAGATATTAGTGAAAAGCTTACCAAGCAAAGTATGATGAAGAATCCATGCAAGATGACATCTAGAAGATCAAGGATGATGCTAGATGATGATTGATGATCATGAAAAAGTGTTTGAGTAATAAAAAATGAGTTCTTGGAATTTTTCTTCTCTTTGAAAAATATCCTAAGTATGAATTCTGAATATGAACTCTCTTAATTGACCTAAAGACAAAATGGCATATATATAGGGGGCCAAATCAAAGTTTGGTCGTTTAAGTAAGTTTCAAAGAAACGCGCCGATCGACGGTTTCAATCGGCGGCCTGGCCGCCGAATTGAGCTCGTGAAGAACAGAGCATAAACGGCGGTTCATTCGGCGGTTTCGTGACCGCCGATTCCAACCGCCGAATCAAAACAGAGAGATTAAAATCAACCAGGTATGAACAGCGGTTTCGAACGGCGGTTTTGTGACCGCCAATTCAACCGCCGAAATAGACTGAGAGAAAAATCAATCAGGTCTTGAATCTGCGGTTTCGAACGGCGGTCGTGACCGCCGATCTTAACCGCAGAAATGCTTCAGACCAATCTGGACTGAAACGGCGGTTTCATTCAGCGGCCAGGCCACCGATCATAACCGTCGATCACAACCGCCGATCACCTAGATAGGTGAAAACCAAGGAGAAGCCAAGGGCATTCTCCATAGGTGGTCCTCGCGCTAAACCAAGCACATTCTAGTGCATGCGCGGACGTTTCCGAAAGTTATCGAGAAACGAATTACACGACAACAAGACACAATTACACACAACAAAATATAATAAATAAGTGCAAGTGTGAAATGTGACAAATGAAGAGAATGCACACATATGCAATGAATGTTAAGTGTGTGTGTGCAACTAATCTCTTCAAAGAAAAGTAAGCACATATAAATTTACCTTCGGTGCTTATCAACACGAGGTCTTCAAAGGGCTTCGAACAATAAGACCGATACTTAGGCTACCCTTACAAAGAACCCCAACATGTGGTTGTCCACGAAATGAGCCAATCAACAAATGGGAACCTTACAACTTGCTTTTCTAGGATGGACCAAAATTGTGGCTATTTATTTTTGCATAAATATTACAATATTTGTTATTGTATGATAACATGTCATATAGAATAGGAGTGCCACTTATATATCTCTTTTGGTATGAACATGCATTGAATGATTTAGGTATCTAAATTGGCATCTAGATAACTTGGTAAATCATTCTATGGGATTTAATCACACGCCTTAAATAATTGAGTGGGAGAAGGTGTTTTGTAACACCTATGGCCTCCAAAGTTAGTTGAGCTTTATTATTTATTGGTAATCCCCCCCAAGGGGCGTCCATGAATGGAATTTAGCAATATACTTCCTTACAAGGATAGACTAGACAATGGACTCAAACGAGATCTACTTCCCAAGGAGGGATTTTCATGAGAGAAAATTGAGGGTCGATATCTTGGTAACACGCTCAATGTAATTTTATTGATATCCTCCCAAAAGTTCTTGTCAGTAAAATTGCAAGGCTAAAATTGAAAACGTTGGTTGTTATGTTAACAATTAGGTGGGACCTAGTCTAACTAGTAAATGGTGCGAATTCCCAAAGGAGGCGTAACATATATGGGTGTTGGATCACCGTTGAATTTTTATGATTGAGTTATTTATTTAAATCAATATAAATATTCGAAAGTGCTTTATCATGATTATTTACTCATATATATTTTTGTTTTATTCAGAAATCATGACCCCATCACTTATGAACATCCTGAAAGATAACACTTTAACTAGAGATAATTATGTCACATGGAAAAGGAAAATTGGGTTGTTGCTGCAAAGTGAAAAACATAAGTTTGTTCTAACTACTCCTAAATCACCTGCTCCTAATAATGAATCTAGCATAATGCAAAGAAATGAGTATGAGTAGTGGAAGACTTCAGATGATATGGCCAAATGTTACATTATGGCTACTATCTCCGACGTGTTGCAACAGCAGCATGAAGGAATGGAGTCTGCTGCTGATATAATGATGTCTCTAGAGGAGATGTTTGCTATGAAGTCTAGGACGACTAAGAGAGAGGCAGTGACTGCATTTATGAATCTTAGGATGAAACCTGGACAGGCTGTGAAGGATCACATGATGAAAGTCATAGCACATCTCAACATTGCTGAACTGCATGGCGCTGAGATAGATGGTGAGACAAAAATTGATATGGTTGTCAATTCTTTGTCAGATTCCTTTGATCAGTTCAAATTGGACTACACTTTGAACAAAAAGGAATACACCTTACAAGGCCTGATGCAAGTTGTTCAAAGCGCTGAAAAGATCCTTGTGAAAAGCAAAGGTCCGGAGATTCATATGGTTGGTAAAGTTGCTACTGTTAAGACCCCTTAGAAGGTCAAGAAACAACAGAAGAAAAAGCAACTTAGGCCTACCAAGAAGGAGACCAAGAAAGTAACCAAGATCAAAGGGAAATGTGAAACAAATAATAGCACGATGTGTATAAAACTATCTAGAGGGGGGGGGGGGGGGGTGAATAGATTTTAAGCTTTTTACCCAATTTTTCGTATAAGTCAAAATTACGAATTTACCCCTAAATAGATAAAGCAATAAATCAAGTATAAAATGCGGAAATTAAATAAGACTTGATTTTTACGTGGAAACCCTCACGGGAAAAACCACGGGCTAGTAAGTAAGCCACACTCGAACCTCGAATCCACTAAATGTGTAAAACGATTACAACCTAATCCCGGAAGTAATCACACACCTACCTAATCACGGTATGAGTGAACCTAGTCCAATTTGCTTGCGATCTAAGCAACCTAATCCCGGATGCTACACACAAGACTTACTTTCTCTATGAAGAGAATAACAACCCTAGGTGAATATATGAATATTCAAAATGCAACATAGAGCAAGGGAAACCCTATATGCTTATCTAAGATGATTAATATGCAATTAGAGCAATCCTAGATATCAAAACTAAATGACATGTCAAATCAAATAGTTTAGCTAATCAAGATTAAGCACAAAACCTAATTAGCTATCACAATACAACTTCTCAAACATACATCATACTAATCTCAAACTTGTATTCAAAGTATATAAAATAACATACAAGTAATTAATTGAGATTGCTTGTTAAGAGAAACACAAAATATGTAAGATATTAGTGAAAAGCTTACCAAGCAAAGTATGATGAAGAATCCATGCAAGATGTCATCTAGATGATCAAGGATGATGCTAGATGATAATTGATGATCATGGAAAAGTGTTTGAGTAAACTAAAAATGAGTTCTTTGGAATTTTTCTTCTCTTTGAAAAATATCCTAAGTATGGAATCTGAATATGAACTCTTGTAATTGACCTAAAGTCAAAGAGGCATATATATAGGGGGCCAAAACAAGGTGTGGTCGTTTCGATAAGTTTGCCTCAAAATTGCCTTGGGCGCTGTACGTAGAGCACTTCTTGTACAGCGCTTGTACAACGCCCCTACTCTGTTCTCACGGGAAAACAGAGTGGCGCTGTACGTAGAGCGCTTTGTACAGCGCCTGTACAGCGACCCAACAGCTACCGAATTAAATCGATCAGGTCTGAACAGCGCTCAGTGGGCGCTGTTCAGACATCGCTTCTGTAGAGCGCTCTTGGGAGCGCCCAATGCAAAAATGCAATTCTAAGTCTAAGCATGACAATGCAATTGGATATGCAAGATGCAATCAAACTAACATGCAAGAAGAGATGTTAATGAACATTAATGCACAAAAATAAGACACACAACATACAAGTATTAAACATATGCATGAGTTGTGAGTGTGTGCAACTATCTCTTCAAGACAAGTAAGCACAAAGAAATATACCTTCGGTGCTTATCAACACGAGGTCTTCAAAGGGCTTCGAACAATAAACCCGATACCTAGGCTACCCTTACAAAGAACCCCAATATGTGGTTTGTCCACGAAATAAGCCAATCAACAAATGGGAACCTTACAAAATGCTTCCTTTGTGGTGAAAAGGGACATTGGAAAAGAAATTGCCCAAAGTCCCAGAATAAGAAGGAAGAAGGCAATGTTAATTATCTTGAAACATGTTTTCTGGTAGATTCTACTGATTCTTGGAATATAGACTCTGGAGCCACTAATCATGTTTGTTATTCCTTATAGGGGTTCCAAGAAAGGAGAAGGCTGAGTAAGAATGAAATCAATTTGTGCTTAGGTAACGGAACGTTAGTGTCTGCAAGTGCAGTGGGAGATATTAGAGTTTATTTGGATTCTAGAAGGCATTTAGATTTGATAGACGTTTATTATGTACTTCAATTCAAGAGGAATTTAATTACAGTTTCTTGTTTAAATAAATTTGGATATTCGGTTACTTTTAATAAAGTTTTTATTATTAGTAAGAATGACAAAATTATTTGCCAAGGTACATTGGAAAATGGTTTATACTTTTTGCATAGAAATATCTCTCACTCGTTAGACACAGAATTAACGGAACCTGATCATAAAAGAGTAAAATTATCAATAGATGAAACCTACCTATGGCATTTACGCCTATGTCATATTAACCTTAATAGGATTAAAGGATTGGTATGTGACGGACCTTTAAGTGACTTAAAGGTCAATGATCTACCAACTTGTGAATCTTGTTTAGAAGGTAAGATGACCAAAAGTGTTAGGATTATGCTCAATAGCAAGAGTTTAATATTGTAATTGGCAATCTTTTCATATTAATAAAGTGATTTCTGGTTTAACAAATCTTATAGCATTTATAGTTTAATATTATAATTGTCAAAGTAAATAATCATCAGGTCAAAAGACTATGAGAAAAGAAGAATTGTTCATACATCTGGATATGTATGAGGTAGACACAATTCTTTAGTTAGTCTTGAATAATGTTCACAACTTAAGTTAAAAGTTGGGCACCTTTATCTTGTTAAAGTTGTAGAATTCTTTTGCTAGCATTTGAGTGAGATCAAATGAGTTATGATGAGTCTGAAATCATCAAAGGGTCTTCGAGTAAAAGAATCTAGTGCACTGGGTGCATTGAATAGGATCACAATGAAATACTTTATCTAGAACCGTCAGTAGATAAAAGTTTTTTCATTATCAGGACAATTGGAGAGTCTATCTTAATCCTGAGATAAATGATGGACTTATGGTTGCAAGTGTTATCAATGAGTACGATTATATAGCATAGTCTATCCTCGATAGTTTGGTGGTATTCATTTGTTAATCAATAGAGGACTTCATTTATAGATATGGACATCGGGGCTCCATTTATTAAATGAGAGTAGAATATCATCATATGGATGTTTTAAGGTATTGGATATTGAATCTTAAGGTTAAGTTTTTGATAGAGTCTATTGAAACATGGCTTCTGGACAAGTCAAAATATCCAAGTTCAAAATGTGGTCATATGAGTAAATATGGTAACTTGGAGAGCTATAGGCGGTCTATGAGCTCTTGGCGATTACTGATATTCTTCACGAGGATACACCATCTCTAATAAGATTGTCTAGGGTTCGAATGAGAAATATTTACTTATTCTATCTTTATTTAAGAGTTCAATTTTAGCTCTTTAGTGGAATGAGTTAAAATTAATAGATCGGACCTAAGTGAATCATTTGTTGATTGTGATTAGGTTATGTCTATTGAAGCTTAAATTTTGATAGCCCGCCAAGATCCCCAATCCACACGGACTTGCATGGATCACTTGATATATTCTACCGGACCAATTTATGGGTCCATCTAGAATTGTATTTAATATATTAAGAATATAATTTGCACATTATTTATTTAATGGGCTGATCAATTATATTAATATATTAATGAAAGGCATGTGGGCTTGTTTCTTTTAGTAAGAATGGGTATGGTTCACATGTGGGCTTTTTAATTAAAGTCTAATGGATTAAATAAAATAAGAAAATAATATTAGGCCCATGTATATGGTGTGGGCGGCAAGACTAGAATAATAGTCTAAAATATTATATTATTTTATTGATTGATTAAATGGAAATTAATTAATTTATTAGTTAATCATTTAATTAAGAATCAAAATCTTTTTCTGACTAGAAAATATGTTTCTTAGTAGTATAATATTGTGGTAGTATAATAAATATAAAAGACTTTATTTGGTAAGTAGATAAATAAGAGATTTATTTATCTAGTCAAATAAGTAAGTCTTTTATATAGTCATAATAGGATTAAACACTATAGAGTTGGATTAGGGTTTGAAATTCTAAGGAAATCTACCTAGGGTTAGGATTTAAGTCAAAAGACACAAATCCTACATGGTAAAGGATTTCGGCCTCAATATATAGATATATATAAAATGTATATGGCAATTAGCCGGAATATATATAGATATATATATTTTAAAAACATACAATATTGGATATATATATATATATTGACTTATATAATTTATATGTGGCATACTGTGGTATAGATATATATTGACTTATATGTATATATATATGGGGCATGCAAAATCGTGTATATAAATAGGATGCAGAATTCGTGATATATAAATTGATATATATATATATATATATATATATATATATTATTTGGAATGGGACTTTCGGTGATGATATATATATTCTTTATATAGAATTCGGCTAATATCATATTAATTGGGCAAGAGGATTTTGGCAAACCCTAAGGTCTTGGACTTGAGAGTTTTTTCTTTTGCTAGAGAAAAATAAAATCCAACTCTTAGACTAATGTGATTTTCGGCCAAGAGGAATAGAGAGAAAAGTTTGTTCTTATTTCGATAGTGCACTAGTTACTTTTACATCAAAAGGTTTTATGCACAATTTCGAATAAGGTTCACGCGAGTTTCGATCTAAAGATTATGAATTCAAAAGTGACCGAAACATTCTTTGTTGTCTCTTGGAACTTGTTGTGACTAACAAAAAAGAAAAAGTTTTGTTAATCCATCCTCAGGTACACAATTCAAAGAGAAGGGAGACCACGCTCCTAGGTGATTCACGTTCGTGATTGGATCGGAAGATCTTGCGGATTACCATCGACGCAATGTCAATCGGATCACACGACAAAGGCATGATATATCTTTAGTATTATATGTTAATTAATTAGAGGGTTAAGGTTCACTTTATGGAAAAATTTTAAACTATACTAAACTCGATTTTAGTCTTGCTTCCACTGCGTGACCGTATTTTATACTAAATTTTAAAGGTTGATGATCTACCAACTTGTGAATCTTGTTTGGAAGGTAAGATGACCAAAAGGTCGTTCTCAGCCAAAGGCGCAAGAGCCAATGAATGTTTAGGATTGATACACACTGATGTATGTGGTCCTATAAGCATTCAAGCTAGAGGTGGATATGAGTACTTCATCACCTTCACAGATGATTACTCGAGATTTGGCTATGTGTATCTCATGCAACATAAGTCGGATGCTTTTGACATGTTCAAAGCATTCAAAGCTGAAGTAGAAAATCAGCTTGAGAAACACATAAAAATCTTGAGATCTGATCGTGGTGGAGAATATCTATCTGGTGAGTTTCAGCAATATCTTATTGATAATGGGATAGTTTCTCAATTTTCTGCACCAAGAACACCTCAACAGAATGGGGTGGCAAAAAGGAGAAATAGAACTCTTTTGGATATGGTTAGGTCTATGTTGAGTTATTCAACACCTATTTCTTTTTGGGGATATGCTTTACAAACTGCTATATACATTCTAAACGATGTACCATCTAAGTCCGTTCCTAAAACACCGCATGAGTTGTGGACTGGGCGCAAGCCTAGTTTACAACACTTAAGGATATTTGGTTGTCCTGCGCATGTGTTAAAAGGAAAGACAAAAAAAATGGAGTCCCGTTCGGAAACATGTATATTTGTAGGGTATCCAAAAGAAACTAAAGGATATTATTTCTATAGTCCTTTAGATCTTAAAGTATTTGTTTCGACAAATGCTAAATTTCTAGAAAAGGATTATATAAATGATTTTGTGCCTAGAAGTAGAATTGTCATGAATGAGATGTCAGTAGATACAATTCCACGAGAGGTTACACAACCTAACCCAATTGTAAGTTCCGATCTAACACAAAATCAACAACCTACCATTCCTCATCGTAGTGGGAGGGTTAGAACACAACCCGTAAGATACATCGGTCTGGGAGAATCAGTGGAGAATCTCCCGGACGACGATGATCCCTACACGTATAAGGAAGCAATGGAGGATGTTAATAGTTGCCATTGGCAAAAAGCAATGCAATCTGAGATTGAATCCATGTTCGATAACAAAGTCTGGTCCCTTGTAGACTTGCCTAAAGGGATAAAACCCATTGGGTGCGAGTGGGTATACAAGAGGAAAAGAGGTATGGATGGAAAGGTGGAAACCTTTAAAGCTAGATTGGTAGCTAAAGGGTATACACGAAAAGAAGGTATTAATTACGAGGAAACCTTCTCTCCTGTGGCCATGCTTAAATCCATTAGGATACTCTTATCCATTGCAGCATCTTTAGATCTAGAGATTTGGCAAATGGACGTCAAGACAGCTTTCCTTAATAGAAGTTTTGACGAAAGCATCTACATGATGCAACCAGAAGAATTCATTGAAAATGGCCAAATGGAAAAGGTATGCAAGTTGCAGAAATCCATATATGGATTAAAGCAAGCATCCAGATCCTAGAACATAAGGTTCGATCAAGCTGTCAAAGGTTTTGGATTTATTCAGAATCCTGACGAACCTTGTGTATACAAAAGGATTAAGGGCGACAAGTTGGTTTTCCTGATTCTTTATGTTGATGATATACTACTCATTGGAAACGATGTAGGTATATTGACATCAGTAAAAGAATGGTTAGCAAAACAATTTGATATGAAGGACTTAGGAGAAGCAAGTTTTATTCTAGGTATCCAAGTAATAAGGGATAGAAAGAATAAAACGATTGCATTATCCCAAGCTTCATACATAGACAAGATATTGTCTAGGTTTTCCATGCAGGATTCCAAGAAAGGTATGTTACCTTTCAGACATGGAATCAAACTTTCTAAGGAACAAGTTCCTAAGAATGAGCATGAAGAGCAATTCATGAGTAGAGTTCCATATGCCTCGGCAGTTGGAAGTCTCATGTATGCAATGCTATGCACTAGACCAGATATTTGTTTTGCTGTTGGCATAGTTAGCAAGTTTCAATCGAAACCTGGTCCTGATCACTGGACGGCAGTCAAGCATATTTTCAAGTATCTCAAGAGAACGAGAGATAATATGCTTGCATACTCTGGAGGGGATTTAATTCCCGTTGGGTATACAGATTCTGATTTCCAATCAAATTCTGACTCCAGAAAATCCACATCGACGGCTGTGTTTACTATTGGAGGAGGAGCAGTCATATAGAGAAGTATCAAGCAATCTTGTATTGCTGATTCCACCATGGAAGCTGAGTATGTTGCTGCATGCGAGGCTGCCAAAGAGGCTGTTTGGCTCCGCCAATTCTTGATATACTTGGAAGTGGTTCCTAGTGCGAATAAGTAGATCACTATGTACTGTGACAACAGTGGAGCAGTGGCTAATTCGAAAGAACCAAGAAGTCACAAGAGAGGAAAACACATTGAAAGAAAGTATCATCTTTTAAGGGAGATTGTTCAAAGGGGTGACGTGACGATTACCAAAATCGCGTCAGCAGAAAATCTAGCAGATCCCTTCACACAGGCTCTACCTCAAAAGAGTTTCGATAGGCATCTAGAGAACATGGGCATGAGAGATATGACACATTTGCTATAGCGCAAGTGGGAGATTGTTAAGATTATGCTCAATAGCAAGAGTGTAATATTGTAACTGACAATCTTTTTCATATTAATAAAGTGATTTCTGGTTTAACAAATCTTATAGCATTTATAGTTTAATATTATAATTGTCAAAGTAAATAATCATAAGGTTTAAAGACTATGAGAAAAGAAGAATTGTTCGTACATCTAGATATGTATGAGGTAGACACAATTCTTTAGTTAGTCTTGAATGATGTTCACAACTTAAGTTAAAGGTTGGGCACCTTTATCTTGTTAAAGTTTTAGAATTCTTTTGCTAGCATTTGAGTGGGATCAAATGAGATATGATGAGTCTAAAATCATCGGAGTGTCTTCGAGTAAAAGAATCTAGTGCACTGGGTGCATTGAACTGGATCAAAATGAAAAGCTTTATCTAGAACCGTCAATAGATAATAGTCTTTTCATTATCAGGACAATCGGAGAGTCTATCTTAATCCTGAGATAAATGATGGACTTATGGTTGCAAGTGATATCATTTGAGTTATCAATGAGTACTGATCGCGCTTCAAATGTTTACATTTAGCGCCCCTTTTTCCTTGTTTTTGTAATCGTTTTTTAAGCATTCTATGTGTTTAATGTTGTAAATAAGCCTTTTCAGGTAAAATAGGCAATTCAAGAGCAATTTTGTCCAAAGTGAAGAAAAGAGGGCAATTTAGGCAGAAAATAGAAGAAAAGCAAGACGGCGAGTTCATACACTCTGGCCGGTGGGCACAAGGCCGCCGTACGAAGCTGCCGGAAGGAGCATGTGACATTGGCGAGTTTAGACACTCTGGCCGGCGGGCACAAGGCCGCCGCACAAAGCCGCCGTCAACTCTGGCGGGTTCATACATGAGCCACGACAAGACAAGTCCCGCGGAACAAGTCCGCAGTGAAGGAAAAACAGGCCCGACGGGTTCATCCGGCGGGCACAAGGCCGCCGCACAAACCCGCCGGGAACTCTGACGAGCTGAAAATGGTCAAAGCTCGCCCCAAAGTCAGAAAAAGCTGCCCCTTTTTCTAACTGTTGTCCTTGGAAGGCCTTCTCATACACACTTGCATTCAACAAGCTAAGGAAGGATGCAAAACAATAGAGAAGTAAGTTAGAGTTTTTATATTAGAAGTTAGAGAGAAGATAGAGAGATAGATATTAATTAGATATTTTGTTCTTAGGAATCAAAGGAGATAGTTATTTTTCTTAGCATTTTCTAGGTAACCAAACACCATATGTTAGTTATTTAGAGAGATAACTTCAAGTTGCCATAGTAGAATTAGTTGCTTGGATTGCAAGGAGGATCAATTCCACTTCACAAGCTTGTCAATTGGTGATGTTTCCTTTGTTTGAAAGTATTTGTAACTTTGATACTATGTGTAACTAATTCCTCTTGTTAGGGGATTAGATGCAATTCTTGTATTTACCTTGTTATATAATCAATCATATTGTTATAGTCCTTTCAAGTTATGCATGTGTTCTTTAATACTTGCAAGAATGGTGGTTGCAACCACCAACCTTCTTTATGTGCAAAAACTTGATGAATTGTATGCAATAGACCATTTATTGCATGTTCCTATTATAGCATTTATGTGGTAGAGATAACTAACTTGTGATTCTCTACTAGCAATTGAGTAATTCTCCTGTTATCACAATCTAATCTTAGATTTCATTGTGATGAAGTTGAGAATTTGGTGCTTACAACTCATATGAATGAGTGCATGATAGGAATTGGTGATTAGGCTTAATGTTTGATTGATTAGAAACTAGGATTATACTTGAATGAATCTATTCCCTTAACAGCTTTTAATCTAGAATTTGAATCAAGTAGTTGTAATTGTTACTTAGCAAATCAATTTTAGCATAGTTAATTTGTTAACCATTAGTTAATTTAATCAACCTCGTTTTATCATAATTAGAGAATTGTAGAATTAAGTAAAGCTAAGCGTCTTTATATTGCCTTCCTCGTGGGAACGATACCCCTCCTTGCTAACTACACTAGTTCAACGACTTGTGCACTTGCAATAGGGTCACCAGACTCGCGCGTCCCTTTAATATAACCGAGGTAGAATAGGTTAATTTATAGTGACATTTGTAGAACCGGTTCGGGCGTGTCAAGTACGATTATATAGCATAGTCTATCCTCGATAGTTTGGTGATATTCATTTGTTAATCGATAGAGGACTTCGTTTATAGATATGGACATCGTGGCTCCATTTATTAAATGAGAGTATAATATCATCATATGGATGTTTTGAGGTAATTGGATATTAAATCTCAATGTTGAGTTTTCGATAGTGACTGTTGAAAACATGGCTTCTGAACAAGTCAAAATATCCAAGTTCAAAACGTGGTCATATGAGTAAATATGGTAACTTGGAGAGTTATAGGCGGTCTATGAACTCTTGGCAATTACTGATATTAATCACGAGGATACACTATCTCCAACATGATTGTCTAGGGTATGAATGACGAACATCTTCTTATTCTATTTTTATTTAAGAGTTCAATTTTAGCTCTTTAGTGGAATTAGTTAAAATTAATAGATCGGACCTGAGTGAATCATTTGTTGATTGTGATTAGGTTATGTCTATTGAAACTTAAATTTAGATAGCCCGCCAAGATCCCCAATCCACACGGACTTGCATGGATCACTTGATATATTCTACCGGACCAATTTATGGGTCCATCTAGAATTGCATTTAATATATTAAGAATATAATTTGCACATTATTTATTTAATGGGCTGATCAATTATATTAATATATTAATGAAAGGCATGTGGTCTTGTTTCTTTTAGTAAGAATGGGTTTGGTTCACATGTGGGCTTTTTAATTAAAGTCTAATGGATTAAATAAAATAAGAAAATAATATTTGGCCCATATATATAATGTGGGGCGGCAAGGCTAAATTTTTAGTCAAAAATATTATTTTATTTTATTGTTTGATTAAATGAGAATGAATTGATTTATTAATTAATTATTTAATTAAGAAACAAAATCTTTTTCTGATCAGGAAATATATTTCTTAGAGTTATACAAAAGGTAAAAGACTTATTTGATAAGAAAATAAATAATAAGTTTTATTTATTTAATCAAATAGGAAAGTCTTTTATTTAGTCAATAAAAAGAATAAAAAACACTTATGAGTTGCCTTAGGGTTAGGAGTCTAAAGTTGATGGGAATTAGGGTAAAGCACAAATCCTTTTTTGTAGAGGATTTTCGGCCAACCCTAATAGAATCACAAGGAGATTTCGGCAACCCTAAAAAGAAAAAGAGAAGTGAAATTCGGCCACCCTATATAAGCAATCATATAGGGTTCGGCCACCCCTTAAAGTTTACTAGATCAATTTCTTCTTCTTCTCATACTCATAGAAAAGTGTTTGATTATTCGGCCAAGACAAAAAAGAGAGAAGAGATTATTCTTTTGATAGTACACTAATTGCTTATTCATCAATAGGCTTGTGTGTACAACATTGAATTAGGTTCACGCGAGTTTTGATCATTAGATTGAGAACTCAAAAGTGACCAGAATAATCTTTGTAGTCTTTTGGTTGTTTTGTGACTAACAATAAGAAAAAGAAAGTTTGTTTGTCCATTCTCAGGTACGCAATTCAAAGAAAAGGGAGACCACGCTCCTAGGTGATTCACGTTCGTGCTAGGATTGAAGATCTTGCGGATTACCATCGACGTAAGTCAATCGGATCACGCGACAAAAGGTATTCTACTTTTTGTTACTTTATATATATGTTTAATTAATTTAAAGGGTTAAGGTTCATCAAAGGAAAAATTTTAAAATATACTAAATCTCTTTTTAGTCTCGCTTCCGCTGCGTGTACTACAATTTTTCCCTACAGGTATGAGCCCTTTTAGGTTGGTATTTGGTAAGGCTTGCCATCTACCGGTAGAACTAGAACATAAAGCTTGGTGGGCAATCAAGAAGTTAAACTGGGAGTACGATAAGGTGGGGGAAGAAAGATGCCATCAGTTGAATGAGTTGGAAGAATTTAGGTTAGAAGCCTATGAGAGTTCGAGGATTTACAAAGAAAAAACCAAAATCATTCATGACAAGCGATTGGTGAAAAAGGACCTCCAACCTAGGATGCTTGTGTTGCTTTACGAATCCCGTCTGAGGCTATTTCCAGGGAAGTTGAAATGAAGATGGTCAGGACCATACCGTGTTATTGATGTCGCGCCTAATAGAGCAATAGAAATCCAGAGTTTGAAAGACAATGCAACATTTAAAGTGAATGGACATAGGCTTAAGCCATATTTGTGGTTTGAAGATAGTAGCAAGAGAGTTGGTTCTATGGAGCTTGCCGAGCCGTAGAACTCTTATCATGTCTTGCCCAGACTTTAAATAGAGCGCTCGTGGGAGGCAACCCACCGAGGTCCTATTTCATAAAATGTTTTGTTTTTATTTGGAATTTCTATGAACATTATAGACTATGTTTTATATTATATTATTTTATTATTTGATTAAATGGAAATTAATTAATTAATTAATTAATTATTTAATTAAGAATCAAAATCTTTTTCTGACTAGGAAATATGTTTCTTAGTGTTATACTATTGCTAGTAGTAAAATAAATATCAAAGACTTTATTTGGTAAGTAGATAAATAAAAGGTATTTATTTATCTAATCAAATTAGGAAGTTTTTGATATAGTCACAATTGAAAAAAACACTTGTTAACCGCCAAAAATGGCAGGGGTCAAAGAAGAATTTTCCATCAGCCTTGGAAGATAAATCGAGATACGAGTATAACATGGAAGTGGTATCCCGATACCTCGTCGAACAACTGGGCACAACCTCCTACCAACCACGACCGAGTCTAAGGTTAACTAGACTCAGAAGATACCAGGAAACTCAGAAGACAAGGCTGCAGTGATTCCGTTGTTACAAGATCCTAGCACCCTTCTGCCATAATCCCGGTACCTCGATACCTCGATATCCAGATACACTCATACATAGTTCAAGTACCTGGCAAGAAAGCAAGATACTTGAGTATCCCGATCCATCAAAAGCTAGCGGTAAGCACTAGGCTAACAAACAGCCACATATCAGTGCACGATCCTAGTACCCCGATCCCGCCTAAAACAAGGTCAGGTACACCGAAGAACAAGCCGAATAGAAGGATGAAACAAATTATAGCACGGTGTGTATAAAACTATCTAGAGGGGGGTGAATAGATTTTAAGCTTATTACCCAATTTTTCGTGTTTAGTCAAAATTACGAAATTACCCCTAAATAGATAAAGCAATAAATCAAGTATAAAATGCGGAAATTAAATAACACTTGATTTTTACGTGGAAACCCTCACGGGAAAAGCCACGGGCTAGTAAGTAAGCCACACTCGAACCTCGAATCTACTAAATGTGTAAAATGATTACAACCTAATCCCGGAAGTAATCACACACCTACCTAATCCCGGTATGAGTGAACCTAGTCCGATTTACTTGCGATCTAAGCAACCTAATCCCGGAAGCTACACACAAGACTTACTTTCTCAATGAAGAGAATAACACCCTAAGTGAATGTATGAATATCCAAATGCAACATAGAGCAAGGGAAACCCTATATGCTTATCTAAGATGATTAACATGCAATTAGAACAATCCTAGATATTAAAAACTAAATGACATGTTCAATCGAATAGTTTAGCTAATCAAGATTAAGCACAAAACCTAATTAACTATCACAATACAACTTCTCAAACGTACAACACACTAATCTCAATCTTGTATCAAAAGATATATAAATAACATACAAGAAATTAATTGAGATTGCTTGTTAAGAAAAACACAAAATATGTAAGATATTAGTGAAAAGCTTACCAAGCAAAGTGTGATGAAGAATCCATGCAAAGAGACATCTAGATGATCTAGGATGATGCTAGATAATGATTGATGATCATGAAAAAGTGTTTGAGTGAATAAAATTTGAGTTCTTGGAATTTTTTCTTCTCTTGAAAAATATCCTAAGTATGAAATCTGAATATGAACTTTCTTCATTGACCTAAATTCAAAGTGGCATATATATAGGAGGCCAAAACAAAGTGTGGTCGTTTTGATAAGTTGGCCTGAAATTTGCCTTGCGCGCTATACGTAGAGCACTTCTGTACAGTGCCCCAACTCTATTCTCTCGGGAAAACAGAGTGGCGTTGTACGTAGAGCGTTTTGTACAGCGCCCCAACAGCAACCCAACAGCGACCGATAAAAATCGATCAGGTCTGAACAACGCTCGATGGGCGCTGTTCGTAGAGCGCTGTTCGTAAAGCGCTTTTGGGGGCGCCCATCCAAAATGCATCAGACCTGATGCATTTAAATGACCATTTTTGCATCAGGTCTTGTGGGTGCTGTTCAGAACAGCGCTTTGTAGAGCGCTTTGAACAGCGCCCTTTGCAATGCAAGAAATCTAAGGCTATGCATGACAAGGCAATGGACAATGCAATGAGCAATGAAACTAACATGCAAGAAGAGATGAAAATAAGCATTAATGCACAACAATAAGAAACACAACATACAAGGATTAAACATATGCATGAGTTGTGAGTGTGTGCAACTATCTCTTCAAGACAAGTAAGCACAAAGAAATTTACCTTCGGTGCTTATCAACACAAGGTCTTCAAAAAGGGCTTCGAACAATAAAACCAACACTTAAGCTACCCTTACAAAGAACTCCCAACATGTGGTTTATCCACGAAATGAGCCAATCAACAAATGAGAACCTTACAAAAGACAAGCACAAAACGCCACCATTCAAGACAAGTAAAGAATTTCACCAATTCCCGCCACTAAGAATTCTATTTGAAATGGGAGTCAACTCTCGCACAATCTGTCAAGGAAAGAATCGCTTGATTCTATGGATCAAAATCCCCGACAAAATTGTTGATCGCCAAGGAAAGTCCTGTGAATTGCTAAAACCCTAGACCGAAGTTATAGGAGAGCACGGCAAGAAACGAAGCCTATAAATGCATCGCATTGTCACAAAAAAAAGGGAGGTTGAGCAACCTAACCCTACGAGATACTTTTCCACTTATAGACATGTAAGAGAGCTCCATCACCATTATCAATTGAGTGTCTTACTCCATAATCATAGCTATCTAGGAATCTCCATTGTAACCCTATCAAATATTCATAATCAATAAAAGAAAGGAAAGTTGTATGTGTGTTCCACGATTTACATGATTTATCCTTACTATTGACATCCCCCATTCTTATTGAGTCATTAGGAAGCTAAGGGTATCGAACTACTTGATACTCCTCCGACCGAGATCTATCTTGATTCCAGTCCCTTGAATTGTTAATTGGAAAAATCACCCCAGTGACAATTTTCGGTTAACACTTTTGGCACCGTCTGTGGGAAACTTGCTCCCAACTTTCCAAAAAGCTACCTAGCTCTACCCCGAAGAATCAAGAGATGAGGTTCCGATCCTCTCAAGGGCAGCCCGACCCGTCGAGACCCCAATCCCTCGCTTCCACTCAGGGAAACCAAGGAAGGAGGAGGGGAGCAAGAAGACAGATTCTGGCACCGGTTCCGCCACCTAATACAGGCACCACGCCCCAGGACCCCACGGTCTAGGAGATAAACTGGGATACCATGGAACAACATGCTGCTGCCTATATGGAGAGCATTCGTCTCCTGATGATAGCCAGAGGAATACCCTTTGAAACACCCAAATTTACAGAAGGAGCCGGGCCAAATACCCAGGCATCAGTCTTTGATAGACTTGGACCGCCGTTGCCAGTCCCAAATCATCCAGGAGACTTCAGACCCCGACAGGTGAAGTCTGCGTTTGACATTCCACCCATGAGGAACCAGCCAGCGGCTAAACCAGCAATAGAGAAAAAGGCTCCCCAGCCTGATGCAGGCGATAGTACCGGGCCCAAGAGAAACCCGCAGGGTACCCAGCCCCAAAGAGAAGAACGCATGAGGGAAGAGCGCGGAGAGACGACCGTGCAATCCGAGACTTCTGATAATGAAGGCTCAGTAGCCAGATCCAGGCAAAATGGACCCTGACGTCTAGAAGATCAAATGGCAAAAATAGCCAAGGAACTCGAAGAGCTAAGGAAAGGAAAACACCGGGGAACCCGGAAGAGCCCCTTAGGGGAGATGAATGCACCCTTCTCCAGAAGGATTAGAGAAGCCGAGTTACCCCCCGAATTCAAGATGCCCACCGTAAAATATTCCGGATCAGAGGATCCCGTGAGCCACATGGAGAGCTTTGTCCACCAGATGGAGATCCAGAATACCACCTGGTCCGCAATGTGCAGGATGTTCCCATCCACTCTGATTGATTGCGCTAAGACATGGTTTAGAAAGTTACCTCTCTGTAGTATGAATTCTTTTACAAAACTTAATACAAATTTTTATGCTCAGTTTCAGGGGATCAAGTCTCGTCCCAAAGACCCCGTCCTACTTCAGTATGTAATTCAGGAACGGGGAGAAACTTTAAGAACCTATGTAGAGAAGTTCCACAAAGAAGTGATCCAGATGGGAGTATTTGCCTAAAAGGAGACCCTAGTGAATTTCAGAAGGAACCTGTGGGCTAGCAGATTGTTCCGATCATTTGCCAAGCACCCGCCAGAGACCTACCAGGAGGCCTGTGACAAAGCACTGGAACAGGTGGACATAGATGAACAACTCCGGGTCAAGGTCGAGCACGATGAAGCCCGATCAACTAAGCGACCTAAGAAGGAATCTCTAAAGTCGGCGTCTACAAAGAAATTTCATAATCATCCCCCAAACTGGTTGACCTACAGGCCACCGCCTCCTGCCCAGCATCGGGATAAATACCTGGTAAGAGGGACCCCTCCTAGGACTTCACCACCCTTGAGAGAAGTATCCCGGATATCGAGTGAGGAAGACTGGTACAACCATTACACTCCTCTCAATGAATCCCAAAAGACCATATATCTCGCCATTCGCGATAAAGGTTTACTTAGGAAGCCCAATCCGATGAAGGTCCCGGCTGATCAAAGAAACCGTTACAAGTACTGCGATTTCCATGAGGACGTAGGACATAACACGTCGGAATGCTACAGCCTCTGTAACCAGATCGAAGGATTGGTAAGGGAAGGACTCTTGGTTGAATTTTTACAGTAGGTACGACATAGCATCAAGGTAGGAAATAAGGTACAATTGGAGATGCGAGACGCAAAAGAGAGAAGGAAAGACAATAACAAAGACTTGATGCAGCAAATTCAAGTCATTCACACCATCAGCGGAGGACCAACACTAGGAGGCACTTCTAACAATTCAAGAAAGAACCATGCTAGGAAGATCCCGATGCTTACCACTGGACATGACATATTTCGAGTCTCCAAAGGATCCCAAGACTATCCTCGTTCTACCCAGATCATTTTCACCGAGGATGATGCTTACAACACAGTTCAATCCCATGATGATCCAATGGTGATCACGGTACAGATTGCCAACTGCCGGGTACACCACATCCTGATAGATACCCGAAGTAGCATGGACATCTTGTTCAAAGGAGCGTTGGAGAAGCTTGCGTTCATTTTCAAAAATAAGATCATTGATCTTTTTCTCATCCAAGTCAATAGGTTCAACAAAATATGCCACATAGGAACACACTTCCTTGATCATGACTATCACAAATAAAACACAAACACTATAAAGAAAGTATCTATCTAATTGCTTCTAGACACCCACTCTGATACCAAATGAAATTCCCTTAAGCAATATAGTGTAATATATACCTAGAGGGAGGGTGAATAGGTATAGGCCCAAATTCTTCCAATTTTCTTTTTGTGGAATACAACAATGAAATGCACACTTGATGTATCTTAAAATTGAATTGTTTTAACCAACACATGTGGAAATCAATATACAAGTGATGCATTCAATACAAGATATGGAAGATAAAGAAACATGTTAACCGCCAAAAATGGCAGGGGTCAAAGAAGAATTTTCCATCAGCCTTGGAAGATAAATCGACATACAAGTATATCATCGAAGAGGTATACCGATATCCTGTCGAGCAGCAGGGTATAACTTCCTACCAACCACGACCAAGTTTAAAGTTAACTAGACTTAGAAGATACTAGGAAACTCAGAAAACAAGGATGCAGGGATTCTGTTGTTGCAAGATCCTAGCACCGTTCTGCCATCCGAAATCCCGATACCCCGATATCCCGATACACTCATACACAGTTCAAGTACCTATCACCTAGGAAGAAAGCAAGATACTTGAATATCTCGATCCATCGAAAGATAGTGGTAAGCACTAGGCTAATAAACAGCCACGTATCAGTGCATGATCCCAGTACCCCGATCCCACCTAAAACAAGGTCAGGTACATCGAGGAACAAGCCGAATAGAAGAACAAGCACAAAACGCCACTGTTCAAGACAAGTAAAGAATTGCACCAATTCCCGCCACTAAGAGTTCTATTTGAAATGGGAGTCAACTCCCGCACAATCTGTCGAGGAAAGATTCGCTTGATTCTATGGATCAAAATCCCCGAAAAAATCATTGATTGCCAAGGAAAGTCCCGTGAATTGCTAAAACCTTAGACCAAAGTTATAGGAGTGCATGGCAAGAAACGAGACCTATAAATACATCGCATTGTCACAAAATGAGGGAGGTCGAGCAACCTAACCCTACGAGATACTTTTCCACTTATCGACATGTAAGAGAGCTCCATCACCATTATCAACCGAGTGTCTTACTCCATAATCATAGCTATCTAGGAATCTCTATTGTAACCCTATCAAATATTCATAATCAATAAAAGAAAGGAAAGTTGTATGTGTGTTCCACGATTTACATGATTTATCCTAACTATTGACATCCCCTAATCTTATTGAATCGTTAAGAAGCTAAGGGTATCGAACTACTTGATACTCCTCCGACCGAGATCTATCTTGATTCCGGTCCCTTGAATTGTTAATTGGAAAAATCACCCCAGTGATAATTTTCGGTTAACACTTTTGGCGCCGTCTGTGGGAAACTTACTCCCAACTTTCCAAAAAGCTACATAGCTCTACCCCGAAGATTCAGGAGATGATGCTCCGATCCTCTCAGGGGCAGCCCGACCCATTGGGACCCTAATCCCTAGCTTCTACTCAAGGAAGCTAAGGATGCAGAAAGGGAGCAAGAAGACAAATCCCGGCACTGGTTCCGCCACCTAATACAGGCACCGCGCCCCAGGACCCCACGGTCCAAGAGATAAACCGGAATACCATGGAACAACATGCTGCTGCCTATGTGGAGAGCATTCGTCTCCGGATGATCACCCAAGGAATACTCTTTGAAACACCCAGATTTGCAGAATGAGCCAGGCCAAGTACCCGAGCACCAGTCTTTGATAAACTAGGACCACCGTTGCTAGTCCCAAAACATCCAGGAGACTTTAGACCCCGACAAGTGAAATCAGCGTTTGACATTCCACCCAGGAGGAACAAGCCAGTGGCTAGACCAGCAATAGAGAAAAGGGCTCCCCAGCCCGATGGAAGTGATAGTACCTGGCCTAGGAGAAACTCGTAGGGTACCTGGCCCTAGAGGGAAGAACGCAGGAGGGAAAAGCGTGGAGAGACGACTGTGCAATCCGAGACTTTATGAAAGGTTCACCGAACTTCCAGACTTACAATGTTCAAATCAAGATACCCAGGCAAACTTGGCTTCCTACCCAGATCAATTTGTTCTGGTCAAGGAGTGTAAGGATTCCCTTTTGTTGATTGGCTTATTCGTGGTCAAACCACATGTTGGGGTTTGTTTGTAAGGGTAGTCTAGGTCATTAAGGTTGAACATCAAAGACCCTTTCCAAGACCTCAAGAGGACAAGCACCAAAGGTATATCTTGTGCTTACTTTGGCTTGAAGAGATATAGTTGCACACACACACAACATGCATATCTCCTATTCTTGAATGTTGTGTTTATATTATGTGTGCATTGTGCTTTATTGTTTATTCAATGTCTCTTCTTGCATTAAATTGATTGCATCTTGTTTTATAAAATGCCATGACATGATAGGCATTAGGATGCATTCAATACCCACACTTGCACTTCATGTATGTTAGCTTTTAGTGTGGTGTAATTTGTTTTCCGAAGGATGTTCAGAAACGTCCGCGCGTGCACGTGATGTGCTTTGTTTTGCGCGATGATCACCGGTGGAGATGCCTTTGGCTTCTCCTTGGTTTCACCATTTTTGGTGAAACGGCGGTTACGTTCAGCGGCCTGGCCGCCGTTCGAAACCGCCGAATGAGACCTGATTGAAATATTTCTCTCGGGTCCAAAACGGCGGTTGGGATCGGCGGTTTCGAAACCGCCGAACGAAGTCGCCGAAGTTCCCCTGTTAAACTCGGGAGCCATTCGGCGGTTCAATTCGGCGGCCTGGCCACCGAATGAAACCGCCGATCGTGCGATTTCAGGGGCAAAATTGTCTTTTCACTTGCCCTGTTCTTGATGTCTATAAATATCACACTTTCTCATTATCTGATTATGTTCTTTGACTCTTAAGAACCCTAATCTTCAAAGATAGATATTGAGAGAAAATCAAATCAAGAACTCAACTTTAACCACTCAAATCAAACCCCTTTTGAATCAAATTTCATATTGCATCTCCTATGTCTATATAGAGTGCATCCATGTATGGGTTTGCATCATCACAACTTGCTTGGTAAGATTTTGATTAATTTCATCTTATTGTAGTATTTTAAATACCAAGCCATCTCTTTTAAATTACTTGTATGTTTTAGATCATATGCTAAATACAAGAAAAGAGATTATTTGTGATGAATTGATTGAGTGTTGTTTGTGATAGCTAATTAGGTTTTTAATTAATCTTGATTAGCTAAGCTATTTGACATGTCATTTAGCTATTGATATCTAGGGTTGATTTAAATTGAATATATCATCATCCTAGATAAGCATTTAGAGTACCCTAGTTCTTATTGCATTAATTGAATATTCATACATATTCACATAGGGTTGTGCATCTCTTTTGAGAGATTGAAGTCTTGGTCTAGGGTTGCTATTACAGGCCCGCTGGGTAGTAGTGGTGGGTTACAGACCGGGATTAGGCTGTAAACATCATTACAAGTAGTGACTTCGAGGATCAAGCAAATTGGAATAGGGTTGCTAATAAAGGCCCGCTGGGTAGAAGTGAGGGGTTACAGACCGGAGTGTTAGACGAGGTCTACATAGGTTGTAAACTTCATTTCAATTAGTGATTTCGAGTTCCGAGTGTGGCGCACTATACAGCTCGTGGTTTTTCCCAGTGGTTGGGTTTCCACGTATACATCAAGTGTCATTTATTATTTCCGCACTATATTACACTTATATGTATTTTTGACTAGTAGGGGCATTTTCGTAAAATTGACTTGCATGCGAAAATTGGGTAATAATAGTTAAAATCTATTCACCCCCCCCCCCCTCTAGCTTTATATATTGATAAACACAACAAGCATTAATTAAGAACTTTCAATTGGTATCAGAGCGGGTTCCTAGATATACTTAGGTGATCCAAGCTCATTTTGGTGTGGTTTTGCATTTTGTATGTTTGTTTGATTTCTTCGTACATTTTGCATTCTTCTCATTTGCATTCATTCAACGCAAACACTATGAGTGATTTTGTGAGAGAAGAAATTGGCTCCGTTGAGGAGATGCATCTCTTACTAGAGAGATTTAGGAGATTTGTGAAATTAACCACCTCACCTCCTAAGAAGAAGTTGACCACCTCACCTCCTAAGAAGAAGAAGACAATTGCTTTGAAGACTTCGAAGCATGACAAGAAGGAGGGTATCTCAATTGAAGACATGAGACTCAATGACAAGCCAAACCAATGAGTGTCTTCAAGAGAGGGGATTCAGTGCTACGAATGTGGAGGATTCAGGCATTTCTCCCCGGAGTGTGGAAACTTGAAGGATAGAAGAAAAGGGAAGGCGAAGGCCACCTTATGGGATAAATATGAAGATGACGAAAATCCTTCAAGTGATGAAGAACTTGCCATCATCTACACGGAATTCGGAGCCAAGAGTGTAGTAGTTGAAGAAGATGGCAAAGTTGCTTTTCCTTGTGATCCCCAAGAAGAACAAGGTATAGAAGTAGTTGGTGTAGCTACTCATAGGGATTTGGCCCTTTCCTCATCAAGAGAAAAATTTGATGATTTTGATGAAGGAGATGACTTCATTGGTGAAATGGAGATTAGAGGAGATGACACAAGTGTTGAATATTTGTCATCTAACTCCACAAGTGGAAGTGTGGAGTGTATGGATCTTAATGACTACAAAGTCAAAGTTAAGAGCTCGATGATGAGGAACAAGGAAGAAATTAGAAGATTAAAAGAAGAGAATCTAGAGCTTTCAACACTAGTAGACCACTTGTGTGAAGAAGTGGTGAGATCCATGGCGGATGAAGATAAGCTAAAAGACAACTTAGCCTTATCTAAGAGGAGAGAAGAAGAGCTAGAAAGAGAGCTTGAAGAAGTTAAGGTCTTAATGGCTAAGATGAGTTCAAGCACCAAGAAGCTTGACCACATGTTGGGAGTTGGAAGAAAGCCAAGTGACAAGAGAGGTCTTGGCTACATTGATGACACGGATGCCTCCTCCACAAGCAAGACATCCTGTGCCATGAACATGGACTTCAATATGTCCCCTCCTCCTCAACAACCTAGGAAGAAGAGTGACCTAGGAGAGTGTTCAAGAAGTGCCCAAGTGTTTGAGGCACCAAAAGGTCAAGCTCAAGCTCACACCCAAAGGGCTCCTCACACTATCTTCCTTCAAACTCAAAAACACAATGGGAAGAGTTCAATCATGCAAGCTCAGACAAGCAAGCAACCTCGTCTTGGTTATCAACAAAGGAGGAGAGATCCTATCCAACAACCGAGACAACCACAACGACAAGGGAAGGCACCTATCCATGCTAAAGGGAATGGTATGATTCCTAACTTTATTCCCACTTGTCATTTTTGTGGTATTATTGGTCATATTAGACCAAGTTGCTTGCATTACATTGAAATGTGTAGAGCTAAAAGCATGTTTGACAAGAAAAAGGCTAGAGCTAAGATGCTTCATAAAAAGGAAGAAAATCATGTGCATGATCCTTTTTCATCTTGTACTCTAGAACCTTTGTCCACTAGGATTGACTTAGTGTCACCTAAGTGGAATACAAAGAATGAACCCGCTTGCTACGAGACTAACAAGTCTCAAATAGGTTCAACCAAGTCCAAAGGACTTGGTAGGTCCATAGGACCTCATACCCTTCTTTGAAGTGGTATGGAAATTTGACCCCATATGGGGAACTTAAGCAAAGAGAGCTATTTTGCATCTTGTCACTTGCAAAAAATTTGAAATATCTTATGCTTCTCTTTTTGTTGCTTGAGTTAGCTTGGTTACACTATGTATATATATATTTTCTATTCAATAAGTGTGATCAATGCTTGTATTGCAATCCATGTTATATTTATGTTCAAACATGCATTTTTGGACTAGGAGATATATACATAGGATAAAATTTGAATGACCTATAATGATCTCCATGACATGATGATTGCTAAAATGACTTGCTAAATGCTAATCTTAAAAAGCATGTTAAGATGATTGCATTTCTTAATTGCAAAAAATGTGTGAAAAAGCTTATGAGACTCAAATGAAAAAGGATCTTGTATCCATTCAAGGATTTTACAATCCAAAAAGTCTCTCTTTCTTTATTGGTTGAACATGTCTACTATCATACGGATATTTATCCGGAAAAATCAAATAGGGTGCAAAGTTGCTCATGACATGTTTGGCTTATAAAGTTGGATATAGTTGTTCTTAAATTGAAATCAATGAAAGCCTATATTCTTGCTTCTCTCTTGACATTGGTGAAATTGGTTTGAATTCATATTGAAAACCTTTGTCATTTGCTTTGCCAAATACCATGATATTTTGAACTTAAATCCTACATGTCTTGTATGCAAAGCAATTTTTTTATTCACACATTTTCTTTAAATAAATCTCCTTGTTTCTCTCCAATAAATTAAGATTGCATAAAGTGACTTATATTGATTATGCATATACTAGGATGCTACTATCTCTCTTTGCCGTGAGTAACCCGGTTGGGGACTACTCCTTTGTCTATATCATGACAAAAAGGGGGAGTAGGTTGTGGTAAGGGGAGTTGCAAATTGTAGTAGCAATTGTGCATGTTGGGGAGAATACTAATTGAGGGGGAGTAACCCTTTGAGGGGGAGCATTTGCACATTCATACATTGCATGATGTTGTACTTAAATTCTTAAATGCAAATGTTTGTTTTATCTCACTTGATTCATCTCACCTTTTCTTGTATTGGAAAATATAGAAACTGTGCTTTCAGGGATTGATTGTTCTACTTGAGATTGAAGACTTCAAGACTATTTATCTTATCTCTTTGTAAAGTAGAAAATCATAGTAGACCCGTAGTTTCTCTTATGTTGTGAGGAATCAATGTGAATGGTGGTTTTGTCACGAAATAGCCAAAGGGGGAGATTGTAAGGATTCCCTTTTGTTGATTGGCTTATTTCGTGGTCAAACCACATGTTGGGGTTTGGTTGTAAGGGTAGTCTAGGTCATTAAGGTTGAAGATCAAAGACCCTTTCCAAGACCTCAAGAGGACAAGCACCAAAGGTATATCTTGTGCTTACTTTGGCTTGAAGAGATATAGTTGCACACACACACAACATGCATATCTCCTATTCTTGAATATTGTGTTTATATTATGTGTGCATTGTGCTTTATTGTTTATTCAATGTCTCTTCTTGCATTAAATTGATTGCATCTTGTTTTATAAAATGCCATGACATGATAGGCATTAGGATGCATTCAATACCCACAATTGCACTTCATGTATGTTAGCTTTTTGTGTGGTATAATTCGTTTTCCGAAGGATGTTCGGAAACGTCCGCGCGTGCACGTGATGTGCTTTGTTTTGCACGATGATCGCCGGTGGAGATGCCTTTGGCTTCTCCTTGGTTTCACCATTTTTGGTGAAACGGCGGTTACGTTCGGCGGCCTGGCCGCCGTTCAAAACCGTCGAATGAGACCTGATTGAAATATTTCTCTCGGGTCCAAAACGGCGGTTGGGATCGGCGGTTTCGAAACCGCTGAAGTTCCCCTGTTCCACTCGGGAGCCATTCGGCGGTTCAATTCGGCGGCCTGGCCGCCGAATGAAACCGCCGATCGTGCGATTTCAGGGGCAAAATTGTCTTTTCACTTGCCCTGTTCTTGATGTCTATAAATATCACACTTTCTCATTATCTGATTATGTTCTTTGACTCTTAAGAACCCTAATCTTCAAAGATAGATTTTGAGAGAAAATCAAATCAAGAACTCAACTTTAACCACTCAAATCAAACCCCTTTTGCATCAAATTTCATATTGCATCTCCTATGTCTATATAGAGTGCATCCATGTATGGGTTTGCATCATCACAACTTGCTTGGTAAGATTTTGATTAATTTCATCTTATTGTAGTATTTTAAATACCAAGCCATCTCTTTTAAATTACTTGTATGTTTTAGATCATATGCTAAATACAAGAAAAGAGATTATTTGTGATGAATTGATTGGGTGTTGTTTGTGATAGCTAATTAGGTTTTTAATTAATCTTGATTAGCTAAGCTATTTGACATGTCATTTAGCTAGTGATATCTAGGGTTGATTTAAATTGAATATATCATCATCCTAGATAAGCATTTAGAGTACCCTAGCTCTTATTGCATTAATTGAATATTCATACATATTCACATAGGGTTGTGCATCTCTTTTAAGAGATTGAAGTCTTGGTCTAGGGTTGCTATTACAGGCCCGCTGGGTAGTAGTTGTGGGTTACAGACCGGGATTAGGCTGTAAACATCATTACAAGTAGTGACTTCGAGGATCAAGCAAATTGGAATAGGGTTGCTAATAAAGGCCCGCTGGGTAGAAGTAAGGGTTTACAGACCGGAGTGTTAGACGAGGTCTACATAGGTTGTAAACTTCATTTCAATTAGTGATTTCGAGTTCCGAGTGTGGCGCACTATACAGCCCGTGGTTTTTCCCAGTGGTTGGGTTTCCATGTATACATCAAGTGTCATTTATTATTTCCGCACTATATTACACTTGTATGTATTTTTGACTAGTAGGGGCATTTTCGTAAAATTGACTTGCATGCGAAAATTGGGTAATAATAGTTAAAATCTATTCACCCCCCCCCCCCCCCCCCCCCTCTAGCTTTATATATTGATAAACACACCGAGCATTAATTAAGAACTTTCAAGGAGGTTCCATCCTTAGTCAAGCTTATTTAGCTAAAATACTGCCAACTTATGTTAGATATTACAAGGGGACTATCGTCCAAGAATTGCTTCCAGAAGATAGCATAAGTATGGATTCCTCCCTTGCTAGCCAATCAAGATTGAAGCTAAGCGTTTACAATATTCCCAGTAAGTTTTATTTGGGTCACATACAAACATATAAGTATCGTCCCATACTGGGATATGAGTTCTACAATCAAGCATAAAATTGCAAAAAAGAAAGTGTAACTGCAAGAAGATAGAAGCTTTCATTCAATCAATTAGGGTGCCCTAACCCCTTTTCGGACTACAAAGAACAGAAAAAGGAAAACAGGAATAAAATGTGTAAGGTCTTATTTGTTGATTGGCTTATTTCGTGGACAAACCACAATTGGGGTTCATTGTAAGGGTAGCTTAGATGTTGGTGTTCTAGTTTATGCTCCTTCAAGACCTCAAGAGAAGAAGCACCAAAGGTAAATTTCTAGTGCTTACTTTGCTTTGAAGAGATTTAGTTGCACACATACACATTCCATGCATTTCCATACTTTATGTATATGTGTGTCTTTTATGTGTGCATTCATGATTATATAATATCTCTTCTTGCATTTTTTATTGATTGCATCTAGTAGTTCAAATGCCATGACATGATTAGAACTAGGTTGCATTGTGTAAAAGTATGGGCGCTGTTCACCCGCCCTACAGACGCCTTACGAACAGCGCCCATATGGGGCTTTGAGCAAATTTGCTCTTAGCCGCTGTACACCCACTCTACGTAGAGCGTGAAAGTATACAAACGTAGTTAAATTGCTTAAGGCATACCTAGAGAGGGGGTGAATAGGTTTTTACACCTTTTTTCAATCCCTTGAACAAACTTTCGTTTGTCCCTCAAGGTAGCCTTACACACAACAAAATAAACTAAGAAAGACATACATAGACAATATGAGAATATAATCATGTGAACAAGGTCTATGTATATCACCTAGTTGTGCGAGGTATAAGAACTGAAAATATATATAAACGTGTCCTAAAGTAATCTAGAGGGGGGGTGAATAGATTTTAAACATTTTTACCCAATTTTCGAGATTAGTCAAATTTACGAAAATGCCCCAATCTAGTCAATATACAAAACAAGCATATAAGTGCGGAAATTAAAGGACACACAATATTTACATGGAAACCTACACGGGGAAAAACCACGGGCTGTTATGTGCGCCACACGAGAACCTCGAATCCACTATTTGCAAATACGATTACAATTTAGGTTGACCACATCACACCTAAAATTACTAATCCGTCTTTGCTACCCGCGGGCCTTTAATAGTGACTCTAGTCCCTTGCTTGCAAACTACCTAAGAGGTAAATACAAGACTTGTCTCTAAGGTGAAGAGATAGCACAACCTAAGGTGAATATGTGAAATACTCAAGATGCTTAAAAATGCAAGGTTAGACATTCAAGCTTGTCTAGGGATGGATGAACATGTTAGACATTCCTAGATATCATATCACTAGATGACATGCATATAACAACACTAAATAAGCAACCAAAAACCTATATGCATAATCTATCACAAAACAACTCACAAACCACAATAAAACAATCTTGAAACTAAGTCAAGTCATAAAGATGCAATCTTGAATCAATTCAAGTGATAAAGAAGCTATCTTGTAAAGCAAGAACATATAGATATGAGAATGATGTTCTAGATACAAGTCATGTGAGCAAAACTAAAAACCCTAAATGAAATCAACCTAGAATTATGCTAGATGATGAATGAAAGATGCAAGATGAAGGGTTTTGTGATTTGGAAGCTTAAAGATGAAGTCTTGATACCTTGGCTTGAAGATACTCAATCATGCTCTCAAAAGTGTAATTTTTGCTCTAGAAAACGAGCCAAGACTATCAAGACATATATAAATGGGATCCAAGTGAAGTGACATCGTTTTGAAAAAATGGCCTGAAAATGCCTTGGGCGCTGTACAGGTCGCTGTACGTAGAGCGACTTGAACAGCGCCTTCAGAAGAAGATGAAAGGTCTTCTACATGGGCGCTGTTCAGAACAGCGCTTTTGAACAGCGCCGGAATTCTGATCTGCTCAGCCAAGGAAGGGCGCTGTACGTACAGCGCTTTCGTACAGCGCCTACACAAAAATGCATCAAGTCTGATGCAAAAAAATGACCCATTCTCATCAGGTCTGAAGGGGCACTGTTCGAACAGCGCTTTGTAGAGCGCTTTGAACAGCGCCCTTTGCAACAAATGTACTCCTAGACCTAATGCATGACAAGGCTTTGGGAATACAAAATGCAATCAACAAGGCATGCAAATAATGTGAGTGTGTGCAACTACATCTCTTCAAAATAGAGTTAAGTCAAGAGAGCTACCTTCCTTGAAGCTCTTGATCACACAATGAGGTTTTCTTCCATTCTAAGCTACCCTTACAAATAGAACCCCATTGTGATTTTGCCAACGAAATACGCCGATCAAAAGTGAGGCACTTACAATCTCCCCCTTTGGCTATTTCGTGACAAAATCACCACTCACATAGCAACCTCACAAAACAAAAGATTGGTCAACAAAAATTTTCTATATTACAATAAAGCTCCTAATCTAAGTCTTGAACATCTTCAAGTCAATTCCAAGCTTTTAGAAAAAAAACCAACCTACACACAATCAACAAGAAAAAATACCTTCCAAGAACAAGTGTGTGAGAGATGCTAATGACAAAAGAAATGCCTTTTTAAAAAAGGAATCAAACAAGCAATGTAATGCAATGCAACTCCCCCTAAATGCAATCATCTCCCATCATGGGTTAATCACTCTCAACTCCCCATTTTTGTCATGAGATAGGCAAAGGGAGTCTCCCCTAATGGGTAAGCATTAGCAAGGAGAGCTTGTAGCACGAACACATATGCAATCAAATAGGCAATTTTATGCACCTCAATCAAGTAAGAGAGATTCAAGGAGTTTTATTTTATGAAAAATGTGTGACAATAATGCTTTGCATGCAAGGCATGTTACATCTAAGACCAAAACAATGGTATTTGGCAAAGCAAACAACAAAGGTTTCCAATAGAATTCAAACCAATTTCACCCTTTGTCATGGAAAAAGCAAGGATATAGAATTTTAGTATTTTAAAAAAAAAAACAACTATATCCAACTTTATAGGCAAAACAAGACATGAGCGACTTTGCACCCTATTTGATTTTTCCGGGTGAGATACCCGTATGATAGTAGCCTTGTTCTACAAATAAAGAAAGAGAGACTTTGGATATTAGGATCCTTTTGATTTAAGTCTCAATATTGTTTTTGTACACATATTTGCATTTAACATTTGCAATCAAACATTTCATATTTTCATCTCATACTTTTCAACTTAAGCATGACATTTAAAAGGAATTATCATGACATGGAGATCAATTAAAGGTCATTCAAAAAAATACTTCCAAAGTACATCTCCTATTCCAAAAATGCATGTTTGAGCATAAATATAACATGGATTGCAAGCAAGGCAATGTAGCACACTTATTAAGAGAAAACATATAAGTAAGTACAACCAATCATCTCAAGCAATTAACTAAGAGGCATAAAATATATCAATGTGGCACAATGCATGATCATGCAACTTTGCTCTCTTTGCTTGAGCTCCCCATATGGGGTCAAGACACACCAAATCAACCCAATTGACAAATCCCAATAGACTTGCTAAGGTTCCCAAATCTAATGGTGTCTAAGGGCTTTGTAAACAAATCCGCTAGTTGGTCATTTGTTCCCACATGTTCCAATGCAATGGTTTTGCTCTCAACTAGGTCTCTTATGAAATGGTGTCTAATGTCAATGTGCTTTGTCCTAGAATGTTGGACGGGATTCTTAGAGATGTTAATGGCACTCATATTATCACAAAATAAAGTAAGAGTACTTTGCTCCAAGCCATAATCGGCTAGCATTTGTTTCATCCACTTCAATTGAGTGCAAGCACTACCGGCGGCAATATATTCTGCCTCGGCCGTGGATAGGGAAATTGAGTTTTGCTTCTTGCAAAACCAAGAGACCAAATTGTTCCCAAGGAAGAAGCAACCGCCCGATGTACTCTTCCTATCATCACAATTTCCCGCCCAATCGGCATCACTAAATCCAACAAGACTTGGATTAGTGTCAAAGGAGTACCATATCCCATTATTTGAGGTACCATTCACAAACCAAATGATCCTCTTCACCGCCACAAGGTGAGATTCTTTGGGATTAGCTTGGTACCTAGCACAAACACCCACACTAAAACAAATATCGGGCCTACTTGCGGTCAAGTAAAGCAAGCTACCTATCATGCCACGATATAGACTTTGTTCCACATCCTTTCCACTAGCATCTTTGCTAAGTTTCAAGGTGGTGCTCATGGGTGTGTCACAATGTTTGGCATTCTCAAGGCCAAACTTTTTCACTAGGCTCTTAGCATACTTAGCTTGGGATATAAAGATCCCATCATGCATTTGCTTGATTTGCAAGCCTAGGAAATAATTTAGTTCACCAACCATGCTCATTTCAAACTCATGAGACATGACATCAACAAATTGTCTAACTTTGGATTGGTTGGTGGAACCAAATACAATATCTTGTCAACATAAATTTGAGCTATGAATAGCTCATCTTTAGTGCACTTGATGAACAAAGTCTTGTCAACACTACCTCTTGAGTAGCCATTGTCAATAAGATAAAGAGTGAGGCGCTCATACCGAGCCCTCGGTGCTTGTTTCAACCCATATAGAGCCTTCTTGAGGCGATAGACATGAGAGGGGTGGTGTGGATCCACAAACCCCTTGGGTTGCTCAACATACACTTCCTCATGCAATAAGCCATTAAGGAAGGCACTCTTGACATCCATTTGGTGTAACTTGAACTTGTACACACAAGAAATGGATAAGAGAAGCCTTATGGACTCAAGACGGGCAACGGGAGCAAAAGTCTCCTCAAAGTCAATACCCTCAATTTGAGAGTATCCTTGTGCAACAAGCCTTGCCTTGTTTCGCACAATGTTGCCATCCTCATCGGATTTGTTCCTAAACACCCATTTAGTTCTTATGACATTGGTGTTTTTGGGTCTAGGAACAAGAGTCCAAACCTCATTTCTCTCAAATTGGTTTAGCTCTTCTTGCATGGCAAGAACCCAAAACTCATCTTCCAAGGCTTCATCAACCTTTTTGGGTTCTATTTGAGAGGTGTAACAAGTGTAGCTAATTTGATTAGCTATTTGACGCCTAGTCCTAACACCCTCTCTAACTTCTCCAATGATATCATCCTTATCATAGAGCTTTCTAACCCAAGGAGCGGGTTCATTAGAGTCCAAAGGGGGAACTCTATTAAGAGGCAAATCATCCTCTTCATCTTGGTTTGACTTCACACCACTGGAAGTCTCACCACTTTCCTTCAAAGGAAAGTCATTCACCTCACAAACATCCTCCTCATGGTCATCATGTTTGGGCCTACAATCATCAAAGACAACATTTGATGATTCCATAACACTTTGAGTCTTTAGATTAAAAACTCTATAGGCCTTGCTATTAAGTGCATACCCAATGAAAATACCCTCATCACTCTTGGCATCAAACTTGCCAAGTTGATCCCGGTCATTTAGTATATAGCACTTACTCCCAAAGATGTGGAAGTAGCTCACATTGGGTTTTCTACCCTTCCATAACTCATAGGATGTTTGTTTAGTCCCGGGCCTAAGGAAAACTCTATTCCCTATGTAGCAAGCCGTATTGATAGCTTCGGCCCAAAGATTTCTAGGGACTTTGTTGCTAAGCAACATCACACGGGCCATCTCTTGGAGGACTCTATTCTTCATCTCAACAACACCATTTTGTTGAGGAGTCCTAGGGGCCGAAAATTCATGGGAAATGCCTAAGCTATTGCAAAAAATTTCAAACTTAGCATTTTCAAATTCTTTCCCATGATCACTTCTAATTTTCTTAATGCTTTTAATGTGAGAAGTTTTCTCATTTTGAATTTTGACACAAAGCATTTTGAATTTCTCAAAGGCTTCGGACTTTTCTCTAAGGAAGTAAGTCTAAGTAAACCTAGAGAAGTCATCAACAACAACAAGAATGTACCTTCTACCACCTAAACTTTCGGTTTGAATGGGACCCATAAGGTCCATATGGATGAGCTCCAATGGCTCTTTGGTGGAGAGGTATTTGCCTTTCTTGTGCACACTCTTAGTTTGCTTTCCTTGTTGACAAGGTCCACAAACTCCCTCAACCTTTTTCCCAAACTTGGGAAGGCCCCTAACAACATTCAACCTATCAAGGACTTTCAAGTCCCTATAGTTCATATGGCCAAGTCTTTGGTGCCACACCTCAATTTGCTCACTAGTAGACAAGTTACAAGAGATGAGATTAGACTCAAGATAATAACAATTGTCACTTGATCTCTTGCCTTTCAACAAAACTTGCCCATTTTCCTTAAGAATGGAGCAATCAACTTTTCCAAACATAACCGAAAGCCCTTCATCACTTAAGTGTGATATACTAATGAGATTGGCTTGCAAGCCATCAACATAGAGAGCATTGCGCAAGGAGGGTAAACCGGGAATAGATATATTACCTTTCCCTATGACTTTTTTCTTAGATCCATCACCAAAGGTGACAAACCCACCATAGAGTTTCAAAGAAACTCTTGTTTCCGGTCATGTGCCTAGAACACCCACTATCAAGGTACCAAGTGTTAGAGGCATTTGCTTTTAAGGCAACTTGGGCCACATAGCAATAATAGTCATCATGTCTACTTATCCTAGGTGAAACATGGTCATTTTTAGGAGCCATTGGTCCATTAGCTCTAAAATTCCTAGGTGCATGCATTGTGGCTCTTCTAAGCATATTTTTCTCAATCATACTTTCTCTTCTACACAATTTAATATACTTAAGGCAATTAGGCTTAATATGGCCTTCAATTCCATAAAAATGGCAAGTAGGAGTAAAGTAGGAATTCAAACCATAGCCTTGAGCAAACATTTGTGGCCTCCTTCTATTTTGAGTTGCTATTGGATGTTGAGGCAACTCTCTCCTTTGTGGTTGAACCAAGTTGGCATGTCTTCTAGGTTGAGCATGAAAGACCCCATGTTGAGCTTGTGGGATCCTTTGTTGTGGAGGTCTTGGTTGTGGAGCTCTAGCTTGTGGTGGAGCTCTTGTTGGAATCCTTGCTTGTGCTTGCTTGGAGGATTCACCAACTTCAACCCACTTGGTTGATTGTTGAGGGGTTTGAGCATTATCAACCTCCTTGCTCTTGACAAAAGTTATCTTCTTCAAGGATGTGGCTTCCATTTCTTCCACATATCCTAACCCCTTCTTGTCATTAGCACTCTTCCCACAAGATAGCATCTTTTCAAGCTTCTCGGTTCCGGAAGCCATCTTAGCAATCAACTCTTTTGCTTCCATGAGCTCTTTCCTCAAGCTTTGTTCACTTTTCTTGACCAAGACTAACTCCATCTTCAACCCTTCTTCTATCTCTTTTGCCTTACTCATTTCCTTACTCAAATGAGTCACTTTGGATGTCAACTCAAGCTTCTCCCCTTTCAACTTTTATATCTCCTTTTTCTTCTTCAATCTTGAGTTCTCAAAGAATCTCATGAAGTCATCATAGTCCATCTCTTCATCAAACTCAAAATTTGACATTGAGGAGTTACTCCCACCATTTGAGTCATTTTCATCTACTTCTTCTTTATCACTCATGACTTCATTGCTATTATGAGAGGATGAGAAAGCAATGAAGTTGGCAACTTGGTCTTCCTCATCATCCGAAGACTTGTCTTCATCTTCTAGGTCATCACTATCACTCCAAGTAACCGCCATGGCTCTTCCTTTCTTCTTCTTCAAATTAGCACACTCCGGAGCAATGTGTCTAAACCCACTACACTCATAGCATTGGACACCCTTCTTGTGGTCTTTCTCTTGAGCTTGCTCCGCTTTCTTGAAAGGAGCCTTCTTCTTTACAAACTTTCCTTTGGAGCCAAACCCTCTCTTCTCAAATCTCATAAATTGCTTGAACTTCTTTGCCATCAAAGCAATTTCTTCATCCGAGTCTTCTTCATCCTTCTCAACCTTGACACTCTTCAAGGCAAGACTCTTTTGTTTCTTTGGAGGTGTAGTTATAGGACCTTTCCTAGATTCATAGGCCAAGAGCCTTCCAATGACTTCACTTGGCTTCATTCTTGAGTAGTCACTATTTTCCTCCAATGCCGTCACTTTGGATTCAAACCTCTCAGGAAGTGACCTCATGATCTTTTGCTTGATTCTTCTATCCGAGTAGGGATCACCAAGTTGGTGACTTTGGTTCACTATATCCATGAGCTTCACTTGGAAGTCATTAAAGCACTCATCATCCTCCATTCTTATGGTCTCAAAATGTGTTTGGAGAACTTGGAGCTTGGAATCCTTAACCACATCGGTTCCTTCATGAGCCGTTTCTAATATGTCCCAAGCTTCCTTTGCTATCCTTGTAGTTTGAATGAGCTTGTATTGGTTGTCATCCATGGCATATAGGATTGCATGCATGGCTTTGTTGTTCCATTTTGAAGCCTCAAACTCTTGTGGAGTCCATTGTGCCTTCGGCTTGAGGACTTCTTCTCCACCTCCCGTAGGAGTCATCATGGGTGGCGTGTATCCATCTTCAATCGCCATCCATGCCCGGTCATGAATTTGACTCACATAAGCTTCCATTTTACCCTTCCATGAGGCGTAATTGACCCCGGTGAGCAAGCGGGGTCTTGTGTTAGAGGCACCCTCACCTCCCATTCCATTTCCACTCATTGTGTTTGGGTTTGAATGAAATGAATGCGCACAAACAAGCTAAGCACACACAACAATGCAAACAAATGCAAGAGACTCTAATCAAGAGCAAGGGATCTCCTAATTATGTTAAGGAACCTGCTCTGATACCAATTGAAAATATATATAAACGTGTCCTAAAGTAATCTAGAGGGGGGGTGAATAGATTTTAAACATTTTTACCCAATTTTCGAGATTAGTCAAATTTACGAAAATGCCCCAATCTAGTCAATATACAAAACAAGCATATAAGTGCGGAAATTAAAGGACACACAATATTTACGTGGAAACCCACACGGGGAAAAACCACGGGCTGTTATGTGCGCCACACGAGAACCTCGAATCCACTATTTGCAAATACGATTACAATTTAGGTTGACCACATCACACCTAAAATTACTAATCCGTCTTTGCTACCCGCGGGCCTTTAATAGTGACTCTAGTCCCTTGCTTGCAAACTACCTAAGAGGTAAATACAAGACTTGTCTCTAAGGTGAAGAGATAGCACAACCTAAGGTGAATATGTGAAATACTCAAGATGCTTAAAAATGCAAGGTTAGACATTCAAGCTTATCTAGGGATGGATAAACATGTTAGACATTCCTAGATATCATATCACTAGATGACATGCATATAACAACACTAAATAAGCAACCAAAAACCTATATGCATAATCTATCACAAAACAACTCACAAACCACAATAAAACAATCTTGAAACTAAGTCAAGTCATAAAGATGCAATCTTGAATCAATTCAAGTGATAAAGAAGCTATCTTGTAAAGCAAGAACATATAGATATGAGAATGATGTTCTAGATACAAATCATGTGAGCAAAACTAAAAACCCTAAATGAAATCAACCTAGAATTATGCTAGATGATGAATGAAAGATGCAAGATGAAGGGTTTTGTGATTTGGAAGCTTAAAGATGAAGTCTTGATACCTTGGCTTGAAGATACTCAATCATGCTCTCAAAAGTGTAATTTTTGCTCTAGAAAACGAGCCAAGACTATCAAGACATATATAAATGGGATCCAAGTGAAGTGACATTGTTTTGAAAAAATGGCCTGAAAATGCCTTGGGCACTGTACGTAGAGCGACTTGAACAGCGCCTTCAGAAGAAGATGAAAGGTCTTCTACATGGGCGCTGTTCAGAACAACGCTTTTGAACAGCGCCTGAACAGCGCCGGAATTTCGATCTGCTCAGCCAAGGAAGGGCGCTGTACGTACAGCACTTTCGTACAGCGCTCGTACAGCGCCTACACAAAAATGCATCAGGTCTGATGCAAAAAAATGACCCATTCTCATCAGGTCTGAAGGGGCGCTGTTCGAACAGCGCTTTGAACAGCGCCCTTTGCAACAAATGTACTCCTAGACCTAATGCATGACAAGGCTTTGGGAATACAAAATGCAATCAACAAGGCATGCAAATAATGTGAGTGTGTGCAACTACATCTCTTCAAAATAAAGTTAAGTCAAGAGAGCTACCTTCCTTGAAGCTCTTGATCACACAATGAGGTTTTCTTCCATTCTAAGCTACCCTTACAAATAGAACCCCATTGTGATTTTGCCAACGAAATACGCCAATCAAAAGTGAGGCACTTACAAGAACAAATAAACACATCAACAAATAATACTTGTATTTCAATAGATGTTCAATGAGTTACAAGAGTGATCAAATATCACTATACAAAAATTACAATATACAAAAGAATCATATATACAAAAATGATCAAAAGAATGAATCCACAAATCACACTTTACAAATACTTGCTTCACTATATATCACAAGTGAATAATATGAAACAAGATAATAATATACACAAGTAAAATATAAAAGATAAAGATAGGAAGAATTAACACAAGAGATTTTTTAACGTGGTAAAACCCCCAAGGAGCAAACATCCATGGGTTGAAATACAACAATTAGGGTACTATATATAATGGATGATAAAAATAGAGAATCCACAAAGTGACCAATCTTTAGCTCACCCAACCTAGTGGAGTCTAAGTCTACCCAACCCTATTGGAAAGTATGAAATCCCTCAATGATGCGGAACCACCATATATTGGACAACAAACAAAACCAACATCGATGGAAGATTAGAAATTCCTCAAGAGTGCATACACCTCCCGTGTACCCCGCTCTTTTAGAGTCTATGTCTACCCATACACCTAGGCCTACCAATATAATAGCCAACTCCCTATCCAAGGCACTCATGCCTCTAGGGAGCCTCCCATGCATGACTATCCGAGTCCTCCCGACTTTAGCCATGACTTCTTGCTTGTCTATCCGAGTCCTCCCGACTCTAGACAAGACTTCTTGCATACCTATTCGAGTCATCCCGACTCTAGGCAAGTCTTCTTGCTTGGCTATCCGAGTCATCCCGACTCTAACCAAGACTTCATGCCTTTTACAAGGACTTCCTAGTGTGATCATGTGAATGCAAATGATGCAAACAACCAATTCAACATAGAACATGTGATCAATACATTCCATGGTACAAATAGACCTAAACATGTGAAATCACAAGTAATAAAAGTCTAGATGCAAAATACAAGAATAAAACCTAAAGCATGTGTAAACACCAAACACATAAGCTCAAAGTCTCATTCACACATATAACACTTGAACAAAATATATTCATGAAGAACAAGTTCAAGATGCTATCAACATACAATAAAATGCTAGATATATGAGATTTAATCAATCAATATTCTAGCCAAAAATATAGAGCAAGGATTCAAGATATAAATCAATTAAATCCTAAATTGCTCTAAAACACATACAAATACAATAATCCTAGATTTCATCAATCAAAGGATAAAATCAAATCTCAAGGTTATTTATTACAAAATTGATTCAATCAAGTTACAAACAACCTAAGATGTCATTCTAATCACAATACAACTCACAAACATGTGAAAACCCTATAATCATAGAAACTAGTCCACATTTGTCTCTAAATAGACTTTTGATTAGAATGATTATGAAGCTATCTTTCTCAATAGCTTTCACCAAACATAAACATACATATAGAAGAAGAAACCCCAAGCAAATTGAAGGTTAAAAAGAAAGAAACCCCATAGATAAGACCAATACCTTGGATTCACGAGCTGGTTCGTATTTCTGTGTGGAACAACCAGAAAAATCAATCAAACAGCCACCAAACCACTTGGAAAAGGTAGAGGACTCGATTACGAACGTTCTCCAACTTGAATCACTCAAATCCGACTTCGTATGAAGAAGTTATGGTGTTTGGAAGATGAGAAAAATGGGAGAAAAAATCTGACGGGAATTTTCAATCTTTCTTCTTGAAATGAAATGGAGGGAATGGAGGGAAATAAAAAGGAGGAGAGATAAGGCAATTTTTGGCCAATCACAAGGGGCCACGTCAGCCCAACCCCGTGGGGGGTGCGTGGGCCACACGGGGGCAGAGAGCCCTGATAAGAAATACGGTGTGTTCTAAATATGTTATCTAGAGGGGGGGTGAATAGATTTTAACTATTATTACCCAATTTTCTCATGTAAGTCAATTTTACGAAAATGCCCCTACTAGTCAAAAGTACATACAAGTGTAATAAGATGCGGAAATTAAATAACACTTGATTTTTACGTGGAAACCCAACCATTGGGAAAAACCACGGGCTGTTTAGTGCGCCACACTCGGACCTCGAAATCCACTAATTGAAATGGAGTTTACAACCTATGTAGACCTCGTCTAACACTCCGGTCAATAACCCCCCACTTCTACCACGCGGGCCTTTAAAAGTGGCTCTAGTCCAATTGCTCATGTGACCACCTATTCCCGGTGTCCGACCTAATCCCGGTCAATCACACAAGACTTAAATCTCTCAAAAGAGATGCACAACCCTATGTGAATATGCAATGATATCCAAATATTGCAATAAGAGCTAGGGTACTCTAGATGCTTACCTAGGATTATAAGATGACAATATAATCAATCCTAGATATCACATATAGCTATATGTCATGGCATATAACTTTAGCTAAGCAAAGGATAACCAATCCTAAATACAAAGCTATCACAAAACAACACTCAATCAATTCATCACAATTAATTCTTTTTTCTTGTATTTAGCATATGATATAAAACATACAAGTAATTTAAAAGAGATGACTTGGTATTTAAAATACAAAAATAAGATGAAATTAATCAAAATCTTACCAAGCAAGTTGTGATGATGCAAACCCATACATGGATGTACTCTATATAGACATAGGAGAAGCAATATGAAATTTGATACAAAGGGGGTTTGATTTAAGTGGTTAAAGGTGAGTTCTTGATTTGATTTTCTCTCAAAATCCATCTTTGAAGTTTAGGGTTCTTAAGAGTAAAAGAACTTGTTCATATCATGAGAAAGTGTGATATTTATAGACATCAAGAACAGGGCAAGTGAAAAGACAATTTTGCCCCTGAAATCGCACGATCGGCGGTTTCATTCGGCGGCTAGGCCGCCGAATTGAACCGCCGAATGGCTCCCGAGCGGAACAGGGGAACTTCAGCGACTTCGTTCGGCGGTTTCTAAACCGCTGATTGTAAGGATTCCCGTTGTTTTTAATTGGCTTATTTCGTGATCAAACCATATGTGGGGTTCTTTGTAAGGGTAGCCTAAGTATCGGTCTTATTGTTCGAAGCCCTTTGAAGACCTCGTGTTGATAAGCACCGAAGGTAAATTTCTATGTGCTTACTTTTCTTTGAAGAGATTAGTTGCACACACACACTTAACATTCATTGAATATGTGTGCATTCTCTTCATTTGTCACATTTCACACTTGCACTTATTTATTATATTTTGTTGTGTGTAATTGTGTCATGTTGTTGTGTAATTCGTTTCCCGATTACTTTCGGAAACGTCCGCGCATGCACGAGAATGTGCTTGGTTTAGCGCAAGGACCGCCTATGGAGAATGCCCTTGGCTTCTCCTTGGTTTTCACCTATCTAGGTGATCGGCGGTTATGATCGGCGGCCTGGCCGCCGACTGAAACCGCTGTTTCAGTCCAGATTGGTCTGAAGCATTTAAACCGCCGTTTCAAGACCTGATTGATTTATCTCTCAGTCTAATTCGGCGGTTGAAACGGCGGGCATGAAACCGCCGTTCGAAACCGCCGTTCATACCTGGTTGATTTTGATCTCTCTGTTCTGTTTCGGCGGTTGGAATCGGCGGTCACGAAACCGCCGAATGAACCGCCGTTTTTGCTCTGTTCTTCACGAGCTCAATTCGGCGGTCATGAAAGGCGGCCTGGCCGCCGAATGAAACCTCCGATTGGCGCGTTTCTTTGAAACTTACTTAAACGACCTCACTTTGGTTTGGCCCCCTATATATATGCCACTTTGACTTTAGGTCAATTAAGAGAGTTCATATTCAGAATTCATACTTAGGATATTTTTCAAAGAGAAGAAAAATTCCAAGAACTCCATTCTTGATTCTCAAACACTTTTTCATGATCATCAATCATCATCTAGCATCATCTTAGATCATCTAGCATGGAATCTTCATCATACTTTGCTTGGTAAGCTTTTCACTAATATCTTACATGTTTTGTGTTTCTCTTATCTAGCAATCTCAATTAATTACTTGTTTGTTATTTTGTATGCTTTAGATACAATATTGAGATGATTATGATGTATGTTTGAGATTTTATATTGTGCTTGCATATTAGGTTTTGTGCTTAATATTGATTAGCTAAACTAATTGACATGTCATTTAGTTTTGATATCTAGGATTGTTCTTAATTGCATATTAATCATCTTAGATAAGCATATAGGGTTTCCCTTGCTCTATGTTGCATTTTGGATATTTACATATATTCACTTAGGGTTGTATTCTCTTCATAGAGAAAGTAAGTCTTGTGTGTAGCATCCGGGATTAGGTTGCTTAGAACGCAAGCAAATTGGACTAGGTTCACTCATACCGGGATTAGGTAGGTGTGTGATTACTTCCGGGATTAGGTTGTAATCGTTTGCACATTTAGTGGATTCGAGGTTCGAGTGTGGCTTACATAGATAGCCCGTGGTTTTTTCCCGTGAGAGTTTCCACGTAAAAACCAAGTGTTGTTTTAATTTCCGCACCATATTACACTTGCTTGTTTATATTATCTTGAGGGCATTTTCATAATTTTGACTAACACGAAAAATTGGGTAAAAAGCGTAAAATCTATTCACCCCCCCTCTAGATAGTTTTATACACACCGTGCTATAATTTGTTTCAATTGGTATCAGAGCAGGTTCCTAGATATACATAGGTGATCATTGCTTATTTTGGTGTGTTTTGCATTTTGTGTGATTTTTGATCATTCATACATTTGCATTCATTTCATTCATTCATAAACACTATGAGTGGAAACGGTGGAAATGGTGGTGGCCACGAAGGAGCTTCTAGCACAAGGCCTCCACTTCTTACCGAATTGAACTATTCCCAATGGAAAGGGAAGATGGAATCCTACATATGCCAAATTCATGACCGTGCATGGATGGCGGTGGAAGACGGATATGATCTCCCTATGATGACTCCCGATGGTGGAGGACAAGATGTTTTGAAGCCTAAGGCGCAATGGAACGCGCAAGAATTTGAGGCTACGAAGTGGAATAGGAAGGCAATGCATGCCATCTTGTGTGCTATGGACGAAAATCAATATAAATTGATTCAAAATACTAGGATAGCTAAGGAGGCTTGGGACATCCTAGAGATTGCACATGAGGGAACCGAAGTGGTGAAGGACTCTAAGCTTCAAGTCCTCCAAACTCAATTCGAGATGCTTAAGATGGAGGAGAATGAGTGCTTCAATGACTTCGAGATCAAGTTGATGGATATAGTCAACCAAAGCCATCAACTTGGTGATCCATATTCGGATAGGAGAATCAAGCAAAAGATTATGAGATCTCTACCCGATAGGTTTGAATCGAAGGTGACGGCTTTAGAAGAAAATAGTGGATATAAGGATATGAAGCCGAGTGAGGTGATTGGGAGACTTCTAGCTTATGAGTCTAGGAAAGGGCCTATCTCCACACCCACTAAAAAGCAAAAAGGAATTGCTTTAAAAACCTCCAAGGATGAAAAGGAGGCAAAGAAGGTTGACTCGGATGAAGACCTTGCCTTGTTTGTAAAAAGGTTCAACAAGGTTATGAAGTTTAGAAAAAAGAGCTTTGGGTCAAAAGGTCAAGACTTGAAGAAAAAGGGCTCTTTTAAGAAGTTTGAACCTAGGCAAGAGAGGACCGAAAGGAAAGGGGTCCGATGTTTCGAGTGTGGTGGCATAGGTCATTTTGCCCCCGAATGTGCAAATCACAATGAGAGGAAAAAGGGAAAAGTGATGGCCGCCACTTGGAGTGGAAGTAGTGATGACTCCATTGAAGGAGATGAGTCTTCAAGTGATGAAGAGCTCATGGCTAATCTCCTAGCTTTTGCCTCCTCTCATAAAAGCAAAAGTGCTAGTGAGAGAGAGGAAATGAGTCAAGAGGAAAATGACTCAAGTGAAGAAGAAAGTGATTCCTCATCAAACTCCATAAGTAGTTTTGTGGAGAAAAAGGTGCTTGCTAAATGCCATGCCGAGTTTAATGATTTAGCAATCAAGAGCACAAGAAAGATCAAGATGTTGAGAGAAGAAAATCTTGAGCTTGCATCTCATAATGACCACTTAGATGAACAAGTGGAAAAATTCAAGAAGATAGAAGATAAGCTAAGAGAGGAGTTAGCTTTATCTAGGAGGAATGAAGAAAGTCTAAAGAGTGAGCTTGAAGAAGTTAGAAATTCTATGACTAGGATAGATTCTAGCACCAAGAAGCTTGACCATATGCTTGGTGTTGGAAAGAGTCCATGTGACAAGAGGGGTCTTGGGTATGAAGATGACAAGAAGATCTCTACCTTTAACAAGACCGTGTTTGTCAAGAGCTTGAAGAAAGAAGAAACTTCATTTGTGCAAGCTCCTAGAAAGAAATTAGAAGTAGGACAATGCTCTAATGCACAAGTGAAGATGGGGCCAAGAAGGAAACCTCAAGCTCAACCCCCTAGGGTCCCTCAAGCCAACATTCCTCCTCAAATGGCTCACAAAGGAAAGAGACCTATCATGCAACCTCAAGCTAGGAAGCAACCAAGACCGGTTCAACAACGAAAAAGGATTGAACCCTTTCATCCACAAAGACAAGGACAAGGTATGATTCCTTATTTCACTCCTATATGTCATTTTTGTGGATTTGATGGTCATATTAGACCACATTGCTTTCGATATATAAAAATGTGCAAAACTAGAAGCATGATAGAGAAGAAAAAGAAAAGAGCCATGATGCATGTTCCTAGGAATAACAATATTATTATGCATGATCCTAGGACATCTAGAGCCCATGTACCAAAGACCACTAAGAAAGCTAAGATTGTTTCTAGGTGGATTAGAAAGAATGAAATTGTTTGCCATGTTGCTCAAATAGCCTTGAAGGCTAATTCTTCTAATTTTTGGTATTTAGATAGTGGGTGCTCTAGGCACATGACGGGAAACAAGAGTTTCTTCGAGACTCTTGTTATGGAGGAAGGTGGATATGTCACTTTTGGTGATGGATCCAAAAAGAAAGTTGTAGGGAAAGGAACCATTTCCGTTCCCGGATTACCCTCCTTATCCGATGCTTTATTTGTTGATGGCTTGAAAGCCAATTTAATAAGCATTTCACATCTAAGTGATGAAGGATATTCCGTCTTGTTTTGTAAAGATGATTGCTCGATCCTAAAGCCTGATGGACAAACCTTATTGAAAGGTATGAGATCTAGCGACAATTGCTATTGTCTTGAAGCTAGAATAGTCTCAAACAATATGTCCATGGATGAGCAAATTGAGTTGTGGCATGAAAGACTTGGCCACATGAACTTTAGGGATCTACGGACCCTTGGAAAGTTCGAGTGTGTGCGTGGCCTCCCTAAGCTTGGGAAGAAAGCCAATGGTGTTTGTGGACCTTGCCAACAAGGAAAGCAAACTAAAAGCATGCACAAAAAGGGTAAGTATCTCACCACCAAGGAGCCTCTTGAGCTTCTCCACATGGACCTCATGGGTCCCATGCAAACCGAAAGTTTGGGTGGAAAGAGATACATTTTTGTATGTGTTGATGATTTCTCTAGATTTACATGGACATACTTTCTTAGAGAAAAATCCGAAACTTTTGATAAGTTTAAAATGCTTTGTACTAAATTACAAAATGAAATGAAATCTAACATTAGAAGCATTAAACGGATTAGAAGTGACCATGGGAGAGAGTTTGAGAATGCCTCTTTTGAAAGCTTTTGTGATAGCTTAGGCATCTCCCATAAGTTTTCGGCTCTTAGGACACCTCAACAAAATGGAGTTGTTGAGAGGAAGAATAGGGTCCTCCAAGAGATGGCCCGAGTGATGTTGCTTAGCAACAATGTCCCTAGGAACCTATGGGCCGAAGCCATCAATACGGCTTGCTATATAGGAAATCGTGTGTTCCTAAGGCCCGGTTCTAGAAACACCTCCTATGAGCTATGGAAGGGTAGAAAGCCAAATGTTAGCTACTTCCACACATTTGGAAGCAAATGCTACATTTTAAATGACCGTGATCAACTTGGCAAGTTTGATGCTAAGAGTGATGAGGGTATCTTTATTGGCTACGCCTTGAATAGTAAAGCCTATAGAGTTTTCAACTTGAAGACTCGAACCGTCATGGAATCATCAAATGTGGTCATTGATGATACTAGGCTCAAGTCTAATAACCATGAGGAGGAGGATGTTCTAGAGGATGACTCTCCTTTGGAGAGGGTTGTGGTGACTCCCAATGTTGGGACATCTAATGAAGTCACACAACCCATTACTAGAGTTCCTAACTTGGACTCTAATGAACCCGCTCCATGGGTTAGAAGACTCCATAACAAAGAGGATGTTATTAGAGATGTTAATGAGGGTGTTAGGACTAGGCGTCAAATAGCTAATCTAATTAGCTTTACATGCTACACCTCTCAAATAGAACCCAAAAAGGTTGATGAAGCCTTGAATGATGAATTTTGGGTTCTTGCCATGCAAGAAGAGCTAAACCAATTCGAAAGGAATGAGGTTTGGACTCTAGTTCCTAGGCCTAAGACCACTAATGTCATAGGCACTAAATGGATTTTTAGGAACAAATCCGATGAGGATGGCAACATAGTGCAGAACAAGGCTAGACTTGTAGCACAAGGGTACTCTCAAATTGAGGGTATCGACTTTGAGGAGACATTTGCTCCTGTTGCCTGCTTAGAGTCCATTAGGCTTCTCTTGTCCATCTCTTGTGTGCACAAGTTCAAATTGCACCAAATGGACGTCAAGAGTGCCTTCCTCAATGGTTTCTTGCAAGAGGAAGTGTTTGTTGAACAACCCAAGGGGTTTGTGGATGCACACCACCCCAACCATGTCTATCGCCTCAATAAGGCACTATATGGGTTGAAACAAGCACCGAGGGCTTGGTATGAGCGCCTCACTCAATTTCTTGTTGACAATGACTACACAAGAGGTAGTGTTGACAAGACACTATTCATCAAGAGAGATAATGATGAGCTTTTCATAGCTCAAATATATGTTGATGACATAGTGTTTGGCTCCACCAACAACACCAAGGTCCAACAATTTGTTGATGTCATGTCTCATGAATTTGAGATGAGCCTTGTTGGTGAGCTTAGTTACTTCCTAGGTTTGCAAATTCGGCAACTAGACAATGGGATTTTCATAACCCAAGCCAAATATGCCAAAAACCTAGTGAAGAAGTTTGGTTTAGAAAATGCCAAACATTGTGATACACCCATGAGTACCACTTTGAAGCTAAGCAAAGATGCTAGTGGTAAAAGTGTGGAACAAACGTTATATCGTGGCATGATAGGTAGCTTGTTTTATTTGACCGCAAGTAGGCCCGATATCTCCTTTAGTGTGGGTGTGTGTGCTAGGTACCAAGCGGATCCTAAGGAGTCCCATCTCTCTTCCGTTAAGAGAATCATTCGCTATGTGAATCGGACATCCAACTATGGGATTTGGTACTCTTTTGACACTAATGCTAGTCTTGTAGGCTTTAGTGATGCGGATTGGGCAGGAAATTGTGATGATAGGAAGAGCACATCGGGCGGTTGCTTCTTTCTAGGCAACAACTTGGTGTCTTGGTTTTGCAAGAAGCAAAACTCGATTTCCTTGTCCACGGCCGAGGCCGAGTACATAGCCGCGGGGAGTGGATGCACACAACTCCTATGGATGAAGCAAATGCTAGTAGACTACGGATTCAACCAAGGTACTCTCACTCTCTTTTGTGATAACATGAGTGCTATTAATATTTCCAAGAATCCGGTGCAACATTCTAGGACTAAGCATATTGACATCCGCCATCCGCCATCACTTCATTAGAGAGCTTGTTGAAAATAAATGCATAGTACTTGAACATGTAGGTACTAATGATCAACTTGCGGACCTATTTACTAAACCCTTAGATGCTACTCGATTTAAAACTCTTAGTAGATCTATTGGGGTATGTCTTGTGGAGTGATGTTCTATGATTGACCCCATATGGGGAACTCAAGCAAAGAGAGCTATTTTGCATTCTTGTATCTTGCAAAAAATTTGAAATATCTTATGCCTCTTCTTTTGATTGCTTGAGTAAGCTTGGTTGTACATATGTATATATGTTTTCAAATTCTATAAGTGTGAACCTTGCTTGTCTACAATCCATGTCATATTTATGTTCAAACATGCATTTTTGGACTAGGAGATTTACATAGGAAGTATGATGTGAATGACCTATAGTTATCTCCATGACATGATGATTCTTTAATAACATGCTAATGTCAAATGAAAAAGCATAAAATTCATATAACATGCTCACATGAAAAGCATGAATTGATGATTGCATATTCTTAAAAATGCAAAACTTGTGTGAAAGCTTATGAGACTCAAAATGAATAAAGGATCTTGTATCCGTTCTAAGGAATTTCTATTCCGAATGTCTCTCTTTCTTTATTGGTTGAACATGGCTACTATCATACGGATATCTTATCCGGAAAAATCAAAAAGGGTGCAAAGTTGCTCATGCCATGTTTCGCTTATAAAGTTGGATATCGTTGCTCTTATATTGAAATCAATAATCTCTATATCCTTGCTTTTCCCATGACATTGGTGAAATTGGTTTGAATTCTTATTAGAAACCTTTGTCATTTGCTTTGCCAAATACCATTGTATTTTGGACTTGAATGCTATGTGTCTTGTATGCAAAGCATGTTGGATTCACACATTTTATCAAAATAAATCTCCTTGTCTCTCTCAAATTAATTGAAGTGCATAAAGTGACTTATATGTATATGCATATCTTGCATGCTTCTATCTCTCGTTGCTATGAGTGACCCGATTGGGGACTACTCCTTTGCCTATATCATGACAAAAAGGGGGAGTAGGATATGGTAAGGGGAGGTGCAAAATATAGAAGTTAATTGTACACTTTGGGGAGAACATACATTGAGGGGGAGTAACCCGTTGAGGGGGAGCATTGCATTTATCATACATTGCATACATTTGGTAATGTTGTGCCTAAATTCTAAAAATGCAAATGCTTTGTATTGTTCTCATATGATTAATCTCACACTTTTCTTGTATTAGAAATGTTAGAAACTCTTTTCAGGGATTGATTATTCTACAAGAGGATTGAAGACTTCAAGTTGCATTAGCTTATCTCTTTGTAATGTAGAATATCATTATAGTCCCGTAGTTTCTATTTTTTTTGTGAGGAATCATTGTGAGTGATGGTTTTGTCACGAAATAGCCAAAGGGGGAGATTGTAAGGATTCCCGTTGTTTTTAATTGGCTTATTTCGTGATCAAACCATATGTGGGGGTTCTTTGTAAGGGTAGCCTAAGTATCGGTCTTATTGTTCGAAGCCCTTTGAAGACCTCGTGTTGATAAGCACCGAAGGTAAATTTCTATGTGCTTACTTTTCTTTGAAGAGATTAGTTGCACACACACACTTAACATTCATTGAATATGTGTGCATTCTCTTCATTTGTCACATTTCACACTTGCACTTATTTATTATATTTTGTTGTGTGTAATTGTGTCATGTTGTTGTGTAATTCGTTTCCCAATTACTTTCGGAAACGTCCGCGCATGCACGAGAATGTGCTTGGTTTAGCGCGAGGACCGCCTATGGAGAATGCCCTTGGCTTCTCCTTGGTTTTCACCTATCTAGGTGATCGGCGGCCTGGCCGCCGACTGAAACCGCCGTTTCAGTCCAGATTGGTCTGAAGCATTTCTGCGGTTAAGATCGGCGGTCACGACCGCCGTTCGAAACCGCCGTTCGAAACCGCCGTTCATACCTGGTTGATTTTGATCTCTCTGTTCTGTTTCGGCGGTTGGAATCGGCGGTCACGAAACCGCCGAATGAACCGCCGTTTTTGCTCTATTCTTCACGAGCTCAATTCGGCGGTCATGAAAGGCGGCCTGGCCGCCGAATGAAACCTCCGATTGGCGCGTTTCTTTGAAACTTACTTAAACGACCTCACTTTGGTTTGGCCCCCTATATATATGCCACTTTGACTTTAGGTCAATTAAGAGAGTTCATATTCAGAATTCATACTTAGGATATTTTTCAAAGAGAAGAAAAATTCCAAGAACTCCATTCTTGATTCTCAAACACTTTTTCATGATCATCAATCATCATCTAGCATCATCTTAGATCATCTAGCATGGAATCTTCATCATACTTTGCTTGGTAAGCTTTTCACTAATATCTTACATGTTTTGTGTTTCTCTTATCTAGCAATCTCAATTAATTACTTGTTTGTTATTTTGTATGCTTTAGATACAATATTGAGATGAGTATGATGTATGTTTGAGATTTTATATTGTGCTTGCATATTAGGTTTTGTGCTTAATATTGATTAGCTAAACTAATTGACATGTCATTTAGTTTTGATATCTAGGATTGTTCTTAATTGCATATTAATCATCTTAGACAAGCATATAGGGTTTCCCTTGCTCTATGTTGCATTTTGGATATTTACATATATTTAATTAGGGTTGTATTCTCTTCATAGAGAAAGTAAGTCTTGTGTGTAGCATCCGGGATTAGGTTGCTTAGAACGCAAGCAAATTGGACTAGGTTCACTCATACCGGGATTAGGTAGGTGTGTGATTACTTCCGGGATTAGGTTGTAATCGTTTGCACATTTAGTGGATTCGAGGTTCGAGTGTGGCTTACTTACATAGCCCGTGGTTTTTTCCCGTGAGGGTTTCCACGAAAAAACCAAGTGTTGTTTTAATTTCCGCACCATATTACACTTGCTTGTTTATATTATCTTGAGGGCATTTTCGTAATTTTGACTAACACGAAAAATTGGGTAAAAAGCGTAAAATCTATTCACCCCTCCTCTAGATAGTTTTATACACACCGTGCTATAATTTGTTTCACTGATCATAACCGCCGTTTTGGACCCGAGAGATATATTTCAATCAGGTCTCATTCGGCGGTTTCGAACGGCAGCCAGGCCGCCGAACGTAACCGCCGTTTCACCAAAAATGGTGAAACCAAGGAGAAGCCAAAGGCATCTCCACCGGTGATCATCGCGCAAAACAAACCACATCAACGTGCATGCACGGACGTTTCCGAACAACCTTCAGGAAACGAATTTCTCCACAGTAAAAGCTAATCATGCATGAAGTGCAAGTGTGGGTATTGAATGCATCCTAATGCCTATCATGTCATGGCATTATCATATAACAAGATGCAATCAATTCAACATGCAAGAAGAGATATTGAATAATTCAATAAAGCACAATGCACACAAAATATAAACACAACATTCAAGAATAAGAGTTATGCATGTTGTGTGTGTGTGCAACTATATCTCTTCAAGCCAAAGTAAGCACTAGATATACCTTTGGTGCTTGTCCTCTTGAGGTCTTGGAAAGGGTCTTTGATCTTCAACAAATCACCTAGACTACCCTTACAACCAAACCCCAACATGTGGTTTGCCCACGAAATAAGTCAATCAATTAAAGGGAATCCTTACAGGCCCCTCTGGCCGTGGGGCCCACGGCTCACCCACGGCTTGGGCCACACGTGGCCTCTTGGCCACTTTCGCCTTCACGCGCTCCCTCACGTTCTTCAGCCATATCTTGGGCATCCGAACTCCGATTTCGAATCCGTTTTCGGATTACGAACCGTGACTCCCTCACACACAACGATGACTACACAACTTTAAAAAATGGTTGAGAAATCATCTTGGAAAATGACGAGGAAGTTAACTCAACGAATGAGAACGAAAAGTAGCGTAGCTATATCGTTTAGACTCGAAATTAAATGAATGAGTAACCGAAACGACCGGAACTCAATAAGGAATAATAATAGAGCATATTCAAGTCCAAATACAAAAATATGGAAACATACAAACACAAAGACACACACATATGCTATTTCCTAGACATAGTCCTAGAACATGCAATAAGCAAAGTTTGTCAAGATAGTATAAATGCATGAGCATATATTATCAAGTATGTGAATGTGTTATATCAATGATGTTTAACCATGAAGGAACACACAAGGATGCCATGTGTGTGTGTGTGCCTAGCCTTGTAAGAGATATGAGGTCTTATATTACCTTTGATGATCAATGAAGCACATATCTCTTTGATGCCGGCTTCTTTCATGAATTATGGTCGAGACATTCTTCATCTTCTTAAATCTTCAATATATGAACCACTAAACATTATAAGATAAACACGTTTTGAAACAAATACGGTGTGTTCTAAATATGTTATCTAGAGGGGGGGTGAATAGATTTTAACTATTATTACCCAATTTTCACATGCAAGTCAATTTTACGAAAATGCCCCTACTAGTCAAAAATACAAGCAAGTGTAATATAGTGCGGAATTTAAATAACACTTGATGTATACGTGGAAACCCAACCACTGGGAAAAACCACGGGCTGTTTAGTGCGCCACACTCGTACTTTGAAATCCACTAATCGAAATGGAGTTTACAACCTATGTAGACCTCGTCTAACACTCCAGTCAATAACCCTCCACTTCTACCACTCGGGCCTTTAAAAGTGGCTCTAGTCCAATTGCTTGAGGCCTAAACAACCTTAGCCTCAAGACTTAATTCTCTAAGAAGAGATTATGCAACCTATGTGAATATGTATGAATATTCAAATAACAAACAAGGCTAGGTAACCTTAGATGCTTATCTAGGATGATGATATAATCAATTTAATCAACCCTAGATATCAATTGCTAAATGACATGTCAAATAGCTTAACTAATCAAGATTAAGCAAAAACCTAATCAGCTATCACAAAAACAACACTCAATTAATTCATCACAATTAATTCTCTATTCTTGTATTTATCATATGATCAACAACATACAAGTAAATTAAAAGAGAATATGCTTGATAGTAAAAATACTTAAAATAAGATGAAACTAATCAAAATCTTACCAAGCATATTGTGATGATGCCAATCCAATCATAGATGCTTTCTATGTAGACATAGAGGATGCAATATGAAATTTGATGCAAAAAGGATTTGATTTGAGTGTTTAAAGGTTGATTTGATTTTTTCTCAAAAATCTCTCTTGGAAGTTTAGGGTTCTAAGGTCTCAAAGAACTTGATCAGAGAATGAGAAAATAAGATATTTATAGACATCAAGAATTGGGCATGTGAAAAGACAATTTTGCCCCTGAAACGCACCGTTCGGCGGTTTCAATCGGCGGCCGGGCCGCCGATAACGACCGCCAAATTGAGCTCGTGAACAACAGAGCATCAACGGCGGTTTCATTCGGCGATTTCGTGACCGCCGATCCAACCGCCGAATTAGACCGAGAGATTAAAATCGATCAGGTATGAACAGCGGTTTTGAACGGCGGTCGTGACCACCGATCTTGACAGTATAATTGCTTCAGACCAATCTGGACTGAAATGGCGGTTTCATTCGGCGGCCAGGCCGTCGATCATAACCGCCGATCACCAACAATGGTGAAAACCAAGGAGAAGCCAAGGGCATTCTCCATAGGCGGTCTTCGCGCGAAACCAAGCACTCATTAGTGCAAGCGCGGACGTTTCCGAACAATGTCGGGAAACGAATTATAAAGCACATATACACACAACAAGATATATCAACCAAAGCGCTAGTGTGTAAAGTGACATGTGAAGAGTATGCACACAAATGCAAGTATGTTAAGTGTGTGTGTGCTTACTAAATCTCTTCAAAGAAAAATCAAGCACAAGAATTTATACTTTTGGCGTGCTTGTCCCTTGAGGTCTTGAAAGGGCCTTCGAGCTTCAACCTTAAACACTTAGACTACTCTTACATTCAAAACCCCAACATGTGGTTTGTCCACGAAATAAGCCAATCAAGATATGGGAATCCTTACACGTTTTGATATGGAATTTATGCCAACACAAACTATAAACCTAACAGAGCGGATGAACAGCGGTGCCACTGGTGATGTTTTTCACACCTGATGGTCCGCCCAAAAATCACTCTACGAACAACGGGTGAAGGGCGGCTCTCCAAACCCGAGAGCAACCGCCCCTAGGTCGCCTGGAATCCGCCGTACATAGAGTGGTCACGAAGAACATGTTCTTCACAATCCTAGGTGAACAGTTGTACACCCACCCTACGTACATCGGGTAAACAGCGGTCAAGGCAATTTTTATGTCAACTTTTCAAAACGTTGTCACTTCATTTTGACACTCTATAAATATGTCTCTTTCATTTCTAGGTCGACCAAGAGAGTTAAAAATCATATTTTTACTTAGCATATTTTTCCAAGAGAAAAATTTCACTAAAGAACTCACATTTGATTATTCAAACACTTTTCCATGATCATCAATCATCAATCATCAATCATCATCTTGTTGGGACCCCGGTTTACCAATCACGTAGCGGAAGGTTTTTTTAAAAATAATTTCATAAAGAAATATTGCGATTGATAAACCCTAGGATCTATTTTTTGGAACAGTAAAACAAAAGAATCGAAATCAAAAGATATAAACAAGAAGAGAAGAAACAATTTTCTTCATACCTACGTAGGAGGCTCCTTCACTTTAATACGATCTGCTCCTGATTTGAACCACTTGATCTTCCTCGCTATCTCCCGGAACTGGTAACATCGTGTGGGCGCGTCACGGTATTCAGGAACCTGTATGGAAGAAGAAGAGAAGAACACACAAAAACAACTCTTGTTGTTTGTATATCTTAGGTTAGGCCACACAAAAAGAAAGCTTTAAAATATATATATATATATATATATTTTTTTTTTTTTCTTCTTTGATTCTTGTTGGCCACCGCACCACTTTGTTTCTCTTCTCTCTTTTGTGTGTGTTTTTTAGGTATAACTTTTAGTTATCAAATATATCATATATATATTTTCAACTGAAAACCCTTTCTTTAATTATCCTTTTCAAATATATCTAATATATTAAAAAGGGATAATAAGTATTTTAAATTCAAACTTAAATTCAAATACTTAGATAATTGATTTAGTAAAAATAAAATAATCCTATTATTTTATCTTCACCTAAATCCAAATATCAACTAACACCCTCCATTTAATGATTAATCGCATAATTAAATAATCTAATTATTTAATTAATTTAATCATTAATATTTATTAATTAAATAATCTTATTATTCAATTAATTCCCAAATACATATACATGTCACTTTCGTAACACAATTAATCGGACAATCCAATTAATTAACCGTGACCCTTGTTACCTAAATTAATCGGGCTAGCAAGGGGACCTAATGTACCCACAGTATTTTGAGCTCCAATAATCCTTAGAAATAATTAATTAAACTCTTTAATTAATATTTCACGATTATTAACTTCGGTGTTATTCCACTAAAAACCCGAAGGTGCACTCTCTCAACTGTAGACGTTTTTACACAAACCAATAACTTTCGGTGTCCATCGATATAGCTATTACATATGGTATAATCCTTCACAAGTAGTTCGTAATTAGAGCTGGGTCATAATGTCCATTATGCCCCTCTAATTATATCTTTCCTTTAAGTACCATTGATTCTCTAATGAATAATAAATCCGACATTCCTTACGGAATTAGGAGAGCGCTCATATTGTTCAAGCCCCGAATCAACCCTTAAGGGAACTACCATTTACTTCTCGCAAGAAGGAGTGGATTCCACTATTGTGTACAAACCTTCCTAGCCACAAGCCAAACCGTGATCCCAACATACGAAGCATATTATCAGGAATGCAACTCCGACCTCACCCATGGTATATCAAAGACCACGATCTAATCTGAAGGAGTCGATAAGACACTCAGGATTAAGATCACCCACATATAGCCATCATTAGTTGATATATATGAATCTCATCGTTAAACGGATCTTAGAGACAGATTCATATAGATCATGGCCCAGTCCTATATGATCACATCATACAAGGTGCCTCCATTCTCATAAATTCATATGAATGATCCAGGATAGGATCACCGTACATTACGAAATAGACCGCAGCTGTAGGTTAACCACAAATAAAGTACCTAGCTTTATTTGCTATCTACGGACTCTTTAGATTGCTCGTTTCAAACTGCATCCATCTGTATCCATCTGTATTTGACACTCATATACTCAGTTCGAAATTACATCTGGCAATCTTGGATGTTAAGTGCACATGTTATATATATAAAGTATGACACAAAATGAATGAATGTACTACTTCTTTTATTTTTGTTCAAATCATATTTACAAATTACAAGCTTTAGGGCAAAAACCCCAACACAACTAGCATCATCCATGATCATCTAGATGTCATTTTGCATGGTTTCTTCAACACACTTTGCTTGGTAAGCTTTTCACTAATATCTTACATATTTTGTGTCTTTCTTAACAAGCAATCTCATATTGTCACTTGTATTTTATTCATAAATATTTTAGATGCAAGATTGAGATTAGTGTATTGATTGTTTGAGAGTTGTATTTTGATAGCTATATCATAGGATTGCCTAATCTATGTTTAGCTAAGCTTTATGACATGTCATTTAGTTCTTAATATCTGGGATTTTTTTTTTATTGCAAAATCATCATCTTAGATAAGCATATAGGGTTCGCTTGCTCTATGTTGCATTTTGGATATTCACATATTCACTTAGGGTGTTATTCTCTTGATTGAGAACTAAAGTCTTGTGTGTACCTTCCGGCATTAGGTTGCTTAGATCGCAAGCATTTGAACTAGGTTCACTCATACCGGGATTAGGTAGGTGTGTGATTACTTCCGGGATTAGGTTGTAATTTTATCACATTTAGTGGATTCGAGGTTCGTGTGTGGCTCACAAAATAGCCCGTGGTTTTTCCCGTGAGGGTTTCCACGTAAACATCAAGTGTTATTTACATTCCGCACCATATTACACTTGTATGTCTATTTGATTAGTTAGGGGCATTTTCGTAAAATTGACATGTATGCGAAAATTGGGTAATAATGATTAAAATCTATTCACACCCCCCCCCCCTCCCTCCCTCCCTCCCTCCCTCTAGATTAATATTTAACACACTGTGAGAACTTTCAATTGGTATCAGAGCAGGTTCCTAGATATACTTAGGTGATCCTTGCTTATTTTGGTGTGTTTTGCATTTTGTGTGATTTTTGATCATTCATACATTTGCATTCATTTCATTAATTCATAAACACTATGAGTGGAAACGGTGGAAATAGTGGTGGCAACGAGGGTGCTTCTAGCACAAGGCCTCCGCTTCTTACCAGGTTGAATTATGCCTCTTAGAAAGGCAAGATGGAGTCGTACATATGTCAAATCCATGACCGGGCTTGGATGGCGGTTGAAAACGACTACACATCACCCATGATGACTCCTACGGGTGGAGGAGAGGATGTGCTCAAGCCTAAGGCGCAATGGAACGCGCAAGAGTTTGAGGCATCAAAATGGAATAGGAAGGCGATGCACGCCATCCTATATGCAATGGATGAAAATCAATATAAATTGATTCAAAATACTAGGATAGCTAAAGAGGCATGGGACATCCTAGAGATTGCACATGAGGGAACTGAAGTGGTGAAGGACTCTAAGCTTCAAGTCCTCCAAACTCAATTCGAGATGCTTAAGATGAAAGAGAATGAGTGCTTCAACGATTTCGAGATCAAGCTGATGGACATAGTCAACCAAAGTCATCAACTTGGTAACCCTTACTCGGATAGGAGAATCAAGCAAATGATTATGAGATCTCTCCCCGATAAGTTTGAATCTAAGGTAACGGCTTTAGAAAAAAATAGTTGATATAAGGATATGAAGCTGAGTGAGGTTATTGGAAGACTTCTAGCTTATGAGTCTAGGAAGGGTCCTATCTCCACACCTCCTAAAAAGCAAAAAGGAATTGCTTTGAAAGCCTCCAAGGATGAAAAAGAGGCAAAGAATGACTCGGACAAAGACTTTGCATTATTTGTGAAGAGATTCAAGAAGGTTATGAAGTTCGGGAAAAAGGACTTTGGTTCCAAAGGTCAAAACTTCAAGAAAAAGGGTTCCTACAACAAGTTTGAGCCTAGGCAAGAGAACACCGAAAGGAAAGGGGTCCGATGTTATGAATGTGGTGGTATAGGTCATTTTGCCCTCGAATGTGCTAATCACAATGATAAGAAGAAAGGTAAAGTGATGGCCGCCACATGGAGTGGGAGTAGTGATGACTCCAATGAAGAAGATGAAACTTCGGATGATGAAATGGCTAACTTCATAGCTTTTGCCTCTTCTCACAAGAGCCAAGGTAGAAGTGAAGAAGAGGAAGAGAGTCAAGAGGAAAATGACTCAAGTGAAGATGACTCATCAACTCACTCCACAAATGGATATGTGGAGAGAAAGGTTCTTGTTGAACATTACGTGGAGTTCAAAAGCTTAGAGATGAAAACCACGAAAAAGATCAAGATGTTGAGAGAAGAGAATCTTGAGCTTTAATCTCATAATGACCACTTAAGTGAACAAGTGGAAAACTCCAAGAAGGTAGAAGATAAGCTAAGAAAGGATTTAGACTTATCTAGGAGGAATGAAGAAAGTCTAAAGAGGGAGCTTGAAGAAGTAAAAGAGTCTATGACTAGGATGACCTCTAGCACTCAAAAGCATAATCATTTGCTTAGTGTTGGAAAGAATCTGTGTGACAAAAAGGGTCTTGGGTATGAAGATGGCAAGAAGATCTCAACCTCTAACAAGACCGTGTTTGTCAAGAGTTTCGGGAACGAAGAAGCTTCATTGGTGCAAACTCCTAGGAAGAAGTTAGAACTAGGACAATGTTCAAATAATGCATAAGTGAAATTGGTGCCAAGAAGGCAACCTCAAGCTCAACCCACTTAGGTCCCTCAAGCCAGCATTCCTTAACAATTGGCTCACAAAGGAAAGAGACCAATCATGCAACCTCAAGCTAGGAAGCAAGCTAGACCGATTCAACAATGAAGATGGATTGAACCCACTCAACCACAAGGACATGGACAAGCTCCCATGCATGCACAAGGACAAGGTATGATTCCTCATTTTATTCCTACATGTCATTTTTGTGGATTTGATGGTCATATTAGACCAAATTGCTTTCGATATATTAAAATGTGTAGAACACGAAGCATGATTGAAAAGAGAAAGAAGAGAGCCAAGATGCATGTTCCTAGGAATGATAAAATTTATGTGCATGATCCTAGGATAACTAGAGCCCATGTACCAAACACCACTAAGAAAGCTAATATTGTTTCTAGGTGGATTGAAAGAATGAAAATGTTTGCCATGTTGCTCAAATAGCCTTGAAGGCAAATTCTTCTAATTTTTGGTATTTAGATAGTAGGTGCTCTAAGCACATGACAAGAAACAAGAGTTTCTTCGAGACTGTTGTTATGGAGGAAGGAGGATATGTCACTTTTGGTGATGGATCCAAAAATAAAGTTGTAGGGAAAGGAACCATTTCCGTTCCCGGATTACCTTCCTTATCTAATGCTTTGTTTGTTGATGGCTTGAAAGCCAATTTGATAAGCATTTCTCATTTTAGTGATGAAGGATATTCCGTCATGTTTAGTAAAAATGAATGCTATCCTAAAGCCCGATGGACAAACCTTGTTGAAAGGTATGAGATCCAGCGACAATTGTTATTGTCTTGAAGCTAGTATAGTCTCAAACAATGTGTCCATGGATGAGCAAATATTCAATAAAGAGTAATTTATTACTACGAATTCACATTCTCGCAAGCTAAACAAAGTAACCAGCTGCTGCTATACTCACCATCACATAAAACAATCATTTGATTCGTTCACCGTTGCGTGGAGACAAAACTAAAACTCTCAGCAACACTAAAGGCGAGCGGGATGGTCCCAAATCAAAGCAGGCTAAAGACGAATACGTCGCCATAGCTTGAGTAACATGTTATAGAAACCGACTGGTGATCGCCACCATTGGTCAAACATGATCTTAGAAAATGCATATAAAGCGACCAACCAAAAGCGTACGAAAATGTGCTCCAAGAAAAATGCTGGGGTCGAATGAGCTAGCGAGCAAAAAATAAATAAATAAATAAATAAAAAGAGCAAAAACGGGATGTCACAATAGTATGCTCGAAAAAACTTGGTGTATGGTCGGATACGTCTTGACAAACACTAAATACACCAAAAGCTTAGCAATGACAGCTGAACGATAAAAAGTGTTCGCTAAAAAGACAATTCAAGCAACACAATAAAATTTGGTGTATAGTCGGGCGCATCCCGACAAGCATCAAATTAAATCAGAAATCCAGTAACAATAAGCAAACATAAAGGAAAAACAGTGGACTAAGACATTCAACGAAAATCGGAGAAGTACAAGTAAAACCAAATGCAATAAACCAAAGGTAAAAGTTATAAATTATATAAATGTTGTTTACAGGTAAATACAAAAATAGAATACACATCTCAACTAGCCGCTGGGGGTCCTTCACTGTCTTCCTCGTCACCAATCTCATCCTCAGAAGGCCAAGCTATTTCCTCATCCCCTTCTGGCATAAAGGGCCCATAGTCCCGACCAGAGACAAGGCCTAAGTCAAGCTCGTCACCAAAACTGGTCAGACTACCCTTCATGCCAGAGTATTAAGTGTTGAACTCACGCTTAGTAGGGACTTCCAAATGCATTGGATGAGGCTCAGTCCTTGTGTATCGACAATAAGATTTCCATCTCTTGATTTGCTCATTGACAGAATCTACCGTCGAATCCATATGCATCTTAAGGGACTTGTCAAAATGATTTAAGGCCTTCTCATTCGAGTGGTCCTTCATCGCAAAGAACTTCCTCGATTGCCTCATGCCGCGTTCAAATTCACATAAAAGAAGCGCATCATAGGTAGGAGACCTCTTAAACCGATCCACTGCTTGGACTTCTAACTCAGCTTTCAAACCCCCGAAGATGGCATCCTTGGAGGACAACTAATTTTGCAGATCCAGCGACTCACGCTCAGCCTTCTCTTTAGCCTCTTTAGCCAACTTTTCTGCTTCAAAGCGTGCGGCGAGCGAGTCCTGACTCGCGGACAGTTATTGCTTCAACAAACGGATTTCCTCCTCAGCAACAGATAATTTTTCCTCAGCAGCCAATTGAGCAGACACGAACCCATCAGCAGACTCCCTTAACTGGGCTAGTTGTTGAGTATAAGATTCCTAAGCAGAGAGTTTCTCAGCCGACAGGACGGAGGCTTGTTCTCGCAGGCGTCTATTCTCCCTGGAAACTACATTCCCACGTTTATAGTTGTTCGCCATCTTAGACATCATCTAAAAAAAAAAAAAAAGTAAGTCAGGAAGTACACGTAAACGACGACATAACAAGTGTGCCGTAAAAGACTTACCAAAGAATGGCAGTTGAAGAAAAACTCCATCTTCCTGTTACATGACTTGCCCTTTACGTGCTCCCAACCATCACCAATGTAGACATCGTTATGGATCAAGTGTGAGCAAATTTCTGTGGCTGAGAAGTCCGAGAAAGAAACATAATCGGATCCTTCACTGGCCTCAGTTGAGTCCACAGAGGGAGCCTCACAGGTAGCACCTGAACCAGAAGCAAACGCAGATGCCCCCGGTTATTTTGATGGTCCTGGCTGACCAGCTGGTCTCGGCCGACCAACGGAAGAAGTATTCGGCTCACCTATAGCCGCCGGAGGAGAAACTGATCTAGGTGGGGCAGAAGCAGGAACATTCGATTCGTTGGCCCCCTTAGAAAATGGAGACACCGCAGTATTTGCTCCTTCAATGGGAACCTCAAGTATAACCTTTTGAGCTGGAGTGTCCTCGGCGAGTACAGGTTCACCAGCACCCTCCTCATCAGATGAAACCACATACTGAACGATCCTTGACGCCCATTTAGGGGGTCGAGTAGCGTGATTGGGGGTACCCTCGGCTGGGCGTTTTCCCTTTCCAGTTCTGGGATTCAAGTCACTCGCAGGATCGGGGGGAGTATCGGGAACATTTGCATTAAAAATAAGAATGTCACTACTCGCCCCTGAAGCACCCACTTTATCTTTGCCCTTACGACTAAAGGTACTCGCAGTAACCTCCTGATGCACGGGGAGTTGATCCGGCTCGATACCCCCCGCAAGACCATCACCAACATCTTCGCCATCAGAAGGATCACCACCATTTGGACTGGCGATCCCTTCCTTGGCCAAACCAGCGGCATGCCTCTTGCTGGCAGCTTCAGAATTCTTCACCGCCCGGGCTTGCAAATCATAAACTGTATCAAAGTCACACACTGCAAAAGACAACAAGATGTCATTAGCAAAATAAGCGAAAGAGTGGTGTCAAAAAGAAGCATGCGCAACTTACTGCTAGGAAGTCTAGCAGGTAAACGTGGAAAAATCCGCTGAGCAATATTTTCTCCTCATCCAAGAGAAATGATCGACCTCTCTCAGCCAAGGGGAGGACAGCTGCCACGGTGAGATGTGAGATCTCATCATCCAATAGATCAGGGATTGTCTTCGACCAAGAATCTGGATCGGTGAAATGTCTAGGAACCTTCCCCGCCGAAAGGCTACGGTGAGCGCTGGCGGGCATATCTTTGCCCCACGCTCTACTAACAAAGAACCAACTGTTCTTACACCTCTTGTTTGAGGTAGGAAAACCCCAAATAAAGCCCTTTTTTTTCTCATCGCTGGAAACCTCCACTTGCCCAGGGTTCGCTGCACCCTCAGGAATCCAATTTTCCACAGCTGAATAGAGAAGGAAATAAGTGCCACCATTGCCCGATTGCCTCAAAGTATAGAAATAACGAATCTCACGGGGAGTAGGGGGTCCATAGCCCTTAAGCTTCCACATCAAGCATAAACACATCAGAGTCCTATAGCTATTAGGGGCGAGTTGGGTAGGCATAATCTTGGCATCCACAAGAAATCTGGCAATAAAAGGCTGAAGAGGAAGGGTTACCCCACAACTAAGCATTGCACCATAGATGGCAACTGCATTTTGTGGAGGATTCCATGCCGCTCGATCATGGGGTAACATCAGATTCACACTGTCCGGGATATCAAAGCGACTTCTATACTTGCAAAGCTCCTGTTCGCCGACAATATTTACTTCGCAATTAAAAGAACTTGAGCGATCAAACGAGAACTGCAATCTATTCTATTGGTGATCCTCAACATCTAAGTCAATGATCGTCTGAGCATCCAGCACAGACACTCGAAGAGCTCTAGGAGCCCGTCGTTTGCTGCCACTAGGTTTGGAAGACCTCGTCATCTCCTGGGAATCACTGCCAAAGACGAGGGAGAAGAAATGTCAGGGATATAATTTTCCTGAGAAGAAGGAACATAAACGAAAATTGGGATAGGAGAATCCGGGCAAAAATTACGAATCAGTGATTCGATTCTGTCCACGGTACTTTTATCACCATGCTCCAAAGCTTGCATCATTCGATTAAAAAGAGAAGAACGAAGAGAAGGATCCATGGAAACTCACCGAAAAACCCTAGAAACGGAGGATGCACGAAGGATTTGGGGGTGCCAACAAGCAAGCACGGCCGAGTTCGTTGAACTATCTGATAATGGGGGACAAAGAGAAGGCTAGCGCAGACTTTTTGAGCGGAGAAGAAAGGCAAATGAAAGGCAACGAAGGAATTCATTTTTAAGAAAATGGAGGTATCAGTGAAGATGCAAAAAGATTAAGAAGAAGAAGAAGCGTTTCTACATTAAAAGGGGGAGTTTTTGAATTTCAAAAATTGAAAAAGGGGGTGTTGTTAAGATGAACGACGGTTATAGTAGGTAACCGCAATATCACCCATCAAATTGCAGACACGTGGCGCCTTATGTTAGGATTCTGCTCAATAGCAAGAGTGTAATGTTGTAATTAACAATCTTTTTCATATTAATAAAGTGATTTCTGGTTTAAAAAATCTTATAGCATTTATAGTTTAATATTATAATTGTCAAAGTAAATAATCATAAGACTATGAGAAAAGAAGAATTGTTCGTACATCTGGATATGTATGTGGTAGACACAATTCTTTAGTTAGTCTTGAATATTGTTCACAACTTAAGTTAAAGGTTGGGCACCTTTATCTTGTTAAAGTTGTAGAATTCTTTTGCTAGCATTTGAGTGGGATCAAATGAGATATGATGAGTCTAAAATCATCGGAGTGTCTTCGAGCAAAAGAATCTAGTGCATTGGGTGCATTGAACTGGATCACAATGAAATACTTTATCTATAACCGTCAGTAGATAAAAGTTTTTTCATTATCAGGACAATCGGAGAGTCTATCTTAATCCTGAGATAAATGATGGACTTATGGTTGCAAGTGGTATCATTTGAGTTATCAATGAGTACGATTATATCGCATAGTCTATCCTCGATAGTTTGGTGATATTCATTTGTTAATCGATAGAGAACTTCATTTATAGATATGGACATCGTGGCTCCATTTATTAAATGAGAGTATAATATCATCGTATAGATGTTTTGAGGTAATTGGATATTAAATCTCAACGTTGAGTTTTCGATAGTGTCTATTGAAAACATGGCTTCTGGACAAGTCAAAATATCCAAGTTCAAAACATGGTCATATGAGTAAATATGGTAACTTGGAGAGTTATAGGCAGTCTATGAACTCTTGGCGATTACTGATATTAATCACGAGGATACACTATTTCCAACTTGATTGTCTAGGGTATGAATGAGGAACATCTTCCTTTTCTATCTTTATTTAAGAGTTCAATTTTAGCTCTTTAGTGGAATGAGTTAAAATTAATGGATCGGACCTAAGTGAATCATTTGTTGATTGTGATTGAAGCTTAAATTTAGATAGCCCGCCAAGATCCCCAATCCACACGGACTTGCATGGATCACTTGATATATTCTACCGGACCAATTTATGGGTCCATTTAGAATTGCATTTAATATATTAAGAATATAATTTGCACATTATTTATTTAATGGGCTGCACAATTGTATTAATATATTAATGAAAGACATGTGGGCTTGTTTCTTTTAGTAAGAATGGGTCTGGTTCACATGTGGGCTTTTTATTTAAAGTCCAATGGATTAAATGAAATAAGAAAATAATATATGGCCCATTTATTTTAAGTGGGGTGGCAAAGGTGAATAAATTAACCTAATATATTATTTTGTTTCATTGTTTAATTAAATAAGAATTAATTAATTAATTAATTAATTGTTTAATTAAGAAACAAATCTTTTTCTGATAAGGAAATATATTTCCTAAAGCTATACTATTGGTAGTAGTATACTAAAAATAAAAGACTTGTTTGATAAGAAAATAAATAATTAATTTTATTTATTTAATCAAATAAGAAGTTTTTTTATTTAGTCAAATAAAAGAATAAAAGATCTATGAGTTGGATTAGGGTTTGAAGTCTTAAACTAGATGGAAATTAGGGTGCAACACAAACCCTTTTTGGCTTGTGTTTTGCGGCAACCCTAGTCCCTTTTAGAGAAGGATTTTCGGCAACCCTAAAAGAAAAGAGGAAGCAAATTTCGGCCACCTATATATCCACACTTATAGAATTCGGCCACTTGGTTATTGATTGATACAATTTTCTTCTTCTTCTCAATTCATAGAAAGGTTTTTATTCTACTAAAACATAAAAGAGTGAATAGATTATTCTTTGATGGTACACTAATTGCTTGTTCATCAATAAGCTTGTGTGTACAACATCGATTGAGGTTCACGCGAGTTTCGATCATAAGAATGAGAACTCAAAAGTGACCGGAATAATCTTAGTCTTCTTTTGATTGTTTTTGTGACTAACAAAGAAAAAGAAAAGTTTGTTTGTTCATTCTCAGGTTTGCAATTCAAAGAAAAGGGAGACCACGCTCCTAGGTGATCCGCGTTCGTGCTAGGATTGAAGATCTTGCGGATTACCATAGACGTAAGTAAATCGGATCACGCGACAAAAGGTATTCTTCTTTTGTTAGATAATATATATGTTTAATTGATTAAAGGGTTTAAGGTTCATAAAAAGGAAAAATTTTAAAAGTTACTAAATCTATTTTTAGTCTCGCTTCCGCTGCGTGTACTACGGTATTTTTCCCTACAATTGGTATCAGAGCCTAGGTTGAACCCTTTTAATTAATTAACGTATATATACGTGGATCTATTTCTTTTTATTGTGATTATGCATGTTTAGAAAGAGATGGCACTCTAGGTATTCGCATATATAATTACATGTGATGTATGGATTTATATATGTTTTATGTGGATTGTTGTTGCTCGATTTTGGTCCTAGATTTTCAATGTAATTTTTGTTTCGGAATTGTAACAAGAAGGGTGGTCTATCATCGCCATAATTCCTTCTTGGTAGTTGCTAGGTTTTATTTTATTTTTTTTAAATAAGTGCAGTATTTTTATGACTACTGCAGTTTTTTATTTAATTTTTTATGTGCAGTTTTTTATTTGTAAAAGTACTGCAGTGAATAAAAAATAAATAAATAATACTGCAGTATTTTATTATTTATACTGCCGTAATGTTTTGGGGTATTGAAGATTCGAAGATACGAAGAAAAAGGAAGCAACCGGAACCAAGTACAAGCACCGTGCGCACCCTAGGAGTGGATTGGGCTGCGCATGGCAAGCCCAAACTTTGTGGGCTGCGCACGGCAGCCCTGGGAGGTTTCATGGGCTGCGCACAGCAGCCCCTTTGTGGGGTTGTGGTGTGTGTCGCCCATGGGTGGAGGCCGAAGGATGAGCGTATGGTTGATGGGCCACTTGAAGATCTTGTATTCCTAAAACAAATTGTAATTTACTTGTTTTTCTAGGATGGGCCAAAATTGTTGCTATTTAATTTATGCTTAAATATTACAATATTTGTTATTGTATGATAACATGACATATAGAATAGGAGTGCCACTCATATATCTCTTTTGGTATGAACATGCATTGAATGATTTAGGTATCTAAATTGGCATCTAGATAACTTGGTAAATCATTATATGGGATTTAATCACACGCCTTAAATAATTGAGTGGGAGAAGGTGTTTTTGTAACACCTATGGCCTCCAAGGTTAGTTGAGCTTTATTATTTATTGGTAATCCCCCCAAGGGGCGTCCATGAATGGAATTTAGCAATATACATCCTTACAAGGATAGACTAGACAATGGACTCAAACGAGATCTATTCCCCAAGGAGGGATTTTCGTAAGAGAAAATTGAGGGTCGATATCTTGGTAACACACTCAATGTAATTTTATTGATATCCTCCCAAGAGTTCTTGTCAGTAAAATTGCAAGGCTAAAATTGAAAACGTTGGTTGTTATGTTAACAATTAGGTGGGACCTAGTCTAACTAGTAAATGGTGCGAACTCCCAAAGGAGGTGTAACATTTATGGGTGTTGGATCACCGTTGAATTTTTATGATTGAGTTATTTATTTAATTCAAGGTAAATATTTAAAAGTGCTTTATCATGATTATTTACTTATATATGTTTTGTTTTATTCAGAAATCATGACCCCATCACTTATGAACATCTTAAAAAATAATACTTTAACCGGAGATAATTATGTCACATGGAAAAGGAAAATTGGGTTGTTGCTGCAAGCTGAAAAACATAAGTTTATTCTGTCTACTCCTAAACCACCTGCTCCTACTTATGAATCTCAGATTCATATGGTTGGTAAAGTTGCTACTGTTAAGACCCGTCAAAAGGTTAAGGAACAACAGAAGAAAAAGCAACTTGGGCCTACCAAGATGGAGACCAAGAAAGTAACCAAGATCAAAGGGAAATGCTTCCTTTGTGGTGAAAAGGGACATTGGAAAAGAAATTGCCCAAAGTCCCAGAACAAGAAGAAACAAGGTAATATTAATTATCTTGAAACATGTTTTCTGGCAGATTCTACAAATTCTTGGATCATAGACTCTGGAGCCACAAATCATGTTTGCTATTCCTTGCAGGGGTTCCAAGAAAGGAGAAAGTTGAATAAGAATGAAATCAACTTGCGTTTGGGCAACAGAACGCTAGTGTCTGCAAGTGCAGTGGGAGATATTAGAGTTAATCTAGATTCTTTTAGGCATTTAGATTTGATAGACGTTTATTATGTACCTCAATTCAAGAGAAATTTAATTTCAGTTTCTTGTTTGAATAAATTTGGATATTCAGTTACTTTTAATAAAGATTTTATTATTAGTAAGAATAACAAATTTATTTGTAAAGGTACATTGGAAAACGGCTTATTCTTTTTGCATAAAAATATCTCTCACTCGTTAGACACAGAATTAACGGAACCTAATCATAAAAGAGTAAAATTATCAATAGATGAAACCTACCTTTGGCATTTACGCCTAGGTCATATTAACCTTAATAGGATTAAAAGATTGGTATGTGACGGACCTTTAAGTGACTTAAAGGTTGATGATCTACCAACTTGTGAATCTTGTTTGGAAGGTAAAATGACCAAAAGATCGTTCTCTACCAAAGGTGCAAGAGCCACTGAATGTTTAGGATTGATACACACTGATGTATGTGGACCTATGAGCATTCAAGCTAGAGGTGGATATGAGTACTTCATCACCTTCACAGATGATTACTCGAGATTTGGTTACGTGTATCTCATGCGACATAAGTCGGATGCTTTTGACATGTTCAAAGCATTCAAAGCTGAAGTGGAAAATCAGCTTGAGAAACACATAAAAATCTTGAGATCTGATCGTGGTAGAGAATATCTATCTGGTGAGTTTCAGCAATATCTTATTGATAATAGGATAGTTTCTCAGTTTTCTGCACCAGGAACACCTTAACAGAATGGGGTAGCAGAAAGGAGAAATAGAACTCTTTTGGATATGGTTAGGTCTATGTTGAGTTATTCAACACTTCCTATTTCTTTTTGGGGATATGCTTTACAAACTGCTATATACATTCTAAACGATGTACCATCTAAGTCAGTTCCTCAAACACCGCATGAGTTGTGGACTGGGCGCAAGCCTAGTTTACAACACTTAAGGATATTTGGTTGTCCTGCGCATGTGTTAAAAGGAAAGACAGAAAAGATGGAGTCCCGTTCAGAAACATGTATATTTGTAGGGTATCCAAAAGAAACTAAAGGATATTATTTCTATAGTCCTTCAGATCTTAACGTATTTGTTTCGACAAATGCTAAATTTCTGGAAAAGAACTATATGAACGATTTTGTACCTAGAAGTAGAATTGTCCTGAATGAGATGTCAGAAGATATAATTCCACGAGAGGTTATACAACCTAACCCAATTGTAAGTTCCGATCCAACACAAGATCAACAACCTACCATTCCTCGTCGTAGTGGGAGGGTTAGAACACAACTCGAAAGATACATCGGTCTGGGAGAATCAGTGGAGAATCTCCCGGACGACGATGATCCCTACACGTACAAGGAAGCTATGGAGGATGTTGATAGTCGCCATTGGCAAAAGGCAATGCAATCTGAGATTGAATCTATGTTCGATAACAAAGTCTGGTCCCTTGTAGACTTGCCTAAAGGGATAAAATCCATTGGGTGCAAGTGGGTATACAAGAGGAAAAAAGGTATGGATGGTAAGGTGGAAACCTTTAAAGCTAGATAGGTAGCTAAAGGGTATACACAGAAAGAAGGTATCGATTACGAGGAAACCTTCTCTCCTGTGGCCATGCTTAAATCCATTAGGATACTCTTATCCATTGCAGCATCTTTAGATCTAGAGATTTGGCAAATGGACGTCAAGATAGCTTTCCTTAATGGAAGTCTTGACGAAAGCATCTACATGATGCAACCAGAGGGATTCATTGAAAAGAGCCAAATGGAAAAGGTATGCAAGTTGCAGAAATCCATATATGGATTAAAGCAAGCATCCAGATCCTGGAACATAAGGTTCGATCAAGCTGTCAAAGGTTATGGATTTATTCAGAATCCTGACGAACCTTGTGTATACAAAATGATTAAGGGCGACAAGTTGGTTTTCCTGATTCTTTATGTTGATGATATACTACTCATTGGAAACGATGTAGGTGTATTGACATCAGTAAAAGAATGGTTAGCAAAACAATTTGATATGAAGGAATTAGGAGAAGCAAGTTTTATTCTAGGTATCCAAGTAATAAGGGATAGAAAGAATAAAACGATTGCATTATCCCAAGCTTCATACATAGACAAGATCTTGTCTAGGTTTTCCATGCAGGATTCCAAGAAAGGTATGTTACCTTTCAGACATGGAATCAAGCTTTCTAAGGAACAAGTTCCTAAGAATGAGCATGAAGAGCAATTCATGAGTAGAGTTCCATATGCCTCGGCAGTTGGAAGTCTCATGTATGCAATGCTCTGTACTAGACCAGATATTTGTTTTGCTATTGGCATAGTTAGTAGGTTTCAATCGAAACCTGGTCCTGATCACTGGACGGCAGTCAAGCATATTTTTAAGTATCTCAAGAGAACGAGAGAAAATATGCTTGTATACTCTGGAGGGGATTTGATTCCCGTTAGGTATACAGATTCTGACTTTAGAAAATCCATATCAAGGGCTGTGTTTACTATTGAAGGAGGAGCAGTCATATGGAGGAGTATCAAGCAATCTTTTATTGCTGATTCCACCATGGAAGCTGAGTATGTTGCTGCATGCGAGGCTGCCAAAGAGGCTGTTTGGCTCCGCCAATTCTTGATTGACTTGGAAGTGGTTCCTAGTGCGAATAAGCAGATCACTATCTACTGTGACAACAGTGGAGCAGTGGCTAATTCGAAAGAACCAAGAAGTCACAAGAGAGGTAAACACATTGAAAGAAAGTATCATCTTTTAAGGGAGATTGTTCAAAGAGGTGACGTGACGATTACCAAAATCGCGTCAGCAGAAAATCTAACAGACCCCTTCACAAAGGCTCTACCTCAGAAAAGTTTCGATGGGCATCTAGAGAACATGAGCTTAAGAGATATGACACATTTGCTATAGTGCAAGTGGGAGATTGTTAGGATTATGCTCAATAGCAAGAGTGTAATGTTGTAATTAACAATCTTTTTCATATTAATAAAGTGATTTCTGGTTTAACAAATCTTATAGCATTTATAGTTTAATATTATAATTGTCAAAGTAAATAATCATAAGGTCTAAAGACTATGAGAAAAGAAGAATTGTTCGTACATCTGGATATGTATGTGGTAGACACAATTCTTTAGTTAGTCTTGAATATTGTTCACAACTTAAGTTAAAGGTTGGGCACCTTTATCTTGTTAAAGTTGTAGATGGACCCATAAATTGGTCCGGTAGACTATATCAAGTTATCCATACAAGTCCGTATGGATTGGGGATCTTGGCAGGCTATCTAAATTTAAGCTTCAATAGACATAACCTAATCACAATCAACAAATGATTCACTTAGGTCCGATCCATTAATTTTAACTCATTCCACTAAAAAGCTAAAATTAAACTCTTAAATAAAGATAGAATAAGAAGATGTTCCTCATTCATACCCTAGACAATCATATTGGAGATAGTGTATCCTTGTGATTAATATTAATAATCGCCAAGAGTTCATAGACCGCCTATAACTCTCCAAGTTACCATATTTACACATATGACCACGTTTTGAACTTGGATACTTTGACTTGTCCAAAAGCCATGTTTTCAATAGTCGCTATCGAAAACTCAACGTTGAGATTTAATATCCAATTACCTCAAAACATCCATATGATGATATTATACTCTCATTTAATAAATGGAGCCACGATGTCCATATCTATAAATGAAGTCCTCTATCGATTAACAAATGAATATCACCAAACTATCAAGGATAGACTATGCTATATAATCGTACTCATTGATAACTCAACTGATACTACTTGCAACCATAAATCCATCATTTATCTCAGGATTAAGATAGACTCTCTGATTGTCTTGATAATGAAAAGACTATTATCTATTGACGGTTCTAGATAAAGTTTTTCATTGTGATCCAGTTCAATGCACCCAGTGCACTAGATTCTTTTACTCGAAGACCCTCCGATGATTTTAGACTCATCATAACTCATTTGATCCCACTCAAATGCTAGCAAAAGAATTCTACAACTTTAACAAGGTAAAGGTGCCCAACCTTTAACTTAAGTTATGAACATTATTCAAGACTAACTAAAGAATTGTGTCTTCCTCATACATATCCAGATGTACGAACAATTCTTCTTTTCTCATAGTCTTTAGACCTTATGATTATTTACTTTGACAATTATAATTGAAAAGAAATACAGTGTGTTCTAAATATGTTATCTAGAGGGGGGGTGAATAGATTTTAACTATTATTACCCAATTTTCTCATGCAAGTCAATTTTACGAAAATGCCCTTACTAGTCAAAAATACAAGCAAGTGTAATATAGTGCGGAATTTAAATAACACTTGATGTATACGTGGAAACCCAACCACTGGGAAAAACCACGGGCTGTATAGTGGGCCACACTCGGAACTCGAAATCACTAATTGAAATGAAGTTTACAACCTATGTAGATCTCGTCTAACACTCCGGTCTGTAACCCCTTACTTCTACCCAGCGGGCCTTTATTAGCATCCCTATTCCAATTTGCTTGAGGCCTAAGCACTCTTAGCCTCAAGACTTACTTCTCAATGAAGAGAAACAACCTAAGTGAATATGTATGAATATTCAAAATGCAAATTAGAGCTAGGTTACTCTATATGCTTATCTAGGATAGTGATTTTGCAATTAAAACAATCCTAGATATAAATGGCTAGATGACATGTCAAATAGCTTAGCTAATCAAGATTAATTAAAAACCTAATTAGCTATCACAATCAACACTCAATCATTTTCATCACAAATAATCTCTAACTTGTATCTAGCATATAATCAAAAGCATACAAGTAATTAAAGAGATGTATTAATATGAAAAACACTAAAGTAATATGAAATTAGTTAAGAACATACCAAATAAGATGTGATGATTCAAAACCATGCATGGATCAATTCTATGAAGGCATAGAAGATCAAATATAAAATTTGATGCAAAAGGGATTTGATTTGAGTGTTTAAAGTTGAGTTCTTGATTTGATTTTTTCTCAAAAATCTCTCTTGAAAGTTTATGGTTCTAAGGTCTCAAAGAACTTAATCAGAGAATGAGAAAATAAGATATTTATAGACATCAAGAATTGGGCATGTGAAAAGACAATTTTGCCCCTGAAACGCACCGTTCGGCGGTTTCAATCGGCGGCCAGGCCACCGATTACGACCGTCGAATTGAGCCCGTGAAGAACAGAGCATCAACGGCGGTTTCATTCGGCGGTTTCGTGACCGCCGATCCAACCGCCGAATTAGACCGAGAGATTAAAATCGATCAGGTATGAACGGCGGTTTCGAACGGCGGTCGTGACCGCCAATCTTGACCGCATAATTGCTTCAGACCAATCTGGACTAAAACGGCGGTTTCATTCGGCGGCCAGGCCGCCGATAATAACCGCCGATCACCAACAATGGTGAAAACCAAGGAGAAACCAAGGGCATTCTCCATAGGCGGTCTTCGCGCAAAACCAAGCACTCATTAGTGCAAGCACGGACGTTTCCGAACAATGTCGAGAAATGAATTATAAAGCACATATACACACAAGAAGATATATCAACCAAAGTGCTAGTGTGTAAAGTGACATGTGAAGAGTATGCACATAAAAATAAGCAAATATTCAATCATAGCAAGAAGGCTAAGTGTGTGTGTGCTGCTAATTCTCTTCAAAGAAAACCAAGCACAAGAGATTATACCTTTGGCGTGCTTGTATCTTGAGGTCATGGAAGGGCCTTTGATCTTCAACATTAAACACTTAGACTACCCTTACATTCAAAACCCCAACATGTGGTTTGACCACGAAATAAGCCAATCAACAAAACGAGAATCCTTACAATCTCCCCTTTTGGCTATTTCGTGACAAAACTACCACTCACATTGATTCCTCACAACAAAATAAACCTATGGGTCAATGAAGATTTTCTACAATACAAAGAGATATATAAAAATAAAACTTGAAGTCTTCAATCTCTTGTAGAACAATCATTCCCTGAAACAAGGTTTCTAAACTTTCCAAAACAAGAAAAGGTGAGATGAATCAAGTGAGATTAAAACAAGCATTTGCATATATATAAAAAAAAATCAAGCACAACATCATGCAATGTTTGTGTATGCAATGCTACCCCTCAAAGGGTTACTCCCCTCAATATATATTCTCCCCAATGTGCACAATTGCTACAACAATTTGCACCTCCCCTTACCACATCCTACTCCCCCTTTTTGTCATGATATAGGCAAAGGAGTAGTCCCCACCCGGGTCACTTATGGCAAAGAGAGATAGTAGCATACTAGTATATGCATAATCAATATAAGTCACTTTATGCAATCTCAATTAATCGAAGAGAAACGAGGAGATTTATTAATAAAAATGTATGAAACAAAATGCTTTGCATACAAGACATATAGCATTCAAGTCCAAAATACCATGGTATTTGGCAAAGCAAATGACAAAGGTTTCTAATAGGAATTCAAACCAATTTCACCATTGTCATGAGAGAAGCAAGGATATAGAAATTTCATTGATTTCAATTTAAGAACAACTATATCTAACTTTATAAGCTAAACATGTCATGAGCAACTTTGCACCATATTTGATTTTTCCAGGAATGAAACCCGTATGATAGTAGACATGATCAACAAATAAAGAAAGAGAGACAATTTGGAATGTAAATTCCTTTGAACGGATACAAGATCCTTTATTCATTTTGAGTCTCATAAGCTTTTTCACACAAGTTTTGCATTTAAATTGCAATCATCAATTCATGTTTTTTCAAATGAGCATGTCATATGAATTTCATGCTTTTCATATGTCATTAGCATGTTATAAAAGAATCATCATGTCATGGAGATAACTAGAGGTCATTCATATCATACTTCCTATGAAAATCTCCTAGTCCAAAATGCATGTTTGAACATAAATATGACATGGATTGTAAACAAGCAAGATTCACACTTATTGAATTGAAAATATATATACATATGTGCAACCAAGCTTACTCAAGCAATTAAAAGAAGAGGCATGAGGTCTTATGGACCTACCAAGTCCATTGGACTTAGTTGAACCTATTTGAGACTTGTTAGTCTCGTAGCAAGCGGGTTCATTTTTCCTTATCCACATAGATATGACATTTTTCTTCCTAGTGGACAAAGGTTGCATGTCATTCACTAACCTAGGATTATTGACAAAGGATTTCCTAGGCTCATGCAAGTGGGCTTTTCTTAGCCTCTTTTTCTCTATCATGCTATTAATCCTACAATGCTTAATGTACTTAAAGCACTTAGGCCTAATATGCCCATAAACACCACAATAATGACAAGTTGGTACAAAGTAAAAATTCATACCATATCTGTGTGAAGTCATTGGAAACTCATCATGCATTTGATGTCTCCTTTGGTGTTGAGCCGGTTCATTTCTTCTATGTGGTTGAACCAGAATGGGTTGCCTCCTTGGATGAGGTAGCATGTTTTGCCTCTTTTCATGGTGAGTCATTTGTTGAGGAGAGTTGACTCGAGAGGCTCTAATCCGTTGAGCTTGGGGTTGTCTTGCTTTCACCACCTTCACTTGTGCATTTTTCGAACATTGTCCTAGTTCTAACTTCTTCCTAGGAGTTTGCACCGGTGACGCTTCTATCTTACCCAAACTCTTCACAAAGATGGTCTTCTTAGGAATAGAGCAATCCTTGCTCACTTCGAATCCAAGACCTCTTTTGTCACGAGGGCTTTTTCCTACACCAAGTATGTTGTCAAGCTTCTTGGTGCTTGTGGTCATTCTAGTCAATGACTCTTTGGCTTCAACAAGCTCTCTCTTCAAACCCTCTTCATTCCTCTTAGACAAAGCTAGCTCATCTTTTAGCTTGTCTTCTTCCACCATGGATCTTACCACTTCATCATTCAAGTGATCAACTTGTGTTGAAAGCCTAAGTAGTTCTTTCTTTAACCTTTGTGAAAAGAATTCGGTGTGTTCTAAATATGTTATCTAGAGGGGGGGTGAATAGATTTTAACAATTATTACCCAAATTTCGCATGCAAGTCAATTTTATGAAAATACCCCTACTAGTCAAAAATACATACAAGTGTAATATAGTGCGGAATTTAACTAACACTTGATGTATACGTGGAAACCCAACCACTGGGAAAAACCACGGGCTGTTTAGTGCGCCACACTCGGAACTCGAAATCACTAATTGAAATGAAGTTTACAACCTATGTAGACCTCGTCTAACACTCCGGTCTGTAACCCCTCTGATGAGAATCAAGAAGCTTCACCAACGGATCCATTTTATGTTCCAGTTGGGCCAGTTACAAGGGGCCAAGATGATCAAAGAAGCATTTAATGATTGGCTGACTCTAAGTTGCTGAAGTCCAAGTTCGGCCCACATGAAGACCAAATCCGGGCTGAACTTCGTGGGCCTCTACATAAAGCATTTGAAGTCGGATCGTCTATTATAATATGTTTTCGGAAAGCCCAAGACGAGCCCTAAAGATGTTATGAAGACTCCGTCCTACATAACAGATCACAACATTCCCAAATTCGGCCATCTATCTTGTTGCGTGAAGACTTGAGCTGTATGAGAGCTGGACGCCGGGCTGAACTTCGTGGGCCTCTACAGAGAGCATCTGATATCGGATTGTCTATTATAATATGTTTTCGGAAAGCCCAAGACAAGCCCTACAGATGTTATGAAGACTCCGTCATCGATAATAGATCACAACAGGCCCAAATTCGGCCATCTAGTTTGTTGCGCGAAGACTTGAGCTGAGGAGTCCGAATTTCAGTTTTCCTTATTGGTTTCTAAAGAATAAAGAGTTGATTTGTTTCCCAAATTAAGTGGCTGATTTGTTTCCATCTTTTAGCCTTCCAAATAGGGAGCAAGTCAATTAGTTGCTTGTTTTAGTTTATTTTCTTTCCCGTTTGTAAGGCATTAATTGCCAAATATTTATTTCCTTTTTGGTTTTAGGGTTTCAGTATTTAAGGGTCCTTTTGATGTATTTTTCGAAAGACTTTGATTTGAATACAAATTGAGAGAATTTTCTCTATTGTTCTTTGAGAACTAATTGGAACTTATCAGATTTCTCTGTGGCGTTCCTCCTTGACTTATCAATCGAGTATTCCATCCTTGATTGTGGCGTCCTCCTTCATACCAAGGTTCACATCTCATTATAGGTGTTGGGTCGCGGTTTCCATCCGAACCAGAGGTTAAAACGATCCTAGGCATCAATCTTGATACAATCGACGAGGTTCGTATCATTTGGTATCAGAGCTTCGGTTTCTAACATCAGGTTTTATCTATCTTAGTTCTTCTTCTTCTTTGATTTTGTTGATCAAAAAAAAAAAAAAAATTTAGACTTTGCTGAATTTCGTTTTGATCAAGTCAGAAAAAAAAAGTTTGCTCAGGTCCGGTTCAAAAAAAAAAAAAAGTTTTTTTTTTCAGATCCGTTACAAAAAAAAAAAAAAAAAATGTTTGACGATGTACAACGTGACAATGTTTTTTACATCCGATGCCATGTTAATGATAAAGTATGTAGCATGATTATTGATGGGGGGAGTTGTACTAATATGGCTAGCACTAGTTTGGTGGAAAAACTGAATTTGGCCACTTTGAAGCACCCAAAACCTTATAATCTACAATGGTTGAATGATAGCGGAGAGATAAAGGTGACTAAACAGGTGTTGGTATCTTTTTCCTTTAGGAATTACAAAGATGAAGTCTTGTGTGATGTGGTCCCAATGCATGCGACCCATATCCTTTTGGGGCGACCATGGCAGTTTGATAGGCGTGTAACTCATGATGGTTATACAAATAGATACTCCTTTGTACTCAATAAAAAGCGAATCACTCTTGTACCCTTAACCCCAATACAAGTGTATGAAGATCAAGTGAGGTTGAATAAAGAGAAAGATGTAAAAAAAGAAAGAGAGATTGAAACAACAAAAAGAGAAAAAAGGAGTGAAAAAGAAATAGAAATTTTTGCTAGTGAGAAAAAAAAGAGTGAAAAAAAGCTAGAAATTTTCGCTAGTGAGGAAAAAGAGAGTGAAAAAGAAACAGAAGTTCTTACTAGTGTGGAAAAAAATGAGAGAATACAAATGAACTTCTATGCAAAAAAGAGTGAGACCAAAAAGGCCTTGTTTTCAAATCAGCCAACTTTTTGTCCTAGTGTTCTTGTTTCTCTTTGGCAGGAATTTGATGAAGTGTCGAAGGCTATCAACAATATTTTGGTGAAGATTCGAGGACGAATCCTTTTGAAGAGAGGGGGAATGATGAGAATCAAGAAGCTTCACCAACGGATCCATTTTATGTTCCAGTTGGGCCAGTTACAAGGGGCCAAGATGATCAAAGAAGCATTTAATGATTGGCTGATTCTAAGTTGCTGAAGTCCAAGTACGGCCCACATGAAGACCAAATCCGGGCTGAACTTCGTGGGCCTCTATAGAAAGCATTTGAAGTCGGATCGTCTATTATAATATGTTTTCGGAAAGCCCAAGACGAGCCCTAAAGATGTTATGAAGACTCCGTCCTACATAACAGATCACAACATTCCCAAATTCGGCCATCTATCTTGTTGCGTGAAGACTTGAGCTGTATGAGAGCTGGACGCCGGGCTGAACTTCGTGGGCCTCTACAGAGAGCATCTGATATCGGATTGTCTATTATAATATGTTTTCGGAAAGCCCAAGACAATCCCTACAGATGTTATGAAGACTCCGTTATCGATAATAGATCACAACAGGCCCAAATTCGGCCATCTAGTTTGTTGCGCGAAGACTTGAGCTGAGGAGTCCGAATTTCAGTTTTCCTTATTGGTTTCTAAAGAATAAAGAGTTGATTTGTTTCCCAAATTAAGTGGCTGATTTGTTTCCATCTTTTAGCCTTCCAAATAGGGAGCAAGTCAATTAGTTGCTTGTTTTAGTTTATTTTCTTTCCCGTTTGTAAGGCATTAATTGCCAAATATTTATTTCCTTTTTGGTTTTAGGGTTTCAGTATTTAAGGGTCCTTTTGATGTATTTTTCGAAAGACTTTGATTTGAATACAAATTGAGAGAATTTTCTCTATTGTTCTTTGAGAACTAATTGGAACTTATCAGATTTCTCTGTGGCGTTCCTCCTTGACTTATCAATCGAGTATTCCATCCTTGATTGTGGCGTCCTCCTTCATACCAAGGTTCACATCTCATTATAGGTGTTGGGTCGCGGTTTCCATCCGAACCAGAGGTTAGAACGATCCTAGGCATCAATCTTGATACAATCGACGACGTTCGTATCACCCTCACTTCTACCCAGCGGGCCTTTATTAGCAATCCTATTCCAATTTGCTTGAGGCCTAAGCACTCTTAGCCTCAAGACTTACTTCTCAATGAAGAGAAACAACCTATGTGAATATATATGAATATTCAAATAACAAACAAGGCTAGGTAACCTTAGATGCTTATCTAGGATGATGATATAATCAATTTAATCAACCCTAGATATCAATTGCTAAATGACATGTCAAATAGCATAGATAATCATAGATTATAAAAACCTAGATATCTATCAAAAACAACACTCAATCAATTCATCACAAATAATCTCTTTTCTTGTATTTAGCATATGATCTAAAACATACAAGTAATTTAAAAGAGATGGCTTGGTATTTAAAATACTATAATAAGATGAAATTAATCAAAATCTTACCAAGCAAGTTGTGATGATGCAAACCCATACATGGATGCACTCTATATAGACATAGGATATGCAATATGAAATTTGATGCAAAAGGGGTTTGATTTGAGTGGTTAAAGCTGAGTTCTTGATTTGATTTTCTCTCAAAATCTATCTTTGAAGATTAGGGTTCTTAAGAGTCAAAGAACTTAATCAGATAATGAGAAAGTGTGATATTTATAGACATCAAGAACAGGGCAAGTGAAAAGACAATTTTGCCTCTGAAATCGCACGATCGGCGGTTTCATTCGGCGGCCAGGCCACCGAATTGAACCGCCGAATGGCTCCCGAGTGGAACAGGGGAACTTCGGCGACTTCATTCGGCGGTTTCGAAACTGCCGATCCCAACCGCCGTTTTGGACCTGAGAGATATATTTCAATCAGGTCTCATTCGGCGGTTTAGAAGGCGGCCAGGCCGCCGAACGTAACCGCCGTTTCACCAAAAATGGTGAAACCAAGGAGAAGCCAAAGGCAACTCCACCGGCGATCATCGCGTAAAACAAAGCACATCAATGTGCACGCGCGGACGTTCCGAACAACCTTCGGGAAACGAATTACTCCACACTAAGAACTAACATACATGAAGTGCAAGTGTGGGTATTGAATGCATCCTAATGCCTATCATGTCATGGCATTTCATATAACAAGATGCAATCAATTTAATGCAAGAAGAGACATTGAATAAACAATAAAGCACAATGCACACAAAATATAAACACAACATTCAAGAATAAGAGTTATGCATGTTGTGTGTGTGTGCAACTATATCTCTTCAAGCCAAAGTAAGCACAAGATATACCTTTGGTGCTTGTCCTCTTGAGGTCTTGGAAAGGGTCTTTGATCTTCAACCTTAATGACCTAGACTACCCTTACAACCAAACCCCAACATGTGGTTTGACCACGAAATAAGCCAATCAACAAAAGGGAATCCTTACACTTTGAATCTCTTTTTCATTCTTTAACTTAGAGCTTTCAAAACTTTCAAAGTTGTCCTTAAGATCCATCTTCTCCACTTGCTTCCTTAAGAGGTCATTGTATGTTGAAAGCTCTAGAATTTCTTCCTCTAAAATCCTTAGAAATCTATCTTTCTTCTTCATGGAGCTTTCAACATTGACTATAAAGTCATGCACATCCATATTCTCTACATTTCCATTTGTAAAGTTAGAAAAGGAGTCATCTCCACTAGTGTCATCTTCTAGACTCTCCTCCTCTCCTATGGATCCAATATCCTCATCAAGACCTTCACCTTGATCTCTTGATTCAATAAGTGCCATATCCCAATGTGAAGCAACAACTATCTCCTCTAGAGCTACTTCTTCGACTTTCTCTTCTATGGGATCACTAGCAACGGAATTCTTACCAACAACTTCATTTTCTTCATTAGTGGCACCCAATGCCTTGAAGTTATTGATAAGCTCATCATCACTTGATGACTTATCTCCCTCTCCGGAGTCATCACTTTTACTCCAAGTGGCGACCATCATTTTTTCTTTCTTGTTCTTCAAATTCCCACAATCGGGTGAGATATGACCTATGCCGCCACACTCATAGCATTGGACCCCTTTCTCTTGCCTAGGCTCATGCTTCTTGAAGGGAGCCTTTTTCTTCAAGACTTGGCCTTTGGATCCAAAGCCACTCTTCTCGAACTTGACAAATTTCTTGAATCTTTGAAGCATCAAAATCATGTCTTCGTCCAAGTCACCTTTCTCCTCCTTCCCTACCTTAGAAGCACTCAAAGCAATTCCTTTTTGCTTCTTTGAAAGAGTGGAGCTAGGACCCTTCCTAGAATCGTAGGCGAGAAGTCTACCTATTACCTCGCTCGGCTTCATGTCCTTAAAATCATTGTTTTATTCTAAAGCCGTCACCTTAGACTCAAACCTCTCAGGAAGCGATCTCATTATCTTTTGCTTGATCCTTCTATCCGAGTAAGGGTCACCAAGCTGATGACTTTGGTTGACAATGTCCATCAACCTAATCTCAAAGTCGTTGAAGCACTTATTCTCCTCCATCCTAAGTGTCTCGAATTGAGTTTGGAGGACTTGAAGTTTGGAGTCCTTCACTACTTCGGTTCCCTCGTGTGCAACCTCTAAGATGTCCCATGCCTCCTTGGCTATCTTAGTGTTCTGAATCAGTTTCTACTGATTTTCGTCCACTGCACATATAAGGGCGTGCCATGCCTTTTGATTCCACTTGGACAACTCAAACTCGGGTTGTGTCCACTGTGCCTTAGGCTTGAGCACTTCTTCTCCTCCACCCGTGGGAGTCATCATAGGAGGCGAATATCCATCTTCAATGGCCATCCATGCCCTATCATGAATTTGACACACATATGCCTCTATCTTCCCTTTCCATTGGGAGTAATTTATGCCGGTGAGGAGGGGTGGCCTTACGCTCGAAGCACCCTCATTTGAACCACCGATTACACTCATAGTGTATAATGAATGGATGAAATGAATGCAAAATGTATGAATGATCAAAGAATCACACAAATGCAAAACATACCAAAAATGAGCTAGGATCACCTATGTATGTCTAGGAACCCGCTCTGATACCAATTGAAAAGAAATACGGTGTGTTCTAAATATGTTATCTAGAGGGGGGGTGAATAGATTTTAACTATTATTACTCAATTTTCGCATGCAAGTCAATTTTACGAAAATGCCCCTACTAGTCAAAAATACAAGCAAGTGTAATATAGTGCGGAATTTAAATAACACTTGGTGTATACGTGGAAACCCAACCACTGGGAAAAACCACGGGTTGTATATTGCGCCACACTCGGAACTCGAAATCACTAATTGAAATGAAGTTTACAACCTATGTAGACCTCGTCTAACACTCCGGTCTGTAACCCCTCACTTCTACCCAGCGGGCCTTTATTAGCAACCCTATTCCAATTTGCTTGAGGCCTAAGCACTCTTAGCCTCAAGACTTACTTCTCAATGAAGAGAAACAACCTAAGTGAATATGTATGAATATTCAAAATGCAAATTAGAGCTAGGTTACTCTATATGCTTATCTAGGATAGTGATTTTGCAATTAAAACAATCCTAGATATAAATGGCTAGATGACATGTCAAATAGCTTAGCTAATCAAGATTAATTAAAAACCTAATTAGCTATCACAATCAACACTCAATCATTTTCATCACAAATAATCTCTAACTTGTATCTAGCATATAATCAAAAGCATACAAGTAATTAAAGAGATGTATTAATATGAAAAACACTAAAGTAATATGAAATTAGTGAAGAACATACCAAATAAGATGTGATGATTCAAAACCATGCATGGATCAATTCTATGAAGGCATAGAAGATCAAATATAAAATTTGATGCAAAAGGGATTTGATTTGAGTGTTTAAAGTTGAGTTCTTGATTTGATTTTTTCTCAAAAATCTCTCTTGAAAGTTTAGGGTTCTAAGGTCTTAAAGAACTTAATCAGAGAATGAGAAAATAAGATATTTATAGACATCAAGAATTGGGCATGTGAAAAGATAATTTTGCCCCTGAAACGCACCGTTCGGCGGTTTCAATCGGCGGCCAGGCCGCCGATCACGACTGCCGAATTGAGCCCGTGAAGAACAGAGCATCAACGGCGGTTTCATTCGGCGGTTTCGTGACCGCCGATCCAACCGCCGAATTAGACCGAGAGATTAAAATCGATCAGGTATGAACGGTGGTTTCAAACGGCGGTCGTGACTGTCGATCTTGACCGCATAATTGCTTCAGACCAATCTGGACTGAAACGGCGGTTTCATTCGGTGGCCAGGCCGCCGATAATAACCGCCGATCACCAACAATGGTGAAAACCAAGGAGAAACCAAGGGCATTCTCCATAGGCGGTCTTCGCGCGAAACCAAGTACTCATTAGTGTAAGCGCGGACGTTTTCAAACAATGTCGGGAAACGAATTATAAAGCACGTATACACACAACAAGATATATCAACCAAAGTGCTAGTGTGTAAAGTGACATGTGAAGAGTATGCACATAAAAATAAGCAAATATGCAATCATAGCAAGAATGCTAAGTGTGTGTGTGCTACTAATTCTCTTCAAAGAAAACCAAGCACAAGAGATTATACCTTTGGCATGCTTGTATCTTGAGGTCATGGAAGGGCCTTTGATCTTCAACATTAAACATTTAGACTACCCTTACATTCAAAACCCCAACATGTGGTTTGACCACGAAATAAGCCAATCAACAAAACGGGAATCCTTACAATAATGTTAAACTATAAATGCTATAAGATTTGTTAAACCAGAAATCATTTTATTAATATGAAAAAGATTGTCAATTACAATATTACACTCTTGCTATTGAGCATAATCCTAACAATCTCCCACTTACGCTATAGCAAATATGTCATATCTCTCATGCCCATGTTCTTTAGATGCCCATCGAAACTCTTCTAAGGTACAGCTTTTATGAAGGGATCTGCTAGATTTTCTGCTGAAGTGATTTTGGTAATCGTCACGTCACCCCTTTGAACAATCTCCCTTAAAAGATGATACTTTCTTTCAATGTGTTTTCCTCTCTTGTTACTTCTTGGTTCTTTCGAATTAGCCACTGCTCCACTATTGTCATAGTAGATAGTGATCTGCTTATTCGCACTAGGAACCACTTCCAAGTCCATCAAGAATTGGCGAAGCCAAACAGCCTCTTTGGCAGCCTCGCATGCAGCAACATACTCAGCTTCCATGGTGGAATCAGCAATACAAGATTGCTTGATACTCCTCCATATGACTGCTCCTCCTCCAATAGTAAACACAGCTCCTGATGTGGATTTTCTGGAGTCAGAATCTGATTGAAAATCAGAATATGTATACCCAACGGGAATTAAATCCCCTCCAAAGCATACAAGCATATTATCTCTCGTTCTCTTGAGATACTTGAAAATATGCTTGACTGCCGTCCAGTTATCAGGACCAGGTTTCGATTGAAACCCGCTAACTATGCCAACAGCAAAACAAATATCTGGTCTAGTGCAGAGCATTGCATACATGAGACTTCCAACTGCCAAGGCATATGGAACTCTACTCATGAATTGCTCTTCATGCTCATTCTTAGGAACTTGTTCCTTAGAAAGTTTGATTCCATGTCTGAAAGGTAACATACCTTTCTTGGAATCCTGCATGGAAAACCTAGACAAGATCTTGTCTATGTATAAAGCTTGGGATAATACAATCGTTTTATTCTTTCTATCCCTTATTACTTGGATACCTAGAATAAAACTTGCTTCTCCTAAGTCCTTCATATCAAATTGTTTTGCTAACCATTCTGTTACTGATGTCAATATGCCTACATCGTGTCCAATGAGTAGTATATCATCAACATAAAGAATTAGGAAAACCAACTTGTCACTTTAATCCTTTTGTATACACAAGGTTCGTCAGGATTCTGAATAAATCCAAAACCTTTTACAGCTTGATCGAACCTTATGTTCCAGGATCTGGATGCTTGCTTTAATCCATATATGGATTTCTGCAACTTGCATACCTTTTCCATTTGGCCTATTTCAATGAATCCTTCTAGTTGCATCATATAGATGCTTTCGTCAAGACTTCCATTAAGGAAAGTTGTCTTGACATCCATTTGCCAAATCTCTAGATCTAAAGATGCTGCAATGGATAAGAGTATCCTAATGGATTTAAGAATAGTCACAAGAGAGAAGGTTTCCTCATAATCGATACCTTCTTTCTGTGTATACCCTTTAACTACCAATCTACCTTTAAAGGTTTCCACATTTCCATCCATACCTCTTTTCCTCTTGTATACCCACTTGCACCCAATGGGTTTTATCCCTTTAGGCAAGTCTACAAGGGAGCAGACTTTGTTATCGAACATGGATTCAATCTCAGATTGCATTGCCTTTTGCCAATAGCTACTATCAACATCCTCCATTGCTTCCTTATATGTGTAAGGATCATCGTCGTCCGGGAGATTCTGCACTGATTCTCCCAGACCAATGTATCTTTCGGGTTGTGTTCTAACCCTCCCACTACGTCGAGGAATGGTAAGTTGTTGATTTTGTGTTGGATTGGCACTTACAATTGGGTTAGGTTGTGTAACCTCTCGTGGAATTGTATCTCCTGGACAATTCTACTTCTAGGTACAAAATCATTCATATAGTCCTTTTCCAGAAATTTAGCATTTGTCGAAACAAATACTTTAAGATCTGAAGGACTATAGAAATAATATCATTTTGCTTCTTTTGGATACCCTACAAATATGCATGTTTCCGAATGGGACTCCATCTTTTATGTCTTTCCTTTTAACACATGCGCAGGACAACCAAATATCCTTAAGTGTTGTAAACTAGGCTTGCGCCCAGTCCACAACTCATACGGTGTTTGAGGAACGGACTTAGATGGTACATCGTTTAGAATGTATATAGCAGTTTGTAAAGCATATCCCCAAAAAAAAATAGTAAGTGTTGAATTACTCAATATAGACCTAACCATATCCAAAAGAGTTATGTTTCTCCTTTCTGATACCCCATTCTGTTGAGGTGTACCTGGTGCAGAAAACTGAGAAACTATCCCATTAACAATAAGATATTGCTGAAACTCACCAGATAGATATTCTCCACCACGATCAGATCTCAAGATTTTTATGTGTTTCTCAAGCTGATTTTCTACTTCAGCTTTGAATGCTTTAAACATGTCAAAAGCATCCGACTTATGTCGCATGAGATACACATAGCCAAATCTCGAGTAATCATCTGTGAAGGTGATGAAGTACTCATATCCACCTCTAGCTTGAATGCTCATAGGACCACATACATCAGTGTGTATTAATCCTAAACATTCAGTGGCTCTTGCGCCCTTGGCCGAGAACGACCTTTTGGTCATCTTACCTTCCAAACAAGATTCACAAGTTGGTAGATCATCAACCTTTAAGTCACTTAAAGGTCCGTCACTTACCAATCTTTTAATCATATTAAGGTTAATATGACCTAGGCGTAAATGCCATAGGTAGGTTTCATCTATTGATAATTTTACTCTTTTATGATTATGTTCTGTTAATTCTGTGTCTAACGAGTGAGAGATATTTCTATGCAAAAAGTATAGACCATTTTCCAATGTACCTTCGCAAATAATTTTGTCATTCTTACTAATAACAAAAACTTTATTAAAAGTAACCGAATATCCAAATTTATTTAAACAAGAAACTGAAATTAAATTCCTCTTTAATTGAGGTACATAATAAACGTCTATTAAATCTAAATGCCTTTTAGAATCCAAATAAACTCTAATGCCTCCCACTACACTTGCAGACACTAACATTCTGTTGCCCAAGCGCAAATTGATTTCATTCTTATTCAGCCTTCTCCTTTCTTGGAACCCCTGCAAGGAATAACAAACATGATTTGTGGCTCCAGAGTCTATGATCCAAGAATCTGTAGAATCTACCAGAAAACATGTTTCAAGATAATTAATATTACCTTGTTCCTTCTTGTTCTGGGACTTTGGGCAATTTCTTTTCCAATGTCCCTTTTCACCACAAAGGAAGCACTTCCCTTTGATCTTGGTTACTTTCTTGGTCTCCTTCTTGGTAGGCCCAAGTTGCTTTTTATTCTGTTGTTTCTTAACCTTTTGACGGGTCTTAACAGTAGCAACTTTACCAACCTCATATGTAGGAGCAGGTGGTTTAGGAGCAAACAGAACAAACTTATGTTTTTCAACTTGCAGCAACAACCCAATTTTCCTTTTCCATGTGACATAATTATCTCCAGTTAAAGTGTTATCTTTTAAGATATTCATTAGGGATGGGGATCATGATTTCTGAATATAAACAAATATATATATGAGTAAATAATCATGATAAAGCACTTTCGAACATTTATCTTGATTTAAATAAATAACTCAATCATAAAAAAATTCAACGGTGATCTAACACCCATAAATGTTACGCCTCCTTTGGGAGTTCGCACCATTTACTAGTTAGACTAGGTCTCACCTAATTGTTAACATAACAACCAGCGTTTTCAATTTTAGCCTTGCAATTTTACTGACAAGAACTCTTGGGGGGATATCAATAAAATTACATTGAGTGTGTTACCAAGATATCGACCCTCAATATTTTCTCTCACGAAAATCCCTCCTTGAGGAGTAGATCTCTTTTGAGTCAATTGTCTAGTCTATCCTTGTAAGGAAGTATGTTGCTAAATTCCATTCATGGACGCCCCTTGGGGGGATTACCAATAAATAATAAAGCTCAACTAACCTTGGAGGCCATAGGTGTTACAAAACACCTTCTCCCACTCAATTATTTAAGGCGTGTTATTAAATCCCATAGAATGATTTACCAAGTTATCTAGATGTCAATTTAGATACCTAAATCATTCAATGCATGTTCATACCAAAAGAGATATATGAGTGGCACTCCTATTCTATACGACATGTTATCATACAATAACAAATATTGTAATATTTATGCAAAAATAAATAGCCACAATTTTGGTCCATCCTAGAAAAGCAAGTAAATTACAATTTGTTAGGAATACAAGATTTTCAAGTGGCCATCGACCATCCATGCATCCCTCGGCTGCCTCCCATAGGCGTGCACAGCCCACAACCCCACAAAAGGGGCTGCCGTGCGCAGCCCACCATGATATGGGCTTGCCATGCGCAGCCCAATCCACTCCAAGGGTGTGCACGGTGCTCGTTCTAGGTTCCGGTTGCTTCCTTTTTCTTCAAGTCTTCAAGTCTTCGATGCTTGAACGTATTACAACTTTATTTAACAAAATAAACTACTGCAGAAATTTTTTTTTTTTTTTTTAATCACTGCAGTAATTTTTTACACAATAAAAACTGCACTAAATGATACAAAAAAAAACCTGCATTATTTTAAATACAATAAAAACTGCAGTAGTTTTAATACAGTAAAAAAATAATTGAATCTAGCAACTACCAAGAAGGAACTTGTGACGGTAATAGACCACCCTTCTTGTTACAATTCCGAAACAAAAAATTACATTGAAATTCTAGGACCAAAATCGAGCAACAACAATTCACTTCATAACAACATATATAAATCCATACATTCCACATGTAATTGTATATGAGAATACCTAGAGTGCCATCTCTTTCTAAAACATGCATAATCACAATAAAAAGAAATAGATTCACGTATATATCCTTTAATTAATTAAAGGGTACAACCAAGGCTCTGATATCAATTGTAGGGAAAAATACAGTCAACGCAGCGGAAGCGAGACTAAATACAATTTTAGTATATTTTAAAATTTTTCCTTTGATGAACCTTAACCCTTTAAATTAATTAAACACACACACATATATATATATATATATTAATAACCTTTTGTCGCGTGATCCGATTGACTTGTGTCGATGGTAATCCGCAAGATCTTCAATCCTAGCACGAACGTGAATCACCTAGGAGCGTGGTCTCCCTTTTCTTTGAATTGCGTACCTGAGGATGGATAAACAAAATCTCTTTTTCTTATCGTTAGTCACAAAACATCCAAAAGACTACAAAGGTTATTCCGGTCACTTTTGAGTTCTCAATCCAATGATCGAAACTCGCGTGAACCTTATTCGAAATTGTACACAAAAGCCTATTGATGTATAAGCAATGAGTGTACTATCGAAATAAAATAATCTCTTCTCTCTTGTGTCTTGGCCGAAAAAATCAAACACTTGTCTATGAGAATTAATTCAAGCTAGAAGAAGAAGAAGTTGATCAAGTGAATCAATTGAGAGCTTAAGGTGGCCGAACCCTATAATGTGTATTATATAGGGTGGCCGAATTCTACTTCTCATTCTACTAGGGTTGGCCGAATTCTCCTTATGATGTGTATTAGGGTTGGCCGAATTCTCTACTAAAGAGAGTTTGTGCTTTACCCTAATTCCTATCAACTTTAGAATCCTAACCCTAATTCAACTCATAAGTGTTTAATTCTTAATAAAAGACTTTCTTATTTGATTAAATAAATAAACCTTATTATTTATTTTCTTACCAAATAAATCTTTTATCTTTCAAATACTACTACCAATAGTATTTAACCTACGAAACATATTTCCTTATCAGAAAAAGATTTTGTTTCTTAATTAAATAATTAACTAATAAATTAATTAATTCTCATTTAATCAAACAATAAAATAAAATAATACGTTAGACTAATTTATTAGCCTTGCCGCCCACATCATATATATATATGGGCTTAATATTATTTTCTTATTTTATTTAATCCATTAGACTTTAATTAAAAAGCCCACATGTGAACCAGACCCATTCTTACTAAAAGAAACAAGCCCACATGCCTTTCATTAATATATTAATATAATTGATCAGCCCATTAAATAAATAATGTGCAAATTATATTCTTAATATATTAAATACAATTCTAGATGGACCCATAAATTGGTCCGGTAGAATATATCAAGTGATCCATGCAAGTCCGTGTGGATTGGGGATCTTGGCAGGCTATCTAAATTTAAGCTTCAATAGACATAACCTAATCACAATCAACAAATGATTCACTTAGGTCCTATCCATTAATTTTAACTCATTCCACTAAAGAGCTAAAATTGAACTCTTAAATAAAGATAGAATAAGAAGATGTTCCTCATTCATACCCTAGACAATCATATTGGAGATAGTGTATCCTTGTGATTAATATCAGTAATCGCCAAGAGTTCATAGACCGCCTATAACTCTCCAAGTTACCATATTTACTCATATGACCACGTTTTGAACTTGGATACTTTGACTTGTCCAAAAGCCATGTTTTCAATAGTCGCTATCGAAAACTCAACGTTGAGATTTAATATCCAATTACCTCAAAACATCCATATGATGATATTATACTCTCATTTAATAAATGGAGCCACGATGTCCATATCTATAAATGAAGTCCTCTATCGATTAACAAATGAATATCACCAAACTATCGAGGATAGACTATGCTATATAATCGTACTCATTGATAACTCAAATGATACCACTTGCAACCATAAGTCCATCATTTATCTCAGGATTAAGATAGACTCTCCGATTGTCCTGATAATGAAAAGACTATTATCTATTGAGTGTTCTAGATAAAGCTTTTTATTGTGATCCAGTTCAATGCACCCAGTGCACTAGATTCTTTTACTCGAAAACCCTCCGATAATTTTAGACTCATCATAACTCATTTGATCCCACTCAAATGCTAGCAAAAGAATTCTACAACTTTAACAAGGTAAAGGTGCCCAACGTTTAACTTAAGTTATGAACATTATTCAAGACTAACCAAAGAATTGTGTCTTCCTCATACATATCCAGATGTACGGACAATTCTTCTTTTCTCATAGTCTTTAGACCTTATGATTATTTACTTTGACAATTATAATATTAAACTATAAATGCTATAAGATTGTATAAACCAGAAATCACTTTATTAATATGAAAAAGATTGTCAATTACAATATTACACTCTTGCTATTGAGCATAATCCTAACAGTAGGAATAAGGCACTTAAATAGTACTTCAAACGGGCAGCCAGAGTGTATCGGGAAAGTCAATTCTTGCAGCGCAAGGAACAACTGAAAAATATTAATCCCGAAGTAGCTCAATATGTCACGGATGCCGGGATTGAGCGTTGGGCGCGAGCATACAGTCCAAGAAAAAGGTACAACATAATGTCAACCAACATTGCAGAGGCCATAAATAATGCAATTAAAGAATGCAAGGAATTGCCTATTATTGGAGTGGTTGATTACATTAGAGGGGTCCTTCAGTCTTGGTTCCATGATCAACGCACAGCTGCACTTAAACTTACAACTCAGTTGACAGCAGCAACGGATGTAGCCATCAGTGTGAAGGATGAGAAAGCATGATATATGTGGATCTACCCCATCACATTTTACACGTTCCTTATTAAAGATGGGGATTTAGATGGAAATGTGGATTTGACAACAAAAACCCGTACTTGTAAAGAATTTGATGTCGACCAACTTCCATGTGCACATGCATTAGCTTGCATTAGGTTACGGGGATTTTCATTTGTTGATTATTGTTCTCCTTATTACTCCAGTGCGTTCTTGGTTATAGCATACAGTGGGGAAATATATCATGTTGGACAACCCAGTGAATGGTTGGTTCCTGAGGATATTGCATCAATAATTGTTCACCCACCAGTAGGTCGTCGTGGTCCTGGAAGACCTAAAAAGAATCGCACTCTGTCATTTGGCGAGGAAGTAACTCAAAGGAGATGCACCACTTGTCATCGTGTTGGTCACAATAGCCATACATGCACCTATCCGAAGTCAAGTAAACCATCAAGTGATATGGGAAGTACTAGTGAAATTGGTGAGGCAAGCGGATCTCATGATGTTGTTGCATAACTAATGTACTTGAATTTTCTTTTATTTTAACGTGTTATGAACAAGTTTTATTGTATTATCTTTTAACATGTGAATTTTTGTTGTTATATTTCTTATATCAGGTGTAGTACTGAAATGGTAGTATTGACATGTATCAAGTGAACATTTTATGTGAACTTATTGTACTATATTGTGGTTAGTAACGGGTAGTATTGAAATGGTAGTATTTACATAGCATATTTAAGACTTATTACATTATTTACAAAATTTTGACAGAGTTCCATTTGAAATTTTAACAAATCCATATCTTCTTTTGGTACCTGCAAATTTAACACTTCTAGTAGCCACACAAGTCTCTACACCATTCACACAAATCACAACCACAAGTCTCTACATCAAGTTGCACAACAAGTTACATATACATATTGCATTAGGGTGATTACACATCAAGTAGGGTGTAAATTATACTTATACCGATCATTCATCATTTACATAAAAAGTTATATTATTTACATAAGGTACTTCTTTTGAATTCTGAAAAATTTTTGTTGCTATTTTAACTCTGAAGGGTTCTCCGTCCTTTTCATCAAAATCGAATTGTTTTCTTACCCATAGGTACTCCAAGAATTTGAGCGTAAAAACCCCACAATCGGACCTAGGTCAATAAAAGGATTCATTATTAACAACAATCATATAAGACAAACTATAACCAACAAGAAATAAACAAAGACATACTGATTTCCTTGATGTGGAACCCCTTCTTCGGGTCTTTCGACTGTAAATGATGAATGATCGGTATAAATATCTGGCATCCCATGCACCAACAAAGATGGCAACATCTTTCTAAGACAAGTTGCCCACTTTAATATTTGATCAACACTATATGCATCCGACTTTGAGTCATATACTTTGATGACCCGCTCATTCAAGTCCACCTTTACTGCAACCCAATGATTTTTATTCACATTCGCAGGAAATAAAATCTAAGAAATCAAGAAACAGTCGGATGAATGTGTACTAAAGGTTGAATAACAGCATATTAATATGAAAATTACTTACAGTGTTGACTGTCCGCCAATGTTCCGAAGCAAGCAAAGGGTATTTTCCAGTAACGTAGTCTATCATCATTGTATTGTCCCATTGGTAGGTTTCATGATTGAATTATTTTTTACCCTTAGTTGCAGTTGCCCACCTTCCTTGAATTTTAATCTACAAAACATATAAGCTCAAATGGGTAAATGCGAAAAAGAAATGATAAACGTTGTTTTCAAAAATGTGTTACCATACCATAAATGTGTAATCCAATAACACAATGTTCTGCTTGTATAACTGACGATTGTAATAGGCACGCCGCTGCATTAAACGACAATATGTCTCTATATGCTGTCATGAAACAAATATGTGTTTCCAAAAATGAATACATATTTCAATAAATAACTGCAATATACGGTGTACAACTTACATCTCCCTCTAGCCACCCGTCTGGAGAAAGCAACCGCTCAAACCAAGCAGGCTTAGCTTCGAGCAAACTCGTGTTCATGCTACAGAGGTTCAACAATCAAAAACTTGTTAAAGAAATCGAAGTGGGGATTACAATAATAATACATTATTTAACTTACCAAGTATTCTTGTTATCGCTTATCCATGCTTGCATTGAACGTACAATTTCATCATCCACTTTGCTATCACTTCCGAATTCGGGCAATTTCGGTTTTCGAGGCCTCTTTATCGTGGGATCAATATACGGGCTCACGATAACGGCGGACCGCTTACGATCTCTAGGTACTCTTATGGTCAGCTTTGGTGGTCTTGACAACTCCTTAACATCTGCACTTGTCTCAGACATGACGACAAATTCAGGAGACTTAACACCATGGGGAACCGAAGGTTGATAGTCTTGGATGTAATCCTCGTGGCTAAAATCGGTGGTATTTTCTTCATTTAACTACATCAAATATAAATCATACTTGTTAGAACCAATTACGGATTTTAGGAATTTACAAATGAAACCAATATGTACCTTTTCAGCCACTTTGTTCAAACATATAAGCTCCGTCAACCGAAGGAATCCCAATCGCATCTCGTCCATTACTGAATTTTACATGGAAATCATCTGATCTTGTATAGCTTTTTGTTGTGCTTGCATAGCATTTTGTTAGGCTTGCATAGCATCCAACCTTTTGACAACCTGCTCAAGTGTAATCGGTCTTTTCTTTTTTCCCATGACTTCAACTTTTTTAAATGTTTTGATTGGATGATCTCCATCAATATCATCATGAATAACATCATCAACGTCATCCTGAACATCATCCCAAACATCATCCTTAGCATCATCCTCAACATCATCCTCACTGACACACCCATCAACATCAGGTGATACATATTTCAATTTATCCACACCCGTCCAATATGGCAACCTTGTTTCTTCATCAGTAGGGCCAAGAGTTCTGTATATGGTTATCTGAATTTTTTTTTTCAAAATATATTATTACGGTGTAATCCCTAAAAAATAACAAATCCAAATAATTTTAACTGAAACAACAATATTCAATACTTACGTTTTTTAATTTAAATATGGTTTTCTGAATATCTGCATATGAAGGAGTTCCCGTGCATTGCCAATTCAAAATTCTGGGGGTGACATTGTTCACTCTAATGGCGTAGCCAAGTGTGACCCATTTTGGTATTGCTTCGACCGTCCACACCTGAAAATAAAGAAAAAATTGATAGTTCAATTAGTGCATAGAAACATGCATATTGCCTAAAATGTATTTTATTAAAGTTCATCAATTAGCACGCATCACCTGAAAGGCCGTCAGAAACCCATAAACGTTGTACTTCTCCCCTTTCCGTCTAACTCGACCATCGACATTCTCCTCCAACTTATCATCAGTGAACTTAATCTTGAATTTATCATCACGACCATGAAGACAAGTAGAAAGGGAGTTAAATGTCCTCGCATATATGAATGAACCCCACAGAAACTTATTAAAAGCCTCTAAGTCAACAACTAATTCTAATGCCCAATATAGAATGGTAGTCCTATCGTCATTCCCAACCAACATCATCTCCAAAATAAGTATTAACGCCAACTTCACAACATCATCATCACTAATTTTATTATTAGGACCCAAATTCCTAAACCAATCAACAATCATTTTAACCTTCACTTTACTATTTTGGAAGTAGATTCGACGGAGTCTACTATTCTTTCGTTTGAAAAGCTCCGATGTGGATTCAGAGTATTCTGCAAAGGCTAACCCACTAACCAAATAAAACTCCACTGGACTAAACCGTATCAACCCGTTGCCAATATGGTACCATAAAGAAGATGCATTATCATCGGCATTCTTAACATGACACTCCCTAAGCAAGATATGGTGGCAAAATTGCCCAGACAACACCATATCGCTCACATCCAAAAAATGACCAAAACATGTCGCTTTAAACATCTCGAGTTGTTTTGGTGTGAGATGCGACTTAATAAGCCTTATACTCTCCCAATTACAATGCCCACTAACTCGAGAAGGAAAACGATCACATTCCTTAATCTTGAGGGATTCAAGTAATTTGTTCCCACTCATGATTATCAACCTAAAGACATTCCATAATAAGCATGTTGTTAAAACAATTTTTCTAAGAATGTATAAAAATAAATATTACATCTTTGATGAAGATCTAAACATTACATCATGCTCAAGCAGAGTAGCACCACATAAAACACACTGATATTAAATTGAGAACTATCAGTGAACTTGGACATGACGTTAAGAAATTATAAGCTTTAGAATCATAATTGTCGCTGCCTTTTTATTTTTCTTCAAAACCAGGTTCGTGTAGTTTTTGCAGTTACGATTTTGTATTCTTTAATTCCATTTGCTCTGTAAAATTCTTTATTCATCTCAGGTTTTTCGATTATTATTAATTTTTTTATTATTATTTTTTTTTGGGTTTTTTGACTGTCATTTCGAAACTTTTTTATTTTATTTTCATTCAAAACTGGATGCAGATCTGAAATAACCATCCATCTTTGTTGTTTGAACTATTGATGTTCTATATTTGTTATCTTAATTTTATTAACCGGGAATTGATGTTTTTTAATGACGGTTTGAATGCAGGAATCATCAAGAAATTGTTTGGCATCTATTTAACTCAATGTGAGTATCAGAATCCATTGATTTTATTATGAATAATTTTCTGATCGTCTAAGATAGAAATGTGGCTATTGACAAATTAATTAGAGGGGTCTACTTACTCGAAATTGTTGATGTATTAGATAATATGTCTTTGATTGTTCTTATTGTTCCTACTGATGATGCTTATTGGAAAAAAAAAAAAAAAAAAAAGAAGCTTGGAGTGAATGGTTAACTTCGTTATGTGTAGACTTCTGTGCATTTTACAAACTTATGATATATATCAGTCTCTCTGTGTGCATGAGTGTTTGTGAGTGTATGTGTGTAGGGTAAAGCGGGGTGTATTTATATGTGCAATACCGTTGTAAATGCATCTTCTTCTTTATGCACATGTGCATACACACACATAAAAACAGTGTTCAGATAACTATTTTGAAATACTTGTATTACTCGGTCGTGGAAATCAGCAATATGTGTTTTTTATTAATTTGTACTTGACTCTCTTTTCATTACAATTAGAGCGGAAGAGGAGCTTGTTGATCCAAAGAAGTATTTGGAACATGCTTGCAAGCCTAAATGTGTGAAACCTTTAATTGAATATGAGGTGAATTCATTTTCATAGATGAAACTTATCTCACTTATAGTGTGACTGTGTCCTTTTCTTGTTTTTGTTATTTCAAGTCTTTTTTTTTAACTGCACAACTTTATACAAGAGGCCAAAAAAGCAAAGGCACAAAGGCCACAACACAACAGGAAACACACAGCCAGGAAAGGCAACCCCACACACCCAAACCAGCAAAAGCAAAGAACAAACAATAGGAACAACAACAACAGCGAAGGCAGCACAACCAAACCCAAAACACAGCAGAAAAACCCCAGCGGGGACAGCAAAACAACAGCCAAACAAGAAGCAAACCACAAGAGACAAACCACAAGAAGCAATATTTAATCCTTAAGCTTGTGGCTCAATCTCTCAAATCTCAATATTAATAGTTTAACACAGAAACTTACTAGTCCATTCAAGCAAGCCTTCAAAATAAAAATCGAATAAAAAAAATAAAAAAAGACATACTTGGCATGTCGCAATTTATGAATTTACACATACACACAGATACATACTTGGCATGTCTGAAAGGGTGTTTCAAACACCTTAAGATTTTTGGGTAAAGTAGAAAATCCATTTGAAATAATTTTATACAATCTTTCTATTATCAGTTCGAACTGACAATAAATATATTAGGACGAAGAATGTGGACCACAAATTATGGAGAAGTTTTGATAAGTGTATACAATTTGAGTCAAAGTATATAAATCTAGTGATCCACATTCTTCGTCCGGATATATTTATTGTTAGTTCGAACTGATAATAGAAAATCTATAATTTTATAAATTATAATATTAAAATAAATGAAACCTAATGGTGTGGGAAGATCATGGAAAGGTGAGGATCACCCTTGATGAGTCCCTGACCCATATGGACACATTTTTTTTTTCTTTCCAAAACGTAATTTAAGCTTGTGAATCTACAGTAAATACAAACAAAGCTCAGACAAAGATTACAAAGATGATTAATCAAAACAATTCTTTTTATTTTTTATTTTTAAAAAAGACTTGTGAAATACAGCCGGATAAAGCATAAAAGTTAAATATATATATACGGATTTTCTATTATCAGTTCGAACTGACAATAAATATATCAGGACGAAGAATATGGACCACTAAATTTATATACTTTGACTCAAAGTGTATGCACTTGTCAAAACTTCTCCACAATCTGTGGTCCACATTATTCGTCCTGATATATTTATTGTCAGTTCGAACTGATAATAGAAAGACTATATATATATATATATATATATATATATATATATATATATTTGTATATCGCTAGGGTTGTGATGAGTGGCGTTTGATCAATCAAAATTCAAAAATCTGACATGGGAATTATCGAGAGTAGAGAATATGGTGTGGTGGAAAAGCAGAGGATAATTTCAGAGGGAGAGAGAGTGAGTGGTGCACAGCACATGGAGACGATGATGGATGGATGGTAATGAGAAAAGAGTTGATAAGAAGATGACAAAAATAGACCAAAATTATGTCGATGCCTTCACGGGCGTGCACCTGCTGTTTCATAAAAAGTGTACCTTCTTCACATGCCAACTAGTTTTTCTTCCATGCATCTACCCATCTCATTTCTCTCAATATATTCTCATTTTTACTACGGGTTTAATTATCTCATTTTGACTTGTACGGTGGAATATTTCGTTATAATTACAGTATTATTTTTTAATCCGACACCGAAGTGGTTAGGGATCTGAATGGGATTTGCCAATATCAAGTATTTCATACACAGTTCGGATCTCGGCATTTCATGCACGGTGCAAATATTTACCTCCTCATCGGGAGATATCTAATCAAACAACACTATAGGGAAAAAACTATTTAAACATATTTATAAAATGTGCTCCGTCCTCCCACCACTAACTTAGAAGATGGTACGCACAACTTTAATTAAGAGGGGATGTGACTGTTTCGTTTTTATAAATCACCAACCCTTATGAAAAGCTAGCTTAAGTTAAAACTATGATTAACTTGAAATCCTTTCTCCATAAGATATTATTGCTAATGCCTATTAAACATGTATTTTCTGTAAGCTTAGCAGCAGAGGTTGGGGTCTCAAAATCTATTCAATTTATAATCTGACCATTAATATTATAGGTTTTTTTTTTTTCCACTTTAAATCACATGTGAACATAACTCTTAGTCTATGATAGAATTATATGATTGTCCATGATTCCCACCCTAGCTTACTATTATCTATAGGTCCCATAGCCATATTCCAAAAATCAATCTCTCTCTCTCTCTCTGAGTGAGTGAGACATTGAGGCATCATGGAGGGTTGGAAGTTATTAGAAGTCATATAGTAAAGCAAGTATCTATGTGCGCGCATGCTATAGAGGGCTTGCTAGCCTTTCCAAAAATCTTCATTATTAAATTAACGATGTCTTCTTCTTCTTATTCTTCTCCTTCTCCTAATTGTTTTTCTGCAATTGCTGGTGGGTGGTTGAAACTGCTCTTCTGGGGGGTGTGGTTATGGAGCTGTGGAGGAAGAGCTGCAAGTACAGTGAAACCAGGTGAGATTTCAAAGGTGGAAGATGCCCAGAACTTCCATATATACTATGGACAAACCTTCAAAGTCGTCAAGAACGCCATGGATGGCCACAGCTACCTTCTTATCCAGGTACCTACATCCTCCTATTTATCATCTTTATTTTACTCTATATCATGTAATGTCAGTTGTTAGTAAGATATTGTCTGTTTTAGGTTTTAATTTTTGTACCTAAAAAATCTTAAATCTTGACTTGATAAGTAAATCACTAATTAATTTTTCTAAATTTACTTTGATAAGCTTTATTTATTTATTAACTTTTTTCATAAATCATTTGGAATACTTTCATTGGATAAATGTGCTTTATAAAAAGATTATCTACTAATTTCCTGCTATACTAAGCTATGAATTTGTGCCAATTGGAATCCAAATACAAATCAGGAACCTGACCACACTTGACTGAGAAGGGTGTTGCACAGTTCCTCAACTCATTGTTGATTGATTCTAAATGACCCCCAAACATTTCCCAAACCACACCACTTTGCTAAACTCGTTTTAACTCATCACATTATCAAATACTATACAATATACAATACAACCCCCAAAAACTATAAGGCAATAACTTCCTAACCAAACCCCATTTTGTAAGATAATATGTAAAAAACACTTAGGCGCACTCACGAATCAAATCAAAGGTAATCAACTTCCATTGAAAAAGGGAATTATGAAAATAAAAACTTAATTCCTTGGATAGAAGTAGGAATTAAATTCACTTTTCAGCAAGAATTTAGTTTTTGATTTCTATATGGAGTTCAAGTAAATTCCCAACAGTTTTTAATTTACAGTGTAATCACAAATCAAAATTTAAGTTATATTTCCCTTGGTTAGTATTTTCGATTAGTTAGCTCGTTCTTAGTATCTCATGCTCTTTTGGATTTAATTATAAGACATTGACCACATAATATATGTAATTTCATATCTTTTTTTTTTTTTTTTTTTAATATTATAATAATTTTGGATTTTGTAAAGGGTGACAGTCTCCAAACCCACAACCTCATCTTGCAATCTTCTCAATCAGTGATTAAATGGAATATTAATGTTTGAACAGAACAATTCAAGGATGGCCTCAAGGACAAAATATTGCACTTCAAGGATCAAATCCTTTGTCATCCCCTTGTCTAACTATTCTGTTGATACTGACTTATTTCCAGGTACATTATCTTTTTTCCTTTAAAGAGAAAAAGTTAATGCAGTTACGAGCAAGGGCAGACCTGTGTGAGGATTATGGTGGGCTTACCTCCTTAAAAAAGCTAAATTAGTAAAAACAAATTAAATTAATTAAATAATTACTTTTAATTTCTAATCAGAGTAAAACATATAATCTTTCTTTCCTTTTTCTTCTTTCTATAATAACAATAATTTCTCTCCATTCTTCAAACTCGGTTCAATCTATTTATCATCATCAACATTTAGATATGTTTGAGTGAATATTATGGCTTTAAATATTTTATTTTGTTACTTAAAAAGATATATTTTATTTTGTTTTGAAATTTTAGGGTTATTGTTAAATATAGATAATTAATGAGATTTTAGGAGTAATCCAATTATTATTTAATCCAATTTTAAATTTACAAAGTAACGATATTGTTAAATGAATTTCATAAAATTTCTCATAACATTGTATTAGTATATTTAGAATGAATCAAACTAGTATAAGAATATTGTATAATTTAATTAGTGTTCCCATTTATGTTTCATGTTTCCCTTATAATTTAATTTGATTTTTTAAAAATAAAATAAAATTTTGTAAAGTATTTATTTAGAATATACATTTTATGGGACGTCTCACTATATGTCCTCCTAACTAGGTGATTTCAATGTTCAGTAAAAAGAAAATCCTAGCCTACCTCAGTCTTCAATCCTGGTTACGTCACTGGTTACAAGTGATGCATTCGTGTTCACTTATTTATAAAATTGTTAAGAACTAGGTTTTTTTTTTTATTATTTATTTTATTAGGAAAAATGCAACTAAAAGTGACTATTATTATTATTATTATTATTATTTTAGAAGAAAAGCACCAACACAAAGGAACTAGCCAAGAACATCAAGCTGGACCAGCCTCTCCACGTAGGGAGGGCAAGAATCCACCCAAAAACAATCCCCACCAGCCGAGAGAGCCCTCCTAGCTAAATTATGGGAAACTAAATTGCCTTTTCTGGAAATATAGGAGACACAACTAACAGGGTTCTCCTTTAAAAAATCAATAATCAAATTAATAACAGAGCCAACATCAGCATGGGAAGGCACTCCTTTGTCCACCATCTCAGCAATCAGGAGAGAATTAGTTTCAATTTGAAAGGGAACATAACCAAGGTTAGAAGCCAAAATGATACCTTGCCCAATAGCCATAGCTTCCGCAACAAGTGGAGAAACCGTAGCCTGAACTCTGAGCGAAGACGCAGCTTTAACGAGACCACTCTTATCCCGAATAACAATACCCAAGCCAATAGAATGATTCTGATAACAAGTCGCCGCATCAGTATTAATTTTCCAAAAACCATCCTTAGGGGGCGTACATATAACCACCTGATCACTGCCAGCGGAGGGGGGCCTACTAATGGTTTGAGCCGAAAGCCACTCTTCCAGAAAATTAGAAGCCCACGAGACATCATCCTCAAAACCATTCACTACCAGGTTATGAACCAATTGGTTTCTGCATAACCAAATTCTCCAAAAGGAAACACAAAGAATAGGAAGCAGATTGGAATCAAGAAACTGAAGACACAAACCGAAGACCTGGAAATTCAAATCATCATTCACCTTTAGGGACTTCAGTGACAGGAAATGGTCTCTGATAATAGCAATCTTCCGACAGCCCCAAAGAGCATGAACCATTATTTCCTTTCGTCGACGGCATCGGGGGCATATCTCATCTGAACCCACACCACGCTTAACAAGGTTAGCCAAGGTGGGATGCCAATGATTGCAAGCTCTCCACATGAAGATCTTAATTTTCGAAGGAATTTTAATCCGCTAAAGAGTCTTCCACCACGAAGAGGAGCAATCGAGACCTGAAGAACTAGGATTATTAGTAAAGCTCCTACTCACCCAATAACCACTCCTGACAGAATACATACTAGACTGCTCAAAGTGCCACAACAGAGAATCCGGTTAGGAAGGATCCAAAGGAGGGATAGAAAGGATCAGCTCCACGTCATCAGTGAGGAAATTATTCTGAACCAAATCCAAGTTCCACCCCCCTGAATCAAATTTTAATAAATCCAAAGTATCATTCTCGCCCAGCACCTACGGAGAAATAATTTTAAAAGGCGTCGACCTCGGAATCCAACGATCACCATAAATACGAACAGCCCTTCCATTACCAATTCTCCACCTAGACCCTCAATTAATGATCCCACACCCCCAAACCAGCCCCTGCCAGATTAGAGAACCTTTCGACTTCAGATTAGCACTAAGAAAAGGCTCATCAGGGAAATAGCAGTTCTTCAGTAATCTACCAGCCAACGAATTTGGATTCTTAATAAGTCTCTAGCACTACTTAGCGAGGATAGCACGGCTGAATGATTCTAGGTCACGGAACCCCAACCACCCCTCATCTTTCGGAACACACATCTTCTGCCAACTGCACCAATGTAACTTAGAATGCTCATTAGAGCTCCCCCACCAAAAACGGTTACACATTTTATAAATCTCAGAGATGAGAGTTTTCGGGATCAGAAATAAACTCATAGTATACGTAGGGATCAACTGGATAATGGCTTTAATAAGAACCTCTTTACCACCAACTGAGAGCAACTTCCCCTTCCAACCATTAATTTTAGACCAAACCCTATCTTTAATGCTATTAAAAAGTTGTCTCTTATTCCTACAGTTTAGACTTGGAAGCCCCAAGTACCGCTCATGGCATCTAACATGTTTAACCCCAATGATGCCCGCCAACCTATCCCCAACCGCCCACTGAACAGAATTACTAAAGCACATAGCAGACTTGTCATAATTAATATCTTGACCCGACGCAGCATAATAATCATCCAGCAGCCTCCGAATCAAATAACAATCATTCTCAGTCGCCTTTGAGAATAGAAGGCTGTCATCGGCAAAAAAGAGGTGAGAGATAATTGGGCTGCCTCTCTTACAATGGAAGCCCGAAAGGGTATTGTTCAACACAGTAGAATTCAAAACACTTGAAAGACCCTCCGCACACAACAAAAAAAGAAACTGGGATAGAGGATCCCCTTGCCGAAGTCCCCTAGACGGCTTGACAGAACCACATACTTCACCGTTAATTGCAAAGGAAAAGGAAACTAAGGTCACACAGTTAAGAATTTTCGCAACCCACTGTTCAGAAAACCCAAGTTTACGCATCATCTTTTCCAAAAAGACCCACTCCACTCTATCATACGCCTTCGACATATCAAGCTTCAACGCAAACAAACCCTCTTTCCGCTTCCTGTTACGAATTGCATAAAGGCATTCGAAACCAATCAAAGCATTGTCTGAAATCAATCTACTAGGCACGAAGGCACTCTGAGGTTCAGAAATGACTTCATCTAAAACCAGACAAATTCGATTAGCTAACGCCTTCGCCACCATTTTATAGACTACATTGCAGAGACTGATAGGACGGAACTCACTAATCTGAACTGGGTTCTTGACTTTTGGAATAAGGACAATCAGGGTATCATTAACTGCTTCCAGCGAAGGCAAGCTTTAGAAACCTTCGAACCTACGACATCCCAATACTTCTGGTAGAACAACCCCGATAATCCGTCCGAACCTGGGGCCTTCGAAGGACCAATCTAGAAGGCCGCAATACGAACATCATCCATAGAGAAGGGGCGATCAAGAAAGGTTGAACTTCTTTGAGACAACCGAGGCCAAACCTTCTCAAGCACATGGTTTAAAGACAACTCGGAAGGAAGAGAGGATCAGAATAAGCCCAAAAAATACTGAACCACGACCCTAGCAATTCCACTCACTTCAGTTTGCAGTACCCCATCCCTATCATAAATCCCCTTGATTCTATTACATGCCCTTCTTTCAGATGCTTTCAGATGAAAAAACCTTGAATTCCGATCGCCCTCTTTCAACCAGTCAATACGCGCCCTTTGCTTCCAATAGATCTCCTCACAAGCCAACAGATTATCTAGTTGCCTTTCTATCGACCTAATCTGCTCCCAAGACCCCTCCCTAATTCTGCTGGACGCCACCTGTAACTCACTTCTCTTAATTCGAATATCCCTAGAAAGATTATTCCTGTTAGAACGATTCCAATCAGTTAGAGCCTTGGTACATCTTCGAATACTGCTGACTGTCCCAGAGAAATCCCCACTGTCACCAGAACTCTTCCAAAATCTCTGAACTAGATTCCTACAATCTTCCTTCTCCACCCAACAAGCCTCAAAGTGGAACCATCTTCGGCTCACCACACGCTAGTAGTTCTAGAATTAACATCACCGGAAAGATCAATCAGCAAAGCCCGGTAGTCTGAATGCCAGAATTCCAAATGACCCACGGACGCTTGAGGAAAGGCTTGCCTCCACTCAAGGTTACAAATACTTCTATCGAGTCTCTCCTGCACTGACTCAATCCCACAACGCTTGTTACACCAAGTAAACATAGGACCCCGAAATCCCATGTCATCCAAACCACAGAAATCCATAGCCTCCCTAAAGTTTTCCATCAAATTTCTATTGCGGGGAGGACCACCCACCTTTTCCTCATAAGAGAGAATTTCATTAAAATCTCCCGAACATAACCAAGGCATCGAAAACATATCATGAAGCCGTTTCAATAAAGTCCATGCATGTCTCCGTTGATCATGCTCAGGATGCCCGTAAAAGCCAGTAAAGCGACAATCATCCTTGCCGTCAGATCCCACTCTCATGTCATTGTGATACAGGGAATAAGAAAGAAGAGAGATGGTTACCTTATCTGACCAAAACAGCCCCAACCCACCACTTCTCCCATCACAATCCACCACCAATTTCCCACTGAAACCCAACTTAATTCTCATCGTCTCCATCCGCCTATTATCAGACTTAGTCTCCATCAGATATTATTTCATCTTCATTTTCTTATGTAATCATAAATTATAATTAGATATTGCATGTGATATTATTAGCAAGTTATCAATATTTAACACGAAAATTCTTCATATTTAATGAAATTATATATGAAATATAAATAGTTACAATTTTTTTTTTCCCTTTCAATATTATCTTGTCCTCATTTTATGATATATCTTTTAACTCACTTTTTTTTTCTTCTAAAATTCCAGTTTCCTTCTTCGAGGTGAGGGTTGTGGCTATCTGTAAGTTGTTATAATTAATTTCTATTTTACAAAAAGATTGTTTCATAATCCAAATATAATTTATTTATTTTTAAAATAAGGGATATAAAAGTTATCTATATATAATACATTCTAAAAAAATTATCATCAAGTTATTACATTTTTTTGCTTTTATAATTATTTGCATAATATATTTTGCACGTACAGTTGTTAGGATTATTAAGCAGCATGAAGGGGATGACCTCAGAATCAGTGGCTTCTGAATGTGTATTAAAATTATATGAAGGAGGAGAAATTGATATTATTAATAAAAGTGAGCCTCAACAATTTTCACAATTTTCAGCTCATTTTATCACCCAGTCTGATCATCCACAAGCCTGCAATTTTGCTAATTTTGTTCCATTCTCTGAGGAAACCCCTCTACAGGTAATATTTAACAAATCATACATATATATATATAGAGAGAGAGAGAGTATTTAAGTGCGGGGATTTCTGCACATGTTTTCATAAGGGATCAACTTACGATATGTAACGTTACATATTCGTTTCGGTATGAAAAAACATGTGAAAATCTAGCACCCGATAGCTCTATAACTTTAGAAAAGGACAGTCCTGAACAAACTTTTGAGGACCATTCTTATTAGAGAAGCATGAATTTAACTAGCAAATTAATAATTTATTATTTGATTAATCTAGTTTTTATGCTGCCTTCAAACAACAGAGAGCGGAGTGGATAAAGTTCTTGGGAGTTTTTGCAAATGTTGAAAGTAGGGCAAACCAAGTATACAATGCAGTAAGTATTATTTTTTATTTTATTTTTTTGAAATAATACAATAATTCAGGATTTTGATGTGGGAGAAAGACTCAAACCAACCTCATGGTGTAGGTATGAGGTGCAAACTATTGAGCCAACCTCATATTGTCTGAATTTAGTATTATTAATTACATATTAAATATTATTATTTAGTATATTTTATCAAAAAATTATTATTTAGTATATGTATAAATAGAGTAATGCTACTTTGTCTAAATTTCGTGTCCAGATGATGTGGCATCACTATGATCTATTCATTTAAATCATGCAAATCTAATACAATTATATATATATATATATATATATATATATATATATATATATATATATATATATATATATATATAATGGAATGACCTAAGGGAAAAAAGCATCACAAGTGATCATATGTTGAAAAACCCCTAGGTAGTATCTAAAACTATATAGACAAGAAAAGAAAATAACAAAGAGTAACAAAGGACAAATCAGACACACACAAAATTTTTTTTTTTATAAAATAAATAAATAAATATTCGGAATTTAAATTAATAGATTATAGTTATACCATGTCATTTGGATAAAACAGCATTATTGTTATAAACAATCAGGATTTTCTGCTCATCTGAATTTCTGAATTTTAGTTTTTGCTTATTTGGTATATTTATAAACGGCTAGAATTCTCTGACAATCTGAATTTTAATTTTGCAGATTAAAGAGAACTATCTATGCTTGAATCAAGTAGCGGTAAACAAGACCAAGTCATTCAAACCAATAGTTGCTTGGATGGAGTTTTATGATGTTAGTATATCGCCCTTTCCAGTTTATTATTCAAAATCATCCAATATAACAATGCTTGAATTATTTCCTTTCGTCTTTTCAAATGTTTGATTTGATTAGGGCCGACCCTAGGGTGGCTATATGACCGCCTAGGCTCCATGTTTTTGTACTTTATATATATAGTCTTTCTACTATCAGTTCGTCTTGATATAAAATATATCATGACGAAGAATGTGGACCATAAATTATGGAGAAGTTTTGACAAGTGCATACACTTTAAGTCAAAGTACGTAAATCTAATGGTCCACATTCTTTGTCCTGATATATTTTACATCAAAATGAACTGACAATATAAAAATTGTATATATAAAGAGTATGGATGGGTGTGGGGCTTGATGCGACGAGGAGGGTCCCCCAACCCCCACCCCATTCTTCTACCCCACCCTGTCACATCCTTAGAGTTGTGCTATTACAAGATGTTGATAAACTCATGCTTTAAAAGATGTTGACAACTAATCATACCGCATAATTTGGGAGTGAAAATATTAGAAAAGCCTAGTATTACTCTTTTTTTCTTCTGATTCAAATAATGGTAATAATTAATAGAGTTGTGCTACTGGAACTCCTTTAATGATCTAACAATGCCCAGTTATTCAAAATTCCTGACTTATTTATCTCCCAAATTGCCCTTTTATCTCTTTTCCAAACTTCAGGCACCCTAATAACACTGCTACACCAACACCAAAATAGCGTTTCTCTTTTCTTTTCTTTTTTTGGTTCTTTCATTTCTTTCATATACTTCCTCGAGTGCAGCATTACTCTTTTTTTTTTCTTTTGATTCAAATAATGGTAATAATGAATAGAGTAGTGCTTTTGGAACTCCTCAAATGATCTAACAATGCCCAATTATTCAAAATTTCTAACTTATTTATCTCCCAAATTGCCCTTTTTTTCTCTTTTCCAAACTTCAAGCACCCTAATAATACTGCTACACCAACCCCAAAATAGTGTTTCTCTTTTCTTTTCTTTTTTTGGTTCTTTCTTTCTTTCTTATACTCCCTCAAGTACCTCCGTGATAATAGCGTCTTCTTCCATTTTTTGTTAATTTCATTAAATCATATTAAATAAAAGAACCAAAAAAACAAAGTCTCTCTGATAGCAGTAAAGAGATTACGTAGCTACCCTCTAGTCATCCTATGCCTATTAGGACTACACATATATGTATTTAGGTCTTGTACTTAGACGCAATCTCTTACTACTGTAATGTGTATAAATACTGCTCAATATGATGAATAACATAAGGTTGTTTTCATTCTCAAATATCCAAACCTATTATGGTAACAGAGCATAGCTAGGAAAAAGCTAAAGATCCTGAAACCCTAAAATCTCTCTTCTTTTTCTTTTTCTCCCTTCCCTAAACACTGCCAGCAGTCGACCATGACCACTCCAAGCACACCCGAATCCTCCTCTACCGCTATCTCTTCTCCTCAAGTTGTTCTCATGGGCGTCAATAACAACAACCAAAATGCCAACCAATCCCTCATTGCTATTAACTCCACTCAAGTTCCTATCAAACTCACAAAATGAGGGAACTATGTAGCCTGGAGATCCCAATCTGAAAACCTCCTCTTTGGCTATGGTCTTATGGGATACCTAGACGGTACCAAACCATGCCCACCTAAATCTATCTCTGTCACCACTACCACCTCCGCCGATCAGCCTTCAAGCGGAACAACTGCCAACCCTGATCATCTCCCTTGTCTTCATCAAGACCATCTACTACTACATGCGATTCAGGTTTCTTGCATGGGCGCAGCACAATTAATAGTGACCCAATCCACAACTTCCGCACAAGCCTAGAACAAACTTGAAGCCACAAACGCCAATCGATCCAACACTCGTAAACTCGGACTCTATTAACCGAAAATTGTCACTAGGGTGATTTTTCAAATTAACAATTCAATATGACTAAAATCAAGGTAGATCTCAGTCGGAGAGGTATCAAGTAGTTCGATACCCATAATTTCCTAATAGAACCTGTGAAAAATAATGATAATGGTGGGCAAAAATTAGTGTAATAATGGTATCACGTACAACTCTTTTTTATTGACAATAAAGACATGACAAAATTACAACCAAGACTTTAGATAGCTATGGTGATAGGATAAAACACTCTGTTGACAATGGCGATGGAGTTCTCGTACATGTCGATAAGTGGAAAAAAATCTCTAATAGGGTTTTGGCACTCAAGTTGCGGTCCCTTTTTCTGTGATAATATGATATATATATATATATATATCAGTCTTGTTTCTTGTATAACTTCGGTCTAGGGTTTTAGCAATTATAGGACATTCCTTGACGATCAACGAGATTGTCGTGGGATTTGATCCCTAGAATCAAGCGATTCTTTCTCTAGTGGACTGTGTGGGAGTTGACTTCTAATTCAAATCGATCTCTTAGGTGGCGGGAATGAATCCACTTCTTTATTGATTCAAAAACGATGGTGTTTGTATTGTGGCTTTAGGCCTGTCTTCTGGGCGTATTAACCTTGCCTTGGTGTTCTTTTCTTTTTGATACTCCGAGTGTCTGGTTCGCTAGTTCCGAGGGAGATGAGGTAGCTTGGCTTTACCGGGTTGAGGTACCAGTATGTCGGGGTACCTGGATACCGATTGGCGCTGTAGCGGGGTATCAAGACAATATAGTATCGGGGTACCCGGTCTATGTAGTATCGTGGTCTTTAGGACCTAGTCTTTTGAGTTGCCTGTTAGACAGGAATTCTTCACGTCATTGACCCTGGTCTGGATAGACTGGAAATGTGCCAGGATACTCTGGACTAGATTCTTTCTAGGAGGTAGCTGGATCCTGCTTCTCAACCTGGAATCAGGATGGAAAATTCTTCTTTAATCCCTGTCATTTTTTACGGTTAACAGAAGTCCCCCCTGATTTGAACACCGGTGCCTTGCTAGGGTTGGAGTCAGGATTCCTAGTTTGTTTTGGAGGATTTTTCATCCTGTCCAGTTAGCAACCACATAAGGGATCTTCCTTGGATATGATGGCATTTAATGCACCATCCACGTGGCGAGTGAGGATTGATCTGTTTGTTTTAAATGAACTGTTTCTTTTTTCTTTTTTCTTTTTTCTTTTTTCTTTTTTCTTTTTGGCGCGATTTTCTCGAGACCGTCTCCTGTATGTTTCTAGTCTCCACTTTCGGTTTCCTTGCTATCTCGTGAAACCGACTAACTTTCGTTATAAATATGTCATCCTTCCTTCCTTCTTTCACACTGATTTTCAAATTTCAAATAGCAACAAAAGAAAACTTAGCATTCCCATTCCTTCTTCTTTCCTTCTTGTCAAAAAGAAAAATCCCAAACTTCTTTCTTTTTCCTTCCTTTTATCTTGATGGCGACTCCGTCGAACCTTTCTACTACCTTACAAGGTCCTCAATCCACTCCACCAATTCTTCACCCAAACTCTCCCAATCCTCCTGACAACCTCAACACTTTTCTTAACATGGAGAAGGTCGATTCAGAGGAGAGCTCTTAATCGAAGATGGGGAAGAAAAGAGCTAGTGAGGAAGGTGATACTGTCGGGAGCAGCCATCCATCTCAGCGTCACCACTCCGGTAGGAGTCCCAGAGTTGGGTCGGGCTTCCATAATAAACCTGAGGACCTAGTTCACATTGATGAGGAGGAGGGTGATGATGATTGTGATGGTGAAAGGGATATTATTCCGGTCGTTCGTTCAGCAGGAATGCTTATGGGTCATTTCGCTTCCTTCCATGACGGTAGAATCATCCCGGACTCCGTGTGCACTGTTGACACCCTGGCTCGCCTGAGACAAGACTATAGGATGCCTGATAGCATCATTATTACTCTCCCTTATTGAGGTTATGAGGTGTACACCCATTCTCAAGGCCACCTCCTTATTCATACAGTAGCCTTCGAATGTAGGGTCAGGCTCACTCTTCATCCTACCCTTCGTAGGGCGTTTGTTGCTCTGGAATTGGCTCCCCTACAGATCTCGCGGGGGTTTTGATGAGCTCCAGTACATCTTCCAAGTGGCTAACTTGGTACCTAGGGGCCAATTTTATTTGAAAGCATCCAATAAGATGAAGTTCATCGTATTTAGGGCGAATGTGAAGTTCAATCAGACCTGGAAAGACGAATGGATCGTGGTGGAAGGGGACTAGGGCCATTCGGTGCATATTGGGGGAATTAAGCACCTGGTCCCTACCCAGTTTACCACAAAGGATAAGTAGGGCAGGGGGACAATCTCTGTGGAGTCCGAAGGCATCCTTCAGAGGATCCAAAGAAGGGAGTATATGAACATGGAGTATCCCTTAAATGATCCCTTTGAAGGAGACAGGTTAGACCGGTATCTTAGGATATCCCTCGCCCATCCGGGTATGAGATTTCGTAACCTCTTCTTTTCATTATATATATATATATATATATATTATTATTAGCTGATTCTTCTTCTTTGCAGTTTCTGCCACTCCCCTCCTATCATCTTCTCCTACCTCTTCTGGATCGGTGTTCCCGGATTCCTTTATAGCCAGTTCTCCTATTCCTTCTCCTCCCGATGTTGGTGCTTCATCCGGATCTCAACCGCCTGCATTAACCCCTCCTCTGGCTAAACAGGGTTGCCTTCATATTCTTCTGCCTCTCCTTCTGCTAAGATCACAGCACGTCCGTCTTTGGGCGAGATGTTAACAATGGCTGCCAAGGCTAAGGTCTCTCCAGTCAGTCCTGAAGCCGACTACTAGAGTTACTGTTACTAAGCTAGCTGTGGTGGCTTCTCCTCCTCCTCATCCCCCAGTTGTATCTGTTAGGCGTCCAACCAGAGTGGAGAAGGAGAAAACTTCTGCTACCATGGCCACCCCTCCCACCGATCTTCCTTCTAGATCGGGGCCGCGGGATTACAGCCAAGAGGAGGTCGTCTCTAAATTTATTGCTGCTTGTCCTGGTAGAGGCCTACAGCCGATGTCCTCCCTACCAACAGACATCCTGGCTACCAAAGGAGCTTCCTTGCTTGTTTGGTATAATTCTTTATAAGGTACTTACTGTTCTCTTGTCTTTGTAGGGTTTTAAATTCGCCTTGGTTATGGGGCAACATGTCACAACCTTGAAGGAAGCCAACCTTGCCCTTCAGGCTAAGTTGGATGAGGCTAGGGATGATCTAACTCGGGCTGAGGAAAATGTAACTTCCCTGGTCCAATCTACCTCTGAGTCTAAATCCGGATGGTAGGCTGCCTTGGTGGAGCTAGAGAGAATGAAGCATGCTTACGACACGAAGACACTTAAGTCAATATGCCGCCGGGCTGAGAGGAAAACTATGAAGGCAGAGAAGGTTGTCCTCCTTGATGAGAACCGGTTTCTGTGGGGTTCTGTGAGTATCCTGGAATTTAGGGTGGATTCCTCCTTCATGGATGGGTATTTCACTACCTCGTATGAGGTTATCAAGGCGTTCCCTCCTTCTTTCGACTTGCAAACTCCTCTCGGTTGGGATCGGGATCAGATCATGGCTAGGGTCGCTTCACTTTCAGATGCTGATCTTGACTAGGGAGTTTCTTCCCAAGCTTCCACCATCCCGAATCCTCCTCTGTATCAGGGTTCAAGTGCCGTGCTAGAATCAACCGAGAAGAGAGGAGAGGATCCTCTTGCTACTATAAATGATCAAGCGCAGGATTCTGAGCATCCCATTGCGATAAAGTCATTGGATGAGGCTGGAGTTCATGCTGAATCCGGGGTGCCAGGGGCTGAGGAAGTTCAGGCTGCTACTAGGACCAAAGTGGCTAAGGAGGTGGATGCAACTAGCCATGAGGAACAAGCAAGAGAAAAGCAGAAGGATGCATGACTTTGTTTTTTGTCATTCCATCTCATATTCATCCTTATTCTTATAGCCCGGAAATGGGGGATGGGTGCCTTGATTGATTGAATGAAAACTTCTATCTTGAACCTGCTCGATAGCCCTCCATAATTTGAACAGAGCATTCTTTGATAAGTTGGTGTTGATTAAGTCTTGGTGGCTGGATACTTAGTCAGAAGTATCCTGACGAGTAATCCCCTTATGAAGTTTGACTAGACCACCCTTAAGTAACACTCATTGTTTGAGTTCGATGGTGTAATCCTGGCAAGCTATCAGGGTTATTTTCGTGTCTGACTCGAACACTGTAAATTGAAGTGCCAGGTACCTCCCATAGGGGGTCTTGGTTCTGAATTAGTTCTGGTTGTTGGCCAAGCCCGATTCTTGACCCTTCCAAGGCGAATCGGGATGCCTGGTGCTCAGGTGGCAACATTGGTGAACTGTGCAACTTAACATATCTGTATTATGGAGTCATAGTATTCGGATTATCTGCATCTGATAGGTAATCTGGACCACCCTGGCACTAGATCTCTTATGGTGGGACAAGGTATCGGGTATCTTGATCAGGTATCCTGATCCATAGGAGGACTCACCCTGGTGGGGAATGAGGGCCTCTTTTAACACCAGGTCTTCGAATGGCGAATCTTAGGCATCAGGCATCCTGCTAGAGGATCCTAATCCTTCGACGAAACGATCTTGGTAGATAATTACATCATCCAAATCCTTCCCAGCGGAGGGTATTCCCCGGCCGAGGCAGCAAGAGTGTTGTATAGGCTCTCCTGGTCTTGAGGACTGCGACGAGCAACCCGGGCCACGACTTCGCATCCTCAGTCTGGCTGGCAACTATACCATTTAAGCATTTGTGTACCAGATCCTTCTTGGATGAGGGTATTCCCCGACCAAGGCAGCAGGAATGCCATTTGACTTTTCCTGGTCTTGAGAAGCTTTATCATGGCAATCCTTCTTGAGGGTAATGACCCAGTCCTAGGCATTAAGAAAGGTGTGTGACTCTCCTAGTCTTAGTTCAGTAATAGAGATCCTTCTGGATTGGTTAACCCGGACAAGGGCATCAGGGTTGCTATGTAGCTCTCCTGGTCTTGATTTAGTCTAGGGGTGGCGAACACTTCAAGGTGAATATAGGAGAATCGTGTAGAAGAATGAAACCGACTTTATTAAATTTTTCAAGGAGCGAATACAAAGCAAAATCGGGGTACACATTTAGAAATATACCAAACGAAATAAATTCTTCTTAACTCTATAAGAGTAAAATCTTTTAAGGTGATCGAGATTCTCGGTGTGATCTACCGGGTATCCATCCGTGTCTTCTAGTTTGTAAGCCCCCTTTTCAAATTGTTATCTCAATCAGGTAGGGATTTTCTCAGTGAAGGGCTAGTACCCCGTCAGACCTTTTCCGGGTATTCTGGGTCACCTTCATGAGAACCAGGTCCTTCCTTAAAGTTTCGAGTCTTCACTTTCCTCTAGGACATAGTGATCCTGCTTCGATATCCCGTGGCTAGGTTCACTGGTTACTTGGGTGCACTGCTTGGCCAATGCGGTAGGATTAGTGGACACCGCATAACTGGTGCGGGCAGCTTGTTGATCCCCATGAACTTCTCATACCTTGGTTCCTACCGGTAATTTTAGGATGTTGTGGTAAATGGACAGCACTCCCCTGATTCCCGATAGGAAGGGTCTTACCAGGATCGCGTTGTAGGCGGACGGGGTATCGACCACAACAAACTCTGTCCTGATGTTCTGTTGAAAGGGAGCCTCTCCAATTATTACCGGTAGAATATGAGTCCCGACAGGTATTACGGAATCTCCTGTAAAACCGTACAGGGGCGTGGTGCAGCTGTTGTAGCAGGGGTTCTTCAAGTTAAGTTTTTCCAATGCTCATTTAAACAGAATATCGACACTGCTCCCATTATCTATCAGGATACGGTGAACCCGGCAATTAGCGATCTATACCATGATCATCATTGGATCATCATGAGGTTGAATTGTGTTGTATGCATCCTCCTCCGTGAAAATGATCTAGGCAGAACGAGGATAATCTTGAGATCCCCTAGAGACCCGGAGTACATCACGACCAGTGGTAAACCTCAAGATCTTCCTGGCATGGTTCTTCCTTGAGTTGTTAGAAGTCCCGGCTAGTGTTGGGCCTCCACTGATGGTGTGAATGACTTGGATTTACCGTATCAAGTCTTTATTATTATCTTTCTTTTTTCTTTCTGCACCTCGCATCTCCCCTCGCACTTCCTTTCCTGCCTTGATGCCATCCCGAATCTGCTGAAAAAACTCAACTAAGAGTCCTCCCCTTATTAGTCCTTTGATCTGGTTACGGAGGCTGTAGCATTCAGATGTGTTGTGTCCCACATCCTCATGAAAATCACAGTACTTGTAGCGATTCTTCTGACCGGCTGGGATCTTCATAGGACCAGGCTTCCTGAGCAGACCTTTATCGTGGATAGCGAGGTATATGGTTTCTCGGGATGCGTTGAGATGAGTGTAATGGCTGTACCAGTCTTCTTTACTTGCTTCTCGGGCTACTTCTCTTAACGGAGGTGTTATTCTAGGAGGGGTCTTCCTCACCGGGTATCTATCTCGATACTAGGAAGGAGGTGGTGGCCTGTAATTCGACCGATTCGGAGGTTGGTTATGAAATTTCTTTATAGGCACAGGCGCATGCTTCGGGGACTCCTTCTTCGGTCGTTTAGCGGCTGTCTCCTTATGTTCATCCCTTTGGGGTCAGGTACCCCGCGGGTTTCTCCTGAGCTCGATATTACCACCTGCATCGGGCTATGGAGCCTTCTTCTCTGATGCCGGTCTAGCCGCTGGCTAGATCTTTTTGGGAGAGATGTCAAATGCTGACTTCACCTGTTGGGGTCTGAAATCTCGAGGATGATCTAGTACTAGTAAAGGCTGCCTAAGTCTGTCAAAGATTAGTACCCGGGTACTCGGTCTGGCTTCTCCTACTAGTCTAGGTGCTTCAAAAGGTATTCCTTGGGTGATCATCAGGAGGTGGATGCTTTCCACGTAGGCAGCAGCGTGCTGCTCTATGGTATCCCAATTTACCTCTGGACCGCAGGGTCTTGGGTGAAGGAGTCGGTGTTGGGACTTGGCTTCTAGTTCCCTTCCTCTTCCCTTGGTTTCTCTGAGTGGAAGCGAGGGAATGGGGTCCTGAGGGGTCGGGATGCCCCTGAGAGGATCAGAGCCTCATCTTCTGATTCTTCTAGGTAGAGCTAGGTAGCCTTGTAAAACGTTGGGAGTTTGTTCCCCATAGACAGCGCCAAAAGTGTTAACCGAAAATTGTCACTGAGGTGAATTTTCCAATTAACAATTCAATATGACTAAAATCAAGGTAGATCTCAGTCGGAGAGGTATCAAGTAGTTCGATACCCTTAATTTCCTAATAGAACCTATGAAAAATAATGATAATGGTGGGCAAAAATTAGTGTAATAATGGTATCACGTACAACTCTTTTTTATTGACAACAAAGACATGATAAATTTACAACCAAGACTTTAGATAGCTATGGTTATGGGATAAAACACTCTGTTGACAATGGCGATGGAGTTCTCGTAAATGTCAATAAGTGGAAAAAAATCTCTAATAGGGTTTCGGCACTCAAGTTGTGGTCCCTTTTTTTCTGTGATATATATATATATATCAGTCTTGTTTCTTGCTTTTCACTCCTATAACTTCGATCTAGGGTTTTAGCAATTATCGGACATTCCTTGACGATCAACGAGATTGTCGTGGGATTTGATCCCTAGAATCAAGCGATTCTTTCTCTGGCGAACTGTGTGGGAGTTGACTTCTAATTCAAATCAATCTCTTAGGTGGCGGGAATGAATCCACTTCTTTATTGATTCAAAAACGATGGCGTTTGTATTGTGGCTTTAGGCCTGTCTTCTGGGCGTATTAACCTTGCCTTGGTGTTCTTTTCTTTTTGATACTCCGAGTGTCTGGTTCACTGGTTCTGAGGGAGACAAGGTAGCTTGGCTTTACCGGGTTAAGGTACCAATATGTCAGGGTACCTGGATACCGATTGGCACTGTAGCGGGGTATCAAGACAATATAGTATCGGGGTACTCGGTCTATGTAGTATTGGGGTCCTTAGGACCTAGTCTTTTGAGTTGCCTGTTAGACAGAAATTCTTCGCATCCTTGACCCTGGTCTAGATAGACTGGAAATGTGCCAGGATACTCTAGACTAGATTCTTTCTAGGAGGTAGGTAGATCCTGCTTCTCAACCTGGAATCGGGATGGAAAATTCTTCTTTGAACCATGCCATTGTTGGCAGTTAACAGACTCCTTGACTCACTCACCAACGTCTCCTTAGTAGATAAATCTGTAGCCGACTATATGCAAGGTATCAAAAATATTCTTGACAACCTTGAACTAATTGGTCACCCGGTCGATGATGGGGCTACAGTAATCCATACCTTTAATGGCTTGGGTCTAGCCTACCTACCTCTTACCTCTGCAATTCGAGCCCGAGACACACCGATAACCTTCGAAGAGCTCTATGATAAACTACTCGATCATGTGGCCTTTCTTCAGCGTGATAAAGCAAAGAAAGGTGGTCCGGTAATAACGGCACAGTTCAATCAGATAACCTACAGTAAGAAGGGATGCAACCAATAAGGAAACTCATCCAATCACATGGGGTATCACGGTCACCAACCCAACAATTTTTGAACACCTCTAGGCGGCAGCCGCGGGTACTCTCCAACCTAAGACAACCAATTTCGGTCCCCCCAATCAACCGTCATTCTCCTCCCAAAATCAGCGGCGCTCGCCTATAAACACCAATAATACTAGGCCGATTTGTCAATTGTGTGATAAGATTGGTCATACGATTAGGGTTTGTCGTTCGCGCCCACATCCAGGATCCCAAACATGGCCCCAAGCAAATCACATGACCACTGATCAGCCGATCACTCGTAACAATTGGATTCTTGATTCAGGTGCCTCTCACCATATGACAGCAGACCTCCAAAACCTATCAGTACATTCAGAATATGGTGGCCCAGAGGACATCATGGTTGGGGACGGTAACAAAATTCCTATAGTTCATACTGGTTGCACTACTTTACATACCTTTGATAAATCTTTTCCTCTCACCCATGTTTTATGCTCACCACATATATCACATAATCTTATCTCTGTGTCTAAATTTTGCACTAATAATAAAACATCCATTGAGTTCTTTCCTGACTGTTTTCTTGTAAAGGATCTGACCACAGGGGCATCCTTGGTCCATGGGCAGAATGAGGGAAAACTTTATGTCTGGCCAAGGTCTATCAAACTTCAACAGTCTATGTCTCCAGCCACCTTCTTTTTGGCATCCTCCAACCCGAGAGTCTCCTCCCTGGCATGGCACCATCACCTTGGTCATCCGTCACTCCAAGTTCTTCAAAAGCTTGTCACCACTCATGGTCTCCCTGTCTCCGAGTCAGAGTCTAAATTTTCTCATTGTCCAGTGTGTCTGTGTAATAAAAGTCACAAACTTCCTTTTGGTGTTTCAACAATGACATGCATTAAACCATTAGAAATTTTGTTTACAGATGTCTGGGGCCCTGCTCATATTTTGTCTTTTCAAAACTATCGCTATTATGTTATTTTTGTGGATTATTTTACAAAGTACACTTGGTTATATCCACTCAAACACAAATCTGATGTCCCACATGTTTTCAAATGTTTCAAGGCGCTTGTCGAAAACTTTTTTAATGCTAAAATCAAAACGGTCTACTCGGACAGTAGGGGGAAGCACAATCCCTTGGTCTTGTCTTACAGAATTTTGGTATCCAACATCTAAAATCTCCACCACACACACCTGAGCACGTTGGAACTGCTGAACGCAAACACCGACATGTGGTGGAAACAACACTATCGCTACTCCATCATGCGTCGATGCCCTTAAAATTTTGGTATCTAGCTTTTCAAACTGCGGTTTATTTAATAAATCGTATGCCAACCCCAGTTCTCAATAACCACAATCTCTACTCTATAATCTTCAACAAAGACCCGAACTATTGTAAGCTACGTGTTTTCGATTGTCTTTGTTATCCTTAGCTACGGCCATACACGTCTCACGAATTGGAGCCGCGCTCGAAACCATGTGTATTCGTTGGCTACTCCAATGAACACAATGCCTACCTGTGTCTAGACCGTCACGCCAACAGAGTCTATATTTCTCGCCATGTGGTATTCATTAAGTTGGTTTTTCCATTCACCAGTAGGGTCGGCCACGAGTCACAAAATCTGCATGTCCAAGTCAAACAATGGTTCGAGTCCTTATCCCCTACGATCGGATTCCAACCAGAAAATGAGTTCTCTCAATCTCCTCATTCACCTTACAACCAAGAATTCAACTTCCCTGACATCTTACATATTTCTCAACCTTCCACCGCCAATCCAATAATAGTTCCACTGCCAACACTAACGACGCCACACACATCAGCTGCACCACACACAAACCCGATCGCACATGATTACCTCCTCATCCAGCCTGCACTGCCACCTGACTCCAATAGCCCTCCCACCACCAAGCATACTCTGGAACTCACATCTCCAACCAAAGTCATCCAAACCCGGTCGAAAAACAATATCTTCAAACTGAAACCTATCCTTGACCTACATGCAACCACTCACTCCTCCACTCAAATCGAACCAACCTCCCTAGTCCAAGCCCGAAAACATATGGAATGGCGTCAGGCAATGAGCACTGTGTATGATGCTCTGGGTAAAAACTCAACTTCGGCATTAGTTCCAGCTCACCCCTCATAAAATGTGGTAGGATGTAAGTGGATTTTTCGGATCAAAAGATACCCTGACGGCTCAGGCGCTCAGTACGAAGCTCACCTTATGGCGAAGGGTTTTCATCAACGGCCTGGCATGGACTTTACTGAAACCTTCAGTCCTATGGTGAAGTCTACCACTGTCCGTTTAATTCTAACTTTTGCTGTTACTAACGGTTAGTCCCTATGCCAACTAGATGTCAATAATGTTTTTTTGCAGGGTACTCTCACTGATGATGTGTTCATGGAACAACCACCCGGGTTCACACATACAACATTACCGAACCTAGAGCCTGGTACAATGAAAGGCAATCTATGGCCTCCGTCAGGCACCTAGAGCCTAGTACAATGAACTCCGAACCTTTCTCCTATCAGCAGGTTTTATCAACTCAAAGAGTGATGCCTCTTTATTCATCTACCATCAGTCTAACTACACCTTGTACTTACTGGTCTATGTTGATGACATCATTGTCACTGGCTCATCGGATTCGCGGGTTCATCAATTCATTACCACACTAGCTTAGCGATTCTCTCTCAAGGATCTAGGTCAGTTATCGTTCTTTCTAGATGTTGAAGCTTATCACTCCACATGTGGGCTATTTCTTTCACAGCAAAAATACATCCGTGATCTCCTCACCAAGGTCAACATGCTAGATGCCAACCCTGTATCCACTCCTCTTTCGATCACTAAAATTTTGAAACTTGCGGATGGTAGTGCTCCTACAGACGCCACTCAGTATAGACAAATTGTAAGATCCCTACAATATCTATCACTCACCTGGCCGGATGTCTTTTTTGTGGTAAACAAACTCTCTCAGTTCATGCACCGCCCAACCACAAATCACTGGAATGTGGTAAAGCATGTTCTCCGCTATCTTAAGGGCTCAATCAGTCATAGCCTTCTCATCAATCGGACACCCTCACCTCACCTCACCTCACCTCACCTCACCTTCATGCATTTGCCGACTTAGACTGGGTAGGTGACCCGGATGACTGGCGGTCAACTACTGCCTACATCATCTTCCTTGGCTCCACACCTATCAGTTGGAGCTCTAAGAAACAGCACACCGTAGCGCGCTCCTCCACAGAAGCGGAGTACTGCGCCATTGCCTCGGCGACAGCTGAGTTGAATTGGCTTGGACATCTTCTTTCTGAAATTCGGGTACAGGTTCCAGCAGCTCCAGTCATCTACTATGACAATGTAGGTGCCACATATGTTTACGCAAACCCAATATTCCACATCCGCATGAAGCATGTGGCCATCAACTTCTTCTTTGTATTAGATCAGGTGGCTCAGAAGCAATTACGGATTGCTCATGTTCACACAAAAGATTAGATGGCTGATTCTCTCACAAAAACACTTGCCCACAAACAGTTCACTGATCATCGATTCAAGATAGGCGTCCTCGACGGAAGCTCTATCTTGCAAGGGCATGATAGCAATAAAGAGATTACGTAGCTACCCTCAAGTCATCCTATGCCTATTAGGAATGCACATATATGTATTTAGGTCTTGTACTTAGACGCAATCTCTTACTACTGTAATATGTATAAATACTGCTCAATATGATGAATAACATAAGGTTGTTTTCATTCTCAAATATCCAAACCTATTACTCTCTTTATCACTTTATATGTTTGAACCTGAATTTGTGTTTTAATTTCAATATTGTGTGTACTAGAAAGGCAAAATAAAATCTTAGTGACAATTAATAGGAAAGAATCATCTGCTGCAAATTCCTCTGTAATCACAGAGCAATCAAATGCCAACACTTGATTATAGGCTTTATTTTTGTACAGTCTCTATTTACATCTAATTCCCTAACTTTAGGAATATTTCATATTTATTTCTTTCCTAAATCACTATATGTAAATTTATATAAATTGTAATCAAGTATCATAAACATAATTTAAGCCATTTCAATATTTCTTGAGCTCATTATATTCGTTATATTGTATCATAGCTTTTTTTTTTTTTTTTTTTTTTTACTCAAATGAGTTTGATCCTTGTGTTTCTTCCTTTTTCTTTCAATGGCTGAAGAAAGTCCTATTACTTCTATTCTCAACTCCAATAAAGCCACAAACATTATTTCTCCCTCTAATTCTCAAAAAAAATATGATATCCATCAATGGCTCTCAACTCAATGTCAAATTGACTTCTTCAAATTACCCATTGTGGCAAGCACAATTTGACTCACTTCTCTTCGGATTCGACTTTCTTAGATATGTTTACGCATCCAAGCCTATCCTCCTAAGATGATCACGGTTAATGATAAATTTGTTTCAAATCCGGACTATATGCTTTGAAAAAGACAAGATAAACTAATTTCTCATGGCATCATTCAATCTCTCACCCATCATGTGATACCTTTGGTTCGATCATCTACCAATACGGCTGAGGCATGGGATCGCCTTAAAAAGCTTTATACCAATGCTTCTTTGTCTCGAACCATGGGATTAATTGAAAACTCACACTTATTAGTCGTGGCTCCAAATCTGTTGTTGACTATCTCGCTGAATTCCAAGGCACTGTAAATGAATCGGCTCTAATTGGTGAGCCAGTCAAAGAAACAAACCTTATTATTCACACTCTCAAAGGTGTTGGTCCGGAATTCAAGGAAATCGCAGTCGTTGTTCGTGCTCACAATACTGTCATTAGTTTTGAGAAATTACACGACAAACTTGTCAACTAAGAGTCTTTCCTCAAGCATGATGAAAGTCGCAAATCTGGAGTTCTTTCGCTCACTAGCAACAACACTCGCCTTTCGCAACTAAAGAATGGAAACCAATACCAGCAAGAAAAGAAAGGTAACTATCAAAACCAAAATCAGAGATATCAAGATCTGCACAACAATAATCAAAGCAATACTACTGCAAAAAAATCCAAATGTAGTTTGTCAATTTTGCAAGAAACGTGGACACTTAGCACTAGGGGTGGGCAAAAAACCAATAAACCGAACCGAACCGATCCAATCAGTTTTTTTTTTCGGTTTTCTTATGTTGGTCAGTTTAGTTCAGTTCATTTTTTTTAAAACCGATTTGATCGATATTTTTCCCGATTTGCTATCCCAAATAGGAAAACCGAACCGAGATCCAACTTATTAAAAAAAAAAAAATCCCTAGTTTAATGTAATGTTCAACGGTTCATGAAACTATGAAACTATAAAACTATGAAAGTGTGTTGCATGATATTTTGTTTTCTTTGTTTTTTTTTTTTTTTTTTAATATTATTTTAAACTAGTATTTTCAATTTGTTCAAGCCCCTTTTTAATTTGGTTGAAGGCCCAAAAGGATTAAAATATAAAATATGTGTAATAATTAAAGCCTAAGAATTTGGCCTAGTAGGAACCAAAATCGAAAAAACCAAACCGAACCGAACCAGTCCAATTTGGTTGGTTTTTGATCAGTTGATATTTGTAAATTTTATTGGATCGGTTCATATTTTTAGAAACCGCGGTTTTTTATCGGTTCTATTGAAAAATGAACCGATCCATTAAACGTCCACCCCTACTCAACACGGCAATGTTATCAAGCCAAGAGAATTATGCAACACCAACCATCGCTCTATGCTAATCACACCACCATCCATGGCAACCCACCCACTAGTTGGCTAGTGGACTCTACTGCATCCCACCATGTCACAAGCAACCCAAATAATCTATCACGTGGTTAACCTTATAAAGGTCCAAATGATATCGTTTTTGGTGACGGCACATGTTTGCGCATAACACATACCAACAGTACTACTCTCTCTACCATTTCTAATCCTTTTCACTTTTTGATATTTAGTGTGTACAAGCTATGAAACAAAACTTAATATCTGTTTCTCAATTTTGCCTCACAAATATTGCCTCAGTTGAATTTTTTCCATCTTCATTTTGTGTGAAGGATCTAACCACGGGGGCACCTCTTACTCATGGACAATGCAAGAATAATGTGTATGAGTGGCCGAGCATGAGACGGGACTCATCGACGGGAATGAAGCAGGCTTGTGTTGGTGACAAGACCTCTCTTGATTAATGGCATGATAGGCTCGGTCATCCGTCGTCTAAAATCCTCTCTCATATTATGTCTCAAATTGATCTTCATGTGTCTTCAAGTCAGTCCTGAGTTTCCTTTTGTGATTCATGTCAATGTAATAAAATTCATAAAATTTCGTTTGGAATTTCTACTTTAAACAGTCGTAGTCCTTTGGATCTTGTTTACACTGATGTTTGGGGACCCTTCCCAATTCGATCAATGAATGGATTTTCTTATTATGTTATCTTTATTGATTACTTCACAACGTATTCTTGGATATTTCCAATGGCAAAAAAATCAGATGTGTTTTCACTTTTTCCAAAATTCAAAGCAACGGTTGAGAATTATTTTAAAATTTCTATCAAAACAATTTATTCCGATGGTGGAAAAGAATACAATGGTTTAAAATCTTTATTTCAAGCTCTTGATATTCAACATTTAATTTCTCCTCCATACACTCCCCAACATATTGCTTCCACTGAACGCCGTCATCGACACATTGTCGAGACTGGCCTTACACTTCTTCATCATGCCTCTTTTCCTATATCATACGCTTTCCAAGCCGCCGTTTATGTCATAAATTGGCTTCCTACCCTAGTCCTAAAAAAAAATCTCCATTTGAAAATCTTTTTCACAATAAACCAAATTATTCTAAATTAAGAATTTTTGGGTGTCTTTGTTACCCTTGGCTTCGTCCATACATCACTCACAAATTAGAACAACGCTCTAGGGCATGCATTTGTCTTGGTTATTCAAACCTTCATAATTCTTACATTTGTTTTGAACCCATTGACCATTGTATTTATTTCTCTTGTCATGTCCAATTCATGGAAGAACGATTTCCTTCTGTACCTACTTGTCATCCAAATGACAAAATTAATTCTTACATTATATCTAAATGGGCAGCTATTTCCCCTTCTCTCAGTTCCCTATCTTTCTACCCATCACAACCCATTAATCCCACCAAAAATATCCCTTCCAAAAGTTTTGAAAATTTCCATTCCAATTCAAATTCAAACTTTCCCCTTATTTTAACCACTCCTATTCCTACCACAATGGAGACCATTACCAAAAAATCCTAATCAGATATTAGTCAACCATTGCATGATTTTCACGAAAATCATGCATCACTTGTGAAAATGGTGAGCATGATAGGAGAAGAAGTAAATGATTTTAAACTATCTTTTATTCATTCAATGATCGTATATTATACAGGCAGATTACAAAGGAGATTTAAATTTAAAATATACACAAAAGTAGGAAACTAATTAACAAACTCAGTAAACGAAAACTAAAAATTGTTATAGAACTAAAGGACCTAAAATATAGGAGTGGACTTGGTCTTGATTTCTTCGTCCAACACCCCCCCTCAAGTTGGAGTTGGGATTGAAATGTCAAGAACACCCAACTTGCGAAGTAGGATGTGATAAGCGTTACCTCTAAGTGGTTTAGTAAAAAGGTCCGCCAACTGGTCGCTAGAACGAAGGTAGGAAGGAGCAATGAGAACTCCTTGAATTTTTTCTCAAACAAAATGACAATCAATATCAATATGTTTAGTGCGTTCGTGAAAAACAGGATTTTCGACAATGTGAATAGCAGCTTTGTTATCACAATGAACTACAATTGGTTGCGAATATTTGAAACCAAGATCTGAAAGAATATATTTTAACCATTGTAACTCAGAAGTAAGTGCAGCGAGAGAACGATATTCTACTTCTGTAGAAGAACGAGAAACAGTTGGTTGTTTCTTAGTTTTCCAAGAAATAGGACTAGAACCCAGCATGGTAAAATAACCAGTGGTGGATCGACGAGAAGTAGGACAACCGGCCCAGTCAGAGTCAGCATATCCAATGAAAGTAAGAGAGCTAGATGAAGAAAGGAATAATCCTTTACCAACAGTACCTTTAAGACAACGAAGAACCCGGTTGGAAGCAACAAGATGAGTGGAATGATGAAATTGCATGAATTGACTAAGTGTGTTTACAGCATATTGAATATCTGGTCGTGTTACAGTAAGATATAAAAGACGTCCCACCAGTCAACGAAAGATTGTCGGATTAGGAAGAGGAATACCATCCTTTGGTCGTAACCGAAGATGTTGTTCCGTAGGAAAATCAGATGGTCGGGAGCTAGTCATACCAGAATCAGATAGGATGTCAAGTGTATATTTTCTTTGACACAAAAAAATTCCTTGTTTAGATCGAGACACTTCAATACCTTAAAAATACGAAAGATTGCTAAGATCTTTTATGGAAAAAGATTGAGCAAGAAATTGTTTGATTTTAGTGATGGCATCATCATTGTTGCTAGTGATAATAATATCATCGACATAGACAAGAACAAAAATAGAAGTCTGATCATGAATATACGTAAAAAGACTATAGTCTAAAATAGATTGTCGAAAACCTCGGCGAATAAGAGTGGTTGAGAATTTAGAGAACCATTAACGAGAAACTTGTTTGAGACCATATATAGATTTATTTAATTTGCATACATGAGTCTCTTATATACGAGAGAAACCGGGAGGAAGTTTAATATAAACTTCTTCAGCGAGATCTCCTTGGAGAAATGCATTGTTGACATCGAGTTGATGTAAGGATCAATTTTTAATGGTAGCAATGGAGATAAGGAGACGAACAGTTACTAGTTTAGCCACAGGTGCGAAGGTATCATGATAATCGATTCCTTCAACTTGAGTATAACCTTTGGCAACTAAATGAGCTTTATATCTCTCAATTGAACCACCAGATCGATATTTAATTTTGTAGACTCATTTATAACCAATGGGTGATTTTCATTTGGGAAGGGAACATAAAGACCAAGTGTTATTAGATTCAAGAGCATGAATTTCTTTGGCCATGGCATCATGCCATTTGGCAGATTTCATGGCTTGAAAATAAGAGCGTGGTTCTTGATGTTCAATGATATTTGTTAGAAAAGCATAATGAGAATGGCTTAGATGGGACAAAGAAAAATAATTGGCTAGTGGAAAACCAGTTGATTGTGAAATATGATTACAAATATAATCCTTGAGATGACCTGGTAGGCGACAAACTCGTTGAGAATGAGTATTAATCATAGAACCAGGTGCCATTGAAAGAGAATTATTAGAGGGAGTATCCTCAGAAATAGGTAGAGAATTGAATATGTCATCAAGCTGAGAAGACAGTGGAATAGACTCTGGAGAATCATTGGAATAATCAACCAGATTATGAGGAATAGAACCACTAGAAGAAATATCAGTAGGAACAATCGGTGGTGCAATGTAGTCAAAAGTTTCATCATCATTAATTGGAGTAATAGTAATTGAATTTTTTAATGATGGAGATGGAAGATCACAATATGGAAAAATTGACTCATGAGAAACATAGATTTGATGAGTTTCGAAATCATATATGTGAAATCCCTTTTGACCGTATGGATAACAAACAAAAATACCGGATTTGGCTCGCTCATCAAACTTATGTTAAATATTCATATTTTTAGCAAAACATAAACATCCGAAAACTCGAAAAGATGAGTATAAAGGAACAGTTCCAAGCAAAACTTGATGAGGTGATTTATATTTAAGGATCGGAGTTGGAAGTTTTTTAATAAGAAAGCCGACAGTGAGAATACATTCACCCCAAAAGGAAAGAGGCAAGTTTGCTTGAAATCATAGAGCTCTAGCAACATCAAGTAGATGCCGATGCTTACGTTCTACAATGCCATTTTTTTGGAGGGTCGCAACGCAACTATGTTGCTGAACAATTCCATTTTCATGAAACCATGTTTGAATTTGTTTAGAAAGAAATTTAGAACCATTGCCTGAATGAATAGTTTAAAGTTAAGGAAGAAAAATGTTCCCATTACCAGAGTTGATAAGAGAAATTTTTGTGTTGAATTGACGATTGATTTGATTAAAAAAATGAATTAACATGTTGAAAGTTTCATATTTATGTTTCACTAAATAAATCCAAGTACACCTTGAATAATCATCAACAATAGTTAAAAAGAAACGTGATCCATTTTTGGAAGGAATAGAAAAAAAGCCCAAATATCAACATGAATTAATTCAAAGCAATGAGAAGAACAAGATGATCTATGAAGAAAACAAAGACGTGATTGTTTAGCACGCGAACATACATCACAAACAAAATCTTTATTTGCAATAATATTTGGAAAGTTCTTTGCAATGAAATCAAAACAAGACCTAGATGGATGACCAAGGCAAGAATGCCATAGGTCAAATTTATTAAAATGCTTGAAAGAAAAGGTAGAATTAAAAGCCAAATCTGCTTCTAGGTAAAAAAGACCATTTCGGGCACTACCCTGACTAATGTTCTTCTTTGTTGCTCGGTCCTGAAATATACATTCAAAAGATGAAAAAAATACATCACAATTTGTTGAATTTGTTAATTGTGAAATAGATAGCAAATTGAATTTAAAAGATGGAATGTGAAAAACATTCGTGATAATAAGTGATGATGAACAATGAACTGTGCCTATATGTGTCACAGGCGCATAAGAACCATCAGGCAATTGAATTGACATACTTTTATGAATAGTAAAATATGAAGAAAAAAAATGAAAGAGATGTACATATATGATTAGATGCACCTAAATCAATAATCCAACAAGAAGATAAACAAGTGAGAGTTGTACCTTCCAAATGGAATGATGGTCCACCAGATTCCTCTTTGGATAGAAGTGCAAGAAGCTTGTTGTATTGTTCAGGTGTTAATTGACTAGCAAAAGTAGTGGAAGTGGATGAAGGTGGCTCTGATTTCTTCACATGCTTATCCGGGAAGCCATGAATCCGGTAGCATGTAGCAAGAGTATGACCATGCTTGTTACAATGTTCATAAAAAGGACGTTGACGCTTTCCCGAAGGCCAAGAAGGTGGTTTAGACGCCTGAAGCGCTGCCGAATCAATGGTAGGAGTTGTTCGAATGTTAATCTCTTGTTGTTTTTCTTCTTGATGTACCAAATTGTAGATACACTAAATTGAAGGGAACGGCTCCATCAATAGTATTTGACTGCGAATAGTCGAAAAACGATCATGGAGTCCTTGAAGAAACTAACTCCATGGCACGACCTTGATTTTGCTGATCAATAATGCTTTTCGCATTACCACAGATACATGGAGTGACACAAACAATGGAATTGAGTTCATCCCATAAGGATTTGAGTTATGTGAAATATAATGAAACAGACATACCTTCCTACTTGAGGGCAAAGATTGATTATTTCAATTGATAGATCTTATGAGCATTTGATTGAGAAAAACGATCCTTAAGGTACATCTAAATTTGTGCTGCAGTTTCATCATACAAGATACTTGGACGGATCTCAGGTGAGACTAAATTAAGAATCCAACTTCCAACCAAATCATTACATCGTTCCCAGTTGGAAATATCATTTTTCTCCTTTGGTTTTGGAAGTGACCCATCAACAAAACCCAGCTTACTTTTTGCACGAAGCGCCATTGTCACTGCACGACTCCATGATCCATAATTGTCTCCTGTTAATAGAGGTGTAATAAGAACAATAGAAGGGCTATCTGAGTGATTAATGGCATAAGGATCTGTTTTCATGGGTGTTGATAACTGCGGAGATGATGATTGTGGTGTAATGTTGGTGGTAGGATTTTCATTAGACATGGTGAAGAAACAAAAAAAAAATTTGAATTAAAAATATGATTTTATAGCTTTGATACCATGTGAAAATGGTGAGAACGATAGGAGAATAAGTAAATGATTTTGAATAGTCTTTTATTCATTCAATGATCGTATATTATATAAGCAGATTACAAAGGAGATTTAAATTTAAAATATACACAAAAGTAGGAAACTAATTAACAAACTCAGTAAACGAAAACTAAAAACTGTTACAGAACTAAATGACCTAAAATATAGGAATGGACTTGGTCTTGATTTCTTTGTCCAACTTCACTCCCTCCATTCAAGTAAACTTCCTTCCACAAATGTCTCCTCTAGCAAATCATTGACTTCTATGATAGAATCTCACGATGCATCATCTTCTCACACCACACAACCTGCTAGTATTTTTGTAGATGACAACCTCAATATGGCAAATACCATATCAGACACATGTTCTATACCATCTTCGATTGAGTCGGCTCCAGGGTAAGATTCTTCATCCAATGTGAAAGACATTAACCCTACTTCAAATTTTCCCATGACTACCTGTTCCAAGAATAACATCTCCAAGCCCAAAGACATACAAAAACTTTATCCATGCCTTTACCATATCACCAAACATCCATTTCCTGATTCAATTGAACCTACCTCAGCCTCCCAAGCTATCAAACACCCAAAATGGAAAGAAGCCATGTGTGGTGAGCTTAACGCTCTCATAAAAAATGGCACATGGGAATTGGTTCCTCGAAGCTCATCTCAGAATATTATTCGTTGCAAATGGATATTCTGGATCAAATAGAAACTGAATGGCAGTATTGATCGCCATAAAGCACATCTAGTTGCAAAGGACATTCATCAACGATCGGGAATTGATTATCATGAAACTTTCAACTTCGTTATTAAGCCTACTACAATTTGACTTGTACTTTCAATTGCACTCTTAAAGAGGTAGGTTGTAATTCAATTAGATGTCAACAACGATTTCCTTTACGGTCATCTCTCTGAAGAAGTGTACATGTCGCAACCACCGGGCTTTATTGATACCTCTCTGCCTAATCAAGTTTGTTGTCTTCATAAAGCTCTTTATAGCCACAAACAAGCCCCACGTGCAAGGTTCCATGAGTTGAAAAAAATCATTTTATCTTTTGGTTTCGTTAATTCTAAATTTGATACTTCATTGCAGAACATGGTATGTTTCTATTGGGGATTTGAACCGATGAACGCGGAAACGACATGCCTAATATTCGCCCATAACTCATAGCAATTAACATCTATAGTAGAAAAATAAGATGAGAGAGAATAAGCAATCACACAACATAAGATATTCGTGGAAAACCCTAAATCAGGGAAAAAACCACGGGCCGTCAGGACGACGAAGAAAGTTCAACTATATGATAAATTGTTACAACCATATACTTCAAGATTCTCTCCATCACATCTTAACCCCAAACCATGGAGCCTCACTAAGTCCCCAAGCTCACAACCGAGCTTTACATCATGACTCTCAGCTCACAACGCTCACAAGATCCTCACCAAGAACCCTCTAATATCCCTTAGGTCTCCCCTGAATATCACCCACGGATCTCTAACTTGATCCATTGATATTCCCTAAATCCGTCCACGGATATTTCTTTGGGTCTTGATCAGGCGGTCGTTGACGCCTGTTAGAAAAGATATTTCTATTCTAATTACCTCGCAAATGCAACGAGTCAAAGGACTAGTATAGCAAATAAGCAAGGGTCGTTCCCACAAAGAGATGGAATCCGTTAACTATATCTAGCTCTAGAGTTTATGAAAGCAATGTAAATGGAATGTGATGTGGTGAGAATGGTGTGTGTGAGTGAAGATGCAAACTAACTAAATAACTTAAAGCTAAGGATAGAAATGTAACCGAGTGCTTGCCTTTCTAATTAGTCTACTCCTAATTACATTATTTTACTCCTTAAGGCAAGACACCCTAGCTACGAAAATAATGGTGGCTTGGAGAGATGCAAGATATGAGCCACACATGGGAAATCAGTTCACCAAACATAAGATGCAAATCATGTAGATTGTAGATTATGTGAATACCATTTAATTTAGTAAAGTGTTCATTCTCTTGATTAGGGAATTCCCAAAATCAAGTCATCACTCTCTAAGGTCGAAAGAGTAATTGTGTCTAGGTTTAGACCCATTAAGCACAAGAACATGAATCAAAGCTATCCTAGCAAGGGTATGCATAAGCTTCTCCCATTCTCTAGAGCTAATAGCCAAGCTCATACCCGGAATGGTAATCCAAGCACAAACTCAACTCTCAATCACTCTAATCATTCTAAACATAGCATGTTAAATGATCTACCAACATACATACACAAATGAGATATTTGATTATAACTACTCTTACATCATTAGTTAATCTACTCCTAATCTCATCCATACATACATATCAATATATAACTCTCCATACACTTGAATATCACAATAAGAGATTATAATGGATAGCATAGAATATAACAAAACATAAATCAAATCAAAGAACAATACAAACATAATATAGCATAAGTGTTGGTTACAAATATTCCCACATGGGTTACACATTAATAGAAAACAAAGAGATGAGTAATAAGAGATAACCCTTGAAGACAAGTCCTCCAAAAGCTCTCAATATACAATGAACTTCCATGGCTCGGTTTTGACACACGAGCCCTCATTTCTCTTCGTATCTAATCCTCCATGGAAACTTGAAGGTTGCTCTCTCTCTCTTTTGTGGTGTAAGATCAAAGATCTAGGTATTGGGTTGTAGTGCACTTGGTTCACCACCTCACACTTAGAAAGAAAGGCAAAATGGTGTATTTATAGGTTGGGCAAGTTTTGGGCATGAATGGGGTGTGAAAAGACCAAAATACCCCTGAAAATATCATCATTTTAGCTCTGACAGGGGTCTGGCTAGTTTAGCCCGTGGGTTCTTTCCCGCGGTAGTATTCCCACATGGGTTTTCCCACGATGATAACCTGCGGGTTCTTCTGATATTCTACCGCAGCTTTGTTCCTTTTGTCCTACGGCTTCTTTCATACAAAGATATTCCCGCGTGGGTTTTCCACGGCTTCATTCTTGCTGGTCTGTGGGTTCATTCCCCTGGAACAAACCAGCGGTGGTTTTCTTCATACATATTTGCTCTGTTTTGCCCACATTTTGTACAAACATCTTCTTTGTGAGATATTTACCTGCACATAGCTAAAACACACATTATATACACAAAAGTGCTCGAAAACAAGAACAAAATATAGAAAAAGGGAGCGCTAAATGTGAACATTTGGAGCACGATCAGGTCTCCCCAAGATCTCATCCTCTCTCTCTAATGTTACATGGTGTTCTTTTTGCTCCACAGCCTTAAATCTAAAAACATAGATATTAGGTCTATTTATACTAGTTACAGAGAGTTTAAGATAAAAGGAAATCATACTCTTAAACGTACAAGACTTACTTGTTTCATATAAATACTATTTCCTTTTATGACAAGTCTTCTTGTAAAGAGTAAATCATTTTCCTTCAAGCACATGGCTTTCCTGTTCCACATGAAGACAAACCATTTTTCCTTTTCCGATAAGCATAAGAACTTCCAGAAGAATACCTTTCCTATTTTCGTGCAACTTCCATTACCTGTGCAAAATACGTCGTCACCGCGGTCAGGGTCGCGGTTGCCCACCCGCGCCCTACACCGTGGAATACTTCTGGAGACGACCGCGGTCTGCATCTTTTGCCTATGTTGTGGTCTACACCATGCAATACTCACTGGAGTTGACCGCTTCCTATGCTGCAGTCCATGTGCCTTGTCCGCACCGGGGTCCACACCGCGGTTCCTTCCAGAGTCTGATTCTTCAATTCTTCTTCGTCTTCAAACCTCCCTCAAACACCACCATATCAACTTCATTTGGTTCAATTGAGTTCATTCGAGAATACGAGTCAAAACCTAACAGTTTCTTTCTCAACACAATCATATAAGGGACTTACTTGAACGATTCAAAATGGAAGGAATGAAGGAATCATCCACACCAATGAGTACCACTGCCAAGCTCCTTCTTCATGATGGCACTCCCTCCGCCGATACGACCTCATCATCAAAGACTTATTGGTGGCATGCAGTACTTTTCGCTTTCTCGCCCGGATGTTGCTTATGCTGTAAAGAAACTTGCAAAATACATGCACTGCCGCAAAGCGACTTCTTTGCTATCTCAAGCATACGATTTCACATGGACTTCTTCTTCAGCTCTCCTAAACGTCGACTCTTACTACCTACTCCGATGCCGATTGAGCAGGGAATCGAGATGATTGCTCTTCCATTTTTTCATATGTAATCTTTCATGGAGGCAATCCAATCTTTTGATACTCAAAAAAGCAATGAACCATTGCTCATTCCTCTATAGAAGCTAAAATACTATTCAGTTGCTTCGACTGCTACCGAACTGTCTTGGCTCACCAATCTCCTCACAGAACTTGGAGTAACACTTCTTTAACCTCCTCGTCTCCTTTGTGATAACCTTGGTGCAACATATTTATGTGCTAATTTAGTTTTCCTTTCTCGGATGAAACACATAGCCTTGGATTATCACTTTGTGCGAGACAAAGTTGTGAATGACTCTCTTCAAGTTTCACATGTTTCCACCCATGACTAGGTTGCCGACATTCTAACTAAGCCACTGGCAAAGATGCGGTTTGCTTCTCTACGGTCCAAGATCGGTGTTTCCGATGGAAGCACCATCTTGCGGGGCATAATAGGAAATAACCATCTGCTGCAAATTCCTCTATAATCACAGAGCAATCAAATGTCAACACTTGATCATAGGCTTTATTTTTGTACGATCTCTGTTTACTATAATTCCCTAACATTAGGAATATTTCATATTTATTTCTTTCCTAATTCACTATAATATGTAAGTTTATATAAATTGTACTCAAGTATCATAAACATAATATAAGCCATTTCAATATTTCTTAAGCTCATTATATTCGTTATAACAATGAAAATAAAAACAAATACCAAAAGTAACTTTAACTTACTTTTAAATGAAGATTTGTTTCCATATATATGATGTCATTCTTCTTAGTTTCTTCGATAATAAGAGGTTGTATGAAAGAAAAAAAAATAACAGTTGGGTTTGAAATGTAAAAAAAAATAATAATAATAATTAAAAAAAAAAAAACCTTTTTTTAAGTAAACAAAATGTGTGTGAATATAGGTTTTATTAATTTGAATTTGTAGAAGAGTTATTATTGAACTGTACGTCTAATTAACTAATTTTGGCAAAATATATAAATATAATATTAAACAAATTTAAAATAAAGGATATCATTAGGTCAATTAAGGGGTTCCACTAGCACCATTCTAATTAATAACCTTTGAATAAATAGGAGCAAATTCGGAATCGACAATTCTCTTTGTTATGTTTACATGGCTAATGGTACGGAGGGCCAAATCCCACTTTTTTTTTACAAGTATTTATTAAAGGAAAAAAAAATCAAATGACCGTATGAATTTGGATTATCTCCTAACCTAAGTTTTTCCTAAGCTTTGAAAGATCTATCGACATGTGGCAATTACAGATTTCAATGGACAAGATTTATTTGATTTTATTTTATTTTATTTTATTTCCAATAAATAACATCTTTGATTTCTCACCTTCAAATTCTAGAAACCCATGTGTCCTACTTTCATCGATTCATTTAACTTCTAAAAAAAAAAAATTAATTACTTCTTAAACTTCAGCTATTTGTACCAATGCAATATATATTATTTTTTTTGGAAGCAATATATATATTTTTTTTATTCAAGCAGAAAACACTTTTCTCAAACCCTGTTTGCTAGAGAGATGGAGTGATTGAATCAAGGCACAGTTGATGAAATCTAGAAAAAAATAGATGATATGGAAACAGCTTGGCACCGATAGCTATTTTCATTCATGAAGAAAACAAAGATTAAATAAATAGGGACAATCTTAAAAATTGCCAAGTCTTGAGTTCATCAAAGACTCAAAGTTTATGTATTTTGATGGCAGATGGATATTGGAAGATTGGATGAGCAGTTAAGGAAAAAAAAAGAAGAAGAAGATGATGATGAGCAGTTCATTGGTGATTGTAAAAAAATAGGGGATTAAATTTTTTAATGAAAATTAAATTGTTTATGGGTTGACAAAAATCCCTAATCCTAACCAATAAAATGCTTTAACTTGTCTAACTATTATTGACAAATACATAAAATAAATCTTGTCCATTGAAATCTATAATTACCGCATGTTAAAAGACACTCGAAAGTTTAGAAAAAGATTTAAATCGTCTGTCCAAAATTGGTGACCCAATTTATGTCTAACTAACCAAATTGGGACATGTGTCTACATTTAATTTTTATTTTTTAACTTCTAATACAAATGTAGACACATATCCCAATTTAATTGGTTAGACACAAATTGGAACACCAATTTTGGACAGGCGATTTGAAAAGCTCAGGTTAGGAAAGTGGAGAGCACAGTATTATAATTCTCCTCGGGGTCCCAAAATCTTAATGTGGGCCCTCGTCTGATATTCTTAATAAATTACATCATTGTAGAGGAGGTTTTCGATAGATTATATAGAACTTATGCAAAACAAAGGTCGACATATTTTAATAAACAATTTACTTTATTATTTATTCAGGGAGTGTGGTCTTTCACCCAGGAAGCACTCAAGTTAAAGGTACAATTCACTTTATTTTTATATTTTTCATAAGATGTCATTTTTACTTTTAAGATTGTGTTATTATTTTGAACTAATGGGTTTTTTTATTATTTAAATATCAAACAGATAATTAAAAAAAAATGACTTGATTCATTATCAACATACATGAAATTAATATTTAGTTGGCTTGTAATAGAATACTGTCTTTGAAACCAATTTTACAAAGAGTAATGCTAAGCTTTTTAAATTTTATCTCAAAAACCCTCTCAAATGATATTGGCATGTGAGTTGTCAATATCTTGTAAATCATGGGTTTATATGGCGAGTGATATGATGTGGACAACTCACATGCCAACATCATTTAAAAAGTTTTTTAAGAAAAAATTCGGAAAGCCTAGCATTACTCTTTTAGAAAAGAGTTAATCAAAATTTAAGAAGAGTTTATTTTTGTTAATTATTAATTCTTTTTTGGTGGAATTATATCTAATAGTTTCTTAAATTTTCTAACAGTAATTTTCTTTGAATTGAATTGGAAATCAGTATGTGGAAGATGCAGGCGGAGAAAATGTAGATAATTCTATCAACAAAATGACTTATAACATCTCCAATCCTGATGATTTGGATCAGTTGCATGCCATCCTTTGTGTAAGTTTTTTTTATGTTTTTTTATTTTTTTTTATTCATGAATTTTGTTTATGCTTAATTTTTTATTTTCTGATATATATATATACACATATAATTTATATATATGGAGGTCTAGCATATATTTATTTTACTTTTATTTAGACTGTGGATGTAGTAATTGATGGAACATACACTTCAGAGCCAGTAAACTACACTCAATCAACATTTCTCCAAAATATAAATGTTGAAGATCACTCTTGTTTTGCTTTCCTTGCAAATCAAAGCTTATGGAGATTTGACAAAAGAATTCAAAATTCCATTTTAGGTATGTATCATCTTTAATTCATATCATCTTATACATATATCTACACTTTGATCCGTACGAAAGTTTGTATTTCATTTTACAAAATTGGTTTCTCAACTATCCGCCGTTAAATACATAGTCAGCATTCACTTTAGATACATTTGGTTATGATCTTAGAGGGGTGTATTCAACCCAAATTTCATTGGATTTGATTTGATTCTCTTGGATTTTAGAAATCTTGGTGTATTGGATTCAGATTTCATTAGATTTGTTTGAAATCCATCAAAGTCTGGGTGTAATCAATCCAGATTTCGTTGGACTTCAAACAAATCCAACGAAATCCAGGTGTATTCAACTCCGGTTTTGAAGGATTTCAAACAAATCCAATGAATCCAATGAAATCTGGATGTATTCAAAATCCCATAGATTTGAATGGATTTGTTTAAGGGGGGTATATTGGATTGAGATTTTAATAGACAATTTTTGGGTGCAAGGATTTGATGGATTTGCAAGACTATTATGATTATTAGGATTGTTAGGATTATACTTTTAGGATTGTTAGGATTATATGGACTAGACTTTTAGGATTCTGAAAGAGTTTTTGAACTTTATTTATAGACTAATAGGATTATCTAGACTTTATTTCAAGACTTTTTGGACTTTTAAAAATACGGACTTTCAAGAGTCGATTGTAGTATTCAATTTTCTCCCCAAGTTCCGACGCTCTATAATCTTGTTGAGGGCAGTCACTGAACAACAAAAATTGAATGAGAAACATGTATAAGCTATGAAGAGAAGTAATAAAATTTTAAAATACCACCAACCAACACATAACCTTCCGCTGGTTCATATGGACATATGGTGCAGAAAATGTCACCATATGAAATAAATATAATAACCAACAACCTATCCCCCACTACTTCACTAGAAATGACATGAAACGGAAAAAAAAAAATAGCTTGAACATTGAAGTATTTCCGTTAGGCTTGTTGGACTTCATCAATTCATATGTTATCAAACTCTAATATTCACGGTTCTTTAATCTCTTTTTTTATTCTCTAGTGGTGTGTACAGTGTACGTCCCTCTTTCATGTTAGTGATAGATGATTCAAGTCCGGTGAGATAAGTTGGTAAACAGACTATGCATGCATTGGTCAAATTTGGAGGGTAGGGGCATGACAAGAATTTTTTTAATATAAATGTAAATAACAAAAAAAATTGATATATAAGATTTAATTATACATATTTAAAAAAAGGTGGGGGAAATTGTTGATCCTCCATGTCCTTCCGAAAGAAGGCGGGGAAAAAGGGATTTTTTTCCTTCAAGAATCCATAGGATAAAGACTCGAAGTGGGGCTCGAGGTTGCAATTTCAGTGGTGTTGAAGAAAAGTTGGTGGACCGAATTGCTAAAGGGAAAGATGATGACAAAGGTTAGTTTCTTTTTCAACTCCAGGGCCAGCAACTCCTTTTGCCAAATTCCTAGCTAAAAAGGGGTCCGCTTCGATGGGAGATAGAGTGATTTGGGAGGTGCATTGATTCAGTTTTGCTTTCTTTGGTTCCTCTATCTGCTTTGCTCTGTTTTGCTTTTGTTGCCTGGCTTTCTTATTTGTAGCTGAGAAGGCTGTTGTCTCTGTTAAGTCTTTGGTAGTTAATTTTGCTTCAGTTCTATTGCTCTTAAGCTTGGCTGTCTTGCTTTTGTGTGTTGTTTTGTTTTGCTTGGCTGTTTTCCTTGCTGCCTGTTTGCTTCTTTGTTTTTTTGCTAGGTGTTGTTGTGTTTTCTGTCTGTTTTCTAACCTTCAGGTTTGACGAATAAATTTTACTATTCAAAAAATAATAATTTAAAAATAACTCCAAACAGACAACTTGTGCTTGCTCTCGACATGTTTCGGCATACCCTTACGTTATCGGATTTCAAAAAAAAAAACATGTATCTAAATTTTATAGAAGCATGGTTTCACGTGAGGCCCATATCTTTTTAACTCACTCAGGCAGTAAATCAATAGAATGATGATCATCTTCTTTTGTCTTTGAACTCAATCTACACAATTGGTGATATTATTAGTAATGGACCAGTTCTTTTTATCAGGTATATATTATACGCATGTCTAAACAATCTAGAGGGGGAGGGGGTGAATAGGTTGTTAATTAATTATTACCGAATTTTCGATTAGTCAATATTAATCACAATTAACCCAATTCAACAAACAATAAAAATCAAGTAAATGTGCGGAAATTAAAGAACACTGGATTTTTACGTGGAAAACTTCAATAAGGAAAAACCACGAGCTATTCTGCTAGCCACACACGATCCTCAAATCCATTATATGTAATGATGTTCACAACCCTAGGTTGACCTCTAGTCACACCATTCTCGGTTACTAACCCACCACTACTACCCGTAGGCCTTTTATAGTGATTCTAGACCAAAGGTACTTGAGCACTACACAACGGTAGTCACAAAACTTAATTCTCAATGAAGAGATCAATAACCTATGTCAATATATGTCAATATCCAAAATGCAAATAATGCTAGGCTACACTAAATGCTTATCTATGAATTCAAGATGTCAATGAGAACAATCCTAGATATCAATGTGTCTATATGAATGCTCATAAAGACCTAACTAGATGAAGACATGCAAGTCTAAGACCTAGTCATCAACCAAAGCCAAAATCAACATGGCAAGGGCTATAAATATGCAATTAACAAGTGCAATCAAGGAGTCCTACACAACAATCTCTAAAAGCAAAGCTTAGAGATTTACCTAGACGGCACAAATTGATCCTAAGTGCTAGCTATCAATGAATGTGCAATCTTAACCAATAAACATATACACAAACATACTCAAAACATGCTTAATCAAAGAAACATGCAATTAGTCATCAAAGTAATTGCTAATCCTAAGCAAAGATGAACAAATAGACAAGCTAGGTTCTAGAACATGTTCAACTTACAAGGATGTGAAAGCATAAAGACCCATGAGAAGATGATGCTTGAAAGATGCTAAATGCACATGGGGTTTGTGTTTGGTTGAGTAAAAATCAAGTCTTGGAGCTTCTCTCACTAAGGAGTTAATATCTCTCTCTAATATTCTGAAAATCTAAGCTCTAGGTTGACCAAAAAGAGAAAGCAACATATATATAGAAGCCCTAAGAGAAACCGTGTCGTTTAGACAAAACAGGCTGCAAAAATGCGTCAGACCGCTGTGCGTACTGCGGTACGGACAGGGTGTCCCAACCGCGGTACACACGGCATGTAACCTTTGGACTCAACCACGATGGGGACCGTTCCAGAGGCAAGGTGCACCCACCACAGTATGCACGGCGGAAAACCTCACTGGTTGCACCTGACATGGACCGCTTCACATGCACATGCTCCGGCGGTGGCACTAATGTCGGTATCGACCGCGGTAAGAGAAAAACTTCTCTTTTTAAGGCAACAATTCACACCTAGTCTATATGCAAATTGTGCAAGTGTGATGTGAGAAAATAACATGCATGATAAAAGATGGAATCATGAATAATCACCAAGTATGTGACACATAATAAATATGCAAGATATGATAATGCATAAGTGTGATAATAAAGCATATAAGCACACCATTAAGATAAACACAAATGCAATCATAAAAAAAAAAAAAATGCAATATGAAGGTGTGTGTGTGCAACTAAATCTCTTTAAGAGGCAAGTCAAGTGATTACCTTTCGCTTTCGCTCTTGCTCTTAAAGTCACGTTGGAAAATCTGGAAGCTTGCCAAACACAATGACCTAAGCTACCGGTTACATACCAATCCCAATGTGGTTTGTCATGAAATAAGTCAATAAAAAATGAGGCACTTATATATATATATATATATATAGATATATATTTTTAAAAAAAAAATCAACTTCTTTTTTATCTTTACTTTTTGCCAAATCCATCTTTTATAGAAGTAGATAAAGCATATGATCAATTTTTACTGGTTGTCTTAAAGATTTTAGATACCGGTGGTGGTGGTGGGATCATGGAAATCTAGCATAAAACTATTTTTAACTCACATAGGCATTTTATCAGTCATTTGGTACTCGACTTTCAAGTGTAGTTTTATACTGTCTTTTGCATGTTTGGCCGCCACATGTATTATATACCAATACACCCACCAAATATATGAAATCAACTAAAAAGTCTGGAAAGTATTGAGGGAGATGGCAAGACAATTTTAGGTTCAAGCTATTTATACATATCACTAAAAAGTCTAGAAAATCAATTTTGTCATGAAATCCTAGAAATCGTGATCTCAATCCATTACCAGCAGATAATTTGTTGCCTCTTGAAAGTCTATATCCAATAACACAAGACAATATGGACTTTTTAAAAAAAAATCTTAAAAGTCTAGATCTAATACCATAAGACAATATGGACTTTTAAAAAAAATCTTATCAGTCTTGATCAAATACCACCAGACTTATCTAACTTGTAAAAAAGTCTCAATCCAATACCACCAGACTTTTACTTTCCCAAATTGTCTAATAAACCTAAGTGATGGGTTTGGAAAGAAAAAATATAAATAGAGAGGTAATTCACAAATCTTTCCTTTTATTTAAGGATTTTGATGGATTTGCTATGAATCCAATTTTACTCCTCTCTGCTCAAGAACACCACCATTATCTGACTCTCTCCCACCATTCTCTCACCACCGCCTCTCTCTCTCTCTCATGACCGTCTCTCTCCGTTGCCTCTCATGGAGAATTAGGTTCGATTTCGATTTAGATATTTTAGGGTTCGATTTCGATGTGAATTTGGTTTGTTTGGTAGTTCGATTTCGATTTGTATTGTGTTTGGTTGATGAGAAAGTGCAAAAAATGGGGGCTTTGTGATTTATGGGTGATAAATCTAGGGCTTTTGTGATTTTATTATCAGTTTTGTTTGTTTTTGATTTGGTTGAAAATGGAGTCACTGAATTGGTTTTGATTCAGTTGAAAATGGAAGTCAAAGAGATGGTTAATTGGTTGACAGTGAAGAGGAATGTGGTTCATGGTAAGTGAAGAGGAGTGTGGCTGTAAGGATTCCCATTCATTGATTGGCTTATTTCGTGGACAAACCACATGTTGGGGTTTGAATTGTAAGGGTAGTTTAGGTGATTAAGGATCAAGCTTAAAGGCCATTTTCAAGACCTCAAGGTGACAAGCACTCCAAAGGTATATCTCTAGTGCTTAGTTTTCTTTGAAAAGATTTAGATTGCACACACACACTTAGTATACTTGCATTTGTGTGCATACTCTTCACATGTCACATTTCACACTAGCACTTTGATTGTTGTATCTTGTTATGTGTTTTTGCGTCTTGTAATTTATTTCCCGGATATGTTCGGAAACGTCCACGCTTCCACGAATGTGTGATTTGTTTAGCGCGAAGACCGCCTACGGAGAATGCCCTTTGCTTCTCTTTTGGTTTCATCACTTTTGGTGAATTAACGGTTTGATCGGTAGCCATGACCGCCGAATGAAACCGCTATTTGTGTCTAGAAGTTTCTGGAGCATTTATGCGGTTATGATCGGCGGCCACGACTGCCGTTCGAAATTGCCTATCAAACCTGATCGATTTAATCTTTCGGGTTTGATTCTGCGGTTGAATCGGCGGTTTGGTAACCACCGTTGATCCCCTGTTCTCTTGGGACTCAATTCGACAGTTTAATCGGTGGTCAGTGGTCGCAGAATGAAACCGCCAATCGTGCGTTTTCAAGGGCAAACTTGTCTTTTCACATGCCCTGTTCTTGATGTCTATAAATATCACACTTTCTCATTCTCTGAATCAAGTTCTTTGACTCTAAGAACCCTAAACTTCAAAGAGAGACATTTGAGAGAAAATCAAATCAAGAACTCATTTTTAACACTCAAAAACCATTCTCATATGCATCTAAATATCATCTAACATTTTCTAGCATAGTTAGGATGGTTGCTTGCATGGGTTTTGGTCAACACACACTTTTTGGTAAGTTCTTCATTATTATCTTACATAATTAGTGTTTTATTTATCATTGACATCTCTTATATTATTTGTATGTTCTTAGAATATATTCTAGATACAAAATAAAGATTGTTGTGTTGACATGATTGAGTGTTGTATTTTGATAGCTTCATAGGATTGCTTAATTTATGTTTAGCTAAGCTTTATGACATGTCATTTAGCTATTGATATCTAGGTCTAGATAAGCATCTAAGGTTCCCTAGCTTTATTTGCTCTTTGAATATTTATACATATTCACATAGGCTTTATTATCTCTTCATTGAGAATTAAGACTTGATGACTAAGGTTGCTTAGGCCACAAGCAATTGAACTAAGTCCATTTTTACAGGCCTGCAGGTAGTGGTAATGGGTTATTGATCGGGATTAGATCATAAACCGGGATTAAGTTGTAAACGTTATCACAATTAGTGGATTCGAGATTCGAGTGTAGTGCACTTACCAGCCCGTGGTTTTTCCCTGTTGAGGGTTTCCATGTAAAAATCAAGCATCATTTAATTTCCACACTTATATGCTTGATTTGTTAATTTGACTAGTTTGGGGTATTTTCGTGAAAATTGACTTATCGCGACCCCCCCCCCCCCAAAGATAAATGTTAGAACACACCTATAATTTGTTTCAGTGGCAGTTCTTGTTTTTTTTTTTTTTTTTTTAAATTTTTTTGACTATTATTATTATTATTTAAAACAAATTCTTACAAATCCATCCAATTCCATACAAATCTACGTAACGAAATCTAATAAACTTCAACGAACTCTTTACAGAATTCCAACAAAATCTAATGAAATCTGTAGGATTTGTGAATTCCACCAAAATCCATTACTTAAAACAAATTCATCAAACTCCAATGAAATATGAATTGAATACACCCCCCTTAGTTTATCACCAGTTTAATTTGTAGCACTATAAAATTGATTGTCGAGTCTGATAAGCCAGGATCCCACACGAAAAAAAATGTATGGATCCTGCACCAATTAATCTCTCTCTCTCTCTCTCTCTCTCTCTCTCTCTCTCTCTCTCTCTCTATATATATATATATATATATATATATATATATATATATATATATATATATATAATTATGGTATAAATGAATCATTTTAATTTGTTTTGGGTGAATTTTACAAGTGTAGATTGGTTTGATGGAGCAGTCTCCCAACCTCAACTGGTTTTAGCAGATCTTATTGAAGCACTATTTCCTACTGGAAATTACACCAGCACCTACTTTAGAAATATTGCAAGGGTAATGCTTCTCCCTTCTTTTTTCTTTTGGAATTTAATGGATATTTTAAATTCCTAATCTAAATAATGTGTAGAAATTATGATTACTTTTTAGATTCCAAGAAATAATTTGGAAAAAAGCCCACAAAAAAGCATAAATGACAACTTTGATATGTTGTTAATTGAACTAATATTCAAGATTATATACGGATACAGTTTTTGAAATAAAATTTTATTCAAAATGTAATTGCTCATTGTTTGGTTTGCTGATTTTCCAGGCTGGCTGTCTTGTTATACAATTGTACTCGGTTTTAGTTGAATGAAGCTTTTTAGTTTTTACATTTCAAAAATAAATAAATAAATAAATAATTTTTTAAAAAAAAATATTTTTGCATGTCTGAAAATGCAGGGAGATGGTGTTGTAAACATTGGAGCTGATATGTGCAACAGAAATAGCACCATTGCATTGGACCCAACAATTCTTCCTTGCCAATAGTTTTTTTACGTCACTTGTAACATTATTTTTTTTAATTTTTTGTTTTTCCATTGTGAGTTGTTACAATTATGATTAATTTGATATTTTTATTTTTTGAACTATTACAATATTTTGAAATTGGGGGAAGGGGCATGACTCAAACCCACAACCTCTTGGATGTAGATGTGAGGGGCTTAATTTGATAATTGCAAATTTAATTATATTCATATACGTATTCATTTGCTCTTTTGAGGAATTTATTTCATGATTTCTCTTTGGTTTATGACTATCTTCATTAAGGGGTGTTAAATGGGCCTGGCAGCCCGAGACTGACACTCAAATTAAGGGAATGGCACGTGTCCAAGCCCTTGAAAGTAACGCTCACTAAAGATGAAAAAGTTAAAATTAAAGAAAAAAAAAAAAAAAGTTAAAACAGAGATATTTAAACCTTTTAAAAACTGTATGTATACCTTAAGTAAAGCTAGTATGTTTTAACCACAAGGTAGTTACCTTGGTGGTCCAAGGCTTGGGATGAAAATCTCAAGTCTTTGGTTCTACTCTTGGTAATGACATTGTGGCCAACCATAAGGGCGTTAACTCAACTGGTGGAAGGACGAGCTTATGGCACAGGTAACTCTCAGGTCAGCTGTTCGAATCCTATCCAAGCGAAAGCGAGTTCTGATTTACCCACTTGCATCTTTGTGTAGCTAGGGATGTGGGCTGTGGTTTCCTATCTGTTCTACTTCATACAACCAACATATAGACCGTCAGAACCAGCAAATTGGCCATGGTGTGTCACACAGTTGGGGAGGACAGATAGATGGGTACAGATGGGTGCTTGGACGAAGTCTGGGATCTTCGATATAGAAAAAAAAAAAAGTTATTATGTTCTTAAAAATTCAATAATATCCTTGAGTAAATAGTTTGTAAATACACCCACTAATAATTATTAATTAATTTCCTATTTTAATCTTTTGTGAAAAAAACAAAGACCAAATTTCCTATTAGTGATTAGATATTAACATTTATCATTAAAAACTCTTTCCATTTTCTTAAACCCTATATTCTCTTTGAAATGCTAATTTCAAATATATTTTTCAATTTCCTTTAAGGAAATACAAATTGAGATTGGTAAGTATGGAGAATGAATCAAAATCATCCAAATTGGTTGTGAAAGTTTTAAATTAATTATTATAAGTTTCAAAATCAAAATCTCTTGATACTTTTTTTTGGTTATCAATATCAGTTGTTCTTCAATTTCATCAAAAACTTTTCTACTTCCCAATCAATTGGAACATGATACAAACCTTGATCCCTACCACTTTCACAAACAAAGAATGGATCTCCAACCGGAAAACATTAAATTGTAGTGATTTTGTGAAAAGAAAATAATTAATAAGAAATGAAGAGAGTTGCTTAACATGACGAGAGAGAAAAATAGAGTATGATTTTGTGAAATGAAAACATAGAAGAGAAAAAGTGAGGGAAGAAAAGAACAGTGATAGAATTAAAGATAATAATAAAATTTTAAATAATAATAAATTTAATTAAATAACAAAATAATAGGTGTAAGTGGTGTGCACTTATAAAAATATAATACAGTATAATTTTAAAAAGAATATTTTTGGTATTAAATGGGTTTATTTACAAATTATTGATTTTTTTAAAAAAATAATGGGTTTGATTACGAAAGGGGTGTACATACAGTTGTTAAAGGGTGTCATTATCGCCACTCAATAGTTTAAGCCAATTTCACCGCCCAAGCCCACTCTAAAGTCTAAACAGCATTTAGAGCCTAACAAAAAAATTAATAGCCCGGCATGTACCCAGTCCTCAAGTCTTGTTGGTTCTCAAAATCATAGTTCTAGTAAGCCACACCTCTAATAATGGTTCATGATTGAAAAATGAGTAGAGCTAGACTTTCAAAAATTCATGCCAAATCATGTGTCATAAGAGTCGTCAATAAAACAACATCTCGTTATTAAGACGGTAGTTAAATCTTACATGCCACATAATTTGAACAATCTAACATTATTCTTGAAAAATCATTATAAATCTTGTTCACAATTACATCAATGGTGTTGTTAGCCATTGAAACACTACCTAAAAATTGTAATATGTATAGATGGCTTGAATTGAATAGTTGAGACAAAAAATTTCTACTAATCTGAACCTTTATGTGATCAAAGATAATACCCTTAACTTGTGCAATGCAGCTGTAAATTACAAATGGTTTCTGATGACAGTGATTTCTGGATTTGTAGAAAGTCAGCCGGTCAACAAGCTGATGTGTGTGATCTATGAACAGACAAAGAGAAATAGGATAAACGTAAAAGATGTGACAATAGTTTTACGTGATAAAACCCCAATGTTGGGAAAACGTCCATGGTTTGCCGGTAACGGCAGAAAAGAATTCCACTATGAATGATTTATTACACACTCTACTCTCTATCTCTCTTATAATTGTCAAATTGCTTATGTCCGTTACAATGCATACATGGCTGTATTTATATGATTTTCCTAGGGTTTCCCTAGTCCTTGGCATGCAAGTAATTAATTTGAATCCCGCTGGGATTCTAGTAGTGCATATTAATTTGGACTCTTTCCTAATTGGCTTCGATCATCTCTGATTTATTGCTTCATTGAAACTTTGGTTTAGGAAGATATACTTAATTGCTTATTGGAATGTAATCCATGATTTCCGTATTGGAGTGGAACTCTCCCCTATTTAATGTGGTTTAGTAGATTTGGGAAACTTCCTAATCGGGTGAGAAGATCTTACCTACCAGAGATCTTCGGCGGGTAGATCTCCTGCCTAAAGTTTCTTTAGAATAAATGAAATGGAAACCCTTGCTTTGTTTCATTGATATGGCATATGTTATATACAAAATACAGGGCATCTTATATAGAACTTACATGATTCTTGGAACCAGAATAAAAAAGTAAAACAATTAAGCAAAGAATGCTAGATGTTTTGATTTGATAAAAATTGGTGTTGACCACCATTTGAGATGTTGGTAATAACATCATTATTCCTCCCATGATTCTTGTCATTTTGTTCCTTGAAATCCTCTTCATCAATTTCTTTAATTTTGACAGCAGTATTAGTTGCTGCATTGCCATGATTTGCACCATCAATGTGATCCACAATCACAGGAAAATTATATCCTTTAACACGCTCCTTCAAGTTGGAGTGGGAATGAATATGAACACCTAACTTGCTTCGAAATGTAGTAAAAGCATCCTTAGGCAATGGTTTTGTGAAAATATTTGCTTGCTGATAAGAGGACAAAATGTACCGAATTACAAGTGTTCCTATAACGACTTTTTCACGGACAAAATAATAGTCAAGTTCAATGTGCTTTGAACGAGCATGAAACATCAGATCTATGGACATATGCAAGACACTGATATTATCACAGAACAATTGAGGAGGTTGTGGAAGTGAAATAGCAAGATCTCGTAATAAAAATGTTAACCAAGTGATTTCAGCCGTTGTTGAGGCCATAGAGCGATATTTAGCTTCAGAGCTAGATCAAGAGATAGTCGATTGTTTCTTAGAGCTCCAAGAAATACAATTAGCTCCAAGATAAACACAATAACCGGTGGTGCTTCTTCGTGTTGTAGGACAGCCGGCCCAGTCGACATCACTAAAGCCATAAAGAGATATGGGACTTTGAAAAAGATATCTTAAGCAAAAAAATTGAGTACCCTTGAGATATCTCAAAATTCGTTTGATAGCTTACAGATGGACCAAAGTAGGATTGCTAAAATTCTGACATGTAGGGAAAAATCGAGTGCACGCAGCGGAAGCGAGACTAAAATCGAGTTTAGTATAGTTTAAAATTTTTCCATAAGTTGAACCTTAACCCTTTAATTAATTAACATATAATAAAAGATATCGTACCTTTGTCGCGTGATCCTATTGACGTTGCGTCGATGGTAATCCGCAAGATCTTCCAATCCAATCACGAACGTAAATCACCTAGGAGCGTGGTCTCCCTTCTCTTTGACTTGTGTACCTGAGGATGGATAACAAAAACTTTTTCTTTTTCGTTAGTCACTAAACCTCCAAAAGATAACAAAGAATATTCCGGTCACTTTTGAATTCTCAATCTAATGATCGAAGCTCATTGAACCTTATTCGAAGTTGTGCACAAAGCCTATTGATGTATAAGCTACTAGTGCACTATCGAAGTAAAACGATCTCTTCTCTTTTTCGCTCTTGGCCGAATTATCACACTAATCTCTAGAATTGGATTCTATTTTTCTCAAGCAAAAGAAAAAACTCTCAAGCCTTGCATTAGGGTTAGCCTAATTCATCTTGCCCAAAAAATATATATATATATATCAACGAATTCATACTCAATATTATATATATATATGTCTAATTTCTTGCACAATATATTATATATGTAGTGCGCAGACTTTGCACAATATATTATATATGTCTTGTGCGATGACTTTGCACAATATATTATATATGTAGTCCACGAATTTGACATATAAAGTAATATATATATATATATTCTTCTTGTCATATATATTTTACGGTGACCCAAATCTTCCACCAAATAGGATTTTTGTCTTTTGACCTAAATCCTAACTCTAGGTAGATTTCTTTAGAATTCCAAACCCTAATCCAGCTCTTTAGTGTATTTGTAAGACTTCTTAATTTGACTAGATAAATAAAATCATTTTATTTATCTTCTTATCAAATAAAGTCTTTTATTCTCATTATACTACCACAATAGTATAATACTAAGAAACATATTTCCTAGTCAGAAAAAGATTTTGATTTTTAATTAAATAATTAATTAATCAATTAATTAATTCCCATTTAATCAAATAATAAAATAAAATAATATATTATACTAATATATTAGCCTTGCCGCCCCACATACATATACATGGGCCATATATTATTTTCTTATTTTATTTAATCCATTGGACTTTAATTAAAAAGCTCACATGTGAACCAGACTCATTCTTACTAAAAGAAACAAGCCCACATGCCTTTCATTAATATATTAATATAATTGATCAGCCCATTAAATAAATAATGTGCAAATTATATTCTTAATATATTAAATACAATTCTAGATAGACCCATAAATTGGTCGGTAGAATATATCAAGTGATCCATGCAAATCCGTGTAGATTGGGGATCTTGGCGGGCTATCTAAATTTAAGCTTCAATAGACATAACATAATCACAATCAACAAATGATTCACTTAGGTCTGATCTATTAATTTTAACTCATTCCACTAAAGAGCTAAAATTGAACTCTTAAATAAAGATAGAATAAGTAAATATTTCTCATTCGTACCCTAAACAATCTTATTGGAGATGGTGTATCCTCGTGAAGAATATCAGTAATCGCCAAGAGCTCATAGACCGCCTATAGCTCTCCAAGTTACCATATTTACTCATATGACCACATTTTGAACTTGGATATTTTGACTTGTCCAGAAGCCATGTTTCAATAGACTCTATCGAAAACTTAACGTTAAGATTCAATATCCAATACCTCAAAACATCCATATGATGATATTCTACTCTCATTTAATAAATGGAGCCACGATGTCCATATCTATAAATGAAGTCCTCTATCGATTAACAAATGAATACCACCAAACTATCGAGGATAGACTATGCTATATAATCGTACTCATTGATAACTCAAATGATATCACTTGCAACCATCAGTCCATCATTTATCTCAAAATTAAGATAGACTCTCCGATTGTCCTGATAATGAAAAAACTTTTATCTACTGACGGTTCTAGATAAAGTATTTCATTGTGATCCTATTCAATGCACCAAGTGCACTAGATTCTTTTACTCGAAGACCCTTCAATGATTTCAGACTCATCATAACTCATTTGATCCCACTCAAATGCTAGCAAAAGAATTCTACAACTTTAACAAGATAAAGGTGCCCAACCTTTAACTTAAGTTGTGAACATTATTCAAGACTAACTAAAGAATTGTGTCTACCTCATACATATCCAGATGTACGAACAATTCTTTTTTTCTCATAGTCTTTTGACCTTATGATTATTTACTTTGACAATTATAATATTAAACTATAAATGCTATAAGATTTGTTAAACCAGAAATCACTTTATTAATATGAAAAGATTGTCAATTACAATATTACACTCTTACTATTGAGTATAATCCTAACATGACATACCTGATTAACTGTATACATTATATCGGGTCTTGTAAAAGTGAGATATTGCAAAGCCCCAATGATACTTCGAAAAACAAAATGATCCACTGTATCATCATCAAACGATAGGAGTGGCATTTGAAGTACTTTCAAGCATTTGAGTTCTCTTAAGAAGGTCTTGTGTATATTTGTGCTGTGTAAGAAAGACACCTCCAGGAAAGAACTTGAGTTCCACACCAAGAAAGTAATGCAAACCACCAAGATCTTTTATTGCAAATTCATGACCAAGTTGAGCAATCAATTGAGAGATAAACCCATCATTGTTGGCTACAAGAAGAACATCGTCCACATACATGAAAAGAACCGCAGTAACATCAGTGGTGTGATAAATAAACAAAGAGGTGTCTGCTTTGCTGCAATAAAATCCAAGATGAAGCAAAAATTGTAAGAGTCGATCAAACCAAGCACGTGGTGCTTGTTTCAATCCATACAATGATTGTTTTCTCTAAGTAAACATGATCTGGTAAAGTAGAATTAATAAAACCCGATGGCTGCTCCATGTAAACAGTTTCTTTAAGGTTTCCATGCAAGAACGCATTTTTGATGTCGAGTTGTCTCATAGTCCAGCCAAGAGAGAGAGAGAGAGAGCTATAACAAGACGAATAGTAGTCGGTTTGACTACTAGACTGAAAGTTTCATCATAATCTATACCAGACGCTTGAGTAAACCCCTTTGTGACTAGTCATGCTTTGAACTGATCAATGGAATCAATTTTTTTTTTTTTTAAGACGATATACCCACTCTGAACCCACAATGTTAACATTCTTTGGTCGAGGTACAAGCTGCCACATATTATTATCGTGAAATGCTTGCAACTCTTCTTCCATTGCTGCAATCCACCTAGAGACTTTGAGAGCTGATCGAAGGGTCTTTGGCTCCAGTGGTAAGGAGATAGACTGTTCATTAGTTGCAAGTGCCATATAGTCATTGAGATATGCTGGACGACGTCGAATACGAACTTGAGGGGACAAGTGTGAATCTTGATTATTGAGGTCTTGTATGGGACTAACTTCCTGCATAGATTTTTCTTCATCCATAAGAGCTGCATCAGTTTTTGTAGTTGACAAGTCAACAAATAATTCTCCAGGCAATGGACTTGGTTGTTGAGAGATGATAGGTGCTGCAACAATTTCTGTTGTTGGCAAGTCCACAAATAATTCTCTAGGCAATTGACTTTGTTGTTGGGAGATGACAGATGGTGTTGAAGATTTAGAATTGCTTGATAATGTAGTTAGTGATTTTTGTGCAAGATCTTCAATTAAGGAAGAATCGATATTATTGCTTGGAAATGATTGTCCTATTGAATTAATGGCCTCCAAATTTTGTGGAATAAAACCTACAAAAGTTTGGTTAGAAATTTCAATAGAATCAATATCACAACATCCTGAAGATTTTGTTGTGTAAGAATCTTCCAAAATAGCTGTATTAATTTTTGATAAATTTTGTTTTTCTTGAATTGCAGGCAACTTGGATTTGTCCCCAATCCATTCATCTAGTGGAGGAAATTTTGACAACACTAACGAAGAAGAATTTGTAGCGGCCGGTTTTGGTTTATATGGAAGATTTTCTTCATCAAATACAACATGTCGCAAAATGTAAACTCTTCTTGTTGTTGGCTCCAAACAACGATAACCCTTGTGAATTTGGCTGTATCCAATAAAGAACACATGGATAGGTTTTCTTGGCAAACTAGGACCCCTTTTGATATCGTAGTGAAGGAAAGCAACGATACCCTATCACCCGTAAGCCACTATAATCGAGTTCTCGCTTGTAAAGCTTGAATTAAGGACTTTCGTTTTGTAACACTGAAGAGGGTAAGCGATTAATTGAATAGGCAATAATGAGCTAAAATTAATAGATCGAACCTAAGTGAATCATTTGTTGATTGTGATTGGGTTATATCTATTGAAGCTTAAATTTAGATAGCCCGCCAAGATCCTCAATCGACACGGACTTGCATGGATCACTTGATATATTCTATCGGACTAATTTATGGGTCCATCTAGAATTGTAAGGCATGTGGACTTGTTTCTTTTAGTAAGAATGAGCTTAGTTCACATGTGGACTTTTTATTAAAGTCCAATGGATTTAATAAAATGGAAAAACAATATATTGCACATGTTTTATACATGGGCGGCAAGTTTAAGCAAATTAGCCTATTATATTGTTTTGTTTTATTGTTTAATTAAATGGAAGTTAATTTATTAATTAATTAATTAATTATTTAATTAAAAGTCAAAATCTTTTTCTAACTAGGAAATAGGTTTATTAGTGTTATACTATTGTTAGTAGTATAATAAGAATCAAAGACTTTATTTGATAAGTAGATAAATAAAAGGAATTTATTTATCTAGTCAAATTATGAAGTTTTTGATTAAGTCACAATTTAATTTATATTCAATATATTATTGGATAATACACTAGAGAGTTGGACTAGGGTTTGGATTATAAAGTTGATAGGAATTTTGGTGAAACATTAATCCTCTTTAGGTGAGGATCAAAAGATTGAGAATTCACAAGTGACCGAACGTTCTTCGTTTTCTCTAGGAAGTTTTTGTGACTAACAAAAAGAAAAAGTTTTTTGTTATCCATCCTCAGGTACACAATTCAATGAAAGGGAGCCAACACTCTTAGATGATTCACACTTGTGATTGGATTGAAAGATCTTGCGGATTACAATTAACGCAACATCAATCGTCACGTGGAAAAAGGTACAATATCTTTTATTATATATTAATTAGTCAAGGGTTAAGGTTCTCTTTTAAAAGGAAAATTTTTTAAATATACAAATCTATTTTTCGCTTCTGCCGCGTGTATTTTCCCTACACATTAGAGCTAAACTCCCCTCCACCATCACACTAGAAAATTTTTATTCGACAATCAAAATGATTTTCAACGAGTTTCTGAAACTTGAGAAAGTGATCATAAAATTTAGACTTTCGTTTTAAAGGAAATATCCATGTGAATTGCAAGTAATCATCAACAAAAAAGTGCATAAAAATAAAAGCTCTGATTAGAGACAACAGTGCTGGACCCCAAAGATCACAATGTATCTTTTCAAGAGGAAACTCAGAAATTTTATTTGATTTATTAAAATACAATTTACATCTCTTTCCCATTTGACAACTAGCACATAAGGAGGGTTGATCAATTCGAATGTCCCCAAATAGTCATTGAATCAAATCCCATCAAATCCAACACCATTTTTTAAAAAGAAAACCTACTTTTATTTTTGAACATAGAAGCTATTTTTCATTTTGACCACATAACATATTTATCTTTTTGAAAAGGTGATTCAAAGTTGTATTATATAAAAACTCACCTAAAGATCAAAAAGCATAGAAATCCAAAAGCATAAAAAACAAGTTACATGCCAGTTATATGATCGGACCAAAGTTGGTACGATTTTGGCCCTCACTTCCTTCTCCTTTTGCTTGATTCTTGGGCATTATCTCATGATTTAATGGTATAAATTGAGTGTTTTCAGGTATTTACAGAGTTCAGGGGCATTGAAGTAATATTGGAGAAATAGGGGCAAAAGTGAAATTCTGAAGAAGGTTTGACGTTAGTGCAATATCATAAGAGATCAGGGATACATTATGTAAAAGACCACTCGAAGCAACCAACCAATGCCACGTCAGCTAAGCCTTGGTTAAATTCCACTGAGTTTTTGGACAATTTTCTTTTATTGCACAATAGAACGACAAAATCATAAAATTAAACAATGTGTAAATTGGCTTACCTCGGCCACTTACCAAACCTGGTGTGTAGTTTTTTTTTTATTCTTGGATCCTTTGTTGTTGGATAAGTCGGTAACGAAGAGCCGAATGAGCTTTAGTTGAGAATTGACTTTGGGTCCTTTCTTTCTTTTTTTGCTGAATTGCAACGTTCTGGAGGTCATCAAACATTCCTCGAGCTAAATTGTGTCGCGGACCACATGTCCTCGAAAGGCTCCGTGCATCTAGTTTGCAGCAAAATTCGCGGTTCGTGATTCCGTGCTTTCTGGAGAGAGTTACCTCTGTTTTAGCGACCGGTGGTCGGATCAGACAGTTCTCCGCAAGTGACTTTCTTCAATATTTCGGGAGCCATAAAAACTTTCATAGGTCAAACTAGATTGTGGACCATATATTTTTGGAAAGGTCTGCATGTCTAGTTTCCAACGGTTTTTACTGCTTGTGGTTTCAATGTTTGTAAAGGAAGATATGCTTGTTTTAGTGCTCGATGGTCAGATCAGAAAATCTTCCGCGAATTGCTTACTTTTGTGTTGCGGGGGCCACCAAAAATTGCACAAACCGAACTGGGTTGCGTACCATATATGCTTAGAAAGGTTTTGAGGTCTAGTTTCCAGAGGCTTTTACAGTTCACAAATCCGAGTTCCGTAGAGGGAGATATGCTCACTTTAGTGTACAATGGTCAGATCAGAAATCTATACGCGATCTGGTTTCTTCAATATTGCGGAAGCCACCAAATATTGCTTGAATTGAACTAGGATACGAACCATATATGCTTGGAAAGCCTTGGATGTCTAGTTTCCAGTGGTTTTTACGGTTTGTGAATCCGACTTCTGTAGAGGGAGATATGCCCACTTTAGTGCGCATTGGTCAGCAATTCCACGATTCTGGACAACTCTCTTCTCGTTTCTTTCGTGAGCTGTCGGAATGGGAAAGCAATTCCTCGGACGGATTTTTGATACTTTAAAGCTCTGAGTCTTGCTATCGTAATATTCTTCCTTCAGATTTGGTCACGGCCACGGCTCCTGCCACGAGTTCTGTAGTTAATACACTCCCTAACACATCCAATAGTCGTTTCTTGGGTGCTTCAAGTGTTGGATACATCTGAATTCCTTCTGCGTTCGGTTCATGAGGGTTCCTCGGAGTTGAGTTCAGCCCCCTCCTTCTAGCGCCAATTGTTGACGGTGAATTTTGGATCGTTGAAAAGTCAACCGCCAAACAATAACACGTAGGCAAATCGAAGCTTTAACCAATATAGGGTTGAATAATCAAAGCCTCTTTCTCCACGTGGATGTGATACAATTTGTTCATATTTGAGGATAGTAATATAGAAAAGTAGGAAATAAAGAATAAATCAAACATAACACATGTTTTACGTGGTAAAACCGCAAGGCGGGGAAACATCCACGGTGCCGGTGCCGGTGACGGCGAGAAGAGATCCACTATGAATAGAATAATTACACACTCAATACTCGCTTTCTCTCAGATAATTGCTTATGATTCGTATCTCTTTTCTCATGTCAGTGTAAATTGCTCATGATCTCCCCTCTTATAATGAGTACATGGTTGTATTTATATGGTTCGATCTAGGGTTGCCCTAGTTCTTGTCGTATAAGTGGTGGATTCATTAATTAGAATCTTTGTAGGATTCCGGTAGAGTAGACTAATTAGGACTCGTTTCCCGTTTGGTGCTTATCCTCCTGGAAGCTTCTAATCCTTTCCGGATTAGACTTCTCTGGTATTGTAGAGGAAATAGGGATATTTCTTTATTGGAATATTATCCTGAGATTTCGTATCTATGCAGATCTCTTCCTGATATGGCGTATCTTGGTAAGGCTGTATTTCCCGTTTTTGGCTGAGCAGATTCCTGGCCGAGTAGAATTTTGGCCGAGCATATTCCTGGCCGAGTAGATTTCTGGCCGAGTAGAATCTTGGCCAAGTAAAGATCTTCGGCGAGCAGGATCTTCGCTCATTAATATCTCTTTAACTAGACGACTTTACTTGGCGCATATGCTTCTAACTTCCATATTTAGTTTTCTTGATGACGTGTCCATACCTAGTGACGTGTCCTTGGTCATCGTTCTTTTCATTGACTGGTTGACTTTGGATGACGTGGAATTACTGTACTTCCGTATTAACCGCTATCTTTGCTAACGTGTCATGCTGACGAAAATATACATACAACACTCACCTAAAGATCAAAAAGCATAGAAATCCAAAAGCATAAAAAACAAGTTACATGCCAGTTATATGATCGGACCAAAGTTGGTACGATTTTGGCCCTCACTTCCTTCTCCTTTAGCTTGATTCTTGGGCATTATCTTGTGATTTAATGGTATAAATTGAGTGTTTTCAGGTATTTACAGAGTTCAGGGGCATTGAAGTAATATTGGAGAAATAGGGGCAAAAGTGAAATTCTGAAGAAGGTTTGACGTTATTGCAATATCAGAAGAGATTAGGGATACATTATGTAAAAGTCCACGCGAAGCAACTAGCCAATGCCACGTCAGCTAAGTGATGCTGTGCGTTTTGGTGGTTTGAAGACTTGGGCTCAGGCCCAAGACAAGCAGCCCGCAACAAGCCCAAAACGCTGCCCATTTCTCCTCACGTGCAACTTATTGCACTCCACCTTTCTGCTAAACGCCCCCACAATAGTCAAAGAAGAAGCTGCGCTGTACACCCCGGCCTATTGCTAAGTACACCTCATATCTCCTATTCACCTTCTCCTTCCTTCAGCTCACGCGTCCATGGCAGCCCAAACCCTAAGCCGTCGCAGCTTGAAAGTCCACCGAAACCGACCTACCGTCGGCCAATTCCGGTGGCAAAAGAACGGTGAGATCACCGGCTCACTAATCACAGCAACGTTGGCGGCCCAATTGGCCGAAATCTCCAACCCCCAATCACGCCTTTGGTCGCCACTTGTTGTCTTTTGTCACCACGTGTCCTTCGTTGTCGCCATAGCGACAGGAAGTGATTTTTGGCACCTGATCGTGTCGCCATTTGCGTCACCAAAAACGTCGCCATGAACGAAGTAGCGACAGCCACTGTGTTCTCGTTGATTGGCTGATTTTTGATGGTAAATTACAAGAAGGTCCCCTAGAGGGGCTAAAATGGCAATTTGACAATTCCAGAGGGTGTTTTGGTAATTTGCCACCCATGACCTAATTTGAAAAACCTATAAATTCATTACCATTTTCTCTTTTTAGACATCTCTTGACAATCAAGAAACCTCCTTTCTCCACCAATCCTAATCCTACCATTTTTTCCTCTCCAATAACCACCTAGATTACTTCACCTAAATCACTCATCTCAATCCATTTTCTCCACCCCTTTCCTTTGTCACTTTCCATATGACTTCACCTATCTAGACACATCCTCAACACCCAATCTTTGCACTAGCCACAACAAGGAAGCTCAATGAAGGATCAAGCTTACAAGAGAGACCCAAGAGTGATTTCTCTCCATTTTACTTCCTTTCTTTGTTTGCGATTATGTGTAATTAAACCCCATTTTCTAGGGGGATGATTTAATAGACTTTTGGACATTGTGTATTTATTTAAGCTTTGAATATTATGTTTATGCAATTATAGTTTTATTCACTTTTCAATTAGGTCTTGCACTTATGTGATTGATTGGGTATTGACACACTTAGTTGATTACAATATGTTGTATGATTATTTATGATAAAATTGATTAAGTTATTGACACACTTGATTGATTGTAGCACGTAGAGAATAGGATAGGCTTTTGGAGGGTAGGCCTACCACGATTGCCTAGGCCACTCGATCGTCACTAATCGATCCCACCTTGACCCCCTTTCCTTAATCGGTTAGGCATTTTGGTGGGAAGTTGTTTAGGATCCGTAGTGACGGTCCAAACACATCTTCGAATGAGATCGGTCCTTGATTGTGTGAATAGTGCATTAATGAAGCTCTGTATGAATTACTCAATAGTCCATTAGCTACTCTATCATTTCCCTAGACTTCTAATTAATTGTTTGATCATTGTCTTATCTAGGTTATTGATATTGGATTCCTATCTATTCATATTCTCTTTATATTTTTGTTATATTTACTTCATATATGTTTGACACCTTTCAAATTACCATGATTTACTTTATTTGCATTTTAAGATTTGTTAATTAATTCAACTAATTACTCTAATTCCCTGTGGAACGAATCCTAACTTACCACTTTACTAATTTTATATCTAAGTGGATTTTCTAAGTGGTCAAACTCGGTTTTCAAAACGATCACATTAAAACGTATTTTGTTGAGTACACAAACGACCTCATCATTACATGCCTAGAAAATCCAATTCACATCACATGCCTATAATTATAGACTACAAAATATGAACACAACACAGAAGAGTAAATCCCATTTTAGAAGGTAACCTCTCATAAATAGAAAAAGTGTGTAAATATCACATAAATAACATCTATTCAGACTGAGGTTTACAAATTTATGAAAGTCTAGATTTCTAGTTGCATGACAATCTCTTAGGGTGCGTTTGGTGCACAGACGGGACGGGACATGACGGTTGTTCCATATTGTGTTTGGAATACATGGGACAAAACTATAGACTATACTATTACGTGTTTGGTATGACTGGGACAGGACAGGACATGACAAGAGGTTCAAATGACCAGAGTGCCCCTCCTGTGTTTCCAATGTTTATAACAATTTTATTAAGTTTGATTTTATTTTATTTTTTTAAAATATCAAATATTATTGAATTAAAATTAATTAAAAATCATACAAAATTAATATTTTCTTTCATTTTCTTACTGTACAAACATCATAAATTTTTCTTCAATCAAATTCCACAAACAAAAACAACAAATCAATTCCACAAAATTCATCATAATAATTAATATGTTCTTAAATCAATTAAACAACCTAACTATGCTATTAGAAAATGTTCCCAGTTGATTAAGAATTGTCATTTTAACCTTTACCATTTCAATAAAATCCAAAATCTGGACCCTCTTCGCCAGAATCCAAAATCAAAAAAATCAATACAAAATCCAGAAACAAGATTTGGAATCCCTCTTCGCCAAGAATCAAGATCGTCCAACAGAGCAAAATCCAAATCTTCTTCCTATTAAAAAATCGAAGAAAATTCAAACAACAACAACATGTACAGTAGCTTCTCTTCTTGCAGATTGAAGACAATAATCACATTTATCAGGTTGAAGGCAACAATCAACAACCAAAAGTCAAACACAATTGAAGAAAATTCACTTATAGTAGCTTCCCTTCTTGCACAAACTGATCATACATACAAACACAAACAGAAATCGATTATGGAGATTACGGGTGGGGTTGCTCCATTGCTGGGTCTTCTTCGGTGGGAAGAGATCGCGACTATGGAGATCTGGATCTCCATGGACGGCGATCCAAAGATGAACAAAGGGGAGAGAGAGAGAGAGAGCTCTGGATGGTGATCCAAAGATGACCGAAGGAGAGAGAGATGGCCATGGGATTCATGTGGTGTATATATATGTTTGTAATTTTTGCTAGTAATAAGGGTAAAAAAGTCTTTTCTAGACTTGTCCCATGTATGGGACAAGTTTGGTCGAGCTATTTGGGAGGGACAATTTTTTGGGTTTTTTGTCCCACCTTGTCCCATCATGTCCCATGTTAAGGACGCGCCAAACGCGGGACAAGAGAAAGTTGTCCCACTTTGTCCCGTCCCGTCCCACGTACCAAACGCACCCTTGAAGCCATTTTTGTACTAATAAGCCCTTGAAGTTTACAGATAAAAATTCAAATGAAAAAACAATTGTTTTAGATGATGTACCAAAATACGCATTCTAATACACCAAATATAATCACACGTATAGTCTTTCTGGATTAATTTTACAAAATAACAAAAAATAAATAAAAAATCTAATCAAACCCACTAAGTGAGTCCTAATACACCAAATCTCAGAGTCCCATTTACTTGCTATAATATTGTAAAAACTCCATTAAACCTGAACCGACAACACACAACACTTAGGGGCTGTTTGTTTTTTTTATCTAAAGTCTTATAAGACCTTAATTTATTAGATATATGGACAAGTCTTATAAATTAAGATACCATGATATATTTGTTTTTTTCATTTTGGATGACTTATTACAAATATAAAATTGATTAGGTTGTGTTAGGGTTTCTTCAAAATTAAGATTTTTTTGAAAATTGATTTTTAGGATTTTATTATGTGCAGATAAAATTATAAATGTATGAATTGTTATAGGACATTTGTGGAAATTTTCTAAAAAAACTCTACTGTATCACTTTTTGAATAAGATAAAAGTCAAAAAAATTTACTTTTTCTAAAAGACATATATATCTTAAAATAAAATATAAGTTGGAAAACAAACAAACTAATTTATCTTAATTTAAGATATAAGAGGCAATAAGTCTTATAGTGAAAAAAACAAACAGCCCCTTACATACTTTTTTTTTTTTTTTTCCAAGGTTTTACATCCAAAACGACGAGCAAAAGTAACACAAACAATAATTATAAAATAAAAAACACGCAATAAAATTTGCACATTGGATAATAGATATTCAGATCTAAACGGGAAAAAAAATCCAAGCAAATACAAGGCTATTATATTATCAGTTAATCAAGTCACAGAAAAAAGAAAACAATAACGTAGTGGGGCAACCTTAGATTGAAAAACGGGGGATTAAACTTCTACATAACTAACCAGATTTGATGAGCGACGACTGCATGCGACGGCGACGGTGATGGCGTCGACAACCAATAGCAGCAACCTAGAGCAGCGGATTCAGCGAGAGGTGGGGCGACGGCGATAGGTGGGGCAACAACAAGAGGTTTTCTCTCTTTTTCTCTTCCTTTCTCTCTCTTTCTTTTCTTTTGCCTGATTTAACTAAACCCTAAAGCAAAAGAACTGAAAAGCGAGAGGTTTCAAATTTTTATTTTTTTTTGCCATTTTTTCAAATTTCAAATTTAAGGGTATTTTTGTCCAAAAGTGGTCAAAAGTGATGAAAACAATAAAAAATAAATTTGTGGATAAAAACAATAAACCGATAATTTTTTTTGGCTTTTTATGAATTCACCCCATTTAATGATTATAAAATTTATAAAATAAATATAAAACTTAAAAAATTAAATTAAATAATAAAAAATTATATTTAATTAATATAAATGAAATAATAATATATTTTCACATAATTTTGAAATTTGACTTGTAACCATTTTCACGGATATGGTAACCACCTTCACGGTTCTGGTAACCATGCTTACGACTTTGGCAACTGTTAACCGCCTTTTTTGGCAGGGGTCCAAAGAAGAATTTTCCATCCATGCCAAGGTTATTTGATTGTTGAAAGAATGAACCCAGGGTCTTGAGGATCCCACTACCCGAGTATCCCGCAGTACCCGGTACCCCGCACCTGGTACCCGGTATCCCACAGTACCCCACACTTAGTACCCGGTATCCCGCAGTACCCTGTAACCCGCACCCCGCACCCCGCACCTGGTACCCCAGTCCTCCAAGCACCTCCCAACCACGTAACATAGAAGGCGTCAACAAGGGAGGTAGTAATGCACCATCTGTCAGATTACCAAGGAAGAAAAAGATCAAGCTACAATAACAGAATGAATACGACAACATTTAAGTAAACAAGGAAATTGCCTTGTTCCCACCATTCAAGAGTCTCATTCAAAAGTGGAGTCAACTGTTTCAGTTCTAAAATGAATCACTTGATTCCAAGGAATCAATCCCACGATCTTCTCGCCTATTGCCGCGGAACACCCCGTGAATTGCTAGGTCATTAGACCGAATTTAAGGGAGTGAACATCAAGAAATAAAACCTATATATATGACATGACATTCGACAGAAAAGGGGGATCTTCTTCTCCCGAAAAGACCGGCGGCTTCTTCCCCAACAAGGCTTCCTTTTTCTTCTTGTTTTCTATTGATTAGAGAAAAGGCATACACCCGCCTATTATTGTAAGCTCTCTGGAGCACTTATATTGTATGATTCTCCTACTTTTGTAAGCTCCCTAGAGCACGCCTTATTGATAAATATATAAAGGATCTCTCTCCACCGGATACTACCTAGGGGTTTTTCAGCATATGATCATACGTGATGGTTTTTCCCCCTAGGCTAGTCCACCTTCTACCATATATCAGAATCCTTCTTATCCTACTACTTGCACCCATTATTCTTAGTAGATTCATAAGATCTAGCAGGGTATCGGGATACTGCACATCCCGCTAGCCTAGATTGATATAGATCCAGGCCCTTCATATATCGTTAATTTGAAATTGCACCCCGGTGACAATTTTAGGTTAACACTTTGGTGCCGTCTGTGGGAAATTCACTAGACCAACGTGCTTCCTTGTCTCTACATGAGCGTATGTTTCTCTATCCCTTACATATTATCATGTTACATGTGATTTAATGCATTCCACTACTATATTCACTACATGTTTATACCATGATGATATGATGCCATGATATTTTATTTCGCCCTACTAGTTCCTTTATTACTATTGTAATTATATAAAAAAGATTGCATGGAATCATGCTATGATTGATTGATATTTTCACCTAATATATGTTGCCACTTAAATATGTTGAACATATGGAGTGCATCATGATGTAGATCCATTGGATCTAGTTTATTTATTGCCATGCAAGCTTAACCTTCTACTATTGAGGTGATTGATTCATTATTCATGGCGTATTATTCATGAGGTATACCTATTATCCATATTTGTATATATTGCATGTGCACCATGAATGGTGCTCACTTTGTCATTTAACGACTTTTGTTTGATGTGGAGCATATATGATGTATGAGGCTCCTAGTGGAGCCAGTATCCGATGCTGCCTTAATGCAGCACGTCAGCTCATATACTTGTAGAGCTCCTCTACAACTGCTCCACTACTAGTAGATCTCCTATCCAGTAGATCCGCTCGAGTACACTTAGAGCTCCTACGTAGTAGAGTTGTACCTCTCATGCTTCCTTACAGAAGATTTACTCCGCTACTGGTAGATCTCATATCCAGCAGATCCGTTCCGATACACCTAGAGCTCCTATGTAGAAGAGCTGTACCTCTCCTGCTTCCTTACAGAAAATTTGCTCCACTACCGGATTGATCTCCTATCCAGCAGATCCACCCCGATACTCTAAGAGCTCCTATGTAGTAGAATTGTACCTCTCCTGCTTCCTTACAGAAGATTTGCTCCCCTACCGGTAGATCTTTTATCCAACAGATCCGCTCTGGTATTCTTAGAGCTCCTATGCAGCAGAGCTGCACCCATCCTGCTTCCTCGTAGTGGATTTACTCCGGTACCAGTAGAGCACATACCCAGCAGATCTACCAAATTTGCACTTATACATATGGGTTCCCTCACGTCACCGTATCCACTCTTCAGAAGCTCCTAGGTAGCAGGTCAACACGTGCACCCGGGAAGCCAACTTAACTGTGTGATCGTGGGAGCAGCACGACCAGTATAAGACCAATGGCTCCTCACTTTTTGTACCGGGCTGGACAACGCTCTAGTGAGCCACTGTGGTTTCTATTCTTTTCAGCATGGTCCAGAGCGTCATTTCAGTTGCTCGGGACTTCCATGATCCCAAGCTTGCTTCTGGACCAGTACCATGCCGGTGGCTCCTCTCATTTTATACTGGGCCTTACAACGCCCTACTAAGCCACCGAAGTCCCGATCCATTCTAGGAGAACCTAGAGGCTTTCCACATTTGCCAAGGCCTCCTACATGCCTAAGCAAGCCTCTAGAGTAGCAACACCGCTGCCAGACCAGTGGCTCCTCACTTTTTGTACCGGGCCAGACAACGCCCTAGTGAGCCACTGTGGTTCCGATTCTTTTCAGCATGGTCCAGAGCCTCATTTCAGTTGTTGGGGACTTCCATGATCCCAAGCATGCTTCTGGACCAATACCATACCGGTGGCTCTTCTCATTTTATACCGGGCCCTTCAACGCCCTAGTAAGCCATCGAAGACCTGATCCGTTCGAGGAGAACCCAGAGGCTTTCCACATTTGCCAATGCCTCCTACATGCCTAAGCAAGCCTCTAGAGTAGTAGCACCGTTGCCAGACCAGTGGCTCCTCACTTTTTGTACCGGGCCAGACAACGCCCTAGTGAGCCACTATGGTTCCGATTATTTTCAGCATGGTCCAGAGCCTTATTTCAGTTTCTGGGTATTTCTTGATGCCCTAGCAAAGCCTCTAGACCAATATCATGTAGGAGGCTCCTCACTTTTTGTACCGGGCCCCTCAGCGCCCAAGTGATCCTCCTAGGTTCTGGTTCGTCCGAGTGGAGTCCATAGCCTCATTTCAGTTGCTGGGGGCTTCTAGGATCCCAAACATGCCTCTAGACCAGTACCATCAAAGGAGGACTAGCAGTTCCTGATTTCTTGTACCGGGCCACTCAACACCTCAGTAAACAACCAAGGTCCCGGTTCGTTCTAGAGGAATCTCGAGCCCCATTATGATTGTTGAAAACTTTCGTCTACCACTAATAGGCCCCTAGACTGGCTGTTATACTTGCGGACTGAAAGCTCACCCTTCTCTCTCGTAATCCCCATAGGAAGGACAGTGACCCCTATATTCAAATATCTGACCGGGTTACCAATCTATGATAAAAGGGCATGAAGACCGAGAGAGCTATATAGCACTCCGGATGCCCTGGACCGGGATAACCCCTCCAGGAGGATCTCCATTACTGAATCAAGACCAGGATGGCTACCTAGCACTCCTGATGCCCTGGACCGGGATAACCCCTCCAGGAGGATCTCCATTACTGAATCAAGACCAGGATGGCTACTTAACACTTCTGATGCCCTAGACCAGGTTAGCCCCTCCATGAGGATCTCCATAACTGAATCAAGACCTGGAGGGCTACTTAGCAGTCCTGATGCCCTGGACCGGGATAACCCCTCCAGGAGGATCTCCATTACTGAATCAAGACCAGGATGGCTACCTAGCACTCCTGATGCCCTGGACCAGGATAACCCCTCTAGGAGGATCTCCATTACTGAATCAAGACCAGGATGGCTACCTAGCACTTCTGATGCCCTGGACCAGGTTAGCCCCTCTAGGAGGATCTCCAATACTGAATCAAGACCCGGAGGGCTACTTAGCACTCATGATGCCTTGGACCGGGATAACCCCTCTATGAGGATCTCCATTACTGAATCAAGACCAAGAAGGTTACATAGCACTCATAATGCCCTGGACTGGGTTAACCCTTCTAGGAGGATCTCCATAACTGATCGCCTCAAGACCAGGAAAAGCCATATGGCATTCCTACTGCCTTGGTCAGGGAATACCCTCCTCTAGGAAGGATTTGGTGCACAAGTGCTTAAATGGTATAGTTGCCAGCCAGGCTAAGGATGCGAAATCATCCTCCAAACCAGGACAGCCTATACGGCAATCCTGAAGCCTCGATCGGGGAATAACCCCCTCCAGGACATATCACCTAAGGACCAGGATCACCCAGTAGGATGCCTGGTGCCGAAGATTCACCAAACGGAAGATAAGAAGAGCCTACACGGGACTCATAAAGCCTCGAACGGGGAATACCCCTCTTCAGGACATATCGCCTAAGGACTAGGATCACCCAGTAGGATGCCTGGTGCCGAAGATTCACCAAACGGAAGATAAGAAAAGCCTATACGGGACTCCTAAAGCCTCGAACGGGGAATACCCCTCTTCAGGACATATCGCCTAAGGACTAGGATCCCCCAGTAGGATGCCTGATACCGAAGATTCACCGAACGGAAGACAAGAAGAGCCTATACGGGACTCCTAAAGCCTCGAACGGGGAATACCCCTCTTCAGGACATATCGTCTAAGGACCAGGATCACCCAGAAGGATGCCTGGTGATGAAGATTCACCAAACGGAAGACCAGAAGAGCCTATACGGCACTCCTGAAGCCTCAGATAGGGAATACCCCTCTCCAGGATAGATTGCCCAAGGATTAGGATCACTTATCGGGATACCTGATGCCACAGATTCGCCATATGAAGAACTGGTGCTTAAGTGGCCTTAGTTGCCTACCAGGACCTTTTCGCCTAAAGCACCAAGACTTCTAATGTTGGAATATATAGTACCCTGGTTCACCTAAGCCAAATGCGCTAGGAAAGATCTTCACTTCAAGTGATGATTACTAGTAAGAAGTGATGAGCAAAATTCTTCATGCATTTCGGATCCTGACTCCAACCCCAACAAGGTATCGGCGTTTAAGTCAGTGGGGACTTCTGTTAACCACCTTTTTTGGCAGGGGTCCAAAGAAGAATTTTCCATCCATGCCAAGGTTATTTGATTGTTGAAAGAATGAACCAAGGGTCTTGAGGATCCCACTACCACAGTATCCCGTAGTACCCGGTACCCCGCACCTAGTACCCAGTATCCCGCACCTGGTACTCCGTATCCCATAGTACCTGGTACCCCGCATCTGGTACCCGGTATCTCGCAGTACCCCGCACTTAGTACCCGGTATCCAGCACCTGGTACCCGGTATCCCGTAGTACCCGGTACCCCGCATCTGGTACCCCGTCCTCCAAGCACCTCCCAACCACCTAACATATAAGGCGTCAACAAGGGAGGTCGTAATGCACCATCTGTCAGATTACCAAGGAAGAAAAAGATCAAGCTACAATAACATAATGAATACGACAACATTTAAGTAAACAAGGAAATTTCCTTGTTCCCACCATTCAAGAGTCTCATTCAAAAGTGGAGTCAACTGTTTCAGTTCTAAAAGGAATCAATCCCACGATCTTCTCGCCTATTACCGCGGAACACCCCGTGAATTGCTAGGTCATTAGACCGAATTTAGGGGAGTGAACATCAAGAAATAAAACCTATATATATGAAATGACATTTGACAGAAAATGGAGATCTTCTTCTCCCGAAAAGACCGACGGCTTTTTCCCCAACAAGGCTTCCTTTTTCTTCTTGTTTTCTATTAATTAGAGAAAAGGCCTACGCTCGCCTATTATTGTAAGCTCTCTGGAGCACTTATATTGTATGATTCTCTTACTTTTGTAAGCTCCCCGGAGCACGCCTTATTGATAAATATATAAAGGATCTCTCTCCACCGGATACTACCTAGAGGTTTTTCAGCATATGATCATACGTGATGGTTTTTCCCCCTAGGCCAGTCCACCTTTTACCATATATTAGAATCCTTCTTATCCTACTACTTGCACCCATTATTCTTAGTAGATTCATAAGATCTAGCGGGGTATCGGGATACTGTACATCCCGTTAGCCTAGATCAATATAGATCTTCATATATCATTAATTTGAAATTGCACCCCGGTGACAATTTTAGGTTAACAGTAACTATTAATGGAAAATTGTTTAAAGGGGTTAATTTCCAAATAACAACTCTTAAACCATGACCATAGTGGGTCACAGTTGGAGAGATATCAAACTTAATACCTATATATTCTCAATAAAGCAAGCTAAATACAAAGGTGATAAAAAATGAAGACAATTCAAATGCATATATCAAAAAAGATGAATGAATAACTCTTTTATTGATCAAAATACAATCGTTCATACAATAAGGGTTTCTGAGAGGTTTATGTAGGCGGTTTCTGACACAATTGGCAATGGCAATCTCGTGCTAGTCGATAAGTGGAAAAGCTGTATGGAATTGGATTCAAAATCGGATCCCCTCTCTTTTTAGAGTCTTGTAACATTTATAGGTCCCTTTTCTTACTTATCACTCTGATAATCAGTCAATCAATTTAGCAATCAAAGGGGTGTTGATGGCGGCTTCGTTTAGGCGCAGGAATAATCCCATAGTCAAGTGATTTGTTTCCTTTCTTGACGAGTTTGACAGAGTTGACTAATCCCTTTAAAAATAGAGTTTACAGATGGCGGGAGAAGTCAACTTTTCTTGTATTCAAAAGTTAGAGTATATTGTCCTTCTTGTAGCATGGTCCTAGTTCATTGGTGTATTGGTCCTTCCTTCTTTGATAGTCTCTTCTTCTGATGTATAAAAAACTCCTTTGTTACCATGATCCCCACTACCTAGGAGACCGGTTCTATGAGGGATTGAGATATCAGGGCATTCTACATGTCATTAGACCGTGGTACCAGTATTCCCTAGGTATCGGGGTTCTGGGACAACGCGGTAGCGAGGTCCTCAAGTCCTTGACTTCCATGTTTCCTGGTACTTGGGAATCTGACTGACCCTGATCTGGATCCCGATTCATGGATGGGTGTCTGGGATGCTGGTCTTATCTTCTTTCCGGGGTAGTCAGATGCTCCTTATGGTGTCCTTCTACTTCAAGTAATTTTGGCAAGGATGGAAAATTCTTCTTTGGACCCCTGCCTTTTTAGGCGGTTAACAGAATTCCGCCCTAACTTGAACACAGGTACCTGGTTGGGGTTGGAGTTGGAGTCAGGATATTTACAATACTTGAAGGATTTTATCCATCCTGCCTGGCTGGTTTCCACTTTCTATGAGGAAGTCCGCCTTTGGCACGCTTGCATTTAATGAGTTATCCACGTGTCAGGCAAGAGGTGGTTCGCTTGTTTGAATGGACCATTTTTGGCTCGATTTTCTTGAAACCATCACTCCCACGTCTCCGATCATTAACCCACTTTCCTTTTCTGTTCCAATAACCGTCTTCCTTTCTCTATAAATACCTCGTTCTTCTTCTTTATTCATTCACACCGTTTCAAAGCAAAAAAAGCAAACCCTATTTTTTCTTTCAAGAATCACAATCTTATTTCTTTTCTTCTTTCAAAATCCCTAGAAAGAATCCTTCTTGTCTTCCTTCTATCCCTATAATGGCCATTCCACCACCACTTGCTGACAGTCCTGATGAGCTTCTCAACCAGGGGGAGAATGACTCGGCTGATAGCTCATCCTTAACTGTGAGGAAGAGGGGTTGAGAGGAAGGCGATGCCGCTGGGAGTTCTATCCTGACCCAGCGCTGTCGTTCCAGCAGAAATACTAGTATCGAGTCGGGTTTAAACAACAGACTCAAAATCCAATCGAACTCGTTGACGAGGATAAAGATGATGTAGACGCTGAGGTTGAGAGGGAATATGCTCAAACTGTTTATCCCTCGGCGGTGCTAAGTGGCCCCAATTCTTCCTTTCATGATTCCAGGATCGTTCCTGATTCTGTCAGTTCCACCAACACTCTTACGCATCTGAGAATGGACTACCATATTACTGAAGACATTACCCTTTCTCTTCCACACTGGGGATATGATGTGTACTCCCCTCCTAAAGGCCACTTCTGTAGGGAAAAATACCGTAGTACACGCAGCGGAAGCGAGACAAAAAATAAGATTTAGTGACTTTTAAAATTTTTCTTTTATGAACCTTAAACCCTTTAATTAATTAAACATGCATATACAATAACCAAAAAGTAGAATACCTTTTGTCGCGTGATCCGATTGACTTACGTCGATGGTAATCCGCAAGATCTTCAATCCTAGCACGAACGTGGATCACCTAGGAGCGTGGTCTCCCTTTTTCTTTGAATTGCAAGCTTGTGAATGGACAAAACAAACTTTCTTTTCTTTGTTAGTCACAAAAACAATCAAAAGAATGACTGAGATTATTCCGGTCACTTTTGAGTTCTCAATCTAATGATCGAAACTCGCGTGAACCTAGATCGATATCGTATACATAAGCTTATTGATGATTAAGCAAATAGTATACTATCAAAGAATAATCTAACACTCCTTTTTGTTTTTAGTAGAATAAAAGCTTCCTATGAATTGAGAAGAAGAAGAAAAATTGTCTCTCAAGCCCTAAGCATTCGGGTGGCCGAATTCTATACATGTGAATATATAGGTCGCCAAAATTTTCTTCCTCTTTCTTATTAGGGTGGCCGAATTCTTTAACCTAAAACAACTAGGGTTGCCGCAAATCACTAGCCAAAAATAGACTTTGTGTTGCACCCTAATTCCTATTTAGTTTAAGACTTCAAACCCTAATTGAATTCATAAATCTTTTATTCCTTTATTTGACTAAATATAAAAGACTTCTTATTTGATTAAATAAATAAAATTAATTATTTATTTTCTTACCAAATAAGTCTTTTACTTTTAGTATACTACCAACAATAGTATAACACTAGGAATCATATTTCCTAATCAGAAAAGATTTGTTTCTTAATTAAACAATTAATTAATAAATTAATTAATTCTTATTTAATTAAAACAAATGAAACAAAATAATATATTAGGTTAAAACTTAACCTTGCCGCCCCACTTGAATAAATGGGCCAAAATATTATTTTCTTATTTCATTTAATCCATTGGACTTTAAATAAAAAGCCCACATGTGAACCAGACCCATTCTTACTAAAAGAAACAAGCCCACATGTCTTTCATTAATATATAAATATAATTGAGCAGCCCATTACTTAAATAATGTGCAAATTATATTCTTAATATATTAAATGCAATTCTTGATGGACCCTTAAATTGGTCCGGTAGAATATATCAAGTGATCCATGCAAGTCCGTGTGGATTGGGATCTTGGCGGGCCATCTAAATTTAAGCTTCAATAGACATAACCTAATCACAATCAACAAATGATTCACTTAGGTCCGATCCATTAATTTTAACTCATTCCACTAAAGAGCTAAAATTGAACTCTTAAATAAAGATAGAAAAGGAAGATGCTCCTCATTCATACCCTAGACAATCATATAGGAGATAGTGTATCCTCGTGATTAATATCAGTAATCGCCAAGAGTTCATAGACCGCCTATAACTCTCCAAGTTACCATATTTACTCATATGACCATGTTTTGAACTTGGATATTTTGACTTGTCCAGAAGCCATGTTTTCAATAGACACTATCGAAAACTCAACGTTGAGATTTAATATCCAATTACCTCAAAACATCCATATGATGATATTATACTCTCATTTAATTAAATGGAGCCACGATGTCCATATCTATAAATGAAGTCCTCTATCGATTAACAAATGAATATCACCAAACTATCGAGGATAGACTATGCGATATAATCATACTCATTGATAACTCAAATGATATCACTTGCAACCATAAGTCCATCATTTATCTCAGGATTAAGATAGACTCTCCGATTGTCCTGATAATGAAAAGACTATTATCTATTGACGGTTCTAGATAAAGCTTTTCATTGTGATCCTGTTCAATGCACCCAGTGCACTAGATCCTTTTGCTCGAAGACACTCCGATGATTTAGACTCATCATATCTCATTTGATCCCACTCAAATGCTAGCAAAAGAATTCTACAACTTTAACAAGATAAAGGTGCCCAACCTTTAACTTAAGTTGTGAACATTATTCAAGACTAACTAAAGAATTGTGTCTACCACATACATATCCAGATGTACGAACAATTCTTCTTTTCTCATAGTCTTTAGACCTTATGATTATTTACTTTGACAATTATAATATTAAACTATAAATGATATACGATTTGTTAAACCAGAAATCACTTTATTAATATGAAAAAGATTGTTAATTACAACATTACACTCTTGCTATTGAGCATAATCCTAACAATCTCCCACTTGCACTATAGCAAATGTGTCATATCTCTGAAGCCCATGTTCTCTAGATACCCATCGAAACTCTTCTGAGGTAGAGCCTTTGTGAAGGGATCCGCTAGATTTTCTGCTGACGCGATTTTGGTAATCGTCACGTCACCTCTTTGAACAATCTCCCTTAAAAGATGATACTTTCTTTCAATGTGTTTACCTCTCTTGTGACTTCTTGGTTCTTTCGAATTAGCCACTGCTCCACTGTTGTCACAGTAGATAGTGATCTGCTTATTCGCACTAGGAACCACTTCCAAGTCAATCAAGAATTGGCGGAGCCAAACAGCCTCTTTGGCAGCCTCGCATGCAGCAACATACTCAGCTTCCATGGTGGAATCAGCAATACAAGATTGCTTGATACTCCTCCATATAACTGCTCCTCCTCCAATAGTAAACACAGCCCCTGATGTGGATTTTCTGGAGTCAGAATCTGATTGGAAATCAGAATCTGTATACCCAACGGGAATCAAATCCCCTCCAGAGTATACAAGCATATTATCTCTCGTTCTCTTAAGATACTTGAAAATATGCTTGACTGCCGTCCAGTGATCAGGACCAGGTTTCGATTGAAACCTGCTAACTATGCCAACAGCAAAACAAATATCTGGTCTAGTAAAGAGCATTGCATACATGAGACTTCCAACTGCCGAGGCATATGGAACTCTACTCATGAATTGCTCTTCATGCTCATTCTTAGGAACTTGTTCCTTAGAAAGCTTGATTCCATGTCTGAAAGGTAACATACCTTTCTTGGAATCCTGCATGGAAAACCTAGACAAGATCTTGTCTATGTATGAAGCTTGGGATAATGCAATCGTTCTATTCTTTCTATCCCTTATTACTTGGATACCTAGAATAAAACTTGCTTCTCCTAAGTCCTTCATATCAAATTGTTTTGCTAACCATTCTTTTACTGATGTCAATACACCTACATCGTTTCCAATGAGTAGTATATCATCAACATAAAGAATCAGGAAAACCAACTTGTCGCCCTTAATCCTTTTGTATACACAAGGTTCGTCAGGATTCTGAATAAATCCAAAACCTTTGACAGCTTGATCAAACCTTATGTTCCAGGATCTGGATGCTTGCTTCAATCCATATATGGATTTCTGCAACTTGCATACCTTTTCCATTTGGCCCTTTTCAATGAATCCCTCTGGTTGCATCATGTAGATGCTTTCGTCAAGACTTCCATTAAGGAAAGCTGTCTTGACGTCCATTTGCCAAATCTCTAGATCTAAAGATGCTGCAATGGATAAGAGTATCCTAATGGATTTAAGCATGGCCACAGGAGAGAAGGTTTCCTCGTAATCGATACCTTCTTTCTGTGTATACCCTTTATCTACCTATCTAGCTTTAAAGGTTTCCACCTTACCATCCATACCTCTTTTCCTCTTGTATACCCACTTGCACCCAATGGGTTTTATCCCTTTAGGCAAGTCTACAAGGGACCAGACTTTGTTATTGAACATAGATTCAATCTCAGATTGCATTGCCTTTTGCCAATGGCGACTATCAACATCCTCCATAGCTTCCTTGTACGTGTAGGGATCATCGTCGTCCGGGAGATTCTCCACTGATTCTCCCAGACCGATGTATCTTTCGGGTTGTGTTCTAACCCTCCCACTACGACGAGGAATGGTAGGTTGTTGATCTTGTGTTGGATCGGAACTTACAATTGGGTTAGGTTGTGTAACCTCTCATGGAATTGTATCTCCTGACATCTCATTCAGGACAATTCTACTTCTAGGCACAAAATCATTCATATAGTCCTTTTCCAGAAATTTAGCATTTGTCGAAACAAATACTTTAAGATCTGAAGGACTATAGAAATAATATCCTTTAGTTTCTTTTGGATACCCTACAAATATACATGTTTCTGAACGGGACTCCATCTTTTCTGTCTTTCCTTTTAACACATGCGCAGGACAACCAAATATCCTTAAGTGTTGTAAACTAGGCTTGCGCCCAGTCCACAACTCATGCGGTGTTTTAGGAACAGACCTAGATGGTACATCGTTTAGAATGTATATAGCAGTTTGTAAAGCATATCCCCAAAAAGAAATAGGAAGTGTTGAATAACTCAACATAGACCTAACCATATCCAAAAGAGTTCTATTTCTCCTTTCTGCTACCCCATTCTGTTGAGGTGTACCTGGTGCAGAAAACTGAGAAACAATCCCATTATCAATAAGATATTGCTGAAACTCACCAGATAGATATTCTCCACCACGATCAGATCTCAAGATTTTTATGTGTTTCTCAAGCTGATTTTCCACTTCAGCTTTGAATGCTTTGAACATGTCAAAAGCATCCGACTTATGTCGCATGAGATACACATAACCAAATCTCGAGTAATCATCTGTGAAGGTGATGAAGTACTCATATCCACCTTTAGCTTGAATGCTCATAGGTCCACATACATCAGTGTGTATCAATCCTAAACATTCAGTGGCTCTTGCACCTTTGGCAGAGAACGTCCTTTTGGTCATTTTACCTTCCAAACAAGATTCACAAGTTGGTAGATCATCAACCTTTAAGTCACTCAAAGGTCCGTCACATACCAATCTTTTAATCCTATTAAGGTTAATATGACCTAAGCGTAAGTGCCAAAGGTAGGTTTCATCTGTTGATAATTTTACTCTTTTATGATTAGGTTCCGTTATTTCTGTGTCTAACGAGTGAGAGATATTTCTATGCAAAAAGTATAGACCATTTTCCAATGTACCTTGGCAAATAATTTTGTCATTCTTACTAATAATAACAACTTTATTAAAAGTAACCGAATATCCAAATTTATTTAAACAAGAAACTGAAATTAAATTCCTCTTGAATTGAGGTACATAATAAACGTCTATCAAATCTAAATGCCTTCTAGAATCCAAATAAACTCTAATATCTCCCACTGCACTTGCAGACACTAACGTTCCGTTGCCCAAGCGCAAATTGATTTCATTCTTACTCAGCTTTCTCCTTTCTTGGAACCCCTGCAAGGAATAACAAACATGATTAGTGGCTCCTGAGTCTATGATCCAAGAATCTGTAGAATCAGCCAAAAAACATGTTTCAAGATAATTCACATTACCTTCTTCCTTCTTATTCTGGGACTTTGGGCAATTTCTCTTCCAATGTCCCTTTTCACCACAAAGGAAGCATTTCCCTTTGATCTTGGTTACTTTCTTGGTGTCCTTCTTGATAGGCCCAAGTTGCTTTTTCTTCTGTTGTTTCTTGACCTTTTGACGGGCCTTAACAGTAGCAACTTTACCAACCATATGAATCTCTTGACCTTTGCCTTTCACAAGGATCTTTTCAGCACTTTGAACATCTTGCATCAGGCCTTGTAAGGTGTATTCCTTTTTGTTCAAAGTGTAGTCCAATTTGAACTGATCAAAGGAATCTGACAATGAATTGACAACCATATCAATCTTTGTCTCACCATCTATCTCAGCACCATGCAGTTCAGCAATGTTGAGATGTGCTATGACTTTCATCATGTGATCTTTCACAGCCTGTCCAGGTTTCATCCTAAGATTCATAAAAGCAGTCACTGCCTCTCTCTTAGTCGTCCTAGACTTCATAGCAAACATCTCCTCTAGAGACATCATAATATCAGCAGCGGACTCCATTCCTTCATGCTGTTGTTGCAACACGTCGGAGATAGTGGCCATAATGTAACATTTTGCCATATCATCTGAAGTCTTCCACTGCTCATACTCATCTCTATACATTATGCTTGATTCATTATTAGGAGCAGGTGGTTTAGGAGTAGTTAGAACAAACTTATGTTTTTCACTTTGCAGCAACAACCCAATTTTCCTTTTCCATGTGACATAATTATCTCCAGTTAAAGTGTTATCTTTCAGGATGTTCATAAGTGATGGAGTCATGATTTCTGAATAAAACAAAACATATATAAGTAAATAATCATGATAAAGCACTTTAAATATTTATCTTGAATTAAATAAATAACTCAATCATAAAAATTCAACGGTGATCCAACACCCATAAATGTTACGCCTCCTTTGGGAGTTCGCACCATTTACTAGTTAGACTAGGTCCCACCTAATTGTTAACATAACAACCAGCGTTTTCAATTTTAGCCTTGCAATTTTACTGACAAGAACTCTTGGGAGGATATCAATAAAATTACATTGAGTGTGTTACCAAGATATCGACCCTCAATTTTCTCTCACGAAAATCCCTCCTTGGGGAGTAGATCTCGTTTGAGTCCATTGTCTAGTCTATCCTTGTAAGGAAGTATGTTGCTAAATTCCATTCATGGACGCCCCTTGGGGGGATTACCATAAATAATAAAGCTCAACCAACCTTGGAGGCCATAGGTGTTACAAAAACACCTTCTCCCACTCAATTATTTAAGGCGTGTGATTAAATCCCATAGAATGATTTACCAAGTTATCTAGATGCCAATTTAGATACCTAAATCATTCAATGCATGTTTATACCAAAAGAGATATATGAGTGGCACTCCTATTCTATATGTCATGTTATCATACAATAACAAATATTGTAATATTTAAGCATAAATTAAATAGCAACAATTTTGGCCCATCCTAGAAAAACAAGTAAATTACAATTGTTTAGGAATACAAGATCTTCAAGCGGCCCATCAACCATACGCTCATACTTCGGCCCAAACCCCATAGGCGTGCACAACCCACAACCCCACAAAGGGGCTGCTGTGCGCAGCCCATGAAGACTCCCAGGGCTGCCGTGCGCAGCCCACCAAGCTTGGGCTTGCCATGCGCAGCCCAATCCACTCCTAGGGTGCGCACGGTGCTCGTTCTCGGTTCTGGTTGCTTCGTTTTCCTTCGTGTCTTCGAATCTTCAATACTTGAACATATTACAGCAGTATAAAATAATAAATACTGCAATACTAATTTTTTTTTTTTTTTTTTATTCACTGCAGTACTTTTACACATAAAATACTGCACTAAAACTTAATAAAAAAACTGCTGCAGTAATAATAAAAAAAATACTGCACATATTAAAAAAAAATAAAATAAAACCTAGCAACTACCAAGAAGGAATTATGGCGATGATAGACCACCCTTCTTGTTACAATTCCATAACAAAAATACATTGAAAATCTAGGACCAAAATCGAGCAAAAACAATCCACATAAACATATATAAATCCATACATTCACATGTAATTATATATGCGAATACCTAGAGTGCCATCTCTTTCTAAACATGCATAATCACAATAAAAAGAAATAGATCCACGTATATATACGTTAATTAATTAAAAGGGTTCAACCTAGGCTCTGATACCAATTGTAGGGAAAAATACCGTAGTACACGCAGCGGAAGCGAGACTAAAAATAAGATTTAGTGACTTTTAAAATTTTTCCTTTATGAACCTTAAACCCTTTAATTAATTAAACATGCATATACAATAACCAAAAAGTAGAATACCTTTTGTCGCGTGATCCGATTGACTTACGTCGATGGTAATTCGCAAGATCTTCAATCCTAGCACGAACGTGGATCACCTAGGAGCGTGGTCTCCTTTTTTCTTTGAATTGCAAGCCTGTGAATGGACAAAACAAACTTTCTTTTCTTTGTTAGTCACAAAAACAATCAAAAGAATGACTGAGATTATTCCGGTCACTTTTGAGTTCTCAATCTAATGATCGAAACTCGCGTGAACCTAGATCGATATCGTATACACAAGCTTATTGATGATTAAGCAAATAGTATACTATCAAAGAATAATCTAACACTCCTTTTTGTTTTTAGTAGAATAAAAGCTTCCTATGAATTGAGAAGAAGAAGAAAAATTGTCTCTCAAGCCCTAAGCATTCGGGTGGCCGAATTCTATACATGTGAATATATAGGTCGCCAAAATTTTCTTCCTCTTTCTTATTAGGGTGGCCGAATTCTTTAACCTAAAACAACTAGGGTTGCCGCAAATCACTAGCCAAAAATAGACTTTGTGTTGCACCCTAATTCCTATTTAGTTTAAGACTTCAAACCCAAATTGAATTCATAAATCTTTTATTCCTTTATTTGACTAAATATAAAAGACTTCTTATTTGATTAAATAAATAAAATTAATTATTTATTTTCTTACCAAATAAGTCTTTTACTTTTAGTATACTACCAACAATAGTATAACACTAGAAATCATATTTCCTAATCAGAAAAGATTTGTTTCTTAATTAAACAATTAATTAATAAATTAATTAATTCTTATTTAATTAAAACAAATGAAACAAAATAATATATTAGGTTAAAACTTAACCTTGCCGCCCCACTTGAATAAATGGGCCAAAATATTATTTTCTTATTTCATTTAATCCATTGGACTTTAAATAAAAAGCCCACATGTGAACCAGACCCATTCTTACTAAAAGAAACAAGCCCACATGTCTTTCATTAATATATAAATATAATTGAGCAGCCCATTACTTAAATAATGTGCAAATTATATTCTTAATATATTAAATGCAATTCTTGATGGACCCTTAAATTGGTCCGGTAGAATATATCAAGTGATCCATGCAAGTCCGTGTGGATTGGGATCTTGGCGGGCCATCTAAATTTAAGCTTCAATAGACATAACCTAATCACAATCAACAAATGATTCACTTAGGTCCGATCTATTAATTTTAACTCATTCCACTAAAGAGCTAAAATTGAACTCTTAAATAAAGATAGAAAAGGAAGATGCTCCTCATTCATACCCTAGACAATCATATAGGAGATAGTGTATCCTCGTGATTAATATCAGTAATCGCCAAGAGTTCATAGACCGCCTATAACTCTCCAAGTTACCATATTTACTCATATGACCACGTTTTGAACTTGGATATTTTGACTTGTCCAGAAGCCATGTTTTCAATAGACACTATCGAAAACTCAACGTTGAGATTTAATATCCAATTACCTCAAAACATCCATATGATGATATTATACTCTCATTTAATTAAATGGAGCCACGATGTCCATATCTATAAATGAAGTCCTCTATCGATTAACAAATGAATATCACCAAACTATCGAGGATAGACTATACGATATAATCATACTCATTGATAACTCAAATGATATCACTTGCAACCATAAGTCCATCATTTATCTCAGGATTAAGATAGACTCTCCGATTGTCCTGATAATGAAAAGACTATTATCTATTGACGGTTCTAGATAAAGCTTTTCATTGTGATCCTGTTCAATGCACCCAGTGCACTAGATCCTTTTGCTCGAAGACACTCCGATGATTTAGACTCATCATATCTCATTTGATCCCACTCAAATGCTAGCAAAAGAATTCTACAACTTTAACAAGATAAAGGTGCCCAACCTTTAACTTAAGTTGTGAACATTATTCAAGACTAACTAAAGAATTGTGTCTACCACATACATATCCAGATGTACGAACAATTCTTCTTTTCTCATAGTCTTTAGACCTTATGATTATTTACTTTGACAATTATAATATTAAACTATAAATACTATACGATTTGTTAAACCAGAAATCACTTTATTAATATGAAAAAGATTGTTAATTACAACATTACACTCTTGCTATTGAGCATAATCCTAACAACTTCCCCCTCTATCCCACTTTTCGTAGGGCGTTTCATGCCCTTCAGCTTGCTCCACTTCAACTTTCACCCGGGTTCTGGAAGCATTTAACTGGGTTCTTAGTGCTCTAGAGAGAGTAGTGTGAGATGGATCAAGTGGTGAGAGAACTGGGTCTCGACAAGATCCGGTATGTCTTCCAAGTGGCGAACCTGGCTCCTAGTCCAAATGGCCAATTCTATCTAAGGGCACACAACCGTCTGAATTTCTTTGCTCCCGGAGCCAACATAAGTTCAACCACCCTTGGCGTGATGATTAGATCATTGTAGGAGGAGATTGGGGTAGCTTGGTGTATATCGACAGGACTGAGTACCCGGTTCCCACTTAGTTTAGTAGGAAGGATAAATGGGATAAGGGGAGTATCTCTACAGAGTCAATGGGCATCCTAAAGAAAATCGTAGCCCGATCCTTCGTGAACCTAAAGCACCCCACTGTTGATCCCTACGAAGTTACCGGGTAGTCGGTACCTTAAGATCTCCCTTGCTTATCCAGGTATGTATTTTCTTTCTTACTGCTTCTTCTTGGTTTATGAATATTTCCACCTGACACTAACTTCTTTGCAGCAGCTCTCCCAACTTCTTCTCCTTCTACATCAGGACTCGTGCTCCAGAAGACCTCTCCTGATGTACCTTCTGCTCTTCCTCCTAGTATCGGTACTAGTACTGGTGCCTCATTTAGGTCTAGTCAGCCTGTAACAATTCTGCCTCTATTTGGTCTCCTCTTTGTCCTTCTGCTCCATTTCCTACCTTGTCTTCAACACGCTGCACTATGAGCGAGATGGCTACGAGAGCTGTAAGAATCCTGGGTTCTCCTGGTTAGGCTCAGAGAAAGGCTCCAGCTGCTCCTTCTGTTAGACCTTCACAAGAAACTTCTCCTCCTCCCCCTCTTCCAATTATAACCACTAGGCGTCGACTTAGGGTAGACAAGGAGAGAGGTGTTGGCACCGTGGCCACTCCTTCTACTGATCTGCCTTCGGGCTCGCAGTAGCAGGATAGCTATTAGGAGGAAGTACTATCCTGATTTATAGCCGTATGCCCTGGTGGTGGTCTGCAGGCTATAACTTCCATGCCTGTGGACCTCATGGTCACAAAGGGGGCTTCCCTTCTTGCTGAGGTATGGTTCTTGGTTTTCTTCTTTGCTTGGGGTAATTCTAAAATGGGTACTTAATTTTCCCTTTTTTGTAGGCTTTCAAATTTACCTTGGCAATGGGGGCAGCAAGTGACAGCTCTCCAGGAGGCGAATATTGCTGTCAAGGCCCAGTTGGAGGATACCAAGAAAGACCTGGCTCGGTCTGAAAAGAGCATAGATTTAACGCTAGGTTTTTTTCCCTTATCAGTTAGGAATTCTATTAGGTGTCCCCATTTTAAGAGTTCTGCTACCTCCAACTAGAGTGTTATGCAATCCTCTGTTTGATGGCCATGATCTCCATGGAACTCATAACGAAACCTGGCATTTCGATGTTCTAGAGGTTCATTTTCCTTGGCCATTTGACTATGCTTCCCAATTATTTCATAATGGCCATGAGATCGATAGATTCGATGCTAAGGTTGTACTCTAGGACTGGGGCGCGTGATCGACCTGTCTTGGGCTAGTTTTATCTGTATGATTGCCTGCCGTCTGATTTGTTGTAATGAGATTGATTTCCACGTCGATCCCCTATTGGGTAAAGTTTGACTCTTCTGTCGTTTGACCTTCGATTGATGCGGTCGTTTCGCCCGTTGCCATAGTTGTTTGTCTGTGCGACATAGTTGGTCTCATCCTCTTCCCATTTGATTTGGGCCCACGCTTTTGCTAGCACGTCTTCCATGGTCTTGCATGAGTATTTGGTGAGCTCCTTATAGAGGTCGGAGTCGAACCTGAGTCCTTTCCTGAAGGTGGAGATTGCGGTCGCCTAGTTGCAATGTGGGATCTACACTTCCTCCTTATTGAAGCGCTCAACAAAGCTCCTTAGTTTTTCGCCATGCCTCTAGGATATTGTATAAGGTTGTTCGATTGCTTCTCGAGCTTTCAACTACTTACGAATTGCTCCACGAATGTATCTGTAAGCCGCGCAAAAGAAGTAATTGAGTTATTAGGCAAGTTAGTGTACCATTGTAGTGCGAGACCGCTGAGGCTGGACCTAAATTCTTTACACATGCATGCTTGTCTGAGGTCATGCGAAATCATTGTGGTGAACATGCGCTGCCTGTATTGTGCTATGTGGTCATTCAGATCTATAGTTGACCGCATGGCGGTCGTGAGGTCCGCGGATTGAGAAAAGATATTTCTATTCTAATCATCTCGCAAATGCAACGAGTCAAAGGACAAGTATAGCAAGTAAGCAAGGGTCTCGTTCCACAGGGAATGGAATTCGTTAACTATATCTAGTTCTAGTGTTTATTAAAGCATGTAAAAGGAAATCGGTGTGGTGTGTGTGGAAATGTAAACTAACTAACTAGGATAGAAATGTAGCCGGGTGTCTTGGCTATCTAATTAATCTACTCCTAATTAAGTTAATCTACTCCTAGAGGCAAGACACCCTAACTACAAAAATAATGGTGGCTTGGAGATAAGCAAGATATGCAACACATATGGGAAATCGGATTACCAAACACAATATGCAAATCTACGTAGATTGTATAGCATGTTAATCCAATTAATCTAGTAAAGGGTCCGTTCTCTTGATTAGGGAATTCCCGAAATCATTTCATCACTCTCCAATCGGAAAAGTGATTGTGTCTAGGGTTTAGACCCATTAAGCACAAGAACATATGAACCAAAGCTAAAGTGGCATAATTATGCACACCTAAGCTATTTCCATTCCAAAGAGCTAATAGCCAAGATTATGCAAGGAATGGTTATCCAAACACAATCTCAACTCTTAATCACTCTAATCACTCTAAACACATACATAGTAAATCATACATCAACATACATAAACAAATGAGATATTTGATTACAACTACTCCTAATCATTTAGTTAATCTACTCCTAATCTCATTCATCATACATATCAACACATAATCATCCATACATATGAATATCATAAAAAGAGCTTAATCACTATACAACTAAGGAATGAATCAATACCAAATCAAAGCATATGAACAAACATACATATATTAGCATAAGTGTAGGTTACAAATAATCCCAAATGGGTTATACATCAATAGAAAATACAAAGATGAGCAAAGTAAGAAATAACCCTTGAAGACAAGCCTCCAATAGCTCTTTCTTTCCATAAACTCCTATGGCTCGGTTTTTACACATAAACCTCTCCTATCTCTGCATCTCTACTCTCCATGGAAGGCTTTCCATGGAGGAAGATCCCCCATGGAAGGCTTGGAGTTGCTCTCTCTCTTTTGGTGTGTTAGAGCCAAGCTCTAAGTGGTTTGTTGGTTGGTCACACTTAGAAAGAGAAGCAAAGTGATGTATATATATGTTGGAAGTGTGTAGGGCAAGAATAGGGATCAAAATATCCCAAAATATCTCAAAATCCTCTTGAGTCAGCCAGTTTGGCGAGTTCAGACACCCTGCCTCGCGGGTTTGTTCCCGCCGTCGGAAGTCGCCACGGAAAAAATGAAGTTAGAGGCGGGTTCTAACCTTCTGGAAGGCTGGCTTCTTCCCGCTGCATGAAACCGTGAAGAATCCACGGGTTTGGACGTGCTGGAATGTGGGCAAGATGCCGCCAACCCAAGCTTGCGAGCTTGTATGGCCATGGAGTTTGGAGGATTTGGTGGAGAGTGGAACCTTTGCATGGGAGGCTCAAAGTGGGTCCATCGTGACCAGAAGGAGACCGGCTACCGATCTGGGCGGAGAACGGTCGAAAAAACCATCAGAAATGGGCTGAAAAAGGCCAGGTTATCGTCGGGTCTGAACCGGGTCGAACACGGGTCGGGTCGGGTCGGGTCGGGTCGAGTCGAGGTGACCCGGCACAAGCTTGAAGACGACCTGACGTCAGCGTGACGTCAGGCTGACGCGGACCCTCCCAAAACGACGCCGTTTAGCGCGTGACGTGGCGCTGGTGCTGTGCCTTGCACGATCAATTACAATATGCACCCCTGCTCTTTTCCTTATTCACAGAATATTCAATACTTTCCCGAATATTTCACTTTGACCCCTGATTCTCCACAATGACATATTTGCCCCTGAATTTCCCTATTTTCTTCCATTTAGGTTAAAACACCCACTCTGAGAGATATTTACCTACACATAGCTAAAACACATATTATATACACAAAAGTGCTTGGAAACGAACACAAAAGCTAGGAATAGGGAGCGCTAAATGTGAACATTTGGAGCGCGATCAATAGTGCCCTCAAACTGCTTTATTTTTGGGAAACTGTATTTCATGGGCATTTCGACTAGAGCAATTGCATCAATGAATGGAGAATCTATGAAACTGTTCGCCATGATTTTCTTGATGGGGATCGGGACTCCAAGAATCCGTTATATGAGGGCCTCCATTTCTGTAAACCTGCAAGAAAGTTCCGGGTCAACTAAAATATGTAGACCCAAATTAGATTTTACCAATTCCGAGATCAACTGGAGTGACATAGGAGTCCTGAAGGTGTTCTCTAGTTGTGGGCCGCCATTTTGGTTCGGTTCGGTTCCCACGGCGTTTCTTGTGGGATCGACATGGTGGGTGGATCTGCTTCAGCTTGAACCATCTTAGTCATGCCCTGAAGGTTCGTCCCTTCACCTAGATTCATTTCTAGCATTTGGGAATCCGCTGCTTATGCGACTGAAGCTATCCTATCGACATCTAGCTTAGTGTCGACTGCTTAGACCGAAGGTACGGGTGGCGCGTTGTTAAGCACACCCTCGATTATTGCTCGCAACTCTACTTTGTGAGTCTAGACCACTGCGTTTTCTGCTTTAAGCTCTCGTAGCTTCTCAGCATTTGTAGTCATTTGGGCAGTCAACGCAGCTATCTGCTCTTCGACGGTCGGGGTGTTTCCATCTCTTGACATCTTGAGAGAGTCGAATCCTTGGTTAGATAGGCTCGTTATGACGTTGCAATAGGCCCTACGTGCCAAACTATAGATGGTCGATCTATAATTACCGTGGATCGGGTCGAATGCGAGTTAGGCCCAAGCAATTTGGTCTAACTTGTTGAACCGAGAGTGTCGACTACTCCTTGAACCTACAAAACAGATGAAACTAAACAGAAACAGAGAGAAATGGTGGGGGATTATTCTTAGCCTTATATTAGCTTTGGCAGAGCGTGGTTTTAACTGTAGGATTTGAGAGGTTTAACTGGTGATATTGTTATTATGAAGATAGAGATGATCATAAGAATGGGAAAAATAAAAGGATTCAATACTCGACTAGCCTAAATCTCTGTTTAAATAGAGTTTCAGCACGCTAAAGCTTTTGGACTGGGAGTCAGATCATAATCCTTATTCAGTGAAAAGAACTTTGCATTTATAGGTCTCTCCTCAGGTAGCTTCATGATCTCTTTGGTATCAAATCCTTGAAATCAAGGTTTGAATTTTGGGATGAGAAAACAACTAGACCAAGTTAAACATATTAACTGACAGTTATCTTAGATAACCGGTTTGACTTGGTCAGGTGAAGGGGGAAATTGGGTTAACTAAGCTTCGGGTCGACTCATATCACATTGACTCGACCCGGATCCATTAATAATTAGTATGTGGCCCTAGGCGTTGGGCTTGACGGCTATTTTTGGCTACTACAAAAGAATAATCCAACTGCTAAGCATCAACTAACTAGGGGCAATGTCGTAAAACACTAACAGCCTTAGAGCTAGGGAGGGAACATGGAATCGAAACCCTTGTATATTGTTATTATGAAGATAGAGATGATCGTAGGAATGGGAAAAATAAAGGGATTCAGTACTCGAATTGCCTAAATCTTTGTTAGGTGACCGGGCTACCGTTGATGCCCGATCGAAAAGATATTTCTATTCTAATCACCTCGCAAATGCAACGAGTCAAAGGACAAGTATAGCAAGTAAGCAAGGGTCTCGTTCCACAGGGAGATGGAATCCATTAACTGTATCTAGTTCTAGTGTTTATTAAAGCATGTAAATGGATGCGTGTGTGTGTGTGTGTGTGTGTGTGTGTGTGTGTTGTAAGCTAACTAACTAAGATAGAAATGTAGCCGGGTGTCTTGGCTATCTAATTAACCTACTCCTAATTAAGTTAATCTACTCCTAGAGGCAAGACACCCTAACTACGAAAACAATGGTGGCTTGGAGATAAGCAAGATATATAACACATATGGGATATCGGTTCACCAAACACACTATGCAAATCTATGTAGATTGTATAACATGTTAATACCAATTAATTCAGTAAAGGGTTCGTTCTCTTGATTAGGGAATTACCGAAATCATGTCATCACTCTCCAATCGGAAGAGTGATTGTGTCTAGGGTTTAGACCCATTAAGCACAAGAACATATGAACCAAAGCTAAAGTGGCATAATTATGCACACATAAGCTATTTCCATTCCTTAAAGCTAATTGTCAAGATTATGCAAGAAATGGTTATCCAAGCATAATCTCAACTCTTAATCACTCTAATCACTCTAAACACATACATAGTAAATCATACATCAACATACATAAACAAATGAGATATTTGATTACAACTACTCCTAATCATTTAGTTAATCTACTCCTAATCTCATCCATCATACATATTAACACATAATCATCCATACATATGAATATCACAAAAAGAGCTTAAGCAATATACATCTAAGGAATGAATCAATACTAAATCAAATCAAATGAACAACACAAACATATATTAACATAAGTGTAGGTTACATATACTCCAAAATGGGTTATACATCAATAGAAATACAAATAGATGAGAAGTGAATAAATAACCCTTGAAGACAAGCCTCCAATAGCTCTTCCTTTCTATGAAACTCCTTTGGCTCGGTTTTGACATACAAGCCTCTCCTATCTCTGAATATCTACTCTCCATGGAAGGCTTTCCATGGAGAAAAATCCCCCATGGAAGGCTTGGAGTTGCTCTCTCTCTTTTGTGGTGATCAATCCAAGAAAATTGGTTTCTTGGAGCAAAGTTGGGTGGTGCACACTTTTGTTGAGAAGCTAAAGAGGTGTATATATATGTTGGGCACGTTTTGGGCATGAATGGGGTGTGAAAAGACTGAATTACCCCTGAAAATATCTTCATTTCAGCTCGGAAGGGGTCTATCAGGTTCGTGCTGCGGGACATGTGTAGCCACACGAACTAACCAGAATCCTGGCGGGTTCGTGCGGCGGGAAATGTCTAGCCAGACAGAAGGTACAAGCTAGCTAGCGGGTTCGTGCACTTCATTCCGCGGGAAATGTCTAGCCGTACGTGTTTTGCCCATTTTCGGTACAAACACCTTACATGCGGGATATTTACCTGCACATAGCTAAAACACATATTATATACACAAAAGTGCTCGGAAACGAACACAAAAGATAGGAAAAGGAAGCGCTAAATGAAAACATTTGGAGCGCGATCATTAGGCACGGCATGGCATGACTCATTTCAACGACCATGCCAATTTGGCACGGCACAGACCGTGCCTTGCTAGGCCGGCCCATATTTACACATTTTCTCTGTAGTACGAAGTTATATATATAGTCTTTCTATTATCAGTTCGAACTGACAATAAATATATCAGGACGAAGAACGTGGACCACAAATTATAGAGAAGTTTTGACAAGTGCATACACTTTGAGTCAAAGTATGTAAATCTAGTTGTTCACATTCTTCGTCCTGATATATTTATTATCAATTCGAACTGATAATAGAAAATCTGTATATATATATAAATTTTATTTCAATACAGGAAATTTTCCGGTCTAGACCCATGACCGGTCCATAATCGAATCGTGTTTTGTTTGTGAATAATGTATTAATGTGGTCCCATCCCGGTATCAGTATATGCGCATCGCATCGTCCAGGTACAATCCGGCCCAATTTGCAATTAGGGTTTGAGAAGCCCTAATGCTGAGGCTATAAATATCCAACTATATTCTTCACAAATTCCTTACGCTTGTTCCTCCATCTCTAAAATTCTATAAGATGGCGTCGATTTTAACTGATTACCGGCGCTCTTTGCAACAATGTGCGCTGCGTATGAGCCGACGCGACAACTGCTCCTTTTCTGCTAATCAATGAAGAGATTTTCATTTCTTTGTCATTTACTTCTAGCAGATTTTGATAAATTTTATTTTCAATTGTTGATGGGCGTGATGATTATTTCCCCAGATGATCGAAGTTGATTAAACTGAGCGATTTTTTTCTCTGTTTTCAGAGAATCCAAGCCAGAATTATGATCCATCTTCTTCTTTTAGTTTTTAAAAATCATTTTTCTACTCAAATATTTTACTTTTATTTTTCATTTTTTTTTAATATATTAGTAGTTATTTGTGTTATTTTGGATAAATGGAGGTGATGATTTATTTCCCCAAATGATCGAAGTTGATTAAACTGAGCGAATTTTATTTCTCTTTATTGAGAAACCAAGCCAGAATCTGATCCATACATTTTTTTTAAATTGTTTTGTTTCTTAAAAACAATTTGTATTCAAATAATTTACTTATTTGTATTCAATATATTTTAATGTTTAACTGTTATTGTTTGTATTGGTTTGAATAAGTGGAAGTGATGATTATTTCCCCAAATGATCGAAGTTGATTAAACTGAGCGACTTTTAATTCTCTTGATCGAGAATCCAAGCCAGAAATCTGATCCATTTTTTCTTATTATTAGTTTTGGTATGATATATTTGTTTTTATATATAGAAATAAAAAGTGGAAAACAGAGTGAGAGATGGAAGTGATGATTATTTCCCCAGATGATCGAAGTTGATTAAACTGTGCTATTTTTTCTCTCTTCGGAGAGTCCAAGCCAGAAATCTGATCCATCAATTTGAGAGTTGTGTGCACACTGAATATAATTGAAACTTTGGATGCTTTATTGAGTAGATCTGAGAAAAAAAAAACACAGAAAAACAGAATGGGTTTTTAAAATATCGTAAGGAAAAACAGATTGGGAGAGGATGGAGATCCAATCTCTCCACCAGAATATGTTTTGAATATATATTTTTTTATAAAAGAAATCAACTTTAATCTCTAACCGTTTAAAAATGTGATATTTTACTAAAAAGTAGGTTTTTTTTTTAGTGAAATTACCCTTTTAGAGAATTTGAATCACCCCCTCCAATCGTAGAGAGTAACAATCCTAGCCAAACTCATCTTATCATTTTAATATTTGATTTGATATTAAAGCAAATATTAATATAAATACAATTTTGAAACAAAATAAAGTTATATACTTTATATTTAAAATTTAAAATTTAAAATATATTAAAAGAGGTGAATTTATAAAGAGCTAAATTTTTTTAATCAGTTTATTGGTTTAGCAACAAATTTATTTTTTATTGTTTTTATCACTTTAGACCACGTTTGAACAAAAATACCTTTAAATTTGAAATTTGAAAAAAAAAAAAAAATGGAAACGTTCAGTCTTTTGGTTTAGGGTTAAGTTAAATCAGTCAAAAGACTCAAAACAAAAGATAGAGAGAAAAAGAGAAAAAACCCGCTCGCTGTCGTCGGACCTCCCAACGTTGCCGTCGTTCTCCTCGAATCCGTTGGACCTCTCGCCGTCGCCGCACCTCTCACTGAATTCGTCGCTCTAGGTCGCCGTCTCTGCACCTCTCGTTGCCCTCGTTCGTCGAAGCCACTACCCTTTCCATGAGCAGAGTTCTCGGTCCTTAAGTTTGGGGGTGTACATGGAATCTGTATTGAAAGATAATTTGTGTATCTTTTATGTGATTTAAGATATGTTTTATGGGAATTTTTTTTGAGTTATTTCGATTATGCCTTAGTAGCCTTCGAGATAATGAGCTAGCTCTCTTGTGTATTTTCTGGTGGAGAATTTGGTTTTTGAGGAATGACAGTTGTCAGGGAGTGGTGGGTTTTGGCCTTGTTGTAAGGGATTTCAGAGAGGTGGTGTTGGCACCATGTGTGCAGCTTATTCAAGCTAATTTTAGCCCTTCGATTGCTGAAGCAATGTCAATTTTGCGGGGTATTAACCTGGCCTTTGATTCGAATCTAATTCCCTTTGTGATCGAAACCGATGATTTGGCTGTGGTGAAGCTAATTGAAGCGAAATCTCCTTCCCTAGCTAATATTGGTCTGGTTATTGGAGAAATTGCATCTAAACTTGATATAATTGGCTGTAGCTCGGTCCAATTCTACCATATTTATTATTCACTTTCTATCAAAGAATAACGATGGTAATTCACTTATTATAGGCATGTGACTTGAATTGGATTTACTCTTCTGGTTTACTCTTATGTGTTGTATTCAAATTTTGTATTCAGTTATTATAGGCATGTGATTTGAATTGAATTTTTCAGGCATGTAACTAGCATGTAACTTATTTGTACTGGCATGTAGCTTGTTTTCTCATTTACCTTGCTTTCAGTGATAAGCTAGAATTTAAGAATGATGATTATCGATAAATGTTGCTGATGAGGCATGATGCTTAATGAATATTTAGAGAAGTGTTGGAATATTAGAATATTGTAAATTTTGAAGTTTGAATTATTTGTGATTTTAATTTGAAGTTTAAAATATTTTATTGCAATTTGGTTATGAAAAATATTGTTTTAGGATTTTGTTTTTTGATGGTATATAATTATCAATGTAGCTTAGAATTCTAATGACATGTTACTTAAAATCAACCGACATGTAATTTGAAAATCAACTGGTATGTAATTTGAAATTAATTGTCATGTAACTTGACATATGACTAGCATGTAATTTAACTTACGACTGACATGTAACTTGAAAGTCAATGGGCATGCAACTTGACATAAGACTAGCATGTAACTTGGAAAGTCAATGGGCATGTAACTTGATATATGACTAGCATGTAACTTGACATAGGACTGACATGTAACTTGGAAAGTCAATGGGCATGTAACTTGAAAATCGATTTCCAAGTTACATGTCGGTTGATTTTCAATTTACATGTTAGTCATATTCAGGTTACATGCCACAGTTAATTAAATTTGAAGTAATATACTAATTAGTTTCCAACTTCCATGTAAGTTGAATAAAATCAGAATTAGCCGAACCTCTTACCTTTAAACAAAATCACATTTTCATCTAAAATATGCATGTATATGATTATACAAATTACAAGTCACAGTAACATAGATGATACATGGCAGCCCTAGAACAAAGAAAAACAAAAACTGATTTTTAAAGCATTAAACAAAAATCATGCATAGATATTCACTAAATTTACTTAAATTCAAGCCCCCAATTACATATTTTTCATTATTATAGTTTCAAATAGCTCAAACTATATCAAATCAACACAAAACATCAAAATTAAAAATCGAAACTTAAAAATCATTAGAATTAAGAAACAAGCTCATTAGCATGATCCCAACAACTGCTTGGTTCTCGAAAATCATCACCGTAAAGCAACCACTTTCTTCTAAACCATAACAACCAAGCATTGACTAAATATACATATATCTCACAATTAACCGTCACCAAATAAAATCCCCAACAGGACAACAACAACAACAACAACAACAGCAACAACGGGCAAATGAATTTAAAACGGAACAGTGAAAACAAATTAGATAACATCCACCACACATTTGTTGATAACATCCACCATAGTCTTCACATCAATTCAAGCAATTCGAATGCGCTCAAATAGAAATCAGTCACCAATAATTTAACTTATTGACATAACACAAACCTAAAATTGTCTTCAACCAATTTCTCACCAACAACTATTCTTTCTTGTAACAAAAACCAATAACAAAAGCAACAAAATAACAAAGATTAAACAACTATTTACAAAATCCAGGTTTGTTAACTGAATCAAGTTGATTAATCAAGCGAACAGGAACTATCAGTATTCAGTACCATCAATCCAATAAAATTACTAAATCATAGATGCAAAAATAATAATAATAACAAAAAATGTTGAAGGAGAGAGAGAGATAGAATAAAATGTTGAAATAGTTTCTTACAAAAACGAAACCATAGAGTTGTCTTATCTATAGCTAGTCCGAGATGGTTTCAGTTTTAGTTTCTCTGACGAATCCCTGTTATCTGTAACTGAACAAATGTGGTTTCAAAACGCATGAACAATTCAATTCAATTCAAATCCAACACAATAATATAATTTTTTAAGAAAACCTATTTTTTCTTAATGATAATAGTGATTAATTGTTGTATTTTGTAAGAAATCACCTGAAAATCGAAAACCTATTGCGGTGTTGCTATTTGAACACAGAACTGGTCGCAGCGTTGACTGGCTTGAACCGTCGCTCCAAGCGGCGGCGTCGTCGACGAGAGAAAAACGGCCAAGGCGAAGGCACGGCATTGCCAGGCATGAGAGGACGGTGGTTGTAGTTGGCGGCGTTGACAGGCAAGGGGGCGACAGCGATGGACGACGGTCGCCGAAGAGAGAGCCAAAAAGAAAGAGATCTGATTTTGAAATTTTCAGAGAGAGAGAGAGAGAGAGATCTGATTTTGGCGGTGGAGAAGAATGAGGAAACTTTTGGGATCAGCTATCAGGTGAAGAAATTTTGGGTGGGAAATTTTGGGGCAAGTAAAACAAAATTGAGGGCAATTTTAAAAAAATACACTTTTGGCTAAAAACAATAAGTCAATAAATTTTTTGATCATCTCATGTAGTTTCCTCTATATTAAAATATTAATAGTTAACCAAAATAGAGAATGATTGGAATGACTCACTTAAAAGTTGCATTAAAATAGTTTTCTAACTATTTTAGCTAAAATTTAGATAATATTCGGGGAGTTCCTGTAAGGTCTCATTTGTTGATTGACTCATTTCGTGGACAAACCACAATTGGGGTTCATTGTAAGGGTAGCTTAGATATTAGGTTCAAGTTCAATGCTCTTTGAAGACCTCATCATTGATAAGCACCAAAGGTAAATTTCTAAGTGCTTAGTTTTCTTTGAAGAGATTTAGATTGCACACACACACATACTTAGCTTACTTGCATTTGTGTGCATACTCTTCACATGTCACATTTCACACTTGCACTTTGTTTTTGTATTTTGTGTGTGCTTATGTGCCTTGTAATTCGTTTCCTGATATTGCTCAGAAACGTTCGTGCATGCACTAGTATGTGCTTGGTTTTACGTGAAGTCCGCCTACGGAGAATGCCCTTGGCTTCTCCTTTGGTTTCACCTCTTTTGGTGAAACGGCGGTTATGATCGGTGGCCTGGCTGCCTAATGAAACCGCCGTTTGTGTCCAAAGGTTTCTGGAGCAATTTTGCGGTTATGATCGGCGGCCATGACTGTCGTTCGAAACCGCCGATCATACCTGATTGATTTAATCTCTCGGGTTTGATTCTGTGGTTGGTTCGGCGGTTTCGAAACCGCCGAATGGAACCGTCGATGATGCCCTGTTCTTCTCGGGGCTCAATTCGGCGGTTGTAATCGATGGCCTGGCCGCCGATTGAAACCGCCGATCCTTGCGTTTCAGGGGCAAACTTGTCTTTTCACATGCTCTGTTTTTTATGCCTATAAATACATCACTTTCTCTTGTTCTGAATGTGACTCTTTAATCATCAAGAACCCTACTTTTAAAAGAGAGATTTTTGTGAGAAAAAGCAATCAAGTTTGCTCATTTAAACACCCAAACCAAAATTCATATGCATCAAAATTCATCTAGCATCTTCTAGCATATCTAGGATGCTTGCTTGCATGGGTCGTTCATCAACACACTTGCTTTGGTAAGTTCTTCACTATTATCATATATAATTAGTGTTTTATTTATTATGGCATCTCTTTTATTACTTGATTGTTCTTAGATTAAATTCTAATATTCAAGATAGAGATTGTTGTGTTGATTTGATTGAGTGTTGTATTGTGATAGCTATCTAAGTTTTCATAATCTATATTTAGCTAAGCTAATTGACATGTCATCTAACTTTTAATATCTAGGATTGAATTAATTGCAAAATCATCATCCTAGATAAGCATATAGAGTAACCTAGCTCTAAATTGCATTTTGAATATTTCTCATATTCACTTAGGTTTTACTATCTCTTCTTAGAGAATTAAGTCTTATGTTGTAACCAGGATTATGTTGCTTAATTCGCAAGCAATTGGACTAGGTCCACTTATACCGAGATTAGGTAGGTGTGTGATTACTTACCGGGATTAGGTTGTAATCGGTTTACACACTTAGTGGATTCGAGGTTCGAGTGTGGCTCACTTATTAGCCCGTGGTTTTTCCTGTGAGGGTTTCCACGTAAAAATCAAGTGTTATTTAATTTTCGTATTTTACACTTGATTTATTGCTTTATCTAGTTTGGGGTAATTTCGTAATATTGACTATTCACGAAAAATTGGGTAATATCTTTAAAATCTATTCACCCCCTCTAGATAGTTTTATACACACCGTGCAATATTTGTTTCAATTGGTATCAGAGCGGGTTCCTAGATATACTTAGGTGACCCTTGCTCATTTTGGTGTGTTTTGCATTTTGTGTGATTTTTGATCATTCATACATTTGCATTCATTTCATTCATTCATTCATAAACACTATGAGTGGAAATGGTGGAAATGGTGGTGGCAAAGAAGGTGTTTCTAGCACAAGGCCTCCATTTCTTACCGAGTTGAATTATGCCTCTTGGAAAGGCAAGATGGAGTCGTACATATGTCAAATCCATGACCAGGCTTGGATGGCGGTTGAAGATGGCTACACATCACCCATGATGACTCCTACGGGTGAAGGAGAGCATGTGATCAAGCCTAAGGCGCAATTGAACACGCAAGAGTTTGAGGCATCAAAATGGAATAGGAAGGCGATGCATGCCATCCTATATGCAATGGATGAAAATCAATATAAATTGATTCAAAATACTAGGATAGCTAAGTAGGCATGGGACATCCTAGAGATTGCACATGAGGGAACCGAAGTGGTGAAGGACTCCAAGCTTCAAGTCCTCCAAACTCAATTCGAGATGCTTAAGATGGAGGAGAATGAGTGCTTCAACGATTTTGAGATCAAGTTGATGGACATAGTTAACCAAAGTCATCAACTTGGTGACCCATATTCGGATAGAAGAATCAAGCAAAAGATTATGAGATCTCTCCCCGATATGTTTGAATCTAAGGTGACGGCTTTAGAGGAGAATAACACTTACAAGGATATGAAGCCGAGTGAGGTGACAGGAAGGCTTCTAGCTTATGAGTCTAGGAAGGGTCCTACCTTTACACCTCCTAAAAAGGAAAAGAGAATTGCTTTGAAAGCCTCCAAAGATGTGAAGGAGGAGAATAATGACTCGGACGAAGAAATGGCATTGTTGATGAGAAGGTTCAAGAAATTCTACAAGTCCGAGAAGAAGGGTTTCGGATCCAAGGGTCAAGACTTCAAGAAAAAGACACCATTCAAGAAGTTTGAGCCTAGGCAAGAGAAGACTGAAAGGAAAGGGGTCCGATGCTATAAGTGTGGTGGCATATGCCACTTTGCCCCCGAATGTGCTAATCACATTAACAAGAAAAAGGGTAAAGTGATGGCTGCCACATGGAGTGGAAGTGACTACTCTAATGAGGGAGATGAGTCTTCGGATGATGAAGAGCTCATGGCTAACTTCATAGCCTTTACCTCCTCTCACAAAAGCAAAGGTTCTAGTGAAGAAGAGAATGAGAGTCAAGAAGAAATTAACTCAAATGATGATGGCTATTCATCTCACTCCACTAATGGAAAAGTGGATAAGATGGATCTTAGAGACTACATGGTCAAGTTTGAGAATTCAAGGTTAAAAAACAAGAGAGAAATTATGAGATTGAAGGAGAAAAACCTAGAGCTCTCAACACATATAGATCAATTAAGTGAAGAAGTAGTGAGAAGAAGAATGAAGATAAGCTAAGAGAGGAGTTAGTCTTATCTAAGAGGAATGAAGAAGGTTTGAAGAGGGAGCTTGATGAAGCTAAAGAATTATTAGCTAGGATGGCTTTTAGCACAAGAAGCTTGACCATATACTTGGTGTTGGAAAGAGTCCGTGTGATAAGAGGGGTCTTGGGTATGAAGATGATAAGGAGATCTCAAACTCTAACAAGACTGTGTTTGTCAAGAGCTTGGGCAACAAAGAAGCTTCACCAGTGCAAACTCCTAGGAAGAAAATTGATCTAGGACAATGTTCAAATAGTGCACAAGTGAAGATGGTACTAAGAAGGCAACCTCAAGCTCAATCTATAAGAGCCTTTCAAACCAAAATTTCTCAACCTATGGCTCACAAAGGAAAGGAACCAATCATACAAGCTAGCGCTCGGAAGCAAGCTAGTCCGGTTCAACAACGAAGATGGATTGAACCTATTCAACCAAAAAGACATGGGAAAGCTCCTATGTGCACACACGGATAAGGTATGATTCCTTATTTTATTCCTACATGTCACTTTTGTGGTTTTGATGGTCATATTAGACCGAGATGCTTTCGCTATATTAAAATATGCAAAACTAGAAGCATGATTGAAAAGAAAAAGAAAAGAGCCATGATGCATGTTCCTAGGAATGATAAGATTAATTTGCATGATCCTAGGACATCTAGAGCTCATGTACCAAAGACCACTAGGAAAAAGAATGTTTTACCTAGGTGGATTAGGAAGAATGAAAATGTATGCAATGTTGCTCAAATTGCCTTAAAGGCTAATTCTTCTAATTTTTGGTATTTAGATAATGGGTGCTCTAGGCACATGATGGGAAACAAGAGTTTCTTCGAGACTCTTGTCATGGAGGAATGAGGATGTATCACCTTTGGTGACGGATCCAAAAAGAGAGTTGTAGGGAAAGGAACCATTTCCATTCCTAGATTACCCTCCTTATCCAATGCTTTATTTGTTAATGGCTTGAAAGCCAATTTGATAAGCATTTCACATCTTAGTGATGAAGGATATTCCGTCTTGTTTAGTAAAGATGATTGCTCTATCCTTAAGCCCGATGGACAAACCTTGTTGAAAGGCATGAGATCTAGCGACAATTGCTATTGTCTTGAAGCTAGAATAGTCTTAAATAATGTGTCCATGGATGAGCAAATAGACTTGTGGCATGAAAGACTTGGCCACATGAACTTTAGGGATTTAAGAACCCTTGGAAAGTTCAATTGTGTGCATGGCCTCCCTAAGCTTGGGAAGAAAGCCAATGGTATTTGTGGACCTTGCCAACAAGGAAAACAAACCAAGAGCATGCACAAAAAGGGCAAGTATCTCTCCACCAAGGAGCCCCTAGAGCTTCTCCACATGGATCTTATGGGTCCGATGCAAACCGAGAGTTTAGGTGGAAAGAGATACATTTTTGTTTGTGTAGATGATTTCTCTAGGTTCACATGGACATATTTTCTTAGAGAAAAATCTGAAACTTTTGAGAAGTTTAAAATGCTTTGTACTAAAATACAAAATGAAATGAATTCTAACATTAAGAGCATTAAACGGATTAGAAGTGATCATGGGAGAGAGTTTGAGAATGCCTTCTTTGAAAGCTATTGTAATAACTTAGGGATCTCCCATGAGTTTTCGGCTCCTAGGACACCTCAACAAAATGGAGTTGTTGAGAGGAAGAATAGGGTCCTTCAAGAGATGGCCCATGTGATGTTGCTTAGCAACAATGTCCCTATAAACCTATGGGCCGAAGCCGTCAATACAGTTTGCTATATAGGGAATAGAGTTTTCCTAAGGCCCGGATCTAGGAATACCTCCTATGAGTTATGTAAAGGTAGGAAGCCAAATGTTAGCTACTTCCATACCTTTGGAAGCAAATGCTATATTTTGAATGACTATGATTAACTTGGCAAGTTTGATGCTAAGAGTGATGAGGGTATATTTATTGGCTATGCCTTGAATGGTAAAGCCTATAGAGTTTTCAACTTGAAGACTCGAACCGTCATGGAATCATCCAATGTTGTCATTGATGATATAAGGCTCAAGTCTAATAACCATGAGGAGGAGGCAGTTTTAAATGATGACTCTCCTTTGGAGAATGTTGTGGAGACTCCCAATGTTGGGATGTCTAATGGTAATAATGAGGACACACAACTTCTTAATATAGTTCCTCTCTTGGACTCTAATGAACCCGTTCCATGGGTTAAAAGACTCCATAACAAAGATGATGTTATTGGAGATGTGAATGAAGGTGTTAGGACTAGGCGTCAAATAGCTAATCTCATTAGTTTTACATGCTACACCTCTAAAATAGAACCCAAAAAGGTTGATGAAGCCTTAAATGATGAATTTTGGGTTCTTGCCATGCAAGAAGAGCTAAGCCAATTTGAAAGAAATGAGGTTTGGACTCTAGTTTTTAGGCCTAAAAGCACATATGTCATAGGCACCAAGTGGATTTATAGGAACAAATCCGATGAGGATGGCAACATAGTGCGTAACAAGGCAAGACTTGTTGCACAAGGGTACTCTCAAATTAAGGGTATCGACTTTAAGGAGACATTTGCTCCCGTTGCCCGTTTAGAGTCCATTATGCTTCTTTTGTCCATATATTGTATTCACAAGTTTAAATTACACCAAATGGACGTCAAGAGTGCCTTCCTCAATGGCTTCTTGCAAGAGGAAGTGTTTGTTGGATAACCCAAGGGGTTTGTGGATGCACACCACCCTAACCATGTCTATTGCCTCAAAAAGGCTTTATATGGGTTGAAACAAGCACTGAGGGCTTGGTATGAGCGCCTCACTCAATTTCTTGTTGACAATGACTACACAAGGGGTAGTGTTGACAAGACCTTGTTCATCAAGAGAAACAAAGATGAGTTATTTATAGCTCAAATCTATGTTGATGACATTGTTTTTGGCTCCACCAACAACACCAAAGTCCAACAATTTATTGATGTTATGTCTTATGAATTTGAGATAAGTCTTGTTGATGAGCTTAGTTACTTCCTAGGTTTGCAAATTAGGCAATTAGATGATGAGATTTTTATTACCCAAGCCAAATATGCCAAAAACCTAGTGAAGAAGTTTGGTCTTGAAAATGCCAAACATTGTGATACACCCATGAGTACCACTTTGAAGCTTAGTAAGGATGCAAGTGGAAAAAGTGTGGAACAAACTCTATATCGGGGCATGATAGGTAGCTTGCTTTATTTGACCACAAGTAGGCCCGATATCTCTTTTAGTGTGGGTGGGTATGTGTGCTAGGTACCAAGCGGATCCTAAGGAGTCCCATCTCTCTTCCGTTAAGAGAATTATTCGCTATGTGAATGAGACATCCAACTATGGGATTTGGTACTCTTTTGACACTAATGCTAGTTGTTGTATGTGTAATTTCACCGATCTGACACGTTAGCAAATGAGTCAATAAATACTGATGAAGACGTTGCCACGTCACCCGTTGACCAAGTCAAAGAGGAAAGGTGGACCAGTCAGCATGTCAACAAGTCTCAAGTCAATAAGTCAAAGGTGTGGTCGCTAGATATTTATATGTACTCGCCATGGATAAAAACGTGGTCGCCGAAGGGTGATATTCAGGAATGAAGACATTCGCCAAATCAGCTTACTAAACACAAACCGACTCGGCAGAAGCACAGAAGTAAAATCCTTACTCACGGAAGACCCTCTACGACGAGGAATCATAGAAGGAAAAGACAGGAAGCTTATCCTAATCCGTTGCGACATGGGATTCCCAATACAAGTCCAAGAGGAAGTCTTACTATCAACACGGCTGAAATCAAGGGGAAACCCTAATTATTATGTATAAATAGAACCACCTATCCCACGAGGAGGGGGTTAAAAAAAAACCTAAAGAGAGAAAAGCAAGAATTCGAGATATTTGAGTGTGTAACTGAAACAAGATAATTATAGTGTTATTTTCCTGTCCTCCGGGACGCCGTGGTTTTTTCCCATTCAAGGGTTTTTCCACGTAAATCTGTCTCTTGCATGTGCTGATTTTCTTTCTTATATCACATCTGTTTTGATTTGATTATTGGTCATGTGGTAATCCAAAATTCACCATCAACAATTGGCGTTAGAATGAGGGGGTCTTTTTTAACAGAAACTTTGAGGAACCCTTGTGAACTGAAAGATATAAACAACGATAGCTACAAGGATGGTAACTCCAGCGGAGATCAAATTGTTGAACCAGCAGCGCCGACAGGAGATGGGGCGATGACTATCGGGGAACAATCGGCAGCAACGCCAGGAATTAGGGCAGCCGATCCAAGAATTCTGCAACACTTCCAAACTGCATTGGTAAACTTAATCAGTGAGGCTAGCAAAATAGGGCTTTCGTTTTCCATAGGCCTGGGAGTCTCTTCTCCCTACGAGTTAACCACTCCTGGAATCCAACCGCTTGGGAGACTGCGGTCGGAAGTTCACATTGCAACCCCCGATGCTCAAGCAAGACAATCTATAGAAGAGACTCCCCATGACCACCCTGAGAATTTCGAAGGAAGAAAACAAAGGAAGGGAAAATGTGTGTTGAATGAAGAATCTACGGAGGGGCGAGACTAGGTGCGAATACATGGGGTAAATTCCAGTGACACATACCAAAAGAGCCAACGGAGACACTGTTCTATCTCGTCTGAAGACAAGAGTCCTCAGCCACTGATTGCGCTCCAAATGTTCACATTTAACGCTCCCTTTTCCTATCTTTTGTGTTCATTTCCGAGCACTTTTGTGTATATAATGTTTGTTTTAGCTATGTGCAGGTAAATATCCCATATATAAGGTGTTTGTATCGAAAACGGGCAAAATAGGGTAATTATGTGTGAAGAAGTCCACGGCTGGTTTGTGCAGCGAGAATGAACCCGCCGCCCAGAAAGCATGAACCCGCGGAGCACCATGGCTAGTTCAGACTTTCGGGCTAGCTAGACATGTCCCGCCGCACGAACCCGCCAAGATTCTGGCTAGTTCCTGTGGCTAGACATTGCCCGCGGAACCGAACCCGCCAAGACTCTGGCTAGTTCGTGCGGCTAGACATATCCCGCCGCACAAACCCGCCAGACCCCTGTCCGAGCTGAAATGATGATATTTTTAGGGGTAATTCGGTCTTTTCACACCCCATTCCTGCCCAAAACTTGCCCAACTATATATACATCCCTTTGCTTCTCTTTCTGCCGGTTACACCACCAACTTTGCTCCAAGAAATCTATTTTCTTGGATTGATCATTACAAAAGAGAGAGAGCAACTCCAAGCCTTCCATAGGGGATTTTCCTCCATGGAAAGCCTTCCATGGAGAGTAGATATGTAGAGATAGGGAGAGCTTTGGAGGCTTGTCTTCAAGGGTAATCCCTTTGCTCATCTTTGTATGTTTATTGATGTGTAATTTCATTTGGGAATATTTGTAACCTACACTTATGTTAATATATGTATGTATTGTTCTTATGATTTGATTTAGTGTTAATTCATTCCTTAGTTGTATATTGATTAATCTCTTGTTGTGATATTCATGTGTATGGATGATTATATATTGATATGTATGTATGGATGAGATTAGGAGTAGATTAACTAAATAATGTAGGAGTAGTTGTAATCAAATATCTCATTTATTTATGCATGTTAGTAGATGATTCACTATGTATGTGTTTAGAATAATTAGAGAGATTGAGAGTTGAGATTGTGCTTGGATAACCATTCCTTGCATAATCTTGGCTACTAGCTCTATGGAATGGAAATAGCTTATGTGTGCATAATTATGCCACTTTAGCTTTGGTTCATATGTTTTTGTGCTTAATGGGTCTAAACCCTAGACACAATCACTTTTCCGACTGGAGAGTGATGACATGATTTCGGTAATTCCCTAATCAAGAGAACGAACCCTTTACTGAATTAATTGGTATTAACATGTTATACAATCTACATAGATTTGCATAGCGTGTTTGGTGAACCGATGTCCCATACGTGTTTCATATCTTGCTTATCTCCAAGCCACCATTATTTTCGTAGTTAGGGTGTCTTGCCTCTAGGAGTAGATTAACTTAATTAGGAGTAGATTAATTAGGTAGCCAAGACACCCGGCTACATTTCTATCCTAGTTAGTTAGTTCACACACACACCGCACCGCCTTCCTTTTACATGCTTTAATAAACACTAGAACTAAATACAGTTAACGAATCCATCTCCCTGTGGAACGAGACCCTTGCTTACTTGCTATACTAGTCTTTTGACTCGTTGCATTTGCGAGGTGATTAGAATAGAAATATCTTTTCTACCGGGTACAACGACGCTCGGTTAGCCACAAAGGGAATTACGATCAAAAAGAGCACGACGGAGAAGATCTGAGAGCACAGAAGATCGAAGAACTGGTAGGAGCCCGGGTGATAGAGGCGATTATGGAAGAATGACAATCAAGAGTAGACTCGATTCAGTAGGAGAGCCAACTGGTTAGCGAGATGTCACCCTACATGAACTATCAAGGAAGGTTTCAGCGATGGCACGAAGATATGGCCGCAACGTATCTTCGGATGATGAGTCAGACAGCCCATTCGTTGAAAGTATTGCTCGCACCCAATTTCCAGATAAATTCAGAATGCCAACCATCGAGTAGTTTAAGGAAAATAGAGATCCAAAAGAGCATGTCCAATGATTCCGTAATATCATGACCCAATATTCATCCAACGACGGACTGCTGTGCCTGACGTTCCCTCAAACATTTCGGTGACCTCGCCTCCAGTTGGTTTGGGCGACTCCCTCCGGGGAGCATTAATAGTTTTTCAAGCCTCAGCAAAGCATTCATAAGACAGTTCATGGGAAGTGTGCAGAGAAGAAAGTCGCTCGCCCATCTATCAAACCTGAAGCAAGAACGTAATGAGTCGATCAAGAAATATCTAGCAAGGTTTGGAAAGAAGGTCGCTCAAATCGAAGACGCCAGTGATGTAGCTGTTATCGCAGCCTTCACTAATGGGTTGCAAAGTGGTCGACTGTCTTTTGACTTGCGTAGAGATCGGCCAAAACCTTACGAAGAGATTGTTGGGGTTTTTTCCTTAAAGCTTGTAATTTGTAAATGTGAATTGAACATAAATAAAAGAAGTAGTTTATTCATTCAAATTGTCTCATACATTTATACATAACATGTGTACTGAACATCCAAGATTTCCAGATGTAATTTCAAACTAAGTATATGAGTGTCATATACAGATGGATGCAGTTTGAAACGAGCAATCTAAAGAGTCCGTAGATAGCAAATAAAGCTGGGTACTTTATTTGTGGTTAATCTACAGCCGCGGTCTATTTCGTAGTGTACGGTGATCCTATCCTGGATCATTCATATGGAGATATGAGAATAGAGGCACCTTGTATGATGTGATCATATAGGACTGGGCCAGGATCTATATGAATCTCTCACTAAGATCCGTTTAACGATGAGATTCATATATATCAACTAATGATGGCTATATGTGGGTGATCTTAATCCTGAGTGTCTTATCGACTCCTTCAGGTTAGATCGTGGTCTTTGATATACCATGGGTGAGGTCGGAGTTGCATTCCTAATCAATATGCTCCGTATGTTCGGATCACGGTTTGGCTTGTGGCTGGGAAGGTTTGTACACAATAGTGGAATCCACTCCTTCTTGCAAGAAGTAGATGGTAGTTCCATTAAGGGTTGATTCGGGGCTTGAACAATATGAGCGCTCTCCTAATTCCGTAAGGAATGTAGGATTTATTGTTCATTAGAGAATCAATGGTACTTAAAGGAAAGATATAATCAGAGGGGTATAACAGACATTATGACCCAGCTCTAATTATGAACTACTTGTAGAGGATTATACCATATGTAATAGCTATATCAATGGACACCGAAAGTTATTGGTTTGTGTAAAAATGTCTACAGTTGAGAGAGTGCAGCTTCGGGTTTTTAGTGGAATAACACCGAAGTTAATAATCATGAAATATTAATTAAAGAGTTTAATTAATTATTTCTAAGGATTATTGGAGCTCAAAATACTGTGGGTCCATTAGGTCCCCTTGCTAGCCCGATCGATTTAGGTAACAAGGGTCACGGTTAATTAATTGGATTGTCCAATTAATTGTGTTACGAAAGTGACACATATCTATTCGGGAATTAATTGAATAATGAGATTATTTAATTAATGTATTTAATGATTATAATAATTAAATAATAAGATTATTTAATTATGTAATTAATTATTGATGGAGGGTGTTAGTTGATATTTATATTTGAAAAATGGGATAATATGATTATCTTATTTTTAATTAATTAAATATTAATTTTGAATTTAAATAGTTTAAATTCAAATGAGATGATATCTATTAAATAAAATAAAATAAAATAAAGATTTTGTTTTTTAAATTAAAAAAGATATCATCAGTTGTTGGCTTTTAAAAAGAGATATATATATATGATATATATAATTTTATTAAAGAGAGATTAACAACAAGAATGAGACACCAACATTGATTCACGTGAAAGAAAGAAAATAGAGACAGAGGGTGTGCGGCCACACATAGAAAAAAAAGGGTTTTTTTTTTTATTTTTGTTCTTGACAAACAAAGGGTGGCCAAATTCTTCTAACAACAAAACAAGAGTTGTTTTGTGTTTCTTTCTTTTTCAGGTTCCTGAGTACTGTGATGCGCTCACACGCCGTTACCAATCCCGGGTCATAGCGAGGAAGATCTCGTGGTTCAAATCAGGGAGCATATCGTATTAAAGTGAAGGAGCCTTCTATGTAGGTATGAAGAAAATTGTTTCTTCCCTTTTAATATATATTTCGATTTCGATTTCTTTTGTTTTACTGTTCCGAAAAATAGATCCTAGGTTTTATCAATCATAGTATTTCTTTATGAAATATATATTTTTTTAAAAACCTTCCGCTGCGTGATTGGTAAACCGGGGTCCTAACAATTGGTATCAGAGCCAATTTTTCGGAACAGGAGAATCGATTTCGATGCTCCTAATATGTATGAATGTGTAGGCACTATTTTAATTGACTGTATGTTGTTTTTAATTGAATGGTTTAATTTTAAAACATAGTTGATCGTTAATTGTATGGTGTCGTGGATTTAGGGTTCTTATTATAAAAGGTTGTAATATTTTTGTAATATTAATCACGGGATGTAATTTTTATATATATTTTTTTGCTGTATTTATTTTTGTTATGTATTTTGTTATTAAATATGTAAGAAGAAATCCGATGAAGAAGACGAATGGCGAAAGTGCGAAATCGGAAACAGCTGGAACTGTTCATGCGGTGGTACTGTTCATGACGGCACTGTTTACTGGATACAAGATTTTGCTTTAGGTTTGATTCATGAGATGGGTCACAATTTTTTTTTAACAAGTTGGACTTAGTTAAAAGCCCAAAATAAATAAGAATCCTAAAGACTTGAAGACCAAGGAATGCCTTGGGTATTTTTTGTAATTAGATTTTTGTTATTGTAGGTTAAATAATCCACGATACTCGGTCAACTCATGTATGCTTTTAATTATGTGATGATTAAGCATTGTCATGCATACAAATGTCATTTAGACTAGTTGTGCCTACACATAAATATATGTTGATATATCATACATGCATGTTAGCCTTATTTATTATGTGTTTTAGTTTTAATGTGATTAAAATGGGCTATACACATAAATGGCTACAGATAAATGAGATTAGTTTTAATAGTTAAAACTTGGTAAATTTTCATTAATTATTAATCTATTTTTTTAAGAGTTAAATTAGTTAGATTAATAGGGCCTTTTTAATAATATTAGATTAATTTGATTAAATCAATTTATTAATGGGCCTAATAATGTGTTTAGTTTTAATAGTTAAAACTTGGTAACACATGTTGAATAATTCTAGCCTTTTTATATTGTTTACAAAGATTAGAATTGTTACTAATAGATTATTTTTTTTAAGAGTTAAAATTCATAATAATTTATTAGTTAATTAGAATTAGATTCTAATAAACAAAGGTTAATGCGTTAGACAACTAGATTGAAATTAGCCGTTTAATCTTGTAAATATCTAGGTGCATTAACTACTATAGAAAACCCTTATTATAAAATAGTGAGTGGGAGAGGGATATATGACATTATATCCCACGGTCTCCGTCATTAGTTCAACACCGTGAGATTCGAGTGGGGCCTCGTGACGGCTTTGCTTTCGTCCTCCCTAAGGAGCGTTTCCATAAGAATCAATACCAAGGTTGACTTCCTAACGGATAGGATTTTTGAGGGGATTTCGGGATTGACCGACCCTAAGGCGGCAATTCTCGAGTTAAGCTCTAGAGATTTGAAATGATGGGTTACACTCACAAGGTTTTAATTAAAATGGTTAATTATAAACCTGACTGAAATAAACGATGGTTGAATGTTAGAGGAATAAGAGTTATTCTGGTATAACATTTGATTGAGAATGTCTCGATCCAACATGCAAGAATTTGACCGACCCTAAGGCGGCACTTGCTTGTGGTATGTTGGATTGTCATGGCATAGTAACACATTTTAGGGTTGTTCTTGTTCATTAAACATTTTCATGCATCATGTTTAATTTTATGCCGAACATTCGCACATGTTTTGAATGTATGACTGAATGAATTCTTAATTTATGTTTTTTCAGCCATGTCAACTGCACTATTACAAATCATAGCCAATGAAAAATTAACTGGTGATAACTACACTAAATGGAAACACAATATCAATGCAATTTTGGTCACCAAGGACCTTAAGTTTGTGCTTACGGAGGAATGTCCTCTAGCGCCTACTGCCCATGCCGCACAAAGAGTTCGTGAGGCATACGAGAAATGGGTCTCATCTGATGAGAAGGCCCGAACATATCTGTTAGCTAGTATGACAGACGTGTTTGTCACAAAGCACGAAGCAATGACTACCGCATTCGAAATAATGGAGTCATTGCAGGCTATGTTTGGGCAACCCTCTGAGCAAAAGCGGCACGAAGCTGTTCGTTCTGCTATGCTCGCTCGTATGAAGGAGGCTTCATCAGTTCGGGAACATGTCCTGAACATGATGTCCTACTTCAGCACGACAGAAATCAATGGCGGGGCCATTGATGAACCCAGTCAGGTGAGCATCATACTGACGACTCTTCCAAAGAGTTTCGATCAGTTCAAGAGCAAATATGGGATGAACAAGCTTAGGTTCAGTCTCACACAGTTGCTCAATGAGCTCTCTACTTTTGAGTCCTTGACTAAGGACAGCAAAGGCAAGACCGGTGAGGCAAATGTTGCCGAACCTTCTTCCTCCAATAATAGAAAGAGGAAGAGGTCTGCTGGGAAGGCGAAAGGTAAGCCCAAACCCAAGAAAGCCCAGAGCAAAAAGAAAGACACCTCCATCGACAAGAGCAAGGGAAAATGTTTCCATTGCGACAAGGTCGGGCACTGGAAAAGGAACTGTTCTCAGTATCTAGAAGAAGAAGAAAACAAAAGGTAAATATGATTTACTTGTTCTTGAGTCGTGTTTAGTGGAAGATGATTCTTCACCTTGGATAGTTGATTCGGGGGCCACTAACCATGTTTGTTCTTCTTTGCAGTGGACTGATTCTTGGACACAGCTTGAGGAGGGAGCCTTCTCTATGCGTGTGGGATTAGGGGATGTCGTGTCGGCACGAGCAGTGGGCGTAATTAGATTGCGGTTTTGTAATAATAATTTTATATTGTTGGACAATGTATTTTTCATTCCTGGATTTACACGGAATTTAATTTCCGTTTCTAAGTTGTTAGAACAATTATATTCTGTTTCTTTTGATAATAAATCAGTTATTATTGCAAAGAATGGTCTAAATATTTGTTCAGGAAGTAATGAAAACAATTTGTATGTGTTAAGACCGTTAATACATACAACACTGCTCAACACCGAAATGTTTAAGGTTGAAAAACCAAAAACTAAACGACATAAGATTTCTCCAGAAAACAAACGTAACTCTGGCATCTAAGGCTTGGTCATATTAACCTTGACAGGATAAACAGACTAGTTAAAAGCGGATCTTTAAGTGAGTTAAAGGTTGGCACCTTACCTGTCTGCGAATCCTGTTTAGAAGGTAAAATGACCAAGAGACCTTTTACTGTAAAAGGGCTTAGAGTTAAAGAACCACTTGAGCTTATACATTCAGACTTCTGTGGACCGATGAATGTTAAAGCAAGGGGTGGTTATGAGTATTATGTCACCTTTATAGATGACTACTCGAGATACGGATATGTCTACCTAATGCAACGAAAGTCGGAAACTTTTGAAAAATTCAAAGAATTCCGAGCTGAAGTTGAGAACCAATTAGGAAAGACTATCAAGTCTCTACGATCTGATCGTGGAGGTGAGTACCTTGACCAAGAGTTTGAAGACTTTATGGTTGAGTGTGGGATTATCCCAACTCACAGCTCCTGGAACACCACAACAGAATGGTGTCGCGGAGAGGAGAAATAGAACCCTAATGGAAATGGTGAGATCTATGATTAGTTTCTCATCGTTACCAAAATTCATTTTGGGGATATGCGTTACAAACAGCGGCATACATTTTGAATGTAGTGCCATCCAAATCTGTTCCTAAGACTCCCCTAGAGTTGTGGAATGGTCGTAAAGTTAGTTTACGACATTTTCGCATATGGGGGTGTCCAGCACACGTGCTGAAGAACAGAACTGGAAAGTTAGATCCCAAGTCTGTGGTCTGCTTGTTTGTAGGATACTCCAAGGAGACCAGAGGTGGATACTTCTATAGTCCCGAAGATAATAAAGTATTTGTATCGACAAATGCAACGTTTCTTGAGGATAACTATATTAGTGACCATAAACCTCGTTCTAAAATTGTATTGAATGAGTTGGAGCCTGGTGAGACCAGTATTCAGTCAACAAGAGTTGTTGATCCATTAACATCTGAGAGTCAGATGATTCCTATTCGGGATACACTACCACCTAGGCGTAGTGTTAGGGTTGTGAGACAGCCTGAACGCTATTTGGGTGTAAGTGAGGGACAAGATGTTGTCTCTGCTGATAGTGTGGATGATCCATTGACATTTAAGAATGCAATGGAAGATCCTGATAAAGAGGAATGGCTTAAAGCCATGAATCTCGAGATAGAGTCCATGTACTCTAACTCAGTCTGGGAACTTGTAGACTTACCGGATGGGGTGAAACCCATAGGGTGTAAGTGGATCTACAAGAGAAAGAGAGGAGTAGATGGGAAGGTAGAGACCTTCAAGGCAAGGCTAGTGGCCAAGGGTTATACCAAGAAAGAGGGGGTCGATTATGAAGAGACCTTCTCGCCAGTAGCCATGTTTAAGTCTATTCGGATTCTCTTATCCATTGCTGCCTGTTTTGATTATGAAATTTGGCAAATGGACGTCAAGACTGCATTCTTGAATGGAAATCTTGAAAAGAGCATCTACATGATGCAACCAGAGGGATTCGTGTCTCCGGATCAAGAGCAAAAAGTTTACAAGTTGCAAAGATCTATTTATGGACTTAAGCAAGCATCTAGATCTTGGAACATAAGGTTTGATGATGTGATCACAACCTATGGCTTCTAGCAAAACGTTGATGAGCCTTGTGTCTACAAGCGCATCATTGACAAGAAGGTAGTTTTCTTAGTTCTTTACGTAGATGATATCCTACTCATTGGGAATGATGTAGGGGTATTATCTGAAGTAAAGTGCTGGCTGGCTAGCCAATTCCAAATGAAAGATTTGGGAGAGGTGAGTTATGTTATAGGGATCCAACTTATAAGGGATCGTAAGAACAAACTCATAGCACTGTCTCAGGCATCGTATATCGACAAAATTCTTGTGCTATTTTCGATGCAGAACTCCAAGAAAGGTAATTTACCATCCAGACATGGAGTTCACTTGTCTAAGGAACAGTGTCCTAAGACACCTCAAGAAGTTAAGGATATGAGACGTGTTCCCTATGCATCAGCAGTAGGTAGTCTCATGTATGCTATGTTATGCACGAGACCGGACATCTGCTTCGCAGTGGGAGTAGCCAGCAGATACCGGTCCAACCCAGGATTGGATCATTGGGTTGTTGTTAAGACTATTCTCAAGTATCTTCGGAGAACGAGAAACTATATGTTAGTGTATTCTGGACAGGATTTGATCCTGTTAGGATGTACGGATTGCTGATCCATTTATGAAGACCTTAACTGCTAAAGTGTTTACTGGTCACCTAGAGAGTCTAGGTTTACAAGACATGTCTCACATGCTTTAGTGCAAGTGGGAGATTGTTGGGGTTTTTGCCCTAATGCTTGTAATTTGTAAATGTGAATTGAACATAAATAAAAGAAGTAGTTTATTCATTCAAATTGTCTCATACATTTATACATAACATGTGTACTGAACATCCAAGATTTCCAGATGTAATTTCAAACTAAGTATATGAGTGTCATATACAGATGGATGTAGTTTGAAACGAGCAATCTAAAGAGTCCGTAGATAACAAATAAAGCTGGGTACTTTATTTGTGGTTAATCTACAGCTGCGGTCTATTTCGTAGTGTACGGTGATCCTATCCTGGATCATTCATATGGAGATATGAGAATAGAGGCACCTTGTATGATGTGATCATATAGGACTGGGCCAGGATCTATATGAATCTCTCACTAAGATCTGTTTAACGATGAGATTCATATATATATATCAACTAATGATGGCTATATGTGGGTGATCTTAATCCTGAGTGTCTTATCGACTCCTTCAGGTTAGATCGTGGTCTTTGATATACCATGGGTGAGGTCGGAGTTGCATTCCTGATCAATATGCTCCGTATGTTGGGATCGCGGTTTGGCTTGTGGCTGGGAAGGTTTGTACACAATAGTGGAATCCACTCCTTCTTGCGAGAAGTAGATGGTAGTTCCCTTAAGGGTTGATTCGGGGCTTGAACAATATGAGCGCTCTCCTAATTCCGTAAGGAATGTAGGATTTATTGTTCATTAGAGAATCAATGGTACTTAAAGGAAAGATATAATCAGAGGGGTATAACAGACATTATGACCCAGCTCTAATTATGAACTACTTGTAGAGGATTATACCATATGTAATAGCTATATCAATGGACACCGAAAGTTATTGGTTTGTGTAAAAACGTCTACAGTTGAGAGAGTGCAGCTTCGGGTTTTTAGTGGAATATCACCGAAGTTAATAATCATGAAATATTAATTAAAGAATTTAATTAATTATTTCTAAGGATTATTGGAGCTCAAAATACTGTGGGTCCATTAGGTCCCCTTGCTAGCCCGATCGATTTAGGTAACAAGGGTCACGGTTAATTAATTGGATTGTCCAATTAATTGTGTTACGAAAGTGACACATATCTATTCGGGAATTAATTGAATAATGAGATTATTTAATTAATGTATTTAATGATTATAATAATTAAATAATAAGATTATTTAATTATGTAATTAATTATTGATGGAGGGTGTTAGTTGATATTTATATTTGAAAAATGGGATAATATGATTATCTTATTTTTAATTAATTAAATATTAATTTTGAATTTAAATAGTTTAAATTCAAATGAGATGATATCTATTAAATAAAATAAAATAAAGATTTTGTTTTTTAAATTGGCTTTTAAAAAGAGATATATATATATATATGATATATATAATTTTATTAAAGAGAGATTAACAACAAGAATGAGACACCAACATTGATTCACGTGAAAGAAAGAAAATAGAGACAGAGGGTGTGCGGCCACACATAGAAAAAAAAGGGTTTTTTTATTTTTGTTCTTGACAAACAAAGGGTGGCCAAATTCTTCTAACAACAAAACAAGAGTTGTTTTGTGTTTCTTTCTTTTTCAGGTTCCTGAGTACTGTGATGCGCCCATACGCCGTTACCAATCCCGGGTTATAGCGAGGAAGATCTCGTGGTTCAAATCAGGGAGCATATCGTATTAAAGTGAAGGAGCCTCCTACGTAGGTATGAAGAAAATTGTTTCTTCCCTTTTAATATATATTTCGATTTCGATTTCGATTTCTTTTGTTTTACTGTTCCGAAAAATAGATCCTAGGTTTTATCAATCATAGTATTTCTTTATGAAATATATTTTTTTTTAAAAACCTTCCGCTGCGTGATTGGTAAACCGGGGTCCTAACAGAGATAATGGAAATAGCTGGCGATTATGCACTAGCGGAGGAAAAAGAAGTAGCACAAGGGGGTAGCTACATGCATGGCCACAAACCCAACTTAAAATCAGAGCACAAGGATGACAAGAAAGTGTAGTCGCGCGATCATCAGAAAGATGAAAAGAACCAAAATGGGCAACCTAGGGAAAGCAGAGGAAACAACCGAATCAGTAGGTTCCAGGGAAGGTATAGTCACTACACCCCTCTAACAGGTGATCAGGAGGAGATACTTTCCGTAGTAGAAGATAAGGGACTCGCCAAGTATCCTCAGCAACAGTCATCTAATGCTCGAAGGGACATAACCAAATACTGCCGATTTCATAAAGATCACGGGCATGACACTTCAAAATGCTTCCAGCTACGTGATCATATTGAGAGTTTAATCAGAGAGGGGCACCTGAAAGATTTTACTCTGAAAGGAGACAAACATGGTGGTCGCCAAGATAGCCGCCAAGGAAGTGGGCAGGAAAGGAAAAGCCCAAGGAGAAACAGCCCCGGTGCTACAATAAACACCATTTTCGGTAGACCCCATACCGGCAGAAGCAACCGAGAAAGGATGTCAGAAGTCCGAGAAGTAATGCATGAGAGCAAAAATATGGAGATAAACTCTGTACAGAGAAACCCTAAGAAAGGAAGAGAAGGACATGACCCTATAACATTTACAGCAGTAGACTCAGACGGGATTGATGCCAAGCCCAATGATGCAATTGTAGTAGGGGTTCAGATAGCACACAGGGACTTTCTCCGAGTAATGATAGACAATGGGAGTTCAGCTGACATTTTGAGTGCTAGGGTATACGATGAACTACGACTGGACAGGAGAGATCTGGAGCCTTTCCATGTGCCATTGAAAGGTTTCGGGGGTGCAGAAGTGAGATCATTAGGGACCGTGAAGCTACCAGTGAGGTTTGGGACAGCACCATGCCGGCGAACGATCCTGCTGGATTTTATCATGGTCGACATTCACAACTGGCCGTATAATGCTTTACTTGGCCGACCATTCCTCAACAAAGCCCGAGCAGTCACTTCAACCCACGCATTGAAAGTAAAATTTCCTACAGAGTTTGGAGTTGGGGAGTTAAAAGGATCCCAGGAGATGGCCCGCCGCGCTAACCTTTCCATTTTCAAAGACAAGACAAGACAAGAGTGGAAACCTTAGGCATATTCGAGGTAAATAAGGAGATGCAAGAAGAAAATCCAGAAGCTTTTGAATTGGACCCAAGGGATAAAACGAGCAGAGAAAAAGAAGAGCCCACTGAGTCTATTGTTCTAGACGAGACGGAACCTGATAAAACAGTCAAGATTGGTGCAAGGCTGGCCGAACAAGTCAAGAGAGATGTATCGAACTAATTGATAAAGTACAAGGAAAGTTTTACATGGGGCCATGAAGACATGCCAGGGATTAGTAGAAGCGTGATCTCGCACAACCTGGCCGTAGACAAAAAGAAGCAAACCGATGGTACAGAAAAGGAGAAGCTTTAACCAAGAGAGGAGCACATCAATAAAAGAGGAAATCTCTAAATTACTCGCCGCAGGATCAATCAAAGAAGTTAAATATCCGGAATGGGTGGCGAACGTAGTCCTTGTAAAGAAGAAGAACAGTCAGTGGAGGATGTGCATAGACTTCACCGATTTAAACAAGGCTTGCCCCAAAGATAGCTTCCCGTTACCAAGAATCGACCAGTTGGTCGATGCAACAGCCGGACACGAGACGATGAGTTGCATGGATGAATACTCAGGATATAACCAAATCAAGATGCACAAGCCAGACGAAGAGAAAACAGCATTCACCACGGATCAAGGGTTATACTGCTGTACAGTCATGCCATTCGGCCTGAAAAACGCTGGAGCGACTTACCAGCGCCTAGTCAACAAGATGTTCGCCAGACAAATAGGGAAGAATATGGAGGTATATGTTGACGACATGCTAACAAAGAGCGTCATAGCTGACAAGCATGTAGATGACCTGAGAGAAACATTCGAAGTGTTAGCTAGATACGGAATGAAGCTGAACCCTGCAAAATATGTATTCGGCGTACCATCTGGAAGGTTCCTAGAATATCAAGTGCATCAGAGAGGAATAGAGGTGAACCCTGACAAGATCCAGGCATTGGCTAAAATGGTTTCCCTAAAGACCCTGAAGGATGTTCAAAGACTCACAAGGTACTTGGCATCATCAAACAAGTTCATAGCAAAATCAACGGACCGGTGCCTACCATTCTTCAAAGCTCTCAAGAAAGGCAGGGGGGTTGAGTGGAACGAAGACTGTGAGAAGGCATTTCAAGCCTTGAAAGAGTACCTTGGGCGAGCGCCACTGCTATCAAAACCAGTAGCCGGAGAAATACTATACATGTATCTATCTGTCTCTGAAGCAGCTACAAGTTCTGTACTGGTGAGACAGGAAGAGGGGGTTCAGAAACCGATATATTACACAAGCAAAGCTCTGCTACTAGCTGAGACAAGATACTCGCCAGCTGAGAAAATGGCACTCGCCCTAATAACAGCCGCGAGGAAGTTAATACCATATTTTCAGGCTCATAAAATTGGAATATACACCAACTGCCCACTGAAACAGATTTTGCAAAAGCCAGAGGTATCCGGTAGACTAACCAAGTGGGCGATCGAATTAAGTGAGTTTGATGTAAAGTATCTCCTAAGGACAGCAATCAAGGGCCAAGCAGTGGTGGATTTTGTGGCAGAGTTCACTGAACCAAACATGGAAGTGGCAAGGATGATGGTGGAGCAAACTAAGAAAACATTCAGGTGGCAACTCCGCGTCGACGGGTCATCAAACACGCATGGCAGTGGGGCGGGGGTAGTGGTTTTAACCCCGGAAAGAGATTCAGTCGAATGTGCCTTGCGTTTTGACTTCAAAGCTACCAACAACCAAGCCGAGTATGAAGCGCTCATAGCAGGACTAAGAGTCTACACAGTTCTATGAGCCGATGAGGTTGAAATTTTCAGCGACTCCCAAGTCATTGTTAATCAAGTACTAGATGAATACCAAGCGAGAGACGAAAACATGATCGCTTACCTGAAATTAGCAAAAGAGCTGTTGGGGAGGTTTAAAGAGTACATGATTATCCAGATTCCCAGAGAAGAAAACAAACAGGCTGACGCCTTGGCCAAATTGGCATCCGCCATAATCAACATCTGGCCTAGAACTATTCCCATGATTCACCTTATGCAGCCAAGTATAATCAAACAAATGGAAGTTGGGGCAATCTTTAGCGAAACAGATAGCTGGATAACACCAATTAAAGAGTACCTTGTCAATGATGTACTCCTGAGTGATCCAGCGGAGGCAAAATGACTGAAGTACAGAGCTACAAGATATTCAGTCCTCAATGGAGAATTGTATAAGAGGGGATACTCAAGGGCGTTGCAGAGATGTGTCGGTCCTGAAGAAGCAGAAGGGATCCTGAAAAGCATACATAGTGGAAACTGTGGGAACCATGCTGGGGGTGTAAGTTTAGCCCACAAAACATTAAGACAGGGTTTTTACTGGCCAACGTTGTTCGCTGATGCAAAAAGGATAGCAGTAAGGTGTGATGCGTGTCAGAGAATTGCGAACAACATTCGCCAACCACCTGAACTCTTGCAGAACATCACCTTGCCTTAGCCATTCGCCATATGGGGAATTGACTTGATCGGTCTAATGCCAATAGCACCCGGAGGAGCAAAACATGCCATTGTGGCTGTGGATTATTTTACAAAATGGGTAGAAGCCGAGTCATTGGTGCACATAACAGAAGAAAACACTACCAGCTTTGTGAAGAAAAATATCATGTACAGATTCGGGATACCAAACACCATCATCACTGATAATGGAACCCAATTCGATGGCAAGAAATTCAGGGAACTGTGTGACAAGTATGGAATCAACAACTACTACGCAACTCTAGCACATCCACAAACAAATTGAAACAAATTATAGCATGGTCTGTATAAAGCTATCTAGAGGGGGGGGGGGGGGGGGGGTGAATAGATTTTACGCTTTTTACCCAATTTTTCGTGTTAGTCAAAATTACGAAAATGCCCTCAAGATAATATAACCAAGCAAGTGTAATATGGTGCGGAAATTAAAACAACACTTGGTTTTTACGTGGAAACCCTCACGGGAAAAACCACGGGCTATGTAAGTAAGCCACACTCGAACCTCGAATCCACTAAATGTGCAAACGATTACAACCTAATCCCGGAAGTAATCACACACCTACCTAATCCCAGTATGAGTGAACCTAGTCCTATTTGCTTGCGATCTAAGCAACCTAATCCCGGTTGCTACACACAAGACTTACTTTCTCTAGAAGAGAATACAACCCTAAGTGAATATATGTGAATATCCAAAATGCAACATAGAGCAAGGGAAACCCTATATGCTTATCTAAGATGATTAATATGCAATTAGAACAATCCTAGATATCAAAACTAAATGACATGTCAATTAGTTTATATGCTAGCACAATACAAATTCTCAAACATACATCATACTCATCTCAATATTGTATCCAAAACATACAAAATAACAAACAAGTAATTAATTGAGATTGCTAGATAAGAGAAACACAAAACATGTAAGATATTAGTGAAAAGCTTACCAAGCAAAGTATGATGAAGATTCCATGCAAGATGACATCTAGAAGATCAAGGATGATGCTAGATGATGATTGATGATCATGAAAAAGTGTTTGAGTAATCAAAAATTGAGTTCTTGGAATTTTTCTTCTCTTTGAAAAATATCCTAAGTATGAATTCTGAATATGAACTCTCTTGATTGACCTAAAGTCAAAGCGGCATATATATAGGGGGCCAAATCAAAGTGTGGTCGTTTAAGTAAGTTTCAAAGAAACGCGCCGATCGGCGGCCAGGCCGCCGATTATGACCGCCGAATTGAGCTCGTGGAGAACAGAGCATAAACGGCGGTTCATTCGGCGGTTTCGTGACCGCCGATTCCAACCGCCGAATCAAAACAGAGAGATTAAAAACAATCAGGTATGAACGGCGGTTTCGAACGGCGGTTTCGTGACCGCCGATTCAACCGTTGAATTAGACTGAGAGATAAATCAATCAGGTCTTGAATCGGCGGTTTCGAACGGCGGTCGTGACCGCCGATCTTAACCGCAGAAATGCTTCAGACCAATCTGGACTGAAACGGCGGTTTTATTCAGCAGCCAGGCCGCCGATCATAACCGCCGATCACCTAGAAAGGTGAAAACCAAGGAGAAGCCAAGGGCATTCTCCATAGGCGGTCCTCGCGCTAAACCAAGAACATTCTAGTGCATGCGCGGACGTTTTCGAAAGTTATCGGGAAACGAATTACACGACAACATGACACACAACAAAATATGATAAATAAGTGCAAGTGTGAAATGTGACAAGTGAAGAGAATGCACACATATGCAATGAATGTTAAGTGTGTGTGTGCAACTAATCTCTTCAAAGAAAAGTAAGCACATAGAAATTTACCTTCGGTGCTTATCAACACGAGGTCTTCAAAGGGCTTCGAACAATAAGACCGATACTTAGGCTACTCTTACAAAGAACCCCAACATGTGGTTGTCCACGAAATGAGCCAATCAACAAAAGGGAACCTTACACAAATGGTCAAACCGAAGCAGTGAACAAAATCATAAAGCACAACCTGAAAGCCAAGCTGGCTGCAAAGAAGGGTAGCTGGGCAGAGAAGTTACCATAGGTACTCTGGGCATATTGGACCACAGAAAGAAGCTCAACAGGTGAGACCCCATATTCTATGGCTTACGGAGCTGAAGCTGTCATTCCCGTGGAAACATCCTTCTCTTCACCAAGAGTACAACTCTTTTAACCAGAGCTCAATATTGATATGTTAAAGTGTGGTCTGGATGAGTTAGAAGAAAGAAGAGAACATGCACAAATAAGAAACGCTGCCTACCAACAAAGGGCAGCCAGATACTATAATTCACATGTGCGTGAAAGACAATTCGCACTCGGCGACTTAGTGCTAAAAAGGGTGAACCCGGGAACGAGAGATAAAGCTGCCGGATCGCTCGCAGACAAATGGGAAGGTGAAACAAATATTACACGGTGTGTATAAAACTATCTAGAGGGGGGGTGAATAGATTTTAAATGTATTACCCAATTTTTCGTGTGAAGTCAATATTACGAAATTACCCCTAACTAGATAAAGCAATAAATCAAGTATAAAACGCAGAAATTAAATAACACTTGATATTTACGTGGAAACCCTCACGGGAAAAACCACGGGCTGTTATGTGCGCCACACACGAACATCGAATCCACTAATTGAAATGATTACAACCTAATCCTGGTTTAATGATCTAATCCCGATCAATAATCATCACAACTACCTAATCCCGGTATAAGTGGACCTAGTCCAATTGCTTGTGATTTAAGCTACCTAATCCCGATAGCAACACAAGACTTAATTCTCTAAGAAGAGATAATACAACCTAAGTGAATATATGAAATATCCAAAAATACAATTAGAGCTAGGTAACCCTATATGCTTATCTAGGATGATGATTTTGCAATTAATTCAATCTTAGATATTAAAAGCTAGATGACATGTCAAATAGCGTAGCTAAACATAGATTATAAAAACCTAGATAGCTATCAAAATACAACACTCAATCATGTCAACACAACAATCTCTATTTTGTATCTAAAATATATTCTAAGAACATACAAATAATAAAAGAGATACCTTGATAAATAAGACACTAATTATAAATGATAATAGTGAAGAACATACCAAGGGAAGTGTGTTGACCAAGACCCATGCAAGTAAACATCCTAACTATGCTAGAAAATGCTTAGATGATATTTTGATGCATATGAAAATGGGTTTTGAGAGTTAAAGACAAGTTCTTGGGAGTTTCTCTCTTGAAGATATTTGTCTCTCAAAAGTGTGTTGTTTTTCAAAAAATGAAGAAGAAAAAAAAAAATATATATATATATGAATCAGGTTTTGCAAAAGAAAAAAGAGATGCACGATTTTATGAATATATATATATATATTTAATTTAACAAACAAAAGCACCTGATATAACATATATATAGATATATATATTAACACATAAAACGCACAGCAGATCATGAAAAGTAAAAAGCAAATGAAAATGATCCAGTGTGGTGAGCTCACATGAGAGATACGCAAGAGGACAAAAGATATGACAAAGTCATGCACATGCAATCATAACAAACATGAGCTCACATTAAATTACAACACTCAATTAAATGCCTTAATGAAGCAAATCAGGTGAGTGCACGTTGAGAGAGGGCGTGGCACAAACGGGGGCAGAGAGCCCACTTTGCCGTGAGGAGCCCATAGCTCACACGCCACCCCTTGCTTGGTGTGGCTATCATGCCACACTAAGCCGGCTTCGGTCCAAGCGATCTTCGGTCCAGTTGACCTCGGAACTTAGAATTCGATTCCGTCTTCGGAATAGAAATTCGAACTCAATCATAAATATGGAAAATTATATAACTTTCCATTTTAATCTTAAAATTGAATTCCGATTTATGATAAAAACACGGATTATCCCAAATATCTTGGAAATCATCCGAAACACATAGATAAGTCTCTGAATCACTCGGAACTAATTTAGGGACAAATCCACACATGAAAATATAACAAAGAAGTGCAAGTGTGGAATGTGACATGTGAAGAGAATATACACAAATGCTAGTATGCTAAGTGTGTGTGTGCAATCTAAGTCTCTTAAAAGAAAAATAAGCACTAGAGATATACCTTTAGAGTGCTTGTCACCTTGAAGTCTTGAAAGGGCCTTTGAGCTTGTTTCTCAATCACCTAAACTACCCTTACACATCAAACCCCAAAATATGGTTTGTTCACGAAATAAACCAATTAACAAATGAGAATCCTTACAGAAGGGCCTTATCAAATTACAGGCATAGCCAGTCATGGAGCATATCACATCACTCGAGAGGGTTTTGGAGAGCTACCTCGACCGTGCAATGCACAGTACCTAAAGATATACTACCCGTGACCTTGTCACCACCTTCTTGGATTTTATTTTACCGTTTTTCATTTTAAGTGTTTTTCATTTTAGCATTTCTTTCCTTTTCTTATTTTTGTAGAGGATTACATGATATATTCAATAAAGAGTAATTTATTACTATGAGCTCATAGTTTCGCTCGCCAAAGGGATAAATTTACTCGCCAGCTTACGGTTATGAACCACTCGCCGTTGCGTAAAGACGAGTTCGAAACTCGCAGCGACAAAAGCGAGCTAAACAAACAGAGGGTCAAAGTTAAACACGCCACCACAACCCGGACGTGTTATAAGACCAAAGGGTGGTCGCCACCATAAATAAAGCTAGACCTCTTAAAAGGCGTGAGAAGCATCCAGCCAACACACACATGAATTGTATCTCTCAACAAAAAACGCTGGGGGTCGAAAAATCTTGCTGAAAATAAGATGACTAAAGTCAAAAGCAAAAGTGGGAGACGTCTCAATAGTATGCTTAAACAAAATTTGGTGTATGGTCGGATACGTCCCGACAAATGCTGAATGCGCCAAAAACTCAGTAATGGCAGCTGAATAAAACTAATAGTATGCTTAAATAAAATTTGGTGTATGGTCAGATACATCCTGGCAAACACTAAGTACGCCAAAAACTCAGCAATGGCAACTGAATAAAAATAATGAAGCTAAAGAGTTAATAAATTTTATAAAAGTTATTTACAACTGAAATTACAAAAAGATTTGGAGAATTGTTTACAACTTAAGTGTAAAAAGGCATGGCATAATCTCAACTAGCTGACGGAGGATCCTCGCTATCTTCATCATCTCCAATCTCATCTTCAGAAGGCCATACTATTTCTTCGTCCCCATTCGGCATGAAGGGCCCGTAATCCCTACCTGCAACAGGACCCAAATCGGGGTTCAGTACCAGAACCAGAACCAGAAAAATTGCCTTTTTGACCAGAGTAGTAAGTGTTAAAGGCATGCTTAATGGGAACTTCTAAGTGCATGGGGTGAGGCTCAGTCCTGGTATAACGACAGTGGGTTTTCCACCGTTTTCTCTGTTCTTTAATTGAACCCACTGCGCTGGCCATATGCAGCTAAAGAGACTTGTCGAAGCGCCCTAAAGCCTTTTCATTCGAATGATTCTTCATGGCGAAGAACTTCTTCAACTGCCTCATGTCTCGTTCAAATTCGCGCAACAAAAGCGCGTCATAGGCAGGGGATCTCTTAAAACGATCAACTGCTTCCACCTCCAATACAGCCTTTAAGTCATTGAAGATAACATCACGCGAAGACAACTGGTTGTGCAAGTCCAACGCCTCACGCTCAGCTTTCTCTTTAGCCTCCTCAGCTAGTCGCTCAGCCTCCAAGCGCCTGCGAGTGATTCTTGATTAGCAGACAACTGCTCTTTCAGCAAGCGAATCTCTTCCTCAGCAGCAGACAATTTTTCTTCGGTGGCTAGCTGAGTAGAAAGGTAACCATCCGCAGATTCCCTCAACTGAGTAAGTTGCTGAGCATGGTGTTGACGGTGATTTTTGGATTGCCACGCACTCAACAATTATATTAGTTTAATATAAACAAGAAAATTAAGAAGGCATGCAAAAGACAGATTTTACGTGGAAAACCCTTGAACGGGAAAAAACCACGGCGCCCCTGAGGGCAGAAAAATAATACTAGGTTTTCGTTGCCTTATTACACGCTTAGATCTCTCTTACAGTTGCTTTCTTTTCTCTCTCTCTTCTGAACCCCCTTCTCGAGGGATAGGTGGTTCTATTTATACATGATATTTAGGGTTTTTCCCTTGATTTTAGTCCTACTCGTAGTAGGATCTCCTTTCAGATTCGTACTGGGAATCCCACGTTGTTACGGATACAGATAGGTCTTCACCTTTTCCTCTCTTGATTCCTTGTTTTTTTTGGGTTTCCTAAAGTGTAGGGTTTATTTCCGTGTTTCTGTCGAGTCGGTTTAGGCCCAGTGTGCTGGTACAGCGAGTATATTTATTTCTGGGTTTCGCTTCTTCGGCGACCATATATCTAGATCTGGCGAGTACATATCCAGTTTCGGCGAGCGTGTTTCTGACTTCTTTGGTTTCGAGGTATTTCGACATTGACTTGTCACATTTCCTTTATTGACCTGGTCAGTGAGTGACGTGGCAATCTTTATTGACTCTTTTTGATGACGTGTCGGGTTGGCGAATTTATGCATACAACACATGGGATTTTTCAGCAAAAAGCTTCTCAGCTACCAAAGTGAAAGCTTGCTTTCGCAGACGTCTTACATCCCTGGAAAGAAAGTTCCCGCGCCTATAGCTGTCAGCCAACTCAGACATCATCTGAAAAGAAAACACACAAGTGAGGAAACGCACAAATGGAAATACAACAGGAGTACTATGAGAAACCCACCAAGGAATTGCAGTTGAAGAAAAGCTCCATTTTCCTGTTACAAGACCTGCTCTTCACATGCTCCAAACCTTCACCAACTTAGACGTCATTGTTGATTAAATGTGAACAAATTTCTACAGCTGTGAAGTCCGAAAGGGAAACAGACTCGGAGCCGTCACCAGCTTCGACTGGATCAACATGAGGAGCTTCACGGGCGAAACCCGAACCAAATGCAGAAGCCCCGGGTTGTTTCAATGACCCCGTTTTATCAGCCATCCCTGGCCGACCAGATGGCCCAGGTTGACCAGCAGAGGAAATATCCGGCTCACCCGCAACCGTCGGAGGAGAAGCTGCACTAGTCGAGATAGGGGTAGGAACATCCAACTTGTTAACCCCTTTGGGGAGTGGAGACACCACCGTACTCACCCCTTTAGCAGGAGCCTCATGGACAGTTGTTGGGATAGAGGGAGTTCCGGCGAGTACAGGTTCATCAGCAACCTCCTCGTCTAAAGAAACGACATACTGCATGACTCTTGACACCCGTTTTGGGGGTCAAGCAGTATGATCAGTGGTACCCTTGGCCAGACGTTTGCCTCTACCAATTCTGGGGGTCAGGTCACTTACAAGATCAAAATGAGTCTCAGGGACATCCGTATCAAAGATAGGGATATCACTAACCGCCCCTGAAACACCAACCTTCTCTTTACCCTTACGGCTAGGGGTAGTTGCAACAGCGGTACTCGCAGCAACCTCTGGATGTACAGGGGGCTGCCCTAATTCAACACCTCCCCCGGTAACATCACCAATTTCCTCGCTGTCTGAGGGATCACCGCCATCCAGGCTGGCAATTCCTTCCTTAGCCAAACCAGCAGCATGTCTTTTACTAGCAGCCTCAGAATTCTTCACTGCCCGGGCTTGCAAATCACAGACTGTATCAAAGTCACACACTGTGAAAAATGACCAGGTATCAATAACGGAATAAACAACAGCAATATCAAAAATAAGTATGCGAAACTTACAGCGAGGAAGTCTAGCAGGTAGACATGTAAAAATTCGCTGGGCGATCATTTTTTCCTCGTCCAAAAGGAACGATTGACCTCTCTCGTCCAAAGGCAGGATAGTAACCGCAGCAAGATGTGCTACCTCAGCATCTTGCAAAACAGGAATTGTCTTCGACCAGGCCTCAGGAGAAGTAAAGTGCCTGGGAACTCTCTTCGCTAAAAAGTTATGGCTTACATTGGCGAGCACATCTCTACCCCACTCGCCACCAACGAAGAACCAACTGTTCTTCCACCTTTTGTTCGAAGTTGGAAAACCCCAAATGAAGCCCTTCTTCTTCTCGTCGCTGGAAATTTCTACCTGTCCGGGGTTCACCACGCCCTCGGGGATCCAATTTTCCACTATTAAGGAAAGAAGGAAATACGTGCCACTATTGCCCGCCTGCCTTAGGGTATAAAAGTGGCGGATCTCGCAGGGCGTAGGGGGGTCCATAACCCTTCAACTTCCACATCAAACACAAGCACATCAAGATCCTATAGCTGTTTGGGGCAAGTTGGGCAGGTGCAATCTAGGCTTCTGCGAGGAATCTAGTGATAAAGGGTTGAAGGGGAAGAGTTACCCCACAACTGAGCATTACGTCGTAGATGGCAACCGCATTCTCAGGAGGATTCCAAGCTGCTCGATCACCCGGTAAAATCAAAGTCACAGCATCAGGGATATTGAAGTGACTCTTATATTTGCGAAGCTCTTCATCACTAATTACATTGACTTCACAGTCAAAAGAACATGGACGGTCAACCAAGAAATGCAATCTATTCCTCTGATGATCATCAACATCTGAATCAACGGTGGTCTAAGCATCCAGCAAAGACCTGCGAGGAGCCCTTGAAGCCCGTCGTCTACTACCGCCTGGTTTAGAAGACCTCGTCATCATCGGAGAGTCACTATCAAAAGACGAGGGAGAAGGAATGTTAGGAACAAAATCTTCTTCAGATGAAGGAATATAGACAGAAATCGGGGATGGAGAATCCGGGTGAAAATTACGAATTAGGGATTCAATTCGATCTGCAGTACATTTATCACCTAGTTCTAAAGCTTGCATCGTTTGATTGAAAAGAGAAGAACGCAAGGAAGGATCCATGGAAACTCACCAGAAAACCCTAAAAAATGTGAAGAATGCGTGGGAGATTTGGGGACGCCGAGAAATAAGAACAGTCGAGTTCGGTGAGCCGTCTGGTAATGGAAGACACAGTAAAAAGCTGTAGCAAATATTCGAAGAAACGGGAGATTAGGGCAAATAAAAACAAAGATTCAAATTTATTTCTGCTCTAAGAAGAAAAAGGAAGTAAAAATGGAAAGATTGAAATAAGGAAGAAGAAATGTTCAAGCATTAAAAGGGGGAGTTTTAAAATTCAAAAGTCTCAGAAAAGGATATTTTGTTAAGGTGAGCGACAGTCACGGTGAATGGCCGTAACAATCACCACCGAGTAACGGACATGTGGCACTTCGGGAACCACCAAGTAGTGAAAACACACTTTCACCGTGTTAAATGAAGTAGAAGCATCATAAATTGTGTGGTCAGAAATGAGACGTGCACTGGAAGAATCACCTCATGAAATTCAACACGTGATGAAAATAAAAAAAAAGGGGGAAATTATCTACAAAGAATGCTTGAGTGCTCAAGTACTGATATAAATACTACTCGCAGAGGCAAATAAAAGTGACAAAACGAATCATTCACTCGGCTCAAAGTATTTATGGGGGTATTATTGTATGTGTAATTTCGCCGATCTGACACGTCAGCAAAGGAGTCAATAAATACTGATGAAGACGTTGCCACGTCACCCGTTGACCAAGTCAAAGAGGAAAGGTGGACCAGTCAGCATGTCAACAAGTCTCAAGTCAATAAGTCAAAGGTGTGGTCGCCAGATCTTTATATGTACTCGCCAGGGATAAAAACGTGGTCGCCGAAAGGTGATATTCAGGAATGAAGACATTCGCCAAATTAGCTTACTAAACACAAACCGACTCGGCAAAAGCACAGACGTAAAATCCTTACTCACGGAAGACCCTCTACGACAAGGAATCATAGAAGGAAAAGACAGGAAGCTTATCCTAATCTGTTGCGACATGGGATTCCCAATACAAGTCCAAGAGGAAGTCCTACTATCAACACGGCTGAAATCAAGGGGAAACCCTAATTATTATGTATAAATAGAACCACCTATCCCATGAGGAGGGGGTTCAAAGAAAACCTAAAGAGAGAAAAGCAAGAATTCGAGAGATTTGAGTGTGTAACTGAAACAAGATAATTATAGTGTTATTTTCCTGTCCTTTGAGACGCCGTGGTTTTTTCCCATTCAAGGGTTTTTCCACGTAAATCTGTCTCTTGCATGTGCTGATTTTCTTTCTTATATCACATTTGTTTTGATTTGATTGTTGGTCGTGTGGTAATCCAAAATTCACCGTCAACACTAGTCTTGTAGGCTTTAGTGATGCGGATTGGGCAGGAAATTGTGATGATAGAAAAAGCACATCGGGTGGTTGCTTCTTCCTAGGCAACAACTTGATGTCTTGGTTTTGCAAGAAGCAAAACTTGATTTCCTTGTCCACGGCTGAGGCCGAGTACATAGCCGCGGGGAGTGGATGCACACAACTCATATGGATGAAGCCAATGCTAGTAGACTACGGATTCAACCAAGGTACACTCACTTTCTTTTGTGATAATATGAGTGCCGTTAATATTTCACAGAATCCGGTGCAACAATCTAGAACTAAGCATATTGACATCCGTCATCATTTCATTAAAAAGCTTGTTGAAAATAAATGCATAGTACTTGAACATGTAGGTACTAATGATCAACTTGCAGACCTATTTACTAAACCCTTAGATGCTACTCGATTTAAAACACTTAGTAGATCTATTGGGATATGTCTTGTGGAGTGATGTATTTTGTGATTGACCCCATATTGGGAACTCAAGCAAAGAGAGCCATTTTGCATACTTGTCACTTACAAAAAATTTGAAATATCTTATGCTTCCTTTTTAATTGCTTGAGTAAGCTTGGTTGTGCATATGTATATATGCTTTCAATACAATAAGTGTGAACCATGCTTTATTTACAATCCATGTCATATTTATGTTCAAACATGCATTTTTGGACTAGGAGATCTACGTAGGAAGTATGATTTGAATGACTTATAATTATCTCCATGACATGATGATTCTTGTATAACATGCTAATTTCAATTGAAAAAGCATGAAATTCATATAACATGCTCAAATGAAAAAGCACGAATTGATGATTTCATATTCTTAAAATGCAAAACTTGTGTGAAAAAGCTGATGAGACTCAAAATGAATAAAGGATCTTGTATCCGTTCAAAGGAATTGAAATTCCAAATGTCTCTCTTTCTTTATTAGTTGAACATGGCTACTATCATACGGGTTTCTCACTTGGAAAAATCAAATAGGGTGCAAAGTCGTTCATGCCATGTTTCGCTTATAAAGTTGGATATAGTTGCTCTTATATTGAAAAACAATAAAATCTCTATATCCTTGCTTCTCCCATGACAATGGTGAAATTGGTTTGAATTCTTATTAGAAACCTTTGTCATTTGCTTTGCCAAATACCATTGTATTTTGAACTTGAATGCTACATGTCTTGTATGCAAATCATGTTTGATTCATACATTTTCTTTAAATAAATCTCCTTGTTTCTCTCCAATTAATTGAGATGCATAAAGTGACTTATATGATTATGCAAATATCTTGTATGCTACTATCTCTCTTTGCTAAGAGGTGACCCTTTTGGGGACTACTCCTTTGCCTATATCATGACAAAAAGGGGGAGTAGAATGGTGGTAAATTGTGCATGTTAGGGGGAATATACATTGAGGGGGATTAACCCGTTGAGGGGGAGCATTGCGTTGCACATTCATTTTATAATGTTGCATGTTTTCTTAATTGAAAAATTCTATATGCAAATGCTTGTTTTATTTTCACTTGATCATCTCACATACACTTGCTTTGGAAGTGTAATATTTTGTTTTGAAGGGTTGATAGTTCTACAAGAGATTGAAGACTTGATATTGTTTACTTTTTAATATTTCTTTGTAATGTAGAATATCTTTGTTAATCCCGTAGCTTCAATTTTTTTTGTGAGGATTATGTGAATGGTGGTTTTGTCACAAAATAGACAAATGGGGAGATTGTAAGGTCTCATTTGTTGATTGGATCATTTCGTGGACAAACCACAATTGGTGTTCATTGTAAGGGTAGTGAAAAGAATACTCGAGGTGTGTTCTATATATTATCTAGAGGGGGGGGGGGGGGGGGTGAATAGATTTTAACTATTATTACCCAATTTTCGCATGCAAGTCAATTTTACGAAAATGCCCCTACTAGTCAAAAATACATACAAGTGTAATATAGTGCGGAATTTAAATAACACTTGATGTATACGTGGAAACCCAACCACTGGGAAAAACCACGGGCTGTATAGTGCGCCACACTCGGAACTCGAAATCACTAATTGAAATGAAGTTTACAACCTATGTAGACCTCGTCTAACACTCCGGTCTGTAACCCCTCACTTCTACCCAGCGGGCCTTTATTAGCAACCCTATTCCAATTTGCTTGAGGCCTAAGCACTCTTAGCCTCAAGACTTACTTCTCAATGAAGAGAAACAACCTATGTGAATATATATGAATATTCAAATAACAAACAAGGCTAGGTAACCTTAGATGCTTATCTAGGATGATGATATAATCAATTTAATCAACCCTAGATATCAATTGCTAAATGACATGTCAAATAGCTTAGCTAATCAAGATTAATTAAAAACCAAATTAGCTATCACAATCAACACTCAATCATTTTCATCACAAATAATCTCTAACTTGTATCTAGCATATAATCAAAAGCATACAAGTAATTAAAGAGATGTATTAATATGAAAAACACTAAAGTAATATGAAATTAGTGAAGAACATACCAAATAAGATGTGATGATTCAAAACCATGCATGGATCAATTCTATGAAGGCATAGAAGATCAAATATGAAATTTGATGCAAAAGGGATTTGATTTGAGTGTTTAAAGTTGAGTTCTTGATTTGATTTTTTCTCAAAAATCTCTCTTGAATGTTTAGGGTTCTAATGACTCAAGAAGCTTAATCAGAGATTGAGAAAATAAGATATTTATAGACATCAAGAATTGGGCATGTGAAAAGACAATTTTGCCCCTAAAACGCACCGTTCGGCGGTTTCAATCGGCGGCCAGGCCGCCGATCACCACCGCCGAATTGAGCTCGTGAAGAACAGAGCATCAACGGCGGTTTCATTCGGCGGTTTCGTGACCGCCGATCCAACCGCCGAATCAAACCCGAGGGATTAAAATCGATCAGGTATGAACGGCGGTCGTGACCGCCGATATGGACTGCATAATTGCTCAGACCAATCTGGACTGAAACGGCGGTTTCATTCGGCGGCCAGGCCGCCGATAATAACCGCCGATCACCAACAATGGTGAAAACCAAAGAGAAGCCAAGGGCATTCTCCATAGGCGATCTTCGCGCGAAACCAAGCACTCATTAGTGCAAGCGCGGACGTTTCCGAACAATGTCGGGAAACGAATTACAAGGCACATATACACACAACAAGATATATCAACCAAAGTGCGAGTGTGTAAAGAGACATATGAAGAGATGCACATAAAAATAAGCAAATATGCAATCATAGCAAGAATGCTAAGTGTGTGTGTGCTACTAATTTTCTTCAAAGAAAAACAAGCACAAGAGATTATACCTTTGGCGTGCTTGTATCTTGAGGTCATGGAAGGGCCTTTGATCTTCAACATTAAACACTTAGACTACCCTTACATTCAAAACCCCAACATGTGGTTTGACCACGAAATAAGCCAATCAACAAAACGGGAATCCTTACAGGTAGCTTAGATATTAGGTTCAAGTTCAATGCCCTTTGAAGACCTCATCATTGATAAGCACCAAAGGTAAATTTCTAAGTGCTTAGTTTTCTTTGAAAAGATTTAGATTGCACACACACACACTTAGCATACTTGCATTTGTGTGCATACTCTTCACATGTCACATTTCACACTTGCACTTTCTTTTTGTATTTTATGTGTGCTTATGTGCCTTGTAATTCGTTTCCCGATATTGCTCGGAAACGTCTGCACATGCATTAGTATGTGCTTGGTTTTACACGAAGTCCGCCTACGGAGAATGCCCTTCGCTTCTCCTTTGGTTTCACCTCTTTTGGTGAAACGGCGGTTATGATCGGCGGCCTGGCTGCCCAATGAAACCGCCGTTTGTGTCCAGAGGTTTCTGGAGCAATTCTACGGTTATGATCGGCGACCACAACCGCCGTTCGAAACCGCTGATCATACCTGATTGATTTAATCTCTCGGGTTTTGAAAGTAATACAATAAACGCTCGGTGTGTATGATAAATATATCTAGAGGGGGGGTGAATAGATTTTAACTATTATTACCCGATTTTCGCATGCAAGTCAATTTTATGAAAATACCCCTACTAGTCAAAAATACAAGCAAGTGTAATATAGTGCGGAATTTAAATAACACTTGATGTATACGTGGAAACCCAACCACTGGGAAAAACCGCGGGCTGTTTAGTGTGCCACACTCGGACCTCGAAATCCACTAATCGAAATGGAGTTTACAACCTATGTAGACCTCGTCTAACACTCCGGTCAATAACCCCCTCACTTCTACCACTCGGGCCTTTAAAAGTGGCTCTAGTCCAATTGCTTAAGGCCTAAGCAATCTTAGCCTCAAGACTTAATTCTCAATGAAGAGATTATACAACCTATGTGAATATATATGAATATTCAAATAACAAACAAGGCTAGGTAACCTTAGATGCTTATCTAGGATGATGATATAATTAATTAAATCAACCTTAGATATCAATTGCTAAATGACATGTCAAATAGCTTAGCTAATCAAGATTAATCAAAAACCTAATTAGCTATCACAAAACAACACTCAATCAATTCATCACAATTAATTCTCTTTTCTTGTATTTAACATATGATCAAAAACATACAAGTAAATTAAAAGAGAATATGCTTGATAGTAAAATACAAAAATAAGATGAAATTAATCAAAATCTTACCAAGCATGTTGTGATGATGCAAACCCAATCATGGATGAATGCAAGATGAACTTTGATGCAAAAAGGATTTGATTTGAGTGTTTAAAGGTGAGTTCTTGATTTGATTTTTTCTCAAAAATCTCTCTTTGAAGTTTATGGTTCTAAAAACTCAAAGAACTTAATCAGAGAATGAGAAAGTAAGATATTTATAGACATCAAGAATTGGGCATGTGAAAAGACAAGTTTGCCCCTGAAATGCACAGATTGGCGGTTTCAATCGGCGGCCAGGCCACCGATCATAACCGCCGAATTGAACCCGAGAAGAACAGGGGAACAACGGCGGTTTCATTCGGCTGTTTCGTGACCGCCGATCCAACTGCCGAATCAAACTTGAGATATTAAATCGATCAGGTATGAACGGCGATCGTGACCGTATAATTGTTCCAGACACTTCTGGATGCAAACGGCGGTTTCATTCGGCGGCCAGACCGCCGATTATAACCGCCGATCACCAACAGAGGTGAAAACCAAAGAGAAGCCAATGGCATTCTTCGTGGGCGATCTTCACGCAAAACCAAGCACATTCTAGTGCATGCGCGGACGTTTCCGAACACTATCGGGAAATGAATTACTAAGCACATATACACACAACAAGATATAACAACCAAAGTGCTAGTGTGTAAAGTGACATGTGAAGAGTATGCACACATGAACAAGTATGCTAAGTGTGTGTGTGTGCTAACTAAATCTCTTCAAAGAAAACCAAGCACAAGAAATTATACCTTTGGCGTGCTTGTCCCTTGAGGTCTTGGAAGGGCCTTTGAGCTTGAAGATCAATCACCTAAACTACCCTTACACAAACAACCCCAACATGTGGTTTGTCCACGAAATGAGCCAATCAATATATGGGAATCCTTACAGGTTTGATTCTGTGGTTGGTTCGGCGGTTTCAAAACTGCCGAATGAAATTTTCAATTATGCCCTGTTCTCGGCTCATTTTGGTGGCTGTAATCGGCGGCCTGACCGCCGATTGAAACCATCGATCGATGCGTTTCAGGGGCAAACTTGTCTTTTCACATGCTCTATTTTTTATGCCGATAAATACATCACTTTCTCTTGCTCTGAACGTGACTCTTTAATCATCAAGAACCTTACTTTTAAAAGAGAGATTTTTGTGAGAAAAAGCAATCAAGTTTGCTCAGTTAAACACTCAAACCAAAATTCATATACATCAAAATTCATCTAGCATCTTCTAGCATATCTAGGATGCTTGCTTGCATGGGTCTTTAATGAACACACTTACTTTGGTAAGTTCTTCACTATTATCATATATAATTAGTGTTTTATTTATTATGGCATCTCTTTTATTACTTGATTGTTCTTAGATTAAATTCTAATATTCAAGATAGAGATTGTTGTGTTGATTTGATTGAGTGTTGTATTGTGATAGCTATCTAGGTTTTCATAATCTATGTTTAGCTAAGCTAATTGACATGTCATCTAGCTTTTAATATCTAGGATTGAATTAATTGCAAAATCATCATCCTAGATAAGCATATAGAGTAACCTAGCTCTAAATTGCATTTTGAATATTTCTCATATTCACTTAGGTTTTACTATCTCTTCTTAGAGAATTAAGTCTTGTGTTGCAACCGGGATTAGGTTGCTTAATTCGCAAGCAATTGGACTAGGTCCACTTATATCGGGATTAGGTAGGTGTGTGTGATTACTTACCGGGATTAGGTTGTAATCGGTTTACACACTTAGTGGATTCGAGGTTCGAGTGTGACTCACTTATTAGCCCGTGGTTTTTCCCGTGAGGGTGTCCACGTAAAAATCAAGTGTTATTTAATTTCCGCATTTTACACTTGATTTATTGCTTTATCTAGTTTGGGGTAATTTCGTAATATTGACTATTCACAAAAAATTGGGTAATATCTTTAAAATCTATTCACACCACCCCCCCTCTAGATAGTTTTATACACACCGCGCAATATTTGTTTCAGTTCCTTTAGAGCATCTCCAATGGTAATATGGGTTGTGAAAATATTAGATGCCACGTAGGATGAACAACCACTTTATTAAAAAATTCATCTTCAATGCAATCTCTTTAGTACAACTTCTACCTCTAAACTTTTCTTTTTTAGAGGTTGTCAATAGACTCTGATTTTAGAGGGTTTGTTGGACAGCCATCTTATTGGCACAGTCAGCAACCACTTTTATCTTTTACTTTATTTTATTTAACATTCTAAAGTATATTTAAGGAGATCAATAATAAATTGACATGTTGTATATTACCATTGGAGGTGCTCTTAGATACTCTAACCGACCGAGTAATAGCTTGAAACCCAAGCTTTTGATTTTAGTTTTACTTGGTATACTTAACAATCAATTCACAATATTTATTTCCAACGTCATTACCATTTGAAGTTGGTAATGGCCCCAACTCCCTAACCATAAGAATCTTATTAAACTGGCTTCTATATGTCATCGGACATCATATCAATTGGATGTTACAACACAATTTTTTTCTCTCAATTTTGAGAATTCATTTCCATAGATGCAAGTGCTATCGGTGGAAAAAGAACACAAGATATACAGACCAATTATCCAATCAAGATTTTACCTTGATAACTGATGAGGTCGTTTTGTACTCAACAAAATACGTTTTAAATGTGATCGTTTTGAAAACCGATTTCACCACTTAGAAAATCCACTTAGATGGAAAATTAGTAAAGTGGTAAGTTAGGATTCGTTCCACAGGGAATTAGAGTAATTAGTTGAATTAATTAACAAATCTTAAAATGCAAATAAAGTAAATCATGGTAGTTTGAAAGGTGTCAAACATACATGAAATTAAATATAACAAAAATATAAAGAGAATATGAATAGATAGGAATCCAATATCAACAACCTAGATAAGAGAATGATTAAACAATTAATTAGAAGTCTAAGGAAATGATAGAGTAGCTAGTGGACTATTGAGTAATTCATACAAAGCTTCATTAATGCACTATTCACACAATCAAGGACCGATCTCATTCGAAGATGTGTTTGGACCGTTACTAATGATCCTAAACAACTTCCCACCAAAATGCCTAACCGATTAAGGAAAGGGGGTCAAGGTGGGATCGATTAGTGACGATCGAGTGGCCTAGGCAATCGTGGTAGGCCTACCCTTCAAAAGCCTATCATATTCACTATGTGCTACAATCAATCAAGTGTGTCAATAACTTAATCAATTTTATCATAAATAATCCTACAACATATTGCAATCAACTAAGTGTGTCAATACCCAATCAATCACATAAGTGCAAGACCTAATTGAAAAAGTGAATAAAACTATAATTGCATAAACATAATATTCAAAGCTTAAATAAATACACAATGTCCAAAAGTCTTTTAAATCATCCCCCTAGAAAATAAGGTTTTATTACACATAATCACAAACAAAGAAAGGAAGTAAATGGAGAGAAATCACCCTTCGGTCTCTCTTGTAAACTTGATCCTTCATTAAGCTTCCTTGTTGTGGCTAGTGCAAAGATTGGGTGTTGAGGATGTGTCTAGATAGGTGGAGTCATATGGAAACTGACAAAGGAAAGGGGTGGAGAAAATGGATTGAGATGAGTGATTTAGGTGTAGTAATCTAAGTGTTTATTGGAGAGGAGAAATGGTGGGATAAGGAATGGTGGAGAAAAGAAGGTTTCTTGATTGTCAAGAGATGTCAAGAGTTGTCTAAAAAGGGAAAATAGTGATGTATTTACAGACATTTTAAATTAGGTCACGGATGGTAAATTACCAAAACATCCCATGGACTTGTCAAATTGCCATTTTGACCCCTCAAAGGGGAGCATCTTGTAATTTGCCCACCGAAATCAACCAATCAGCGTTGTTACACTGAGATTCGCGGTTTCTTCAATGGCGACGAAATGGCGACGCAATCATGTCCCAAAAACTATTCCCTGTCGCCATGGCGACATCTAAACGCAAACCGCGACAATTTGATGGCGAAGAAGGCGAAGATGAACGGACATGGCGATGGCTGAACCGGAAATGTTGGCTCGGATTTCGGCGGTTCGGGGAGCCGAGAAGAGGTCCATCATGATCACGCGAGTCTTGCCGTTCGTTTGGGCCATAAATCGACCGGAAATAGGGATGGGAAAAGTGTTTTCCGGCGGCTGCAAAAGTTAGGTTTTGGTCGGCCATCAATGGAGGAAGGACTGGAGGTTGAAGGTGAAGTTTGGTGAAGATGGGGTACGCTTAGCAACTGGTTGGGGTGTATTTGGATTTGAGCAATGGTGAGCTCACCTCACTGAATCAGTTGGGCATCTATTTGGGCTGATGCAATTTGGGCTTGACTTTGGGCCACCCTAATTGCCCATAATGCAGAACGCACCGTTTAAATAAATGAGGTGGCGTGACTCGTGAGCATGCTGTTTTGCGTGGCAATTTACGATACGCCTCCTGACCTCTTCAAAAATCACAATACATTTAATCTTCCTTCAATAATTACAGTTTCACCCCTAATTGATCAATATTACTTCAATGCCCCTGAACTCTGTAAATACCTGAAAACACTTAATTTATACAATTAAATCACGGGATAATGCCCGAGAATCAAGCAAAAGGAAAAGGAAATGAGGGCCAAAATCATACCAATTTTGGTCCGATCAATAACTTCTACATATTGTTATCTATATATTGAATGAAAAACAATAAAAGACGTAGAATTAATGGAAAATTGGTTGATAGGAGTAGAAAACAGTGGGGTTATTTTTGATATTTTTTCTAGCTTTTAACTTTTAATAATTGTAAATTAAAAAAATGGGTGCCACAATAAAAGGGTCGTTTGTTTGTTTGTTTGTTTTTTTTTTGGGTACAGAGGAGGGCAAAGCCCAGAAGAAAAACATAACTAAGAAGAAGACATATTGCTCATAGAGCACTGCCTAACACAGCTGGTGCCTCTACCATCAGTGTCAAAAACGTCTCTTAACGCAGCAGGGGGCTTGTCAAAAAACCTTAACCCCATCTCCATCTTGTGCCCCATATGAGCGAGACCATCCCTAAGGAAATTTCCTTCTCTGTAAATATGCTGCACAACACCTCCAATCACCGTTGATGATCTCTCTACAGCTCTGAATAAGGCTGTAAAGCAGGTGGTTAGGACTAGTGTCAGTGTTAAGTGTAGGGAAAAATCGTAGTACACACAGCGGAAGCGAGACTAAAAAGAGATTTAGTATATTTTAAAATTTTTCATTTGATGAATCTTAACCCTTTAAATTAATTAAACATACATATAAAGTAACAAAAAATAGAATACCTTTTGTTGCGTGATCCGATTGACTTACGTCGATGGTAATCCGCAAGATCTTCAATCCTAGCACGAACGTGAATCACCTAGGAGCGTGGTCTCACTTTTCTTTGAATTGCGTACCTAAGAATGGACAAACAAACTTTCTTTTTCTTATTGTTAGTCACAAAACAACCAAAAGACTACAAAGATTATTCCGGTCACTTTTGAGTTCTCAATCTAATGATCGAAACTCGCATGAACCTAATTCGATGTTGTACACACAAGCCTATTGATGAATAAGCAATTAGTGTACTATCAAAAGAATAATCTCCTCTCTTTTTTGTCTTGGCCGAAAAATCAAACACTTTTCTATGAGTATGAGAAGAAGAAGAAATTGATCTAGTAAACTCTAGGGGGTGGCCGAACCCTATATGATTGCTTATATAGGGTGGCCGAATTTCACTTCTCTTTTTCTTTAGGGTTGCCGAAATCTCCTTGTGATTCTATTAGGGTTGGCCGAAAATCCTCTACAAAAAGGGATTTGTGCTTTACCCTAATTCCCACCAACTTTTTGACTCCTAACCCTAATATAACTCATAAGTGTTTTTATTCTTTTTATTGACTTAATAAAAGACTTTCCTATTTGATTAAATAAATAAAACTTATTACTTATTTTCTTACCAAATAAGTCTTTTACCTTTAGTATAACTCTAGGAAATATATTTCCTGATCAGAAAAAGATTTTGTTTCTTAATTAATTAATTAATTAATTCTCATTTAATCAAACAATAAAATAAAATAATATTTTTGACTAAAAATTTAGCCTTGCCGCCCCACATTATATATAGGGGCCAAATATTATTTTCTTATTTTATTTAATCCATTAGACTTTAAATAAAAAGCCCACATGTGAACCAGACCCATTCTTACTAAAAAAAACAAGCCCCCATGCCTTTCATTAATATATTAATATAATTGATCAGCCCATTAAACAAATAATATGCAAATTATATTCTTAATATATTAAATGCAATTCTAGATGGACCCATAAATTGGTCCGGTAGAATATATCAAGTGATCCATGCAAGTTCGTGTGGATTGGGGATCTTGGCGGGCTATCTAAATTTAAGCTTCAATAGACATAACTTAATCACAATCAACAAATGATTCACTTAGGTCCGATCCATTAATTTTAACTCATTCCACTAAAGAGCTAAAATTGAACTCTTAAATAAAGATAGAATAAGAAGATGTTCCTCATTCATACCTTAGAAAATTATGTTGGAGATAGTGTATCCTCGTGATTAATATCAGTAATCGCCAAGAGTTCATAAACCGCCTATAACTCTCCAAGTTACCATATTTACTCATATGACCACGTTTTGAACATAAATATTTTGACTTGTCCAGAAGCCATGTTTTCAATAGTCACTATCGAAAACTCAACATTGAGATTTAATATCCAATTACCTCAAAACATCCATATAATGATATTATACTCTCATTTAATAAATGGAGCCACGATGTCCATATCTATAAATGAAGTCCTCTATCGATTAACAAATGAATATCACCAAACTATCGAGGATAGACTATGCTATATAATCGTACTCATTGATAACTCAAATGATATCACTTGCAACCATAAGTCCATCATTTATCTCAGGATTAAGATAGACTCTCCGATTGTCTTGATAATGAAAAGACTATTATCTATTGACGGTTCCAGATAAAGCTTTTCATTGTGATCTAGTTCAATACACCCAGTGCACTAGATTCTTTTACTCGAAGACACTCCGATGATTTTAGACTCATCGTATCTCATTTGATCCCACTCAAATGCTAGCAAAAGAATTCTACAACTTTAACAAGATAAAGGTGCCCAACTTTTAACTTAAGTTGTGAACATTATTCAAGACTAACTAAAGAATTGTGTCTACCTCATACATATCCAGATGTACGAACAATTCTTCTTTTCTCATAGTCTTTAGACCTTATGATTATTTACTTTGACAATTATAATATTAAACTATAAATGCTATAAGATTTGTTAAACTAGAAATCACTTTATTAATATGAAAAAGATTGTCAATTACAATATTACACTCTTGCTATTGAGCATAATCCTAACATTAAGGAGCTGAACAACACTGTTGGAATCTGTTTCAGCAACAACATTCTTGAACCCATCATTCCAGGCCATATTTAGGCCTTCAAACATACCTCATAATTTGGCTTCAAGGACATTTCCCAGCCCTATATTCATCATGAAACCTTTGATCCAACCCTTCTGATTGTTTTGCAAGACACCCCCAGCAGTTATGGCACCTGAATCATTGCTGCAGCTACCATCAGTGTTGAGTTTCACCCAATTTTCATTAGGAGGAGTTGATCGGGCTTAAAATGTTCACATTTAGCGCTCCCTTTACTTGGTTTTTATAACCGTTTTCAGAGCATTTTAGGTATTTAACATTGTAAATAAGTGTTTTCAGGTAACTTAGGCGTTTCAAAGGCATTTGGGTCGAAAATGACGAAAAGAGGGCAAAGAAGGCAGAAAAGACACACCCCGCGGGTTCACACACAAAACGCTGCGGGAATTAACCAACTGTAGGAAACGCGGGCCATTCAATTGTCAATCCGGCGAGTTCAGTTCTTCTATCTCGTGGGAAATTAGCCGTGGAAGGATGTCGCGGGAACTCCACGTATGAAGCTAGCGAGTTCATTCTCTCTGCCCCACGGGAATAAAGCCACCGTACAAACCCGCGGGACAAGCCAGCGAGTTCAGATCGACCTTTTAGAGAGAAAGTATTCGCGGAAGGAATCCGCACAGAAAGGGAAAGATCACCTGCGAGTTCATATCGCGGGAAAGAAACCGCGGAACATACCTGCGGAGGAGTCTGACGAGCTTCAAGTGGATCAATTCTAGTCAAAAACCAAGAAAAATCAATCCCTTTTTGATCCACCTTTCTATTTTAGCCTTAGACATAGACAAAAAGACCCTCTCTTGCTTTTGAAAGGCCTTCCCTTTTTGTACAAACCATCCCACTTACTTCTCTATTAATGACCTCAACCACCAGTTAGTAAAGGATAGCTACTATTACATTTTAGAGTAAGTTGGATATTAATTAGAACTCTCTTAGAAAAGAAAGGCCAAGTTAGTTTTCTTGGGACTTTCTAGGCAACCAAACACCCACTTTGGTACCTTAGTTTAGCTAATCTCAAGTTTGCATAGAAAAAGTTGTTGCTTGGAATACAAGGAGGATCACATCTTCATCACAAGAGTTACTCATTGGTGATGTTTTCTTCATTTGCAATCCCTTGTTACTTTGATTCTAGGTGTAACTAAATCCCTCTTGTTAGGGGATAGATGTAATTCTTGTACATGACCTTGCTATATAATCAATCATATTATTTCACTTCTTAAGTTGTGTGTTTATTATTTCATTTATGAATGATGGTTGTTGCAACCATTCATCCATTATTTAATGCACCACATGCTTGAAGTTTCAATATGCTTTAAAGACCATTATTGCATAGGACACTTATGCCATCTATGTGGTAGAGATTCACTAATCTTGTGAATTCTTACCAACACCTTTGAGTAAACCTCATTTAAATCACTTCTCTACTCTTAGGTTGTGATTAAAGTGAAGGATTTAGTGCCTTATAATTGATATGATAGATGCATGCTTAAGGTCCTTGTGAATGAGCTTAATGATTGATTGATTAGCTAATAGGTTGTTACTTGAATGAATCTTTCCCTTAACAATCTTTTAATCTAGTGTTGAAATCAAGAAGTTGTAGTTCTTAATCTTAATCAATCGCAATCTTAATTCAGTTAATGTTTCGATCACTTTAGTTAATTAATTTGGCATTTTAGTAGAGTTAGTTTCAAGAGTTATTACTTTCTAGATATGTTAACGTAAATTTACGCATCCTATGGGAACGATAACACGTACTTGTGCACCGTATACGAGTTGAACGACTCGTGGTGAAACACTCGCCCGTCCCTTTAAAATAATCGAGGTAGAGTAACATAGATAACAGTAGTTTTGTAGAACCGGTTTGGGCACGTCAGGAGCCCAAGAGACTAATATAGGAGTCGTGACTCTACTGGTATCAGCAAAATTAGCCTTCCACTAGTCTTTAGCATAAAGTTCAATAATCATGTGGGGGGATTGAAGTAGCACAAAATTAAGGGCAAAAACCTTGTTATACCTCTATTTCCAAAGAAACCAAAGAGTTACTGTGAATATCAAAACAGATGGGATATTATCCTTAGCCATTTTCGTAGCATGCATATTACCATACAACCAATCGTCTAGGCTTACCTCAGTCGCCGTTGTCAACCTGGTGTCCCTCAACACCATCTCCCAAACTCTGACAGAGGATCTACAACCACAAAGCAAGTGCTCAGTATCTTCGATTCCAGCCTCACATCTCGGACAAGACATATCAGTATCTATCCCACGTCCGATCCTCTGATGGTTAGTAAGTAACCTGTCATGAAGCATGATCCAAAGAAAATGTTGGACCCTAGCGGGATTTTCAAACTTTAAATGAATCTCCATTTCCACAAGTGACTCTTATTAGCTTCAAAGAGCCCACAATAAGCGGTCTTAACCGAGTACTCACCTTTATTACTCCATCTCCAAAAAACTTTATCCTCACCACTATGCCTTCTACCAGCATGTAGACTACATATTTTGCAAACAATATTCCATGGTAAAACTGTCCCAAGCTGCTCAACCTGCCAACAACCATTAGCCAAAAAATTGCCCACAGTTTGTTGAAGATCATCCACAGTGATTTCCACAATGGCGTGATCCTTGAGCCTCCCCACATCTGGGACTTATAGATCAAGCCAGAACTTTACACTGTCACCCATTCCAATTCTCCATTGAGTCCCTTTTTTCAACAAGCTGCGCCCCATACTCTATACCTTTCCGGATGCTCGATGAGCCTATGCTTTTCTTCAAATTAGAGTCACAAATGGTTCGGTTCTTGAGGTACTTACATTGAAAGAGCTTGCACCACATACCATTTTCTCCTTGCAGCAGTCGCCAACTCATTTTTGCAAGAAGAACTTGGTTCATATGTTTCATTTTCTTTAGACCCAAACCACCATTTTTTTTTTCGATTGACAAACAGTGTCCCATTTAACAAGGTGAACTGCATTCTTGGTATCAGTGCTTCCCTAGAGAAAATTCCTGTTGATACGATCCAACTCTAAACATGTTTCACTAGGTAACTTCACTGATTGCATGGTATATATAGGAAGAGCAGCAGTGACAACTTTGATAAATGTGGCACGCCTAGCAAGACTAAGAGTGTCACTTTTCCAAGCCGCCAGTCTTTTCTAAGTCTTCTCAACAAGGCCTTTGTAGGTTTTATTGTTTATTCTGTAGTGAATTAGTGGCACTCCCAGATAGTTCCCTAAATCCTTAGTGAGAGGATAACCACACATTCTGGTAATGGCACAAGCATCATTATCTTTCAAGTTCTTAGAGCAAAACATTCTAGATTTAGGGAAATGATTTGTTGGCCAAAAATATCGCAGAAAGTTTCTAGACAATCTCTCATAATCGCGACTTGGGTATGGGTAGCTTGACCAAAAAGAATCAAATCATCAACAAAAAATAAGTGTGAAACCTTAGGTCCTCCCCTAGAGATTTTAACACATTTCCAAGTTCTTAAAGCTAATCTCTGATTAATCAGGCGAGAGAGCTTTTACATACAAATGACAAATAAATAAGGAGAAAGAGGGTCGCCTTGTCTAATGCCAGCTCCCGGAGTAAAAGACTTAGTGGATTCCCCATTTAGCATGATCCTGTAAGTGACATTAGTAACACACCACATGATTAGGTCCAGGAGCTTGCCACCAATACCAACATCCATACACACATTTCTAATGAAGCTCTATTAAAGTTTGTCGTAAGCTTTGACAAGATCAATTTTCTAGGCAATATAACCTTTCTTACCTTTCATACGTTTAAATTTATGAAGAATTTCTTGAGCAATCACAATGTTATCCTGAATCTGTCTCCCTAGAATGAAGGCAACTTGATTTGGGCTAATAAGGTCCGAAAGCAGTGGTCTCAATCTCTGGACAATGATTTTGCTAATAATCTTATAGGTATTACATAGACTGATAGGCCTGAGTTGGGTCATATCAAGAGGACTAGGCACTTTGGGGATAAGAGCAATACTTGAATAGTTTAGATCTACATGTAAGGTACCTGTAAGGTTCCCATTTATTGATTGGCTTATTTCGTGGACAACCACATGTTGGGGTTTGATTGTAAGGGTAGTTTAGGTGATTGAGGATTAAGCACAAAGGCCCTTTCAAGACCTCAAGGTGACAAGCACTCCAAAGGTATATCTCTAGTGCTTAGTTTTCTTTGAAGAGATTTAGATTGCACACACACACTTAGCATACTTGCATTTGTGTGCATTCTCTTCACATGTCACATTTCACACTTGCACTTTAATTGTTGTATCTTGTTATGTGTTTTTGTGTCTTGTAATTCGTTTCCCAAATATGTTCAAAAATGTCCACGCTTGCATGAATGTGTGCTTGGTTTAGCTCGAAGACCACCTACAGAGAATGCCCTTGGCTTCTCCTTTGGTTTCACCATTTTCGGTGAATCGGCGGTTTGATCGGCGGCCATGATCGCTGAATGAAACCGCCGTTTGTGTCCAGAAGTTTCTAGAGCATTTCTAAGGTTATGATCGGCGGCCACGACCCCCGTTCGAAACTGCCGATCAGACCTTGTTGATTTAATCTCTCGGGCTTGATTCTGCGGTTGAATCGGTGGTTTGGTAACCACTGAATGAAACCGCTGATTCAACCGTCGTTATTCCCCTGTTCTTCTCGGGTTCAATTTGGCGGTTGTAATCAGCGGCCTGGTCGCCGAATGAAACTGCCGATTATGTGGTTTTAGGGGCAAACTTGTCTTTTCACATGCCTGTTTTTGACTACAAATACATCACTTTCTCATATCTCTGAATCCAACTATTTCAACACAAGAATCCTAAAGTCTATAGAGAGATTTGTGAGAGAAAAGGCAATCAAGATTGCTCATTTAAACACTCAAAACCATTTTCATATGCATTAAACTTCATCTAGCATCTTCTAGCATATCTAGGATGCTTGCTTGCATGGGTCTTTCATCAACACACTTGCTTTGGTAAGTTCTTCACTATTATCATATATAATTAGTGTTTTATTCATCAAGGCATCTGTTTAATTACTTGCATGTTCTTAGATTAATTTCTAATATTCAAGATAGAGATTGTTATGTTGATATGATTGAGTGTTGTATTGTGATAGCTATCTAGGTTTATTTAATCTATGTTTAGCTAAGCTTTATGACATGTCATTTAGCTATTTATATCTAAGATTGTTTTAATTGCAATATTATCATCCTAGATAAGCATATAGGGTTCCCTAGCTCTATATTGCATTTTGGATGTTTCATATATTCACATAGGTTTTATTATCTCTTCATTGAGAACTAAGTCTTGTGTTGCTTTCGGGATTAGGTTGCTTAAATCACAAGCAATTGAACTAGGTTCACTTATACCGGGTGGTGAGTTATACCGGGATTAGGTTGTACTCATCTTATCATTAGTGGATTCGAGGTTCAAGTGTGGTGCACTTACTAGCCCGCGGTTTTTCCCGTGAGGGTTTCCACGTAAATATCAAGTGTTATTTAATATTCTGCACATATTACACTTCCTATATTATATTGACTAGTTAGGGGTTTTTTTGTAATCTTGACTTACACGAAAATTGGGTAAAATTAGTTAAAATCTATTCACCCCCCTTCTAGATTAATATTGTACACACCTATAATTTGTTTCAATTGGTATCAGAGCGGGTTCCTAGATATACTTAGGTGATCCTTGCTCATTTTTGTGTGTTTTGCATTTTGTGTGATTTTTGATCATTCATACATTTGTATTCATTTCATTCATTCATTCATAAACACTATGAGTGGAAACGGTGGAAATGGTGGTGGCAACAAGGGTGCTTCTAGCACAAGGCCTCCACTTCTTACCGGGTTGAATTATGCCTCTTGAAAAGGCAAGATGGGGTCGTACATATGTCAAATCCATGACCGGGCTTGGATGGCAATTGAAGACGGCTACACATCACCCATGATGACACCTACGGGTGGAGGAGAGGATGTGCTCAAGCCAAAAGCACAATGGAACGCGCAAGAGTTTGAGTCATCAAAATGGAATAAGAAGGAAATGCATGCCATCCTATATGCAATGGATGAGAATCAATATAAGTTGATTCAAAACACTAGGATAGCTAAGGAGGCATGGGACATCCTAAAGGTTGCACATGAGGGAACCGAAGTTGTAAAGGACTCGAAGCTTCAAGTTCTCCAAACGAAATTCGAATTGCTTAGGATGGATGAGAATGAATGCTTCAATGACTTCGAAGTAAGGTTGATGGACATTATCAACCAAAGTTATCAACTTAGTGACCCATATTCGGATAGGAAAGTCAAGCAGAAAATCATGAGATCTTTCCCCGATAGGTTCGAATCAAAAGTGACGGCTTTAGAAGAAAACAGCGGATATAAGGATATGAAGCCGAGCGAGGTTATTGGAAGACTCCTCGCCTACGAGTCTAGGAAGGCTCCTAGCTCTACTCCCCTGAAAAAACATAAAAGAATTGCTTTAAAAGCTTCTAAGGAAGAAAAAGAGGAAAAGAAGATTGACTCAGATGAAGACCATGCCTTATTTGTGAAAAGGTTCAATAAGGTTATGAAGTTCGGGAAGAAGGGAAAAGTCAAGACTTCAAGAAAAAGGGTCCCTTCAAGAAATTTGAGCCTAGGCAAGAAAGGACCGAAAGGAAAGGGGTCCGATGCTTTGAGTGTGGCGAAAATGTGCTAATCATAATGATAAGAAGAAGGGAAAAGTGATGGCCGCCACTTGGAGTGGAAGTAGTGATAACTCCACTGAGGGAGATAAGTCTTCAGGTGATGAAGATCTCATGGCTAACTTCATAGCTTTTGCCTCCTCCCACAAGAGCAAAAGTGCTAGTGAAAAAAAAGGAAGGGAGTCAAGAGGAAAATGACTCAAGTGAAGAAGAAAGTGATTCCTCATCTAACTCCATAAATGGATATGTGGAGAAAAAAGTGCTTGCTAAATACCATGCGGAGTTTAATGACTTAGCAAACAAGAGCATGAGAAAGATTCAAAGATTGAGAGAAGAGAATCTTGAACTTTCATCCTATAATGACTATTTAAGTGAACAAGTGGAAAGATCCAAGAAGATTGAAGACAAGCTAAGAGATGAGCTAGCTTTGTCTATAAGGAATGAAGAAGGTCTAAAGAGGGAGCTTGAAGAAGCAAAAGGTTCTATTACTAGGATAGCCTCTAGCACCCAAAATCTTGATCATATGCTTAGTGTTGGAAAGAATCCGTGTGACAAGAGAGGTCTTGGGTATGAAGATGGCAAGGAGATCTCAACCTCTAACAAGACCGTGTTTGTCAAGAGCTTGGGCAACAAAGAAGCTTCACTGATACAAACTCCTAAGAAGAAAATTGATCTAGGACAATGTTCAACTAGTGCACAAGTGAAGGTGGCGCCAAGAAGGCAACCTCAAGCTCAACCTACAAGAGCTCTTCAAGCTAACATTCCTCAACATATGGCTCACAAAGGAAAGGGACCAATCGTGCAAGCTAAACCTCGGAAGCAAGCTAGACCGGTTCAACAATAAAGATGGATTAAACCTACTCAACCTCAAAGACATAGGAAAGCTCCTATGTACGCACAAGGACATGGTATGATTCCTTATTTCATTCTTACATGTCATTTTTGTGGTTTTGATAGTCATATTAGACCAAATTGCTTTCGATATATTAAAATTTGTAGAACTAAAAGCATGATTGAAAAGAGAAAGAATAGAGCCAAGATGCATGTGCCTAGGAATGATAAAATTGATTTGCATGATCCTAGGACATCTAGAGCCCATATACCAAAGACCACTAGGAAAGAAAATGTTTTACCTATGTGGATTAGAAAGAATGAAAATATTTGCCATGTTGCACAAATTGCTGTAAAGGCAAATTCTTCTAACTTTTGGTATTTAGATAGTGGGTGCTCTAGGCACATGATGGGAAACAAGAGTTTCTTCGAGACTCTTGTCATAGAGGAAGGAGGATGTGTCATTTTTGGTGATGGATCCAAAAAGAGAGTCATAGGGAAAGAAACCATTTCCGTTCCTGGATTACCCTCTTTATCCAATGCTTTATTTGTTAATGGCTTGAAAGGCAATTTGATAAGCATTTCTCATCTTAGTGACGAAGGATATTCCGTCTTGTTTAGTGATCGGACCAAATATGGTACGATTTTGTATCCTTATTTCATATTCTTTATGCTTGATTCTCAAGTATTTCCCCATGTTTTAATGTTGTTAATTAAGTATTTTCAGGTATTTATAAATGTTGAAGGGCATTGTAGTAATTTGGAGAATTAGGGGCAAAAGCATAAATTATGAAGAAGGTTTGGATTTATCGCGATTTTAGAAGACTTCAGTGGCACATTGCGTAATTTGCCACGCAACACCCAGGTAGCCCACGTAAGCAATGAAATGCTGCGTTTCAGTTATGGGCAATTAGCAAGCCAAAAATGCAGCAGCCCAGAAACAGGCCCAATGCGCTGGCCCAATATGATCCAAAGTGAAGCCAAACGCACCCCTGCTGTCGTCTAAATGCACCCGATTGTAGGCAAAAGAGCAAAGGCCAAACGCACCCCATCCCACTGATGAGTACACCCCATTTCTTCTATTCATCTTCTTCTTCCTCAAGAGTTGTCAGCCATAGCTCCTCTTCCTCTAAACCCTAGCTCGCCTGAAGTGCCACCAAACCGACCTACCGCCGGCCGATTCCGGTCCCAAAAGAATGGTGAGATCACCGGTAACCTAGTCAGTCCATTTTCGACGCCCCAAACCGCCGGGAATAGTAGCCACGATCAAGCCTCCATCACGCCTCCATCGCCCTTGTGTCACCATTTGTCCATAGATGTCGCCATGGCGACAGGGAGGTTGTTCTGGACTTGAGAGTGTCGCCACCATGTCGCCCTAGTGTCGCCATTGAAACGCAAACATCGACCTCTCTACTGTGTCACTTATGATTGGTCTGAAAATTACCAAAAGCTCCCTTTGAGGGGCCAAAATGGTAATTCACAAACTCAGGGGGATGTTTTGGTAAATATCCACTCGTGACCTATTTAAAATACACTATAAATTCATCCTATTTTCTCCTTTGAAAGACAACTTGTGAAGCAAGAAATTCCTTCTTCTACCATTCCTAAAAGGATTTTCTAGTGGTAAAAACATTGTTTTCTAAAGATCACATTTATACACAAATATTGTATTTTGTTGAGTACCAAAACGACCTCATCATTTAGCAAAAATGATTGCTCTATCCTAAAGCCCGATGGACAAACCTTGTTGAAAGGTATGAGATTTAGTGACAATTGCTATTGTCTTGAAGCTAGAATAGTCTCAAACAATGTGTTCAAGGATAAGCAAATTGAGTTGTGGCATGAAAGACTTAGCCACATGAACTTTATGGATTTACGAATTCTAGATAAGTTCAATAGTGTGCGTGGCCTTCTTAAGCTTGGGAAGAGAGCCAATAGAGTTTGTGGACCTTGCGAACAAGGAAAACAAACCAAAAGCATGCACAAAAAGGGCAAGTATCTCTCCACCAAGGAGCCCTTAGAGCTTCTCCACATGGATCTTATGAGTCCTATGCAAACCGAAAGTTTAGGTGGAAAGAGATACATTTTTGTTTGTGTTGATGATTTCTCTAGGTTCACATGGACATATTTTCTTAGAGAAAAATCTGAAACTTTTGACAAGTTTAAAATACTTTGTACTAAAATACAAAATGAAATGAATTCAAACATTAAAAGCATTAAACGGATTAGAAGTGACCATATGAGGGAGTTTGAGAATGCCATCTTTGAAAGCTATTGCAATAGCTTAGGCATCTCCCATGAGTTTTTGGCTCTTAGGACAACTTAACAAAATGGAGTTGTTGAGAGGAAAATAGGGTCCTTCAAGAGATGGCCTGTGTGATGTTGCTTAGCAACAATGTCCTTAGGAACCTATGGGCCGAAGCCATCAATATGGCTTGCTATATAGGAAATAGAGTTTTCCTAAGGCTCGGAACTAGGAATACCTCCTATGAGTTATGGAAAGATAGAAAGCCTAATGTTAGCTATTTCCACTCCTTTTGAAGCAAATGCTACATTTTAAATGACCGTGATCAACTTGGCAAATTTGATGCTAAGAGTGATGAGGGTATTGAAAGTTCATAAAAATACTCGAGGCGTGTTTATCAATATAAAGCTAGAGGGGGGGGTGAATAGATTTTAACTATTATTACCCAATTTTCGCATGCAAGTCAATTTTACGAAAATGCCCCTACTAGTCAAAAATACATACAAGTGTAATATAGTGCGGAATTTAAATAACACTTGATGTATACGTGGAAACCCAACCACTGGGAAAAAACCACGGGCTGTATAGTGCGCCACACTCGGAACTCGAAATCACTAATTGAAATGAAGTTTACAACCTATGTAGACCTCGTCTAACATTCCGGTCTGTAACCCCTCACTTCTACCCAGCGGGCCTTTATTAGCAACCCTATTCCAATTTGCTTGAGGCCTAAGCACTCTTAGCCTCAAGACTTACTTCTCTATGAAGAGAAACAACCCTATGTGAATATGTATGAATATTCAATTAATGCAATAAGAGCTAGGGTACTCTAAATGCTTATCTAGGATGATGATATATTCAATTTAAATCAACCCTAGATATCAATTGCTAAATGACATGTCAAATAGCATAGATGATCATAGATTATAAAAACCTAGATATCTATCAAAAACAACACTCAATTAATTCATCACAAATAATCTCTTTTCTTGTATTTAACATATGATCAAAAACATACAAGTAATTTAAAAGAGATGGCTTGGTATTTAAAATACTACAATAAGATGAAATTAATCAAAATCTTACCAAGCAAGTTGTGATGATGCAAACCCATACATGGATGCACTCTATATAGACATAGGAGATGCAATATGAAATTTGATGCAAAAGGGGTTTGATTTGAGTGGTTAAAGATGAGTTCTTGATTTGATTTTCTCTCAAAATCTATCTTTGAAGATTAGGGTTCTTAAGAGTCAAAGAACTAATTCAGATAATGAGAAAGTGTGATATTTATAGACATCAAGAACAGGGCAAGTGAAAAGACAATTTTGCCCCTGAAACGCACCGTTCGGCGGTTTCAATCGGCGGCCAGACCGCCGATTACAACCGCCGAATTGAGCTCGTGAAGAACAGAGCATTAACGGCGGTTTCATTCGGCGGTTACGTGACCGCCGATCCAACCGCCGAATCAAACCCGAGAGATTAAAATCGATCAGGTATGAACGGCGGTTTCGAACGGCGGTCGTGACCGCCGATCTTGACCGCATAATTGCTTCAGACCAATCTGGACTGAAACGGCGGTTTCATTCGGCGGCCAGGCCGCCGATAATAACCGCCGATCACCAACAATGGTGAAAACCAAGGAGAAGCCAAGGGCATTCTCCATAGGCGGTCTTCGCGCGAAACCAAGCACTCATTAGTGCAAGCGCGGACGTTTCCGAACAATGTCGGGAAACGAATTATAAGGCACATATACACACAACAAGATATATCAACCAATGTGCTAGTGTGTAAAGTGACATGTGAAGAGATGCACATAAAAATAAGCAAGTATGCAATCATAGCAAGAATGCTAAGTGAGTGTGTGCTACTAAATCTCTTCAAAGAAAAACAAGCACAAGAGATTATACCTTTGGCGTGCTTGTATCTTGAGGTCATGGAAGGGCCTTTGATCTTCAACACTAAACACTTAGACTACCCTTACATTCAAAACCCCAACATGTGGTTTGACCACGAAATAAGCCAATCAACAAAACGGGAATCCTTACAATCTCCCCCTTTGGCTATTTCGTGACAAAACCACCACTCACATTGATTCCTCACAACAAAAATAAACCTATGGGTCAATGAAGATTTTCTACAATACAAAGAGATATATAAAAATAAAACTTGAAGTCTTCAATCTCTTGTAGAACAATCATTCCCTGAAACAAGGTTTCTATACTTTCCAATTCAAGTAAAAGTGAGATGAATCAAGTGAGGACATAAACAAGCATTTGCATTTCTAAGAAATTAAACACAACATCATGCAATGTATGATGAATGCAATGCTCCCCCTCAAAGGGTTACTCCCCCTCAATGTATATTCTCCCCAATGTGCACCAATTGCTACAACAATTTGCACCTCCCCTTACCACATTATACTCCCCCTTTTTGTCATGATATAGACAAAGGAGTAGTCCCCAACCGGGTCACTCAAGGCAAAGAGAGATAGTAGCATTCTAGTATATGCATAATCAATATAAGTCACTTTATGCAATCTCAATTTATTGGAGAGAAACAAGGAGATTTATTTAAAGAAAATGTGTGAATCAAAAAATTGCTTTGCATACAAGACATGTAGCATTTAAGTCCAAAAAATCATGGTATTTGGCAAAGCAAATGACAAAGGTTTTCAATATGAATTCAAACCAATTTCACCAATGTCAAGAGAGAAGCAAGGATATAGGTTTTCATTGATTTCAATTTAAGAACAACTATATCCAACTTTATAAGCTAAACATGTCATGAGCGACTTTGCACCCTACTTGATTTTTCCGGATAAGATATCCGTATGATAGTAGACATGTTCAACCAATAAAGAAAGAGAGACATTTGGATTGTAAAATCCTTGAATGGATACAAAATCCTTTTTCATTTGAGTCTCATAAGCTTTTTCACACATTATTTTGCATTTAAAAAATGCAATCATCAAAACATGCTTTTCAAGATTAGCATTTAGCATGTCATTTTAGCAATCATCATGTCATGGAGATCATTATAGGTCATTCAAATTAAATCCAATGTATATATCTCCTAGTCCAAAAATGCATGTTTGAACATAAATATGACATGGATTGCAATACAAGCATTGATCACACTTATTGAATAGAAAATATGTATACATAGTGTAACCAAGCTAACTCAAGCAACAAAAAGAGAAGCATAAGATATTTCAAATTTTTTGCAAGTGACTAGATGCAAAATAGCTCTCTTTGCTTAAGTTCCCCATATGGGGTCAAATTTCCATACCACTTCAAAGAAAGGTATGAGGTCCTATGGACCTACCAAGTCCTTTGGACTTGGATGAACCTATTTGAGACTTGTTAGTCTCGTAGCAAGCGGGTTCATTCTTATTACTCCACTTAGGTGACACTAAATCAATCCTAGTGGACAAAGGTTCTAGAGTACAAGATGAAAAAGGATCATGCACATGATTTTCTTCCTTTTTATGAAGCATCTTAGCTCTAGCCTTTTTCTTGTCAATCATGCTTTTAGCTCTACACATTTCAATGTAATGCAAGCAACTTGGTCTAATATGACCAACAATACCACAAAAATGACAAGTGGGAATAAAGTTAGGAATCATACCATTCCCTTTAGCATGGATAGGAGCTTTCCCTTGTCGTTGTGGTTGTCTTGGTTGTTGGATCGGATCTCTCCTCTTTTGTTGAAAACCAAGACGAGGTTGCTTGCTTGTCTGAGCTTGCATGATTGAACTCTTCCCATTGTGTTTTTGAGTTTGAGGGAAGATAGTGTGAGGAGCCCTTTGGGTGTGAGCTTGAGCTTGACCTTTTGGTGCCTCAACCACTTGGGCACTTCTTGAACACTCTCCTAGGTCACTCTTCTTCCTAGGTTGTTGAGGAGGAGGGGACATATTGAAGTCCATGTTCATGGCACAGGATGTCTTGCTTGTGGAGGAGGCATCCGTGTCATCAATGTAGCCAAGACCTCTCTTGTCACTTGGCTTTCTTCCAACTCCCAACATGTGGTCAAGCTTCTTGGTGCTTGAAGTCATCTTAGCCAATAAGACCTTAACTTCTTCAAGCTCTCTTTCTAGCTCTTCTTCTCTCCTCTTAGATAATGCTAAGTCTTCTTTTAGCTTATCTTCATCCGCCATGGATCTCACCACTTCTTCACACAAGTGGTTTACTAGTGTTGAAAGCTCTAGATTCTCTTCTTTTAATCTTCTAATTTCTTCCTTGTTCCTCATCATCGAGCTCTCAACTTTGACTTTGTAGTCATTAAGATCCATACACTCCACATTTCCATTTGTGGAGTTAGATGACAAATATTCAACACTTGTGTCATCTCCTCTAATCTCCATTTCACCAATGGAGTCATCTCCTTCATCAAGATCATCAAATTTTTCTCTTGATGAGGAAAGAGCCAAATCCCTATGAGTAGCTACACCAACTACTTCTATACCTTGTTCTTCTTGGGGATCACAAGGAAAAGCAACTTTGCCATCTTCTTCAACTTCTACACTCTTGGCTCCAAATTCCGTGTAGATGATGGCAAGTTCTTCATCACTTGAAGGATTTTCGTCATCTTCATATTTATCCCATAAGGTGGCCTTCGCCTTCCCTTTTCTTCTATCCTTCAAGTTTCCACACTCCGGGGAGAAATGCCCGAATCCTCCACATTCGTAGCACTGAATCCCCTCTCTTGAAGACACTCCTTGGTTTGGCTTGTTAATGAGTCCCATGTCTTCAATTGAGATACCCTCCTTCTTGTCATGCTTCGAAGTCTCCAAAGCAATTTTCTTCTTCTTCTTCTTAGGAGGTGCGGTGGTCAACTTCTTCTTAGGAGGTGAGGTGGTTAAATTCACAAATCTCCTAAATCTCTCTAGTAAGAGAGGCATCTCCTCAATGGAGTCAATTTCTTCTCTCACAAAATCACTCATAGTGTTTGCGTTGAATGAATGCAAATGAGAAGAATGCAAAATGTATGAAGAAATCAAACAAACATACAAAATGCAAAAACACACCAAAATGAGCTAGGATCACCTAAGTATATCTAGGAACCCGCTCTGATACCAATTGAAAGTTCATAAAAATACTCGAGGCGTGTTTATCAATATAAAGCTAGAGGGGGGGGGTGAATAGATTTTAACTATTATTACCCAATTTTCGCATGCAAGTCAATTTTACGAAAATGCCCCTACTAGTCAAAAATACATACAAGTGTAATATAGTGCGGAATTTAAATAACACTTGATGTATACGTGGAAACCCAACCACTGGGAAAAAACCACGGGCTGTATAGTGCGCCACACTCGGAACTCGAAATCACTAATTGAAATGAAGTTTACAACCTATGTAGACCTCGTCTAACATTCCGGTCTGTAACCCCTCACTTCTACCCAGCGGGCCTTTATTAGCAACCCTATTCCAATTTGCTTGAGGCCTAAGCACTCTTAGCCTCAAGACTTACTTCTCTATGAAGAGAAACAACCCTATGTGAATATGTATGAATATTCAATTAATGCAATAAGAGCTAGGGTACTCTAAATGCTTATCTAGGATGATGATATATTCAATTTAAATCAACCCTAGATATCAATTGCTAAATGACATGTCAAATAGCATAGATGATCATAGATTATAAAAACCTAGATATCTATCAAAAACAACACTCAATTAATTCATCACAAATAATCTCTTTTCTTGTATTTAACATATGATCAAAAACATACAAGTAATTTAAAAGAGATGGCTTGGTATTTAAAATACTACAATAAGATGAAATTAATCAAAATCTTACCAAGCAAGTTGTGATGATGCAAACCCATACATGGATGCACTCTATATAGACATAGGAGATGCAATATGAAATTTGATGCAAAAGGGGTTTGATTTGAGTGGTTAAAGATGAGTTCTTGATTTGATTTTCTCTCAAAATCTATCTTTGAAGATTAGGGTTCTTAAGAGTCAAAGAACTAATTCAGATAATGAGAAAGTGTGATATTTATAGACATCAAGAACAGGGCAAGTGAAAAGACAATTTTGCCCCTGAAACGCACCGTTCGGCGGTTTCAATCGGCGGCCAGACCGCCGATTACAACCGCCGAATTGAGCTCGTGAAGAACAGAGCATTAACGGCGGTTTCATTCGGCGGTTACGTGACCGCCGATCCAACCGCCGAATCAAACCCGAGAGATTAAAATCGATCAGGTATGAACGGCGGTTTCGAACGGCGGTCGTGACCGCCGATCTTGACCGCATAATTGCTTCAGACCAATCTGGACTGAAACGGCGGTTTCATTCGGCGGCCAGGCCGCCGATAATAACCGCCGATCACCAACAATGGTGAAAACCAAGGAGAAGCCAAGGGCATTCTCCATAGGCGGTCTTCGCGCGAAACCAAGCACTCATTAGTGCAAGCGCGGACGTTTCCGAACAATGTCGGGAAACGAATTATAAGGCACATATACACACAACAAGATATATCAACCAATGTGCTAGTGTGTAAAGTGACATGTGAAGAGATGCACATAAAAATAAGCAAGTATGCAATCATAGCAAGAATGCTAAGTGAGTGTGTGCTACTAAATCTCTTCAAAGAAAAACAAGCACAAGAGATTATACCTTTGGCGTGCTTGTATCTTGAGGTCATGGAAGGGCCTTTGATCTTCAACACTAAACACTTAGACTACCCTTACATTCAAAACCCCAACATGTGGTTTGACCACGAAATAAGCCAATCAACAAAACGGGAATCCTTACAGGTATCTTTATTGGCTATGCCTTGAATAGTAGAGCCTAAAGAGTTTTCAACTTGAAGACTCGAACTTTCATGGAATCATCCAATGTTGTCATTGATGATACAAGGCTGAAGTCTAATGACCATGAGGAGGATGTTGTTTTTAGTGATGACTCTCCCTTGGAGAAGGTTGTGGTGACTCCTAATGTTGGGATGTCGAATGTTGTTAATGATGACACACAACCTATTGATAGAGTTCCTCTCTTGAACTCTAAAGAACTCGCTCCATGGGTTAGACAACTCCATGGTAAGAATGATATCATTGGAGAAGTTAATAAGGGTGTTAGGACTAGACGTCAAATAGCTAATCTCATTAGTTACACATGCTACACTTCTCAAATAAAACCCAAAAAGGTTGATGAAGCCTTAAATGATGAATTTTGGGTTCTTGCCATGTAAGAAGAGCTAAACCAGTTTGAAAGGAATGAGGTTTGGACTCTAGTTCCTAGGCCTAAGACCACTAATGTTATAGGCACCAAATGAATATATAGGAACAAATCCGATGAGGATGGCAACATAGTGCGTAATAAGGCTAAACTTGTTGCACAATGGTACTCTCAAATTGAGGGTATCGATTTTGAGGAGACATTTGCTCCCGTTGCCCGTTTAGAGTCCATTAGGCTTCTTTTGTCCATCTCTTATGTGCACAAATTCAAATTGCACCAAATGGATGTGAAGAGTGCCTTCCTCAATAGCTTATTGTAAGAGGAAGTGTTTGTTGAACAACCCAAGGGGTTTGTGGATGCATACCACCCCAACCATGTCTATCGCCTCAAAAAGGCTTTATATGGGTTGAAACAAGCACCGAGGGCTTGGTATGAGCGCCTCACTCAATTTCTTGTTGACAATGACTACACAAGGGGTAGTGTTGACAAGACTCTATTAATCAAGAAAGACAATGATGAGCTCTTTATAGCTCAAATATATGTTAATGATATAGTGTTTGGCTCTACCAACAACACCAAGGTCTAACAATTTGTTGATGTTATGTCTTATGAATTTGAGATGAGTCTTATTGGTGAGCTAAGTTACTTCCTAGGTTTGCAAATTAGGCAACTACATGATGGGATTTTTATAACCCAAGCCAAATATGCTAAGAACCTAATGAAGAAGTTTGGTCTTGAAAATGCCAAACATTTTGATACACCCATGAGTACCATTTTGAAGCTAAGCAAGGATGCTAGCGGAAAAAGTGTGGAACAAACATTGTATCGGGGTATGATTGGTAGCTTGCTTTAACTGACCGCAAGTAGGCCCAATATCTCCTTTAGTGTGGGTGTGTGTGCTAGGTACCAATTGGATCCTAAGGAGTCACATCTCTCTTCCATTAAGAGAACCATTCGCTATGTGAATGGGACTTCCAATTATGGGATTTGGTACTCTTTTGACACTAATGCTAGTCTTGTAGGATTTAGTGATGCAGATTGGGCAGGAAATTGTGATGATAGGAAAAGCACATCGAGTGGTTGCTTCTTCCTAGGCAACAACTTGGTGTCTTGGTTTTGCAAGAAGCAAAACTTGATTTCCTTGTCCACGGCTGAGGCCGAGTACATAGCCATAGGGAGTGGATGCACACAACTCCTTTGGATGAAGCAAATGCTAGTAGACTACGGATTCAACCAAGGTACACTCACTCTCTTTTGTGATAATATGAGTGCTATTAATATTTCCAAGAATCCGGTGTAACATTCTAGAACTAAGCATATTAACATCCGCCATCATTTCATAAGATAACTAGTTGAAAATAAATGCGTAGTACTTGAACATGTAGGTACTAATGATCAACTAGCGGACTTATTTACTAAACCCTTAGATGCTACTTGATTTAAAACGCTTAGTAGATCTATTGGGATTTGTCTCCTGGAGTGATGAGTTTTGGTGATTGACCCCATATGGGGAACTCAAGCAAAGAGAGCTATTTTGTATACTTGTCACATGCAAAAAATTTAAAATATCTTATGCTTCTTTTTTTAATTGCTTGAGTAAGCTTGGTTGCACATATGTATATATGTTTTCAATTCAATAAGTGTGAAGCATGCCTGTTTACAATCCATGTCATATTTATGTTCAAACATGCATTTTTGGACTATGAGATTTACATAGGAACACTACAAAAAAAATGGTCTCTTTCGACGACTAAATGCCGTCAGAAAAGATCATTTCCCGTCGGAAATACGCTTTTCCGACGGGAAAAGGCCGTCAGAGGCCGTCACAAATACGCTTGTCAGAAAAAAACCATTTACCAACGAGCCGTCACAAATACTACAATTTCCGACGGCTAAAGCCATCGGAAAAGATAAAAATGCCATCGGTAATAGTAATTAAGGGTGGTCAAAATTATTTGCATTTTCCGACGGCTTTACCACTATTTCCGACGGCTTATTGCCGTCGGAAATAGTCGAATTATAAAAAAAAAAAAAAAAAAAAAATAGTGCGACTCTACTTGACAGGCGCCACCTCACCCGACACGCGCCACATCACCAAGCAACGTTAAATCCATGAAACTCATGGGGTTCGAACCCTTGACTTGAATGACAATAAGGGTTACCCTTACTAATTTGCTATAACTTTATATATGATATGTTTTGCATACTATTTATATATAAGCTATTGATATTTTTGTAAAATATCTAATTAAATATTTTTTTTATACTATTTAAATATAACTATTGAGATATTGTTTTTTAAAATAATATTTTATTGAAATTATTAGAGTTTGTTTTAAAAAATCTGATATAGTGTCACTAAACATAACTAAAAATAAATAAATGTTCTTGTGATTACTAATAATTTTACTATATTTTATATTTAGTTAATTTAGTAAGATGTTTCCATAAAGTAATTCGAATTAAATTTTAGCATTTCCGATGATACTTTTTATGTTGTTAGAAAAGTGAGTAATATTGACGGCTTATTTGACTATTTTTGAAGGCCCAAAAGTAGTCGGAAATGCAGTACTGTTATTTATTTTATTTTCGACGGCACAAAAAGTCCCACAAGTCATCGACATAACTCGACAACTTGACACAACCCAAATCAATCTTGTAGATGTCATGTACGAGGGTGTCGTAATGTTCCTTGACATCCCTACATGACTTTCTAGACAGTTGAATGGCGATATTTTGCCATCGGGCAATTTTTCAAGATAAAATTGCTTATAATAAGATGGAGTTCCTAAAGAATAATGTCAATATCTCACAAATCCCTGCATCATAACCCTGACAAATGTTTTGTGTATTTCTGTTGCATCAAAGTGTTCACTCTTGATTTTTGCACATATATGTCATTGTCCAGATAGCAATTTAAGGAAAATCAGGTGTATTAAATGCTTACTACGAAATAGAGTTTATATAATTATTTTATCTAACTTTTTATTTTTCAAGAAAAAATAAATCATGAAATTTTTATTTATACAAATTATTTGAAGAAACTTTATATAAAAATATGTTTTTGACACTTAAAAAAAAATTTAATCTTTTCCAAGAAAAAAAAATTTATCTTTTCCGACGGCTAAATGCGGTCGAAAAAGACCATTTACCGTCGGAAATGTGACTATTTCCGACGGCAATTAGGCCGTCGGAAATGTTGGATTACTTTTTCCTCATTTCCAACGGAACAAGACTATTTCCGACGGCACAAAGACTATTTCCGACGATCAGTTGGCCGTCGGAAATGTCGTATCAGATTTTTACTCATTTTCGACGGCACTGATATGGCCGTCGAAAAAGGTACTATTACCGACGGCAATTAGCGCCGTCGGAAATAGTTCGTCACTGATAGGGATTTTTTTTGTAGTGGAAGTATGATTTGAATGACCTATAGTTATCTACATGACATGATGATTCTTTTATAACATGCTAATGTCAAATGAAAAAGCAAGAAATTCAAAATGACATGCTCAAATGAAAAGCATAAATTGATGATTGCAATTTCCTAAATGCAAAACATTGTGTGAAAAAGCAAAAATGAGACTTCAAATGAATAAATGATATTGTATCCGTTCAAAGGATTTTAATATCCAAATGTCTCTATTTCTTTATTAGTTGAACATGGCTACTATCATACGGGTATGTCACCCAGAAAAATCAAATAGGGTGCAAAAAATCGCTCATGCCATGTTTCGCTTATAGAGTTGGATATAGTTGCTCTTATATTAAATTCAATAAAATCTCTATATCCTTGCTTTACTAATGACAAATGGTGAAATTGGTTTGAATTCTTATTAGAAACCTTTGTCATTTGCTTTGCCAAATACCATTGTATTTTGAACTTGAATGCTACATGTCTTGTATGCAAAACATTTTTATTCACACATTTTCTTAAAATAAATCTCCTTGTTTCTCTCAAATTAATTGAGTTGCATAAAGTGGCTTATATGATTATGCAAATATCTTGTATGCTACTATCTCTCTTTGCTATAAGTGACCCATTTGAGGACTACTCCTTTGCCTATACCATGACAAAAAGGGGGAGTAGAATGTGGTAAGGGGAGTTACTAATCGTAGTAGCAAATGCATATGTTGGGGAGACTACATTTTAAGGGGGAGTAACCCATTGAGGGGGAGCATTGCATACACATACATTGCATGATATTGTGCTTAAATTCTTTATATACAAATGCTTGTTTTATTTTCACTTGATCATCTCACATACACTTGCTTTGGAAAGTGTAATCTTTTATTTTGAAGGGTTGATAGTTCTACAAGAGATTGAAGACTTGAAGTTTTTTTTTTTTTTTATATATATATATTTTTATATCTCTTTGTAATGTAGAATATCTTTGTTATCCCGTAGATTCAATTATGTTATGAGGATCAATGTGAGTGGTGGTTTTGTCATGAAATAGCCAAAGAGGGAGATTGTAAGGTTCCCATTTATTGATTGGCTTATTTCGTGGACAAACCACATGTTAGGGTTTGATTGTAAGGGTAGTTTAGGTGATTAAGGATCAAGCTCAAAGGCCCTTTCAAGACCTTAAGGTGACAAGCACTCCAAAGGTATATCTCTAGTGCTTAGTTTTCTTTGAAGAGATTTAGATTGCACACACACACTTAGCATGCATTTGTGTGCATTCTCTTCACATGTCACATTTCACACTTGCACTTTGATTGTTGTATCTTGTTATGTGTTTTTGTGTCTTATAATTCGTTTCCCGAATATATTCAGAAACGTCCGCGCTTGCACGAATGTGTGCTTGGTTTAGTGCGAAGACCGCCTACAGAGAATGCCTTTGGCTTCTCCTTTGGTTTCACCATTTTTGGTGAATCGACGGTTTGAACGGCGGCCATGACCGTCGAATGAAACCGCCGTTTGTGTCCAGAAGTTTCTGGAGCATTTTTGCTGTTATGATCGGTGGCCACGACCGCCGTTTGAAACCGCCGATTAGACCTGATCGATTTAATCTCTCGGGTTTGATTCTGTGGTTGAATCGGTGGTTTGGTAACCGCCGAATGAAACCGCCATTGTTCCCTGGTTCTTCTCGGGTTTAATTCGGCGGTTGTAATCGGCGGCCTGGCTTCCGAATGAAATAGTTGATCGTGCGCTTTCAGGGGCAAACTTGTCTTTTCACATGCTCTGTTTTTGATATATATAAATACATCACTTTCTCATCTCTCTGAATCCAACTATTTTAACACAAGAACCCTAAAGTCTATAGAGATATTTGTGAGAGAAAAGGCAATCAAGATTGCTCATTTAAACACTCAAAACCATTTTCATACGCATTAAACTTCATCTAGCATCTTCTAGCATATCTAGGATGCTTGCTTGCATGGGTCTTTCATCAACACACTTGCTTTGGTAAGTTCTTCACTATTATCATATATAATTAGTGTTTTATTCATCAAGGCATCTATTTAATTACTTGCATGTTTTAGATTAATTTCTAATATTCAAGATAGAGATTGTTGTGTTGATATGATTGAGTGTTGTATTGTGATAGCTATCTAGGTTTATTTAATCTATGTTTAGCTAAGCTTTATGACATGTCATTTAGCTATTTTTATCTAAGATTGTTTTAATTGCAATATTATCATCCTAGATAAGCATATAGGGTTCCCTAGCTCTATATTGCATTTTGGATGTTTCATATATTCACATAAGTTTTATTATCTCTTCATTAAGAACTAAGTCTTGTGTTGCTTTCGAGATTAGGTTGCTTAAATCATAGGCAATTGAACTAGGTTCACTTATACCGGATGGTGAGTTATACCGGGATTAGGTTGTACTCATCTTATCATTAGTGGATTCGAGGTTCGAGTGTGGCACACTTACCAACCCGTGGTTTTTCCCATGAGGGTTTCCACGTAAATATAAAGTGTTATTTAATATTCTGCACATATTACACTTGCTATATTATATTGACTATTTAAGGGTTTTTTTGTAATCTTGACTTACACGAAAATTAGGTTAAATTAGTTAAAATCTATTCAACCCCCCCCCCCCCCCCCTATAGATTAATATTGTATACAACTATAATTTGTTTCAGTACCTGTCTTAAAACTATCCCACACATAAGTTACCAAATCTGACTTACAGACTTCCCATTGATTTTGGTAAAAATAGGCAGGGAGACCATCAGGACCAGGCGCTTTGAGACCACCAATACTAAAAAGCGCAGTCTTCACTTCCTTCTCATTGACATCTCTAGTAATGTTCTCTAAAGTCTCAATTCCAATACCGGGAAAGCCTCTAGGTAGATTCTCAGAATAATCCAGTAATGGTTTAGTAGCAAAAATCTTCTGAAAATAGTCACTAGCGATTTTCTTCATGATTTCTCTATCACTCTGCCAAATGTCATCTTCATCTTTTAACCCTTCCAGCTTATTATGATGTCTTCTGATCATAGTGGCCAGATGAAAAAATTAGGTGTTTTTGTCTCCTTCTTTGAGCCATGTAACACTAGATTTTTAAAGCCAAAACATCTCTTCTTGTTCAATAATTTGACTATACTCCTCTTGAAGTTTGGTCTCAAGCTTAACAAGATTGGCCTTGAAACTAACACCAAGACTTCTCTGTATCCCTTGCAATCTAGCTAATAATCATCTTTTCCTCTAGAAAATACAACCAAACTTTTCCTCATTCCACTCCCTCAATTTACTAGAGAACGTTGTAATCTTATCTGTAATACAACCATTTCTGGAACCCAAAATTGTTGAGTCATGCTACTAAACTCCTTGTGTTTCAACCACATAGCTTTAAATCTGAACAGTTTAAGACCTCTTCTCGGAATGCGATGACTGTAAAGATTTAATAAAATCAGGCAATGATCAGAAGACACTTTGGGAAGATGTTTAAGGAAGCCTTCCGCAAAATTAATTCTCCATTCTTTTGATCAGAGTGTTTTATCCAGTCTCTCCCATATACTCGTATTAACACACCTTTTGGTCGTTTGTTTTTTCCACTTAAAACTTGATAGGTCTGAATTGAACTCATTAAGTTGTTTTGTTTGTTTTTTTTTTTTAAGTGATCAAATAACTTAAAAATTAAAAAAATTAAAAATTAAAAAAAATTAAAAAAAAACAACTCAAAATAAAAAGTAAGAAATCCTGACTTTTAACTTAATTCCTGAAAGTAAATAATAATAACGCTCGGTGTGTATGGTAAATATTATCTAGAGGGGGGGGGGGGGGGGGGGGGGGGGGGGGTGATTTTAACTATTATTACCCAATTTTCGCATGCAAGTCAATTTTACGAAAAAACCCCTACTAGTCAAAAATACAAGCAAGTGTAATATAGTGCGGAATTTAAATAACACTTGATGTATACGTGGAAACCCAACCACTGGGAAAAACCACGGGCTGTTTAGTGCGCCACACTCGGACCTCGAAAACCACTAATCGAAATGGAGTTTACAACCTATGTAGACCTCGTCTAACACTCCGGTCAATAACCCCACACTTCTACCACTCAGGCCTTTAAAAGTGGCTCTAGTCCAATTGCTTGAGGCCTAAGCAACCTTAGCCTCAAGACTTAATTCTCTAAGAAGAGATTATGCAACCTATGTGAATATGTATGAATATTCAAATAACAAACAAGGCTAGGTAACCTTAGATGCTTATCTAGGATGATGATATAATCAATTTAATCAACCCTAGATATCAATTGCTAAATGACATGTCAAATAGCTTAGCTAATCAAGATTAGTCAAAAACCTAATTAGCTATCACAAAACAACACTCAATCAATTCATCACAATTAATTCTCTAATCTTGTATTTATCATATGATCAAAAACATACAAGTAATTAAAAGAGAATATGCTTGATAGTAAAATACTAAAATAAGATGAAATTAATCAAACTCTTACCAAGCATGTTGTGATGATGCAAACCCAATCATAGATGAATGCAAGATGAACTTTGATGCAAATATGATTTGATTTGAGTGTTTAAAGGTGAGTTCTTGATTTGATTTTTTCTCAAAAATCTCTTTTTGAAGTTTAGGGTTCTAATAACTCCAGAAGCTTTTTCAGAGAATGAGAAAGTAAGATATTTATAGACATCAAGAATTGGGCATGTGAAAAGACAAGTTTGCCCCTGAAACGCACCGATCTACGGTTTCAATCGGCGGCCAGGCCGCTGATCACGACTAACACGCCCCGAAGCGGTCTAAAATAAAGTATCTCCGCGGCGCCAATAACTTGATCGGCGCATGCGGGACACGCGACAGTTCTATAAACTATCGTAAAATAAATGGGGCGTGTGTGTTTATCCGCAAGCGCACGGATCGTTACGATCGCATAGCGGCAAGTACGGTTCGTTCCACAGGGAATCTTGTGAGGTACCTTTTATCGGTTCTAGTCTTATATATTATATACTCTATACTAATTACACATATTTACATTATTTACATGCAAGAAAAGTAAATCATGGAGGATGGCATGTAAGCATTTAAACTACAAGGATGGCAAGAAAGCAATTAAACTAACTAATAACTAAATTAACTAAGATGACATAAACTAAACTAATTTATACTACAACTAAGGATCGTCATCTCCTTAGTAACTAATTAATCTATCAACTAAACTATAACTACAATTATACTAAAATGCTTTTAATCTAAATTATACTAACTAACTAATTAATTAAACTAATTAAACTAATTACCATCTAATGCAATGATCTTGCAAAAGTGGTAATGAGAGATAGGATGTTGGAATATTGGTGTACAAATGCAATTATCCAATTAATTAGTTGATTCCTATTAACCTAGGATAGTCTAACACATTTAATAAAGACACATGCATCAAGAGTTATTCATGCATGGTCTAAATTGTATTATATGCTAATTAACTTGTCAATTAATTCAACATATATATGAATTGAAACTCAATATAGAAAACCAACATATATCATAGATAATATACAAAGTACACCAAACCCAACATCAATATTAGTTACATAATATAACTAAGGTGGTGTGGTGGTGAAAATTACATTACACTAAACTAATCTAAGCTAACTAAGCTAATCTAGAGTATTTGTGATCTATAGGAGGGTATTTGGATATTTTGGGAGGTGGTTTTAGGTTAGGGAAGGAAACATATATATAGGGAACTGTTTTGGGGAGGTTTTGGACGGAAATATCTTCAAGTCGGTCGTCCCGGCGGGCTTGGACTCCCTGGCCGGCGGGCTTGTGGCCGCCGTCAAAGCTCGCCACGAAGAAATTGAAGACGGTGGCGAGTTCTGGCCTTCTGGACCGTGGGTTCTTTCCCGCTGCATGTACCCGCCAAGATTTGGCGAGCTTGGACGTGCTGGAAGGCGGGAGAATGGCCGCTGAACCAAGCTTGAAGGTTTGCACAACCATGGAGGTTTGGAGGATTTGTTGGAGTTGAAAACCTTTGCATGGGAGGCTAAAAGTGGGTGCAAAGTGACCGGGAGTATGGTGGCCGTCGATCTGGGAGGAGAAACGCCAAAAAACTGGCCGAAAAACGGTCGGAATCGGCCGTCGAAGTTTCCGGGTCATCGCTGGTTCGGGTCGGGTCGGGTCTGACCGGGTCGGGCTAACCCGGTTGCTGAGGAAGATGACCTGATGTCAGCGTGACGTCAGGCGTGACGCGCGTGGCCTAAAACGACGCCGTTTTGCTGCTGAGGTGATGACGTCATGCTGACGTGCAAGAGGGCCAAAACGACGTCGTCCAGGGGCTGACGTGGCGCTGACTGCTGTGCTTTTCTGGCGAATTAAAATCAGCACTCCTGATCTTTCCTCTATTCACAGAATCTTCAATAATTGCCCGAATATTTCACTTTTGCCCCTGAATTGTCCAAAATGACAATTTTACCCCTGAACTTCCCTATTCACCTGAAACACTTATTTATCCGTTAAATACCCAGTTTTACCCAAGAAACAAGCACAAAAAGATAGGAAAAATGGGCGCTAAATGTGAACATTTGGAGCGCGATCAACGACCGCCGAATTAAGCCCGTGAAGAACAGAGCATCAACAGCGGTTTCGTGACCGCCAATCCAACCGCCAAATTAGACCGAGAGATTAAAATCGATCAGGTATGAACGGCGGTTTTGAACGGCTGTCGTGACCACCAATCGTGACCGTATAAATGCTTCAGACCTCTCTTGACTGAAACGGCAGTTTTATTCGGCGGCCAGGCCGCCGATCATAACTGCCGATCACCAACAATGGTGAAAACCAAGGAGAAGCCAAGGTCATTCTTCATGGGCAGTCTTTGCGTAAAACCAAGCACACATACGTGTGAGCGCGGACGTTTCCGAACACTATCGGGAAACGAATTACTAAGCACATATACACATGACAAGATATAAAACAAAGTGCTAGTGTGTAAAGTGGCATGTGAAGAGTATGCACACAAATGCAAGTATGCTAAGTGTGTGTGTGCTTACTAAATCTCTTCAAAGAAAAATCAAGCACAAGAAATTATACATTTGGCGTGCTTGTCCCTTGAGGTCTTGAAAGGGCCTTCGAGCATGAAGTTCAAACACCTAAACTACCCTTACATAATCAACCCCAACAAGTGGTTTGTCCACAAAATAAGCCAATCAATATATGGGAATCCTTACAATTCCAAATCACTGGATCACAGTTAAAATATTCACTTCCAAGTCTATTCTCCGAAAGAAGATATATTTCCAAATTTATTCTAATTTGATATGGTGTAGAATTCTTTCTTTTAACATATTTCTTATTTTTAACAGGTTTTAGAAATAAAAATAAATAAATAAATAAAAATAAAAACTTAATCACTTTTCATACTAATATTTTCATGGGATTGAACAATTGAATTTCTCTAGCTCCTACCAAATCCTGGTAAGAAGTCTATATATATTTTTTAACTAACTATTCATCATAGTGCTCAATAATTTTTTTTATCTAACTATTCATCTAGTGCTGTCTACCGTATTGAGTAGATTCCCTATATATATATATATATGCACTACAACAAATATGACTTTTTATAACATTGCACTATAGCATTCTTTTTTAAAATGCTATCAAATGTACCTATATTATTGCATATTATAATAAAATGCTATAAAAAGATGTTAATAGATAACACTTTAGTTTAAATAGCATTTTGATTTCAATAATATAGCACTTTTAATGCTATTAAACTATATAGCTCAAATGTTAATTATTTTTTTTAAGAAAATAATTTAATAGCATTTTAAATTTGCTATGATATGTCATGAAATCATATAAGCTATTATAATTTTTTTTTATAATTTCAACCTATTATTGTTATTATTGTGCTTTAATTTTTTATTAACAAAAACAGAATTTAACGTATTAAATATAATTTTTTTTATTTAAAAAAAGTAAAGTAATTTACAAAACTAATTATATAGCATTTAAGAATGCTATAATACATGTTAAAAATATCTCTAAATATAAGGAGGGATAATGATTTCTTATCCCTCTATTTTTTTTTTCAAAGATAATGAGGGAAAACAAATTTATTTCCTTTTTCAAAATTTGAAACCCTAGCTTTTACTTTATATTCTCTTCACCTCTTATTAGAGTTGTTTTACAGCCACCAAACCATCCACTCAAAATCCCTACTTTTACCACAAAGCTATCAAGCATCAATAACTGTCTTCATCTTCTATTTTCATTAAAAACTTCATATTTTTTTTGGTAAGTTGTTCTCTCTTTCATTCATTTTTTTTTTTTGAAACTCATGTTTAATTCTTGTTAATTATTTGAATAACTACAGATCTGGTTATTTGATATATATATATATATATATATATATATATATATATATATATTTCAGTTAGAAAATCCGGTTATGAATCTACATGTGGAAGTATTATATGTCTTCCATTGTGAAGTTATATTTCTTGGTAAGAGACTTTTTTTTTTTTTTTTTTTTTTTAGTTTCAATATTTGATTTCTTTTCCATCCTAGATCGTTTTAGTTACAATCTTTGCAATCTCTATTTCATAATTGTAATGGCTATGTAAATTCATATATGTTTATTCAATTTTTTTTTATTAAATATAACTTTATTTTATTGATGTCTTTCAGGTTATGAAGATGAAGGTTTCTGTGTTTTACCAAAAGCAGAAGATGAAGATTGGTGAAGCAATCATGTTGTTGTAATTAGCTAAAAAAAAATCATGTTGTAATTTTTTTTCTTATAAAACTAAATTCAAAGTTTTGTATATAGAAATTTCCTTGTACGTTTGATATGTTTTGTTAATCATGTAATTATTTTGATTCATTAATAAATATTTATATTTTTTCCTTTAATGTTTGTATTTTTTTTTTCCTTTTTTTTTTGTGCACAATTAAACTTTTTAAACAAACAATTAAGTAAAAATTAAAAATATACAATTTTTATATTAGGTACAATTACAATAGCATTTTTAAGAAGTTATAATAACTACAATAATAACATTTTTTTATTAATGATATAACATCACTTAAATGCTATAAAAGAATAATTATAGCATTAAAAAAACTGAATTTATAGCATGCAAATAATACTATGAATAGATAAAACTTTTAATCACACTGGCTGTCATGGCATGTAACTAAATGCTATTGTTTACTTTTGATAGCATTTTTCTGTTGCTATTATATGTGATATTTGTTGTAGTGATGGCTCATTCTTTAGTGCAATATGACACCATACAATTTTAAAAAATAGTATGTGATCACATATGATTACATGTGATCATAATTATATATAATGTTATCGCACATGAATTGCACGTGATCACTCAATTAAATTATTGTGATCGCATGTAGAACATATAATCACATATTATCTGATGTGGTTGTACCAAAGAAGATATGATCACAGTCAAAAAAATTTCGTTGCATCATGTAACGTTGCACCCTATATATATATATATATATATATATATATATATATATATATATATATATATATATAGAGAGAGAGAGAGAGAGAGAGAGAGAGAGAGAGAGAGAGAGAGAGAGAGAGAGAGAGAGAGAGAGAGAGAGAGATGCATATAATTCAAGAACCTATTTCAAAAAAAAAAAAAAAAATCAAGAACCTTTTTTTTTTTTTAATATTTGGCTTTTGGTGCATATTGAAGTTGAACTTTTTTTTTAACAATAAATTGAACTTGAATTTTATGCAAAATTATATTCTTTGATAAATTTTTTGTTTTGTTAAATTGAACTTTATTTGTAGAAGAATATACAAAATCTTATAAAGAATGGGGCATATTAAATTACTTCTTTTAATTAGTATGAGTATAAATGTAAAATTACTTATATTTAGACAATTTTATTTATAAAAAAAAAAAAAAAAAAAACAAACAAACATATTGACAGTACATTCAGATGTGAGAAAATAGATTTCAGTCCCCATTCAGTCTTCAGAAAAATTCAAGACTATTCAGTCTTCATATAAAAAAAAATAAAAAAATAAAAAAAAGGACCCCTAAGTTTTCTATGTCGCAATAGGGCCACCCAATTACGCATAAATATATAATCGATAGAAATTAACTCAGAGAAAAAACCAATCTGATAACTAGTTAACAACTTGTACAAATTTTAATCTAAAACAAACTTCTTTAATAAAAATGGGTGGACAATATAAACCTTTCCCGAGGGAAATGAAAATCTATCCGTTGGTATTGTTAATGGCTCTGTTTTCTGTTCTAATGTAAAATGTTATTAAGAGTTTTGCTCACGGGAGTTTTCGTTTTCAAATATATTTATCATTAGCTTCAACTAAGGACCAATTTGGTATTGTTCACAGTTAGATGTACTGAATAAATAAAATTAATCAACAAATGTTTCGTTAATTGTATTTTAAAACTATTGTTTAACTCAATAGCACTATACATATGTTCGGTAATTTATTGTAAAATTGCTGAGATTAATTATAATGAATAAAACAGACATGATTTTAAAACCCTACTACATTTTTTTCATTAATTATATATATTAAATCAATATTTAGGTAGAATATTTAAATTAGAAAAAAAAAAATCCATAAGAACAATAAAAATATTTAAAAAAAAAATCATAAATCAAATCAATATTAAGTAGAATATTTAAATTTAAGATGAAATAAGATATATAAATGATTTTAACTTAGGGGTCGTTTTTTTTTTTTTTTTTTGTCTAAAGACCGAACAATCCTGAATTTTTCTAAAGATTGAATAAGGACTAAAATTTGAACTTGAATGACATGCTTGTTTTTTTTTTTTTTTCCTCACATTGAATGTATTGTCAACACGTTTTGTTTTTTAAAAGTAAAATTATCTGAAAATAAGTAATTTTACATTTATACCCATGTTAAACAATTATACATATAATATGGAATAAAACACAATCAAAAAATAATAATTATATATGAACACATATGATCATGATCTTCTTCTTCAATTACAAACAAACTTCATTTTTATTAAGAAAAGAATTTTTTTTTTTTCCAAAAAATAAAAGGGGTAGCAAGAAAACTCACACAAAACACTCTAAAAAAATAATATATAAATACATCACCCTAATATCATAATAAATTATTGATATTAAACACCAATATGAGAAGTGATTAGGGTTCTTTTTTATTTTTAAAGCTATTTAAAATAAACAATATATTAAAATAAAGATTTTTATACCATATATAATTATGATGAAATTAGAAATGTTATACGGTGGATAGTATTGGAAGAAAAGATTTTGAATTGCATTTAATACAATTCAGTGATTTACAATTAAGTGAAAAGTTAAGATTTCATACTTTTTATTTTAAGTTTTTTTTTTGGTATTTTTAAGTTGTTTGACCACTTAAAAAAACAAATAAAACAATTTAAGTTTTAAGTGAAAAAAACAAATAACCCCTTAATTTCATAAGGATAATAATGATATTTTAAAATATTCATTAAATGCTAAAACAGATTATTCCATAATTACTTTCAAAAAGTAACCCACCACTTACTTCTCAAAATCACTGTCAAAATTGGTCAGATTATCAATTAATCACTTTTAGAAATTTTACCAAACATCATTTTATGTCAAAATTATAAAATAAATTGATTTTAATTTTTCAAAAACAATACTAAACTAACCCTAAATATACCAACAAATTTGGCTTAATAGAGGGTTCAACATTTGTGGTGCATCTGAATAGTGCTTTTGGCATTGCCTGAAGCGTGTGACTTCTAAGTCTGTTTTTATGTCCAAATATTCTCATGAAACTCTTGTACCACACTGTTGTATATATAATTTCGCCAAACAGCCATGTCATCAAAGGAATCAATAAATGTCGAAGAACAGGTTGCCCCGTCACTCATCGACCAGGTCAAAGGAGAAAACGTGGACCAGTCAGTATGTAAAACGTCAAAGTCAATAAAGTCAAAGGTGTGGTCGCCCAAGCTAAATATGTACTCGCCAAAGATAGAAACATGGTCGCCGAAGGGTAATACCCAGGAGGAGAGATGTTCGCCGCATCAGCGTACTAGGTATAAACCGACTCGGCAGAAACACGAAAATAAACCCTAAACTCCTAGAAAACTCACGATAACCAGGAGTCATAGGAAAGGGCAGAGAGAACAAATCCTAATCCAATACAACATGGGACTCCCAATGCAAATCCAAGAGGAAGTCCTAGTACCAACATGACAAGGATCGAGGGAAAAACCTTAATTAACATGTATAAATAGAACCATCTATCCCATGAGAAAGAGGTTCGAAAACCTAAAGAGAGAAAAACAATAATTCAAGAGATTTGAGTGTGTAACCGAAATAAAGGAACTATAGTGATATTTTCTTGTCCTCCGGGACGCCGTGGTTTTTTCCCATTCAAGGGTTTTCCACGTAAATTGGTCTCTTGCATGCATTGATTTTCTTTCTTAATTGACGATTGTTTTAATTTAATTGTTGGTCGCGTGGTAATCCAAATTTCACCGTCAACACACACCATTTAGGCATGAATTTGGATGACGATCTATCATTACTCAAATTTTAAATTCTTCAAAAATGGTTTCAAAATGTTTTTAATGAAGCACTTTTATACAAAAGAAACTCCCGAAACACATTTCGACTCTAATGAGATGGTGCAAATCAAAGAAGGGGCTGGAAAAATCAGGGCGGAAATCTTTTAACTAGATAAAAAAGAAGGAACCTAACAAGCCATAATTTTATCCCGGATCCTAATAACAACTTTTAATAGGAACGAAGGCAAAATTCATTATGAAAGAACAGGTTAGCTTTTACGTTCAATAGTTCTCAAGGTAGAGACATTTTTACTCGACAATGAACTGATTATCTCTTCACAGTAAGAAATGCAGTCAACAAGAGTTCTCTTATATCTGAGTCTCCACTGAACTGCTAATTTCCACCTCCCTATCGACAATTTACTCTTCACAGATAACGATAACACACCACCATTCTTTCCATTCTGCAGACCACTGGCTTCTAAGAATTTGCAAATCTCACTTCCAAAAGCCAATGAGACCTTTTCCAGCTTGTTCAGGGTATTGAAATCTTGAATCTTGTTAATGGTAGACAACAGTAAGATGTCTTCATCAATTGATGTTGGTAAATTTTTCAGAATAGCATGGCATTTATTTGATATCCACTTCATGACAGACATCTCATTGTCTGCTGAAAGTTGACATCCAGAGTATGCAAGGTAGCCTACTGATCTCCGCTGGTGTGGGGGTGTTGCCCATAACCGCAAAGCAGATAGTAGAGCAAATGATGGCTTCCCATAACCGTGGATATATTGTGATTCCTTGGGCCATGAACTGGAGGAATACATGCCAGGATCTAAAGAAACAAAGACCTTATCATTTGGGTTTTCATTTAGAAGAAATCCATAATGTTCAAGGAGCTCTAAATTTGTATATGTACCGTAACTTAACAGAACCTGCAGAAACAGAAACAAGGCACCAATTCAATTCTATCTGGACACTAGGGAATACAAATATAGAAGCTTAATGAGAATGACCAAAACTTGTTTAGAACTTCATATAGTTTCATGTCTAAACAGCACGAAACAACATCATTGGTTTTTTTCAATTTCAGCATTGATTATCTCATTCAATAGTTAATGTCCACTCAAGACATTGTGGTTTTATAATACTTCTTTTCATGTCCTTGGTGTCCATGAATGAGTACTTTGCACTCAACAACAACATTTTTCTTAGATCATATTAGAAACAGTATAGTGGAGTTTATTGATGCAATTCTCACATAATTTTGTTGTCTAAACACAAACTATAAATTTAAAAAGAAAATTAACCCAATTTTTATAAGAAGATTGAACTAGCTTTCCTCAAAAGTTGCATTTTAGTGGAAGTGTAGTATATATATACTTCATGATACTGGTTATTTCAAGTGGGAATCAGTCGCATAAAGTATATATGTAAGATAAATAAAAGCAAAAGCAAACTTGAAATTAATGTATACAGTCCTATCTGTCTAATAGATTGATCATACACACATCCTGATAACAACAAATAATGAAAAACTGTACATCATATTTAAAGGATGTAAATATGGACCAAGTGACCAACTAATTACAATTGATTCCTTAAGTCAGATTTTAACAGGTTCTATAAAAACTTAATTTTTATCATACTCTATTAGAAATTCCAGAGGCAGAACACGTAAAGAATAAAGAGAGCACAAACTTACCTAACAAAAATCAACCTATGTGTTTCATCATATCTTCTCTACTCACTATATATTAAGAAAATGTGGCTTGACAGTTTCCAAATGTTATTGTTCTAGACAAAAAAAAAAAAAAAAACCTTAAATGTAATTATTTAGCTATAAGGACACCTTGAAAAGATAAATTAAACAATTATTCATTCAAAAATCTCAATATTCAGTCAATTCTTTCAATGTCATCTTTGCAAATATAGGATCCACAAACTAGAGATTACTCAAAACTTTCAGATGATGAAACAAATTGAACAAGGAGTCACACATGCAGATTATACTAAAGTTTAGCAAGAAAAAAAAAAAAAACAGTAGTACCTGTTCCCCCTTTTTATAGTTTTCCCTAGCGTAAAAACAGTAGGAATTAACATCTTCCTCAAACCACCCATCTGTCAACCTCTGCAAGTTAGCACTGATTTTCTCAGAAACTAAGATATCTGTAGAGTCCCCCTCTGGCAAAGAACTAGAGGCATGAGCACAACCCTCTACATCTCCAAAGCCATTTGACTCTTCTCCGGGTGCAGCATAATTAAACAAGTCTCCTACAGGACATAAACATCCAGCATCATCCCATGCTATATGCACTGTCCGAGAAGACACCTGTAAACATGATAATGTCAGTAAGTCTAACTTTGGCCACTCATGATAAAGTCTGAGATAGCTTTTCAATGCCAATTCTGTTGGCAGCAAAGACAACCAGGTACCACAAACCATTGCCTAATCAAAATACCAAAGAGTCCCCATGGGAATTCGACAGATAAATGGGTGGTTCAATCAGCCAAAATTTACTTTTTAATTGTGCACACCAACTCAAAAAACAAAAACGATGAAGCAATTATTATAGATTTAGTATGCATTAGTTCTGATTAAAGGACTAAGTATTCTCACAGTTGCAGAAGCCCAAATCCAAGCCTTAAAAGAGACTAGTTGAGGCTTAAGCTTAAGTTCTTCCATAAGTATTTTTGCTTCTTTCCACTCGGATTCTGCTTTCGATACCGCCTTCTCTGCAGCCCAGATAGCATCATCCACCTAACAATCAACTTAACGCAATCAGTTCCCAATCGAGAGACAACAACAAAAAAAAAAAAACCACACCAAAGAACAAAAAAGACATCAAATTTAATGATAAAAAACTGAACTTGAAGAGCTTGCTTCTCAAATTCACCAAAACCAGCCAGCACATCATAGATTCTCGGCAAGTTCACCAAATAAGTGTACCACCACGAACTCCTCCCTTTACCCACTTCATATAACAAACACACACTCAATATCTGCATATCCCAAAAACATACCAAAAACAATAGTTTCAATTTTGAATGAAAAAAAAAAAAAAATTCAAAACTTTGACATAAAAAAGTGAGAAAGAAACCTGGGTGGAGGAGAGAGAAGGGTGTTTGTGAACAGCAAGAGACAGTTTGTGGTCGTCTTCCATCAAACGTTGTCTGGTCATCAGAGCTGGTTTTGGTATTCTGAGGATCAATTTTCCTTTTGTAAGGTCGCGAAGAGCAGAGAATCCTCGTCCGCCGTTTTCAGGGAAGTTGGAGACTGTGAGAGTATGAGACAGACAAGAAGACGAAGAGAGACAAGGGTTTTCATTTGTTGTTGAAGATGGAGAGTCTGTGATTCCAAGATTGGCTGCCCATTGCAGTAACTTTTCCAGGTTTTTTGATTCTTCTTCTTCTTCTTCCATTTCAACGAAAGAAAAAAATGGACCTTCTGGTTTGACTGTTTGAGTTTTTGAATAACATGAAAACGACGCTGATTTGATCTCTGTCCTGACTCGTGACAAGGTAAATTTATGGAGACTGTAAAGTCTGGAGTCGAGACAAGCATCGAGTCAAGCTGACTCGAAAATTAATAAAAGTATGACTCGACTGTTTAAATGCTATACTGTCCATTTAAATTTTAAACCATTATCATATAACATGTGTGATAAATCACAATTCCGTCCATCTATTTACGTATTTATGATTTTACAGTAATAAAATATTATAGTTTATTTGTTATAAAATTCAAAATTAATACAACTCAAAATTCTATTAAATTATTAAAATCATTTAAATGTTTAAAATTTAGAATTTTGAACGACTAAAGGCCCGTCCTGTAAACGTTTTTCATTACTATTTTTGGAAAATAAAAATGAAAATGGAAACAGTGTTTTTGGTTTCAGTTTCAAATTCTGAAAACGCGTCTAGTAGCATAAACTGGAATCTGTATTTTGAAAATGAAAATGGAAAAAACACGTCTGATAGATTAACCAAAAAATATCAAAATTTAACAATAAATTGATCCAAAATATCAAAAATTGTCATTAAGTAATAAATTATTATATATTTATTATAATAAATTCAACATTTATTATTTTAGATAAACTTAATTATTACCCGTTGAATCTGGCTGTTGAATCCACATCAAGTACCAGATGTTGAAGATATTACAAATGGGGTGCAGTCAAAGCTTGATAGCCAGTGTGTTGGTATTCTAGATGCTGCGTTCGTTGGTGAAGATATTAGGCAAGCTATCTTTGGGATAGGACTGATGAAAGCCCCTGGGAGAGATGGGCTGCCGGCCCTTTTTTTTCAAAAGTATTGGAGTACTGTTGGGGTTAGTATTACTGCAGCTTGTCTGGGTATTTTGAATGATGGTGAACCTGTGGAAAGTGTTAATAGTACTATTATCACTCTCATTCCTAAGTGCAAGTCTCCTACAGCTGTTTTTGATTTTCGACCCATAAGTCTCTGTAATGTCATTTACAAGATTATAGCCAAGGTTATTGCTAGCCGTTTGACATGTGTGCTTGGGTCGGTAATTTCGAAGGCTCAGTGTGCGTTCATTCCGGGAAGAATGATTGCGAATAACACGATTGTAGGATTTGAGTGTCTTCATAGATTAAAGCGCAGGAAAAGGAAGAAAGGCTCAATGGCTATCAAGCTAGATATGTCGAAGGCATATGATAGGGTGGAATGGAAATTTATCAGTGAGATGATGCGTATGATGGGCTTTCCGGATAAATGGGTGTAGCTGGTTTTCAGGTGTATTTCGTCCGTGTCTTATTCTTTTATGTTGAATAGTGAAGTTTGTGGGAATTTCAAGTCTTCCAGAGGCATAAGGCAGGGTGATCCCATGTCACCTTATCTATTTTTGATATGTGCCAAAGGTTTTTCAAGATTGATTGAGAATGCGCTGGGTAAAGGTGAGCTGGACGGATTTAAATGTAGTCCGAGAGGTCCGGTGATCTCTCATCTTTTTTTCGCTGACGACTGTCTACTCTTTTTAAAAGCTTCTGGGGAGAATTGTGCTTCGATTAGGAGGATTCTGGATTGTTATGCGAAGGCTTCAGGACAGGTTGTTAATTATAGTAAATCGGAAGTTTGTTTGAGTCCTTCGTTGCCGACGGTGGATTGTGAGAGGTTGGCTGGTATTATTGGAGTGAGGGATTGTGACTTGCCTAGATAAATATTTGGGGCTGCCATGTTTTACAGGAGTAAGAGGAAATTGTTTACGAAAATTGTTGACAGAGTTTGGTGCAAAATCAGAGGTTGGGGTGAGAGGTTATTATCTGTGGGAGGGAAAGAAATTTTGATTAAAGCGGTTCTCCAAGCTATTCCAACGTATGCCATGTGCCTTTTCCGTCTCCCTAAAGGGTTAATTTCCGAGATTCATCTCTTTTTTGCTAGGTTTTGGTGGGGGAGTTTGGGAGATAAAAGGAAAGTGCATTGGTGCACTTGGTCTCGCTTGTGTTATTCCAAACGAGAAGGAGGGCTGGGGTTTAGGGACCTGGAAATTTCTAATAGAGCTTTGTTGGCGAATCAGTGTTGGCGGTTGTTTAACGACCTAAATTCCCTTGCTGCCACGGTTTTAAAGAGTTGTTATTTTCCTGAAGGAAATCTACTTGAGGCTAAGTTTAATTCATCTGCTTCCTTCGTGTGGAAAAGCTTGTGCTGGGGTAAAGAGTTGTTGGTGAGTGGTTTGAGATGGCGAGTAGGGTCTGGTAGGGGGATCAGTATTTATAAAGATAAATGGGTTCCGAGACCTTCAACATTCAAAGTCTTGTCCCCACCCTCTCTTGGTATGGATGCTTCAATCGATCTTCTGTTGGCTCCCTCGGGTGGGTGGGATTTCACTCTCATTGATAGTGTGTTTACTATGGAGGATGCAAATGCCATTAAGCAAATTCCTTTGGGGGATGTTAGGTGTGATGATAAGATTATATGGCATTACGATGACAGCGGTGGCTTTACGGTGAAGAGTGGTTTTTGGGTTGGGAAAGCTTTGGAGTCTAATCCTGGATCATCTAGTTGCAATTGGCTGGGTGCTTGGTGGGGTGCTTTGTGGAAGCTAGCTATTCCTCTTAAGATTAAAATTTTTGTGTGGAAGGCTTGTTTTGATTGGATTCCGTCTATGTCCAACTTGGCTCGTCATGGTGTGAGGGTGGAAAATAGGTGCCCTCTCTGTAATGGGTGTGGTGAATCTATGATCCATGCCCTTTGGGGTTGTCGTAAGTTGAAGATGGCTAGGAAAGATTGGGTTCCAAATGGGGTGCAGATTTTGAGCGATATTTTTAATTTTTATGATTTGATGTTGGAGTATCATTCGTTGTTGAATGTGGGTGATTTGGGGCTGTTATGTACTATTTTTTGGAAGGTTTGGTCTCAGCGGAATTTGTTTGTGCATGACTCTCCTATGCAGAAGGATCTTGTTGTTGTGCAGTGGTGCAGGGAGTTTTTTGGCAGATTTCAGCAGTAGTGAAGCTAGTGTGGCGTTACCTCCGGTGCCGGTGAGAAATGTTAGGAATTCGTGGAGACCGCCAGACCCGGATTGCTATAAGATTAATTGCGATGCGGCAGTTAACGAGGTGGGTGGCTGTATCGGAATCGGTGTTGTGATTAGAGACAGTACTGGTTTCGTTCTAGCTTCTTGTGCCATTCCTATGATTGCCTGTTTTGATGCGAAAGTGGCGGAGATAATGGCTATTCTCAAAGGTCTTATCTTTAGTAGGGACTGCGGCTTAGGTCCGTGTATGCTTGAATCAGATGCAGCCGTTGTTGTGAAGTGGATTAATGAGGGGAGTCACATTGACTCTTCCAACGGTAATATCTTGGCTGAGATTTTGAGTCTTATTTCTAGTCTTCAGGTTGTTTCAGTGTGTCATTTTCCGAGAGTGGCTAACAGTGTTGCTCATGGCCTTGCGAATGAGGCATTACAGGCTGGTGGTGATCGTTATTGGTTGGAGGAGTTTCCTCCCTGTGTTAGGCGTGCTGTGCATGTGGATTGGCCTGGATAAGGCTTTTCCTGTTGCTCTGTGTTCTGCCTTTGTTTGTGTATTGTGTGTTCTCAAAAAAAAAAAAAAAAAAAGTACAAGATGTTGAATCCACAAAGATATTTATTATAATTTCCCATTAATTATAATACTTGATTAATTTCCCATTTAGAATCACTAAGGCTGCAATTTGAGACCCGGCCATCAACAACGTAACAATGCTATTCAGTTCATTATGCAAGAATCTCAATCTCCTACTTAAATCTTGTACAATCCAAGACCTCTCACCGACACTCCTCACAATCTCTAGCGACAACTCTGGTTTCAAAACCCCATAAACCACCCAAGAAAACCCAAATTCCACCGCGAAAATCAAACTCAAAACCGAAACCAATTTGAAGGAAATGCCCTAGAAACTAGAAAATCAAGTTCAAATTTTATTTTTGTTTATTTTGTTTGAGAAGAAGAACCGATCGGAAGAAGAAGAAGAAGCAGATCGAAAGAAGAAGATCGGAAGAAGAAGAAGAAGATCGGAAGAAGGAGGAGGATGAGAAGAAGAATTAGCAGATCGGAAGAAGAAGAAGAAGAAGAAGAAGAGATCGGCGGCGGGCGAAGAATGGATTGGCGACAGGCGAAGAAGATATCGGTGGTGGGCGAAGAAGAAGAAGATAAAGAGAAGATGATCTGTTGAATGATGAAGAAAGAAAAATGAGTTTTTTATTTGTTGAAAAACAAAATGGAAAATATCTTTAAGTTGTTTTTCAAATATTTCACTTTTAACGCTGATTTTGTTTTCCATTTTGTTTTTGTTTTTTGAAAACAAAATGAAAAAAGCTTAACGAACGCGAATTCAAAATTCAAAAATGAAAACAGTTGTTTTTGGTCCTATTGGACAACCCCTAAATTTATGTACTAAAAAGTTCAACTTGTTATAATATGTGGCTTTTACCACATGTGTTATACACACAAATATCACAACAAATATCACACAAATATCTCCCCATAATATCTCCTAAATATCTCTCTAAATATCTCCCACAATATCTCACATAATATCTCTCCTATGATATCTTAAACATTTCTACCAATGTTCCACACTTCCACCGCCTAAAACACTCTCCACTTGACCCACTTGTTTAAACTCATCATCATTAGTTAAGTGGTGCTCATATGCCTATTTATATATGTTCTCATCTCATTGTAAGGTTGGATTACTGTGAAATCAATACAAAGAAATTATGTTTCTCTCTCTTGTTATCTCATCTCGTCTCTCTCCCTCTAATATATCTTTCATCTCTCTCTCTCTCATTTATTCATTAATTGTTCTTCATGTTCTTCTCTCGTCTTTCACTCTTTTATTATTTAGTTACTTAATTATTTACAACACGTTATCAGCACGATTGTATGTAAATAAAAAGGATCCCTGATGGGTGATTTAATTACATCCCAATATTCTGGATCTATATATATTTCGTATATTAGATGGCTTTGCCGTCAATGGAACATATATATATAGTTCTGGATTTATTTTTATGCACATAGCAGGTGAGCTCAGCCTCCTGGAATTGTTTTTACAGAACATATATACCGTTCTGGAACTGTTTATTTACGGAACATAACAGGTGAGCTCAGCCTCCTGGAATTGTTTATTTACATAACATATATACCGTTCTGGAACTGTTTATTTACAGAACATATGAGATTGACTAGACCGATAAACCAAAACTTAAAGTTTCTGAAATTATGATATTTAAGTCGACACGGTTTTGAAAACCGATGAGAACCTGGATTTCTGGATCCAGTGTTATATTCATGAATGCCAAACGGCACGGTATTGAAAACCGTGTCGACTGGATCCAGTGTTCTGGAACTGTTTATTTACAGAACATATGAGATTGACTAGACCGATAAACCAAAACTTAAAGTTTCTGGAATTATGATATTTAAGTCGACACGGTTTTGAAAACCGATGAGAACCTGGATTTCTGGATCCAGTGTTATATTCATGAATGCCAAACGGCACGGTATTGAAAACCGATGAGAACCTAGAGTTCTAGATCCAGTGTTATATTCATGAATGACATACTTCATTATTTGGAACCTGGGGTTTCAAATCCAATTAAAATATGAAGTTTTCTGGATTTTATATATGAACTTATAAGTTCATGGTCGAACCGGAAGTTCGAAAAATCATTGTGATCAATGATTTTATTTTATCTCATATATATATATAAAGTCATATGTTTATGATGCGCACGTAATTGTTCTAATAAAATATCCCCAATGGTGCCAATAACTTGATCGGCACACGCGGGACACACGATAGTTCTATAACTATCGGTAAATGATGGTACGTGCGTGCGAGTGTATTTCTACCCTTTTCGCAAGTATACGAATCGATGGCCACGTATAGTGGTTACGAGTAAGGGTATCGTTCCCACGAGGGAGGGGTGGATGGTACACGTAAAGTCGGTTCTACGCCTTATGTTATAATTAAGCTAATTACTATATTTACAATAATTACAAATGCATAGAAATGTAAATGAAATGGTCGCAAGTAAGCTACAACTAATCTAATGCACAATGATTAAACTAAAATGGCAAGTAAAGTAAATAGAGATTAAATTACACTAATGCGGAAAACTAAAAGCGATGCGAATTATATGATCTAGGATACGCAATCTCTACACTACACCTAAGTAAGCAATTAACTTAACACTGAAGCAATACAATTAAATTACACTAAATTAACTACAACTAACTAAATTATCATTAACTAATCTAACTAACTAATTCTTGCAAGGGTTATGCAAGAGCAAAGATACAAATGATGAGGAATATAGTAATTGATCTCAATTAAGCACCTATGTTCTATGGAATATGCAATATAATCCTACCACTTAGTTACTATCAACTAATAGTTATTAGAATGACAATAATAGAAGGTTTACAACCTAGAACATTAAGAACTAGCTAATATGCATGGACATGCAAATACTAACTAAATCCTTTCCACTAGAGATAATCAATGTTGCAAAACAAAGTTTACATGTTACTAGTGATCAATTAACAACATGTATACATTCAATCTAATTCAATTCAACATATGATAACTCAAGATGGATATGGTAAAGATAAGATCAATTAAATACAAGAATAATTCATATAAAATCCATTCCTCAACATTCAAAGTATTACACATACATGTTCATGAAAACAAATAAATGGAAGAGAAGTAAAAGTAAGAAGAAACCACAAGTAGGAAACTTCTTGTTCTTCAATAGAGCACAAGCCTTCTTCTTCCAAGCCAGGAAATTCACATGAACTATGTAGTGTTTGAGGTGTGATTCTAAACTAAACTAGGTTAATTTAGTCTAAGCTATGTATTTTTGGATGTGTGAGAGAGTGTTTTAGGTTAGGAAAGAGGGATATATATATTAGGGAAGATTTAGGCAAGTTTGGACGTGCAAATCTCCAAGGTCGATCAAGTGGGCGGGTTCAAACCGTCAAGCTCGCGGGTTTGTGCCCGCCGTTGGAAGTCGCCATGCAAAAATGGACGTTTGAGGCGAGCTTGGACCTTCTAGACTGTGGGAAAGAAGCCGCCGCATGAACCCGCGGTCTTCCGGCGAGTTCGAATGAGTTTGGGCGTGTAAGAACCCGCTGGAATCAAGCTTGAAGGCTTGCATTTCCATGGAAGTTGGTGGACTTTGAGGTGAGGTAAATCACGTGCATGAGGGGCTCAAAATAGGTGCAATGGGACCGTCGGGACATGGGATTCCGATCTGGGCTGAAATCGGCCGGGAAAACCATCAAAAAATGGTCGAAACACGTCGGAGAAGTGGCCGGGTCACGACCGGGTCAATGGCTAGTCGGGTCGACCCGGCAGCAGCTAGAAGACGACGTGACGTCAGCATGACGTCAGGCGTGATGCAAGCAGGCGCCAAACGGCGTCGTTCCAGGGGTGACGTGGCGCTGATGATTGCCTTGGCTGGCGAATTACATTCTGCTCCCCTAATCTTCCCCTTAATCACAAAATCTTCATTCCTTTCCCGAATATTGCACTTTTGCCCTTGATTTCTCCACAATTACACAATTACACAATTGCCCTTGAACTTCCCTAATTCCCTGAAACACTTATTTACACCCTATTAAATACACAAAAATGCTCGGAAACGAATACAAAAGATAGGAAAAGGAAACGCTAAATGTGAACATTTGGAGCGCGATCAGTTTACATATCATTCATTTGAGAAAAAGGATCAACATATCCAACAGGATGCTGTGAGTATCATAGAAGAGAATTAAAATCCTAACATATAATGAAATTGGAAATAATATTTTATCCATTTCATACACATCCAACAGGATGTTGAGAGTATCATAAAAGAGATTTAAGATCCTAACATATAATGAAATTGGAAATAATATTTTATCCATTTCATACACATCCAACAGGATGTTGAGAATATCATAAAAGAGATTCAAGATCCTAATGTATAATGAAATTGGAAATAATATTTTATCCATTTCATACACATCCAACAGGATGATGTGAGTATCACATAAAAGGATTTAAGATCCTAACGTATAATGAAACTGGATGTAATACTTTATCCATATCATTCGTGTTTGATGCTCCTAGAGAGCAAAATTTAGAGTTGCTGAAAAAAAAAAAGGAATTCTGAGATTAGTAGCCTACTTGACAGTAGATGAACTTGATGAACACGTGAATGTGATGGGTGTTGGATCATCAGATCATCTATTTTGGTATCACCAAACCCTTATATGGGTTTGCTTCTGGGTTGGTGGGTTTCAACCTAGACCCATCACCTCCTCGGGTCAACGCCACCTCGTCGGTGGGCTTCGTTGGTTTTCGCACCAGCCTAGTACGTTTTACGGCGATGATTAGAGATCGTCGATCATGACCCATGATCTGGTCTAGATTAGTCACAGAGCTCATTTTTTGCTCTGGGCCACTTTTGGAGAATTCGATATTCTTGATAGACTGTTTTGCAATTATTTTAGGCCATTTTGTAATTTTGACAAAATTAGGATCAATTTATATTTACCAAAACTTATTGGTCCAGTTTGCAGTTTTCAAAGAGTTTTGGGGTTGATTTATAATTTATAAAAATTTTGAGGGGCCTTTCCGTAATTTTATAAAATCAGGGGCAGCTTTGTAATTTCTCTTTAAAAAAAAAAAACAAAAAAACAAAAAAAAAAAAAACCAAAAAAAAAAAAGGAGGGGGAATTATTATCATTTCAGATGAGATACAAAATGACATCACACATAATGTCTATAAAATTTCTAGAAGGAAAAATATATGTCTTGCCGAGATTGCAACGACTAATATAATTCTACGGAGTCAGAAATATTTTATGAATTCGACTTTGCTGAGAGCAAATGTTATTAATGTATTAGGTCCAACAGATTTGATAGAAAGCTCTAGAAGAGCCACGATACTGTTATCAAACAATACTAAATTATGTATCAAGTCCAACGGATCTGATAGAAAGCTCTGGAAGAGCGATGATGTTGTTATCAAACAATACTCAATTATGTATCAATGATACTTGATATTATTCAAAGAACGATATAAAGAAATATGTTTAGTTCAAGGGCATTTAAAGTTAATACCAAATCAAATATAGCGGATTTGATGGATCTGATTAAAGGCTCTAGAAGAGCCGCAATCTTATTACTAGATAGTATTCAATTGTGTATCAATGATACTTTATATCATTCAAGCAGAACATAAAGAAATCTGTTTAGATCAAATACATATAACTTTATTAATCTCATATTGAGACCATGGTTAATAAGAATGTTGAACATCTGTGCGTAATTCAAGCCAGAAGCTGATTATAGAAAAGCTGCGTTCTTTATCATCCAGATTATATTGTTGATCAAAAAAAGGGATGTATGTGGATATATTCATCCACCAAATAAACCATATTATTCTAAAAGTTGGTTTTTGAGTCCCCATCATTCAGGGGGTATATGTGGATATATTCATCCACCAAATAAACCCTTTTATTATTTTATGGTACTGAATGATGCATTTATATGATGGTCACATGTTTGTGTATTATCAAACCATCTCTAGTTGAGATCGATGTTCAACATCCAGTTTTCGCATATACACATAATCATAATAGATGAGCGGAATCAATTATCAAAATGTCTCCAGGTAATTACGAGAACTTTATTATTCATTTACCAATTTTTATATGGGATGTTCTATATTAGATGTTAATACATTCATCTATGATCACTACTTATCATCATTATTTACCATTACAACTTGTAATTGGTCATTGACTTGCTCATATTTTAAAGATATTTGATTGTGTATTATATCTCCTTATTTCATCTCTAGCATGATCTAAGATAAGAATTATATATCATTATAAGATTAACTATTGTTTTTGATTAATCTTCTATTAGATCATTTAATTTGTACACACATTCTGTATATTATTATATTTGAAACAAATTATAGCACGGTGTGTATAAAACTATTTAGAGGGGGGGGGTAAATAGATTTTAAGCTTTTTACCCAATTTTTCGTGTTAGTCAAAATTACGAAATTACCCCTAAATAGATAAAGCAATAAATCAAGTATAAAATGCGGAAATTAAATAGGATTTGATTTTTACATGGAAACCCTCACGGGGAAAAACCACGGGCTAGTAAGTAAGCCACACTCGAACCTCGAATCCACTAAATGTGTAAAACGATTACAACCTAATCCCGGAAGTAATCACACACCTACCTAATCCCGGTATGAGTGAACCTAGTCCAATTTGCTTGCGATCTAAGCAACCTAATCCCGGATGCTACACACAAGACTTACTTTCTCTATGAAGAGAATAACAACCCTAAGTGAATATATGAATATTCAAAATGCAACATAGAGCAAGGGAAACCCTATATGCTTATCTAAGATGATTAATATGCAATTAGAGCAATCCTAGATATCAAAACTAAATGACATGTCAAATCAAATAGTTTAGCTAATCAAGATTAAGCACAAAACCTAATTAGCTATCACAATACAACTTCTCAAACATACATCATACTAATCTCAAACTTGTATTCAAAGTATATAAAATAACATACAAGTAATTAATTGAGATTGCCTGTTAAGAGAAACACAAAATATGTAAGATATTAGTGAAAAGCTTACCAAGCAAAGTATGATGAAGAATCCATGCAAGATGTCATCTAGATGATCAAGGATGATGCTAGATGATGATTGATGATCATGAAAAAATGTTTGAGTAAACTAAAAATGAGTTCTTTGGAATTTTTCTTCTCTTTGAAAAATATCCTAAATATGGAATCTGAATATGAACTCTTGTAATTGACCTAAAGTCAAAGTGGCATATATATAGGAGGCCAAAACAAGGTGTGGTCATTTTGATAAGTTGGCCTCATATTTGCCTTGGGCGCTGTACGTAGAGCGCCTCTTGTACAGCGCTTGTACAGCGCCCCAACTCTGTTCTCACGGGAAAACAGAGTGGCGCTGTACGTAGAGCGCTTTGTATAGCGCTCTGTACAGCGCCTGTACAGCGACCCAACAGCGACCGAATTAAATCGATCAGGTCTGAACAGCGCTCAATGGGCGCTATTCGTACAGCGCTTCTGTAGAGCGCTTTTGGGAGCGCCCAATGCCAAAATGCAATCCTAAGTCTAAGCATGACAAGGCAATTGGATATGCAAGATGCAATCAAACTAACATGCAAGAAGAGATGTTAATGAACATTAAAGCACACAAATAAGACACACAACATACAAGGATAAAACATATGCATGAGTTGTAAGTGTGTGCAACTATCTCTTCAAGACAAGTAAGCACTTAGAGTATTACCTTTGGAGTGCTTAACACTTGCAAGGGTCTTGAGCTAGAACACATTCCTGAGCTACCCTTACATGATCCCCACATATGGTTTGATCACGAAATAAGCCAATTAAAAACTACGGGAATCCTTACAATCTCCCCCTTTGGCTATTTCGTGACAAAACCACCACTCACATTGATTCCTCACAAAACATAGAAACTACGGGACAACTATGATATTCTACAATACAAAGAGATAAGAAAATAAAACTTCAAGTCTTCAATCTATTGTAGAATAATCAAGCCCTGAAAAGAAAGTTTCTAACATTTCCAATACAAGAAAAGTGTGAGATTAATCAAGTGAGAACAATACCAAGCATTTGCATTAAAAAAAATATAGGCACAACATTATGCAATGTATGTGTATGCAATACTCCCCCTCAACGGGTTACTCCCCCTCAATGAATGTTCTCCCCAATATGCACAATTGCTTCTATTTTGCAACTCCCCTTACCATATCCTACTCCCCCTTTTTGTCATGATATAGGCAAAGGAGTAGTCCCCAACCGGGTCACTCATAGCAACGAGAGATAGAAGCATGCAAGATATTTGCATATACATATAAGACATTTTATGCACCTCAATTAATTGAAAAGAAACGAGGAGAGTTATTTGAGAAAAATGTGTGAATCAAACATGCTTTGCATACAAGACATGTAGTATTCAAGTCCAAAATACAATGGTATTTGGCAAAGCAAATGACAAAGGTTTCTAATAAGAATTCAAACCAATTTCACCAATGTCATGAGTAAAGCAAGGATATAGAATATATTGATTTCAATTTAAGAACAACTATATCCAACTTTATAAGTGAAACATGGCATGAGCGACTTTGCACCCTTTTTGATTTTTCCGGATAAGATATCCGTATGATAGTAGCCATGTTCAACTAATAAAGAAAGAGAGACATTTGGATTGTAAATTCCTTTGAACGGATACAAGATCCTTTACTCATTTTGAGTCTCATAAGCTTTCACACAAGGTTTTGCATTTTAAGAATATGCAATCATCAATTCATGATTTTCATGTGAGCATGTTATTATGAATTTCATGCTTTTTCATTTGACATTAGCATGTTATTTAAGAATCATCATGTCATGGAGATAATCATAGGTCATTCAAATCATACTTCCTACATACATCTCCTAGTCCAAAAATGCATGTTTGAACATAAATATGACATGGATTGCAAACAAGCAAGGTTCACACTTATTGAATTGAAAACATATATACATATGTGCAACCAAGCTTACTCAAACAATTAAAAGAAGAGGCATAAGTTATTTCAAATTTTTTGCAAGTGACAAAAATACAAAATAGCTCTCTTTGCTTGAGTTCCCCATATGGGGTCAATCATAGAACATCACTCCACAAGACATATCCCAATAGATCTACTAAGAGTTTTTAATCGAGTAGCATCTAAGGGTTTAGTAAATAAGTTCGCAAGTTGATCATTAGTACCTACATGTTCAAGTACTATGCATTTATTTTCAACAAGCTCTCTAATGAAGTGATGGCGGATGTCAATATGCTTAGTTCTAGAATGTTGTACCGAATTCTTGGAAATATTAATAGCACTCATGTTATCACAAAAGAGAGTGAGAGTACCTTGGTTGAATCCGTAGTCTACTAGCATTTGCTTCATCCATAGGAGTTGTGTGCATCCACTCCCCGCAGCTATGTATTCGGCCTCGGCCGTGGACAAGGAAATCGAGTTTTGCTTCTTGCAAAACCAAGACACCAAGTTGTTGCCTAGAAAGAAGCAACCGCCCCAATGTGCTCTTTCTATCATCACAATTTCCTGCCCAATCCGTATCACTAAAGCCTACAAGACTAGCATTAGTGTCAAAAGAGTACCAAATCCCATAGTTGGATGTCCTATTCACATAGCAAATGATTCTCTTTACGGAAGAGAGATGGGACTCCTTAGGATCCGCTTGGTACCTAGCACACAAACCCACACTAAAGGAGATATCGGGCCTACTTGCGGTCAAATAGAGCAAGCTACCTATCATGCCACGATATAACCATTGTTCCACACTTTTACCACTAGCATCCTTGCTTAGCTTCAAAGTGGTACTCATGGGTGTATTACAATGTTTGGCATTCTCTAAACCAAACTTCTTCACTAGGTTTTTGGCATATTTGGCTTGGGTTATGAAAATCCCATCATCTAATTGCCTAATTTGCAAACCTAGGAAGTAATTAAGCTCACCAAAAAGACTTATCTCAAATTCATGAGACATGACATCAACAAATTGTTGGACCTTGCTGTTGTTGGTGGAGCCAAATACAATGTCATCAACATAGATTTGAGCTATAAATAACTCATCTTTGTTTCTCTTGATGAACAAGGTCTTGTCAACACTACCTCTTGTGTAGTCATTGTCAACATGAAATTGAGTGAGGCGCTCATACCAAGCCCTCGGTGCTTGTTTCAACCCATATAGTGCCTTCTTGAGGCGATAGACATGGTTGGGGTGGTGTGCATCCACAAACCCCTTGGGTTGTTCAACAAACACTTCCTCTTGCAAGAAGCCATTGAGGAAGGCACTCTTGACATCCATTTGGTGCAATTTCAACTTGTGCACACAAGAAATGGACAAGAGAAGCCTAATGGACTCTAAACGGGCAACGGGAGCAAATGTCTCCTCAAAGTCGATACCCTCAATTTGAGAGTACCCTTGTGCTACAAGTCTAGCCTTGTTCCGCACTATGTTGCCATCCTCATCGGATTTGTTCCTATATATCCATTTAGTGCCTATGACATTAGTGGTCTTAGGCCTAGGAACTAGAGTCCAAACCTCATTTCTTTCGAATTGGTTTAGCTCTTCTTGCATGGCAAGAACCCAAAATTCATCATTTAAGGCTTCTTCAACCTTTTTGGGTTCAATTTGAGAGGTGTAGCATGTGTAGCATGTGTAGCTAATAAGATTAGCAAGTTGACGTCTAGTCCTAACACCCTCATTTACATCTCCAATAACATCCTCTTTGTTATGGAGTCTTCTAACCCATGGAGCGGGTTCATTAGAGTCCAAGAGAGGGACTCTAGTAGTGGGTTGTGTGACTTCATCATTTTCATTAGATGTCCCAACATTGGGAGTCACCACAACCCTCTCCAAAGGAGAAACGTCTATAAAAATAACCTCCTCCTCATGATCATTTGACTTAAGCCTAGTATCATCAAATACGACATTGGATGATTCCATAACACTTAGAGTTTTTAAATTGAAAACTCTATAGGCTCTACTATTCAAGGCATAGCCAATAAAAATACCCTCATCACTCTTAGCATCGAATTTGCCAAGTTGATCACGGTCATTCAAAATGTAGCATTTGCTTCCAAAAGTGTGGAAGTAGCTAACATTTGGCCTCTTGCCTTTCCATAACTCATAGGAGGTATTTCTAGTACCGGGCCTTAGGAAAACACGATTCCCTATATAGTGATCGCGCTCCAAATGTTTACATTTAGCGCTCCCTTACTTGGCTTTTTTAACCTTTTTTTCAAGCCTTTTTTGGTATTTAATATTGTAAATAAGTGTTTTTTTAGGTATTTCAGCTCATCAGGGGTATTTTGGACCAAACTGGAGAAAAGTGGTGAAATCAGGGCAAAAGAGGGCAAATTCGTAATTTGGGAGAATTAGGGGTCAAAGTGCAATTCTGGAGGAAATATTGCAGATTTGGTGATTAAGGAAGAATACAGGGGTACATTGTGATATTTGCCAGTCAAAGCACAGCAGACAGTAAAACGTCAGCTTCTGGACGACGTCGTTTAGGCCTTCGCTCACGTCAGCGTGACGTCATCGATGACGTCATCGTCTTCCTCAACCAGACGGGTCGAGCTGACCCGCGTGACCCGACCCGACACCCCGTTGATCTGGTAACAGACCCGACGTAGACCCAACGTAAACCGGCCCTTTTCTGACTGTTTTTCCGACGGTTCACCGCCCAGAATGATTGCCGGAGATTCTCCTGTCTGTTTGCCACCGATTACTACCTTCCATGCACGTGATTTCTCTCTCCTCCACCAGCTCCTCCAAGTCTTCAAACCACCATGGCCAACCAAGCTTGGAAGCTTCATTCCAGCGGCTTCTTTCTCGCCCCAAACACGTCCAAACTCGCCAAATCTTGGCGGTTCCATGTGGTGGGAACAAGCCCGCAGTCCCGAAGGTTAGAAGTCGCCGAAAACCTTCCGTTTTCGTGGCGACCTCACACCGGCGGGAATAAGCTCGCCGGCCAGAGTGCATGAAGTCGCCGGAATGCCTGGAAGAAATTCAGCTCGTCCCACTTGCTCTCCAATCATATTAGCTTGCCCAAAAACTCTTCCCACTTAGATATTTTTGAGATATTTTTCCATTTAATGCTCTTAGATAAAATATCCATTCTATCTATCTTAGTTTGTAAGTTACTACACACATACACTACACACTACACTTAGTCATTAGTTACAATTAGATACCATTAGTTTTTAGTTAGACTTTATTTTAGTTTTAAGAGAGAGAATAACTCTCTCAACTTTAGTGTAGTTTTCTCATCATTTTCCATCACTTTCTAGGTAGCCAAACACCACCTTGAGCTACCTAGACTTGATCCTTTGGAGTTGCTCTAGAAGGATATTGTGCTTGGATTGCTAGGAGGAGCCTTCTTGCGCAAGAAACGAATCCGGATGGGTTTGTTTAGCTCTTCTTTTGTATTTTCATGCTTATATAATTCTATGGGTAACTAAACTCTTTTGTTAAGGGATTGATGTAATTCTTGTAATTATACTATTGATTTAATCAATCTATGTGTTACTTCACTCTCTAAGGCTTGTATGTGTGTATTATGAACTCTAATGATATGATATGTGAATGATATGTTGCATGTACATCGATTAATACACACTTAGTAGTTGATTTCATGCATAAAGTGTCCCACAATATGTATGGATGTTTAACTAACTATTTCATAGAGATATATCTAAGTAATTCATGATTGGGTTAATTAGAAAATCTCTACATCACTATTCATAAATTCTCTCTTAATCACTTATATATGATATTAGATTATGTGTAAGATGATGGATTTGGTGCTTAACATTATTGATAAATGAAATACATGCCTTAGAATGTTGTGAATGTGTTAAATGAATGATTGATTAATGATATGGTAATTACTTGAATGAATCAATCCCCTAACATCTTTAATCTAGCTTTAATCATCATTTAATTGCAAGCTTAGAATAATTGATTTTAGATAACATTAATTAGTAAATTTGTTAGACTTTAGAAGTAGATAATTAATGATAACCTAGACTCACGTAGCTAAACATTCCTCGTGGGAACAACAACCCTTACTCGTTACTCTTTACTACTCACACGACTCGTACACTTGCGAAGGGTGAACCACCCCCGCGCCCTTTAGAATAACCGTAGTGGAATAGCGTAATTTAGTGTAGTTAATTTAGAACCGGTTCGGCGCGGTCATATAGCAAGCCGTATTGACGGCTTCAGCCCATAGGTTCCTAGGGACATTGTTGCTAAGCAACATCACACGGGCCATCTCTTGAAGGACCCTATTCTTCCTCTCAACAACTCCATTTTGTTGAGGTGTCCTAGGAGCCGAGAACTCATGGGAGATGCCTAAGCTATTGCAATAGCTTTCAAATGAGTTGTAAGGTTCCCATTTGTTGATTGGCTCATTTCGTGGACAACCACATGTTGGGGTTCTTTGTAAGGGTAGCCTAAGTATCGGTCTTATTGTTCGAAGCCCTTTGAAGACCTCGTGTTGATAAGCACCGAAGGTAAATTTCTATGTGCTTACTTTTCTTTGAAGAGATTAGTTGCACACACACACTTAACATTCATTGCATATGTGTGCATTCTCTTCATTTGTCACATTTCACACTAGCACTTATTTATTATATTTTGTTGTGTGTAATTGTGTTATGTTGTTGTGTAATTCGTTTCCCGATAACTTTCGGAAACGTCCGCGCATGCACTAGAATGTGTTTGGTTTAGCGCGAGGATCGCCTATGGAGAATGCCCTTGGCTTCTCCTTGGTTTTCACCTATCTAGGTGATCGGCGGTTATGATCGGCGGCCTGGCCGCCGAATGAAACCGCCGTTTCAGTCCAGATTGGTCTGAAGCATTTCTGCGGTTAAGATCGGCGGTCACGACCGCCGTTCGAAACCACCGTTTCAAGACCTAATTGATTTATCTCTCAGTCTAATTCGGCGGTTGAATCGGCGGTCACGAAACCGCCGTTCATACCTGATTGATTTTAATCTCTTTGTTTTGATTCGGCGGTTGGAATCGGCGGTCACGAAACCGCCGAATGAACCACCGTTTTTGCTCTGTTCTTCACGAGCTCAATTCGGCGGTCATAATCGGCGGCCTGGCCACCGAGTGAAACCGCCTATCGGCGCGTTTCTTTGAAACTTACTTAAACGACCACACTTTGATTTGGCCCCTATATATATGCCACTTTGACTTTAGGTCAATTAAGAGAGTTCATATTCAGAATTCATACTTAGGATATTTTTCAAAGAGAAGAAAAATTCCAAGAACTCAATTTTTGCTTACTCAAACACTTTTTCATGATCATCAATCATCATCTAGCATCATCCTTGATCTTCTAGATGTCATCTTGCATGGAATCTTCATCATACTTTGCTTGGTAAGCTTTTCACTAATATCTTACATGTTTTGTGTTTCTCTTATCTAGCAATCTCAATTAATTACTTGTTTGTTATTTTGTATGCTTTGGATACAATATTGAGATGAGTATGATGTATGTTTGAGAATTTGTATTGTGCTAGCATATTAGGTTTTGTGCTTAATATTGATTAGCTAAACTAATTGACATGTCATTTAGTTTTGATATCTAGGATTGTTCTTAATTGCATATTAATCATCTTAGATAAGCATATAGGGTTTCCCTTGCTCTATGTTGCATTTTGGATATTCACATATATTCACTTAGGGTTGTATTCTTTTCTAGAGAAAGTAAGTCTTGTGTGTAGCAACCGGGATTAGGTTGCTTAGATCGCAAGCAAATTGGACTAGGTTCACTCATACCGGGATTAGGTAGGTGTGTGATTACTTCCGGGATTAGGTTGTAATCGTTTGCACATTTAGTGGATTCGAGGTTTGAGTGTGGCTTACTTACATAGCCCGTGGTTTTTCCCGTGAGGGTTTCCACGTAAAAACCAAGTGTTGTTTTAATTTCCGCACCATATTACACTTGCTTGGTTATATTATCTTGAGGGCATTTTCGTAATTTTGACTAACACGAAAAATTGGGTAAAAAGCGTAAAATCTATTCACCCCCCTCTAGATAGCTTTATACACACCGTGCTATAATTTGTTTCAATTGGTATCAGAGCGGGTTCCTAGACATACATAGGTGATCCTTGCTTATTTTGGTGTGTTTTGCATTTTGTGTGATTTTTGATCATTCATACATTTGCATTCATTTCATTCATTCATTCATAAACACTATGAGTGGAAACGGTGGAAATGGTGGTGGCAACGAAGGTGCCTCAAGCACAAGGCCTCCACTTCTTACCGGTTTGAACTATTCCCAATGGAAAGGGAAGATGGAATCCTACATATGCCAAATTCATGACCGTGCATGGATGGCGGTTGAAGACGGATATGATCTACCCAAGATGACTCCCGATGGTGGAGGAGAAGAAGTATTGAAGCCTAAGGCGCAATGGAATGCGCAAGAGTTTGAGGCTTCAAAGTGGAATAGGAAGGCTATGCATGCCATTATGTGTGCTATGGATGAGAATCAGTACAAGCTTATTCAGAATACTCAGATTGCCAAAGTGGCATGAGACATCCTTCAAGTTGCACATGAGGGAACCGAGGTGGTAAAGGAGTCCAAGCTTCAAGTCCTCCAAACTCAGTTTGAGCTACTTAGGATGGGAGAGGATGAATGCTTCAATGACTTCGAAATCAAATTGATGGACATTGTAAATCAAAGCCATCAACTCGGAGACCCGTATTCGGATAGGAGAGTCAAGCAAAAAATTATGAGATCTCTCCCCGATAGGTTTGAATCCAAGGTGACGGCCATAGAAGAAAATAGTGGCTATATGGATATGAAGCCAAGTGAGGTGATTGGGCGTCTCCTTGCATATGAGTCTAGGAAGGCTCCTAGCACCACTACTCCTCCTAAGAAGTCTAAAGGAATAGCTTTGAAAGCATCTAAGGATGCAAAGGAGGCAAAGCATGAATCGGATGAAGACCTTGCCTTATTTGTGAAAAGGTTCAACAAGGTTATGGGGTTCAAGAAGAAGAAGGGATTTGGGTCAAGAGGACAAGATTTGAAGAAAAAGAGTTCCTTCAAGAAGTTTGAGCCTAGACAAGAGAGGACCGAAAGGAAAGGGGTCCGATGCTTTGAATGTGGTGGGATTGGTCACTTTGCCCCCGAATGTGCTAATCACAATGAAAAGAAGAAGAGCAAAGTGATGGCTGCCACTTGGAGTGGGAGTAGTGATGACTCCAATGAGGAAGATGAGTTTTCAAGTGAAGAAGAGCTCATGGCTAACCTCCTAGCTTTTGCCTCCTCACATAAGAGCAAAAGTGGTAGTGAGAAAGAGGAAATGAGTCAAGAGGAAAATGACTCAAGTGAAGTAGAAAGTGACTCCTCTTCTAGTTCCAAAAAGAAATTTGTAGAGCAAAAGGTGCTTGCTAAATACCATGCCGAGTTCAATGATTTAGCACTTAAAAGCACAAGAAAGATTGAGAGGTTGAGAGAAGAAAACCTTGAACTTTCGGCTCACAATGACCACTTAAGTGAACAAGTGGAAAGATTGAAGAGGGGAGAGGATAAGTTAATTGAGGAGTTAGACTTATCCAAGAGAAGTGAAGAAGGCTTGAAGAGGGAACTTGTAGAAGTTAAAGGGTTCTTGGCTAGGATAGATTCTAGCACCAAGAAGCTTGATCATTTACTTGGTGTTGGAAAGAGTCCAAGTGACAAGAGAGGTCTTGGGTATGATGATGGCAAGAAAATCTCAACCTCTAACAAGACCGTGTTTGTCAAGAGCTTGAAGAACGAAGAAACCTCATTTGTGCAACCTCCTAGGAAGAAGTTAGAAGTAGGACAATGTTCTAATGCTCAAGTGAAAATGGGGCCAAGAAGGAAATCTTAAGCTCAAACCCCTAGGGTCCCTCAAGCCAACACTCCTCCAAAATTGGCTCACAAAGGAAAGAGACCAATCATGCAACCTCAAGCTTGGAAGCAACCTAGACCGGTTCAACAACGAAAATGGATTGAACCCACTTATCCACAAAGACATGGACAAGCTCCCATAAGTGCACAAAGGCAAGGTATGATTCCTTTTTTCATCCCTATTTGTCACTTTTGTGGTTGTGATGGTCATATTAGACCAAATTGCTTTCAATATATTAAAATGTGTAGAAAACAAAGCATGATTAAAAAGAGAAAGAATAGAGCTAAGATGCATGTTTCTAGGAATGAAAATATTGATTTCCATGATCCTAGAAATAGTAGTGCACATGTACCAAAGACCACTAGGAAAGCTAAAATTGTTGCTAAGTGGATTAAAAAGAATGAAAATGTTTGCCATGTTGCACAAATAGCCTTGAAGGCAAATTCTTCTAATTTTTGGTACTTGGATAGTGGGTGCTCTAGGCACATGACGGGAAACAAGAGTTTCTTCGAGACTCTTGTTATGGAGGAAGGTGGAAATGTCACTTTTGGTGATGGATCCAAAAGAAATGTTAAAGGGAAAGGAACCATTTCCGTTCCCGGATTACCCTCCTTATCCAATGCTTTATTTGTTGATGGCTTGAAAGCCAATTTAATAAGCATTTCACATCTTAGTGATGAAGGATATTCCGTCTTGTTTTCTAAAGATTTTTGCTCAATCCTAAAACCCGATGGACAAACCTTGTTGAAGGGCATGAGATCTAGCGACAATTGTTATTGTCTTGAAGCTAGTATTGTATCTAATCATGTGTCCATGGATGAGCAAATTGAGTTGTGGCATGAAAGACTTGGCCACATGAACTTTAGGGATCTACGGACCCTTGGAAAGTTCGAGTGTGTGCGTGGCCTCCCTAAGCTTGGGAAGAAAGCCAATGGTGTTTGTGGACCTTGCCAACAAGGAAAGCAAACTAAAAGCATGCACAAAAAGGGTAAGTATCTCACCACCAAGGAGCCTCTTGAGCTTCTCCACATGGACCTCATGGGTCCTATGCAAACCAAAAGTTTGGGTGGAAAGAGATACATTTTTGTATGTGTTGATGATTTCTCTAGGTTCACATGGACATATTTTCTTAGAGAAAAATCCGAAACTTTTGATAAGTTTAAAATGCTTTGTAATAAAATACAAAATGAAATGAATTCTAATATTAAAAGCATAAAACGGATTAGAAGTGACCATGGGAGGGAATTTGAGAATGCCTTATTTGAAAGCTATTGCAATAGCTTAGGCATCTCCCATGAGTTCTCGGCTCCTAGGACACCTCAACAAAATGGAGTTGTTGAGAGGAAGAATAGGGTCCTTCAAGAGATGGCCCGTGTGATGTTGCTTAGCAACAATGTCCCTAGGAACCTATGGGCCGAAGCCGTCAATACGGCTTGCTATATAGGAAATAGAGTCTTCCTAAGGCCCGGTACTAGAAACACCTCCTATGAGTTATGGAAAGGCAAGAGGCCAAATGTTAGCTACTTCCACACTTTTGGAAGCAAATGCTACATTTTGAATGACCGTGATCAACTTGGCAAATTCGATGCTAAGAGTGATGAGGGTATCTTTATTGGCTATGCCTTGAATAGTAGAGCCTATAGAGTTTTCAATTTAAAGACTCTAAGTGTTATGGAATCATCCAATGTCGTATTTGATGATACTAGGCTCAAGTCTAATGATCATGCGGAGGAGGTTATTTTTAGTGATGGTTCTCCTTTGGAGAAGGTTGTGGTGTCTCCTAATGTTGGGACATCTAATGTCAACAATGATGACACACAACCTATTGCTAGAGTTCCTCTCTTGGACTCTAAAGAACCCGCTCCATGGGTTAGGAAACTCCATGATAAAGAAGATATCATTGGAGAGGTAAATGAAGGTGTTAGGACTAGACGTTAACTTGCTAATCTTATTAGCTATACTTGCTACACCTCTCAAATTCAACCCAAAAAGGTTGAAGAAGCCTTAAATGATGAATTTTGGGTTCTTGCCATGCAAGAAGAGCTAAACCAATTCGAAAGGAATGAGGTTTGGACTCTTGTTCTTAGGCCTAAGACCACTAATGTCATAGGCACTAAATGGATATTTAGGAACAAATCCGATGAGGATGGCAACATAGTGCGGAATAAGGCTAGACTTGTAGCACAAGGGTACTCTCAAATTGAGGGTATCGACTTTGAGGAAACATTTGCTCCCGTTGCCCGTTTAGAGTCTATTAGGCTTATCTTGTCCATTTCTTGTGTGCACAAGTTCAAATTGCACCAAATGGATGTTAAGAGTGCCTTCCTCAATGGTTTCTTGCAAGAGGAAGTGTTTGTTGAACAACCCAAGGGGTTTGTGGATGCTCACCATCCCAACCATGTCTATCGCCTCAAGAAGGCACTATATGGGTTGAAACAAGCACCGAGGGCTTGGTATGAGCGCCTCACTCAATTTCTTGTTGACAATAACTACACAAGAGGTAGTGTTGACAAGACACTATTCATCAAGAGAGACAATGATGAGCTTTTCATAGCTTAAATATATGTCGATGACATAGTGTTTGGCTCCACCAACAACACCAAGGTCCAACAATTTGTTGCTGTTATGTCTCATGAATTTGAGATGAGTCTTGTTGGTGAGCTTAATTACTTCCTAGGTTTGCAAATTAGGCAACTAGATAATGGGATCTTCATAACCCAAGCCAAATATGCCAAAAACCTAGTGAAGAAGTTTTGTCTTGAAAAAGCCAAACATTGTGACACTCCTATGAGCACCACTTTGAAGCTAAGCAAGGATGCTAGCGGTAAAAGTGTGGACCAAACCTTATATCGTGGCATGATAGGGAGCTTGCTCTATTTGACCGCTAGTAGGCCCGATATATCTTTTAGTGTAGGAGTTTGTGCTAGGTACCAATCCGATCCCAAGGAGTCCCATCTCTCTTCGGTTAAGAGAGTCATTCGCTTTGTGAATGGGACTTCCAACTATGGGATTTGGTACTCATTTGACACTAATCCTAGTCTTGTAGGATATAGTGATGCGGATTGGGCAGGAAATTGTGATGATAGGAAGAGCACATCAGGCGGTTGCTTCTTTCTAGGCAACAACTTGATTTCTTGGTTTTGCAAGAAGCAAAACTCGATTTCCTTGTCCACGGCGGAAGCCGAGTACATAGCCGCGGGGAGTGGATGCACTCAACTTATATGGATGAAGCAAATGCTAGTAGATTACGGATTCAACCAAGGTACTCTCACTCTCTTTTGTGATAACATGAGTGCCATTAATATTTCTAAGAATCCGGTGCAACATTCTAGAACTAAGCATATTGACATCCGCCATCACTTCATTAGAGAGCTTGTTGAAAATAAATGCATAGTACTTGAACATGTAGGTACTAATGATCAACTTGCGGACCTATTTACTAAACCCTTAGATGCTACTCGATTTAAAACTCTTAGTAGATCTATTGGGATATGTCTTGTGGAGTGATGTTCTATGATTGACCCCATATGGGGAACTCAAGCAAAGAGAGCTAGTTTGCATTCTTGTCACTTGCAAAAAATTTGAAATATCTTATGCCTCTTCTTTTAATTGCTTGAGTAAGCTTGGTTGCACATATGTATATATGTTTTCAATTCAATAAGTGTGAACCTTGCTTGTTTACAATCCATGTCATATTTATGTTCAAACATGCATTTTTGGACTAGGAGATGTATATAGGAAGTATGATTTGAATGACCTATGATTATCTCCATGACATGCTAATGTCAAATGAAAAAGCATGAAATTCATATAACATGCTCACATGAAAAGCATGAATTGATGATTGCATATTCTTAAAAATGCAAAACTTGTGTGAAAGCTTATGAGACTCAAAATGAATAAAGGATCTTGTATCCGTTCAAAGGAATTTATATTCCAAATGTCTCTCTTTCTTTATTGGTTGAACATGGCTACTATCATACGGATATCTTATCCGGAAAAATAAAAAAGGGTGCAAAGTTGCTCATGCCATGTTTCGCTTATAAAGTTGGATATAGTTGCTCTTATATTAAAATCAATGTATTCTATATCCTTGCTTTACTCATGACATTGGTGAAATTGGTTTGAATTCCTATTAGAAACCTTTGTCATTTACTTTGCCAAATACCATTGTATTTTGGACGTAAATGCTACATGTCTTGTATGCAAAGCATGTTTGATTCACACATTTTCTCTCAAATAAATCTCCTTGTTTCTCTCCGATTAAATTGAGATGCATAAAGTGACTTATATTAATTATGCATATCTTGCATGCTACTATCTCTCGTTACTATGAGTGACCCGGTTGGGGACTACTCTTTTGCCTATATCATGATAAAAAGGGGGAGTAGTATATGGTAAGGGGAGATGCAAATTAGTGTTGCAATTGTGCACATTGGGGAGATAACACATTGAGGGGGAGTAACCCTTTGAGGGGGAGCATTGCATTTATCATACATTGCATATATTTTGTAATGTTGTGCCTATATTCTAAAAATGCAAATGCTTGTTTTTGATATCACTTGATTAATCTCACATTTCACTTGTATTGGAAAACATAGAAATCTTATTTACAGGGCGTGATTATTCTACAAAAGATTGAAGACTTGAAGTTTTATTTTCTTATCTCTTTATGTTGTAGAATATCATAGTTGTCCGGTAGTTTCTATTTCTTTGTGAGGAATCAATGTGAGTGGTGGTTTTGTCACGAAATAGCCAAAGGGGGAGATTGTAAGGTTCCCATTTGTTGATTGGCTCATTTCGTGGACAACCACATGTTGGGGTTCTTTGTAAGGGTAGCCTAAGTATCGGTCTTATTGTTCGAAGCCCTTTGAAGACCTCATGTTGATAAGCACCGAAGGTAAATTTCTATGTGCTTACTTTTCTTTGAAGAGATTAGTTGCACACACACACTTAACATTCATTGCATATGTGTGCATTCTCTTCATTTGTCACATTTCACACTTGCACTTATTTATTATATTTTGTTGTGTGTAATTGTGTCATGTTGTTGTGTAATTCGTTTCCCGATAACTTTCGGAAATGTCCGCGCATGCACTAGAATGTGTTTGGTTTAGCGCGAGGACCGCCTATGGAGAATGCCCTTGGCTTCTCCTTGGTTTTCACCTATCTAGGTGATCGACGGTTATGATCGGCGGCCTGGCCGCCGAATGAAACCGCCGTTTCAGTCCAGATTGGTCTGAAGCATTTCTGCGGTTAAGATCGGCGGTCACGACCGCCGTTCGAAACCACCGTTTCAAGACCTGATTGATTTATCTCTCAATCTAATTCGGCGGTTGAATCGGCGGTCACGAAACCGCCGTTCGAAACCGCCGTTCATACCTGATTGATTTTAATCTCTCTGTTTTGATTCGGTGGTCATGAAACCGTCGAATGAACCGCCGTTTTTGCTCCTTTCTTCACGAGCTCAATTCTGCGGTCATAATCGGCGGCCTGGCCGCCGAGTGAAACCGCCGATCGGCGCGTTTCTTTGAAACTTACTTAAACGACCACACTTTGATTTGGCCCCCTATATATATGCCACTTTGACTTTAGGTCAATTAAGAGAGTTCATATTCAGAATTCATACTTAGGATATTTTTCAAAGAGAAGAAAAATTCCAAGAACTCAATTTTTGCTTACTCAAACACTTTTTCATGATCATCAATCATCATCTAGCATCATCCTTGATCTTCTAGATGTCATCTTGCATGGAATCTTCATCATACTTTGCTTGGTAAGCTTTTCACTAATATCTTACATGTTTTGTGTTTCTCTTATCTAGCAATCTCAATTAATTACTTGTTTGTTATTTTGTATGCTTTGGATACAATATTGAGATGAGTATGATGTATGTTTGAGAATTTGTATTGTGCTAGCATATTAGGTTTTGTGCTTAATATTGATTAGCTAAACTAATTGACATGTCATTTAGTTTTGATATCTAGGATTGTTCTTAATTGCATATTAATCATCTTAGATAAGCATATAGGGTTTCCCTTGCTCTATGTTGCATTTTGGATATTCACATATATTCACTTAGGGTTGTATTCTCTTCTAGAGAAAGTAAGTCTTGTGTGTAGCAACCGGGATTAGGTTGCTTAGATCGCAAGCAAATTGGACTAGGTTCACTCATACCGGGATTAGGTAGGTGTGTGATTACTTCCGGGATTAGGTTGTAATCGTTTGCACATTTAGTGGATTCGAGGTTCGAGTGTGGCTTACTTACATAGCCCATGGTTTTTCCCGTGAGGGTTTCCACGTAAAAACCAAGTGTTGTTTTAATTTCCGCACCATATTACACTTGCTTGGTTATATTATCTTGAGGGCATTTTCGTAATTTTAACTAACACGAAAAATTGGGTAAAAAGCGTAAAATCTATTCACCCCCCCTCTAGATAGCTTTATACACACCGTGCTATAATTTGTTTCATGAGGCATTCTCAAATTCCCTCCCATGGTCACTTCTAATCCGTTTTATGCTTTTAATATTATAATTCATCTCATTTTGTATTTTATTACAAAGCATTTTAAACTTATCAAAAGTTTCGGATTTTTCTCTAAGAAAATATGTCCATGTGAACCTAGAGAAATCATCAACACAAACAAAAATGTATCTCTTTCCACCCAAACTTTCGGTTTGCATGGGACCCATGAGGTCCATGTGGAGAAGCTCAAGAGACTCCTTGGTGGTGAGATACTTACCCTTTTTGTGCATGCTTTTAGTTTGCTTTCCTTGTTGGCAAGGTCCACAAACACCATTGGCTTTTTTCCCGAGCTTAGGGAGGCCACGCACACAATTGAACTTTCCAAGGGTCCGTAGATCCCTAAAGTTCATGTGGCCAAGTCTTTCATGCCACAACTCAATTTGCTCATCCATGGACACATGATTAGATACAATACTAGCTTCAAGACAATAACAATTGTCGCTAGATCTCATGCCCTTCAACAAGGTTTGTCCATCGGGTTTTAGGATAGAGCAATAATCTTTAGAAAACAAGACGGAATATCCTTTATCACTAAGATGTGAAATGCTTATTAAATTGGCTTTCAAGCCATCAACAAATAAAGCATTGGATAAGGAGGGTAATCCGGGAACGGAAATGGTTCCTTTCTCTACAACATTTCTTTCGGATCCATCACCAAAAGTGACATTTCCACCTTCCTCCATAACAAGAGTCTCGAAGAAACTCTTGTTTCCCGTCATGTGCCTAGAGCACCCACTATCCAAATACCAAAAATTAGAAGAATTTGCCTTCAAGGCTATTTGTGCAACATGGCAAACATTTTTATTCTTTCTAATCCACTTAGCAACAATTTTAGATTTCTTAGTGGTCTTTGGTACATGTGCTCTACTATTCCTAGGATCATGCAAATCAATATTATTATTCCTAGGAATATGCATCTTGGCTCTATTCTTTCTTTTTTCTATCATGCTTCGTGTTCTACACATTTTAATATATTTAAAGCAATTTGGTCTAATATGACCATCACAACCACAAAAGTGACAAATAGGGATGAAAAAAGGAATCATACCTCGTCTTTGTGCATGTATGGGAGCTTGTCCATGTCTTTGTGGATAAGCGGGTTCAATCCATCTTCGTTGTTGAACCGGTCTAGGTTGCTTCCAAGCTTGAGGTTGCATGATAGGTCTCTTTCCTTTGTGAGCCATTTGTGGAGGAATGTTGGCTTGAGGGACCCTAGGGGGTTGAGCTTGAGGTTGCCTTCTTGGCCCTATCTTCACTTGTGCATTTGAGCATTGTCCTACTTCTAATTTCTTCCTAGGAGCTTACCAATGAAGCTTCTTTACTCCCCAAACTCTTAACAAAAATGGTCTTCTTGGAAGTGGAAGTCTCCATATCATCTTCAAACCCGAGACCTCTCTTGTCACTTGGACTCTTTCTAACACCAAGTAAATGATCAAGCTTCTTGGTGCTAGAACCTATCCTAGCCAAGGACCCTTTAACTTCTACAAGTTCCCTCTTCAAGCCTTCTTCACTTCTCTTGGATAAGTCTAACTCCTCAATTAACTTATCCTCTCTCCTCTTCAACCTTTCCACTTGTTCACTTAAGTGGTCATTGTGAGCCGAAAGTTCAAGGTTCTCTTCTCTCAACCTCTCAATCTTTCTTGTGCTTTTAATTGCTAAATCATTGAACTCGGCATGGTATTTAGCAAGCACCTTTTGCTCCACAAATTTCTTTATGGAATTAGAAGAGGAGTCACTTTCTTCTTCACTAGAGTCAATTTCCTCTTGACTCATTTCCTCTCTCTCACTAGCACTTTTGCTCTTGTGAGATGAGGTAAAAGCTAGGAAGTTACCCATGAGCTCTTCTTCACTTGAAGATTCATCTTCCTCATTGGAGCCATCACTACTCCCACTCCAAGTGGCGGCCATCACTTTGTCCTTCTTCTTTTCATTGTGATTAGCACATTCGGGGGCAAAGTGACCAATCCCACCACATTCAAAGCATCAGACCCCTTTCCTTTCGGTCCTCTCTTGTCTAGGCTCAAACTTCTTGAAAGAACCTTTTTTCTTCAAGTCTTGTCCTCTTGACCCAAATCCCTTCTTCTTCTTGAACCCCATAACCTTATTAAACCTTTTCACGAATAAGGCAAGGTCTTCATCCGAGTCATGCTTTGCCTCCTTTGCATCCTTAGATGCTTTCAAAGCTATTCCTTTAGACTTTTTAGGAGGAGTAGTGGTGCTAGGAGCCTTCCTAGACTCATATGCAAGGAGACGTCCAATCACCTTACTTGGCTTCATATCCATGTAGCCACTATTTTCTTCTATGGCCGTCATCTTTGATTCAAACCTATCGGGGAGAGATCTTATAATGTTTTGCTTGACTCTCCTATCCGAATACGGGTCTCCGAGTTGATGGCTTTGATTTACAATGTCCATCAATTTGATTTCGAAGTCATTGAAGCATTCATCCTCTCCTATCCTAAGTAGCTCAAATTGAGTTTAGAGGACTTGAAGCTTGGACTCCTTCACCACCTCGGTTCCCTTATGTACAACTTGAAGGATGTCCCATGCCACTTTTGCAATCTGAGTATTCTGAATAAGCTTATACTGATTCTCATCCATTGCACACATGATGGCATGCATAGCCTTCCTATTCCACTTTGAAGCCTCAAACTCTTGCGCGTTCCATTGCGCCTTAGGCTTCAAAACTTCTTCTCCTCCACCACCGGGAGTCATCTTGGGTAGATCATATCCGTCTTCCACCGCCATCCATGCACGGTCATGAATTTGGCATATGTAGGATTCCATCTTCCCTTTCCATTGGGAATAATTTAAACCGGTAAGAAGTGGAGGCCTTGTGCTAGAAGCACCTTCGTGGCCACCACCATTTCCACCGTTTCCAATCATAGTGTTTATGAATGAATGAAATGAATGCAAATGTATGAATGATCAAAAATCACACAAAATGCAAAACACACCAAAAAAAGCAAAGATCACCTATGTATGTCTAGGAACCCGCTCTGATACCAATTGAAACAAATTATAGCACGGTGTGTATAAAACTATCTAGAGGGGGGGGGGGGGGGGAATAGATTTTAAGCTTTTTACCCAATTTTTCGTGTTAGTCAAAATTACGAAATTACCCCTAAATAGATAAAGCAATAAATCAAGTATAAAATGCGGAAATTAAATAAGACTTGATTTTTACGTGGAAACCCTCACGGGAAAAACCACGGGCTAGTAAGTAAGCCACACTCAAACCTCGAATCCACTAAATGTGTAAAACGATTACAACATAATCCCGGAAGTAATCACACACCTACCTAATCCCGGTATGAGTGAACCTAGTCCAATTTGCTTGCGATCTAAGCAACCTAATCCCGGATGCTACACACAAGACTTACTTTCTCTATGAAGAGAATAACAACCCTAAGTGAATATATGAATATTCAAAATGCAACTTAGAGCAAGGGAAACCCTATATGCTTATCTAAGATGATTAATATGCAATTAGAGCAATCATAGATATCAAAACTAAATGACATGTCAAATCAAATAGTTTAGCTAATCAAGATTAAGCACAAAACTTAATTAGCTATCACAATACAACTTCTCAAACATACATCATACTAATCTCAAACTTGTATTCAAAGTATATAAAATAACATACAAGTAATTAATTGAGATTGCTTGTTAAGAGAAACACAAAATATGTAAGATATTAGTGAAAAGCTTACCAAGTAAAGTATGATGAAGAATCCATGCAAGATGTCATCTAGATGATCAAGGATGATGCTAGATGATCATGAAAAAGTGTTTGAGTAAACTAAAAATGAGTTCTTTGGAATTTTTCTTCTCTTTGAAAAATATCCTAAGTATGGAATCTGAATATGAACTCTTGTAATTGACCTAAAGTCAAAGTGGCATATATATAGGGGGCCAAAACAAGGTGTGGTCGTTTTGATAAGTTGGCCTCATATTTGCCTTGGGCGCTGTACGTAGAGCGCCTCTTGTACAGCGCCCCAACTCTGTTCTCACGGGAAAACAGAGTGGCGCTGTACGTAGAGCGCTTTGTACAGCGCCTGTACAGCGACCCAACAGCGACCGAATTAAATCGATCAGGTTTGAACAGCGCTCAATGGGCGCTGTTCGTACAGCGCTTCTGTAGAGCACTTTTGGGAGCGCCCAATACCGAAATGCAATCCTAAGTCTAAGCATGACAAGGCAATTGGATATGCAAGATGCAATCAAACTAACATGCAAGAAGAGATGTTAATGAACATTAAAGCACATAAATAAGACACACAACATACAAGGATAAAACATATGCATGAGTTGGGAGTGTGTGCAACTATCTCTTCAAGACAAGTAAGCACTTAGAGTATTACCTTTGGAGTGCTTAACACTTGCAAGGGCCTTGAGCTAGAATACATTCCTGAGCTACCCTTACATGATCCCCACATATGGTTTGATCACGAAATAAGCCAATTAAAAACTACGGGAATCCTTACAATATTGATTAATTTCCAAATGGAAAGTTTCTCCAAAAAGAGTAAATGAAAAATTTCTCTTATACAAAATAGAGATACCAGTTTGGTTCTCTATATATAAATGTGTCTCATTTCAATCTTTGTATCACTCAAATACGAAAGATAATTGATCATCAGATAAATATTAATTTTTTACTTGATATATTAAAGGTAACAAGATTTTATAAGTTGCAATCTCATAAACCCCGGCCGGGTGATTGTTCTTAAAGAATGATCATAGTAAATGACAACAATTAAATCATCTGATGCATATCATAAGCTTATGAACCTTTTTAAAAGGTATTGTTATCAGGATCCTAATGTTAACAAAACTCGAGTTATAAATAAATCCACTTTCTTTAAATCAACTCTGAAAGAGTCTGATATTTTTAATAAGACACAAGTCTATGAAATGACTAAATCCATTGAAATGGAAGAAATCTCAACAGAGATACAAGTATATTGAAATTGAGAAAATTTCTATACGAGTCTATGAAGTGACTAAATCCATTGAAATGGAAGAAATCTCAACAGAGATTCAAGAATATTGAAATTGAGAAAATTTCTATAAATCATATAAGAGAAATGTGGAATAATAAAAAAACAATCATTGATGATGTATTTTTATACACAGTAGCGCTACTGAAATTATAAATGATAATTATGATATTCATAATATCAATGATTGTATACAAAAGGCATAATTGACCTAAGTAAAAAGAAGCAATTCAAGAAGAATTGACTTCATATGCCAAACATAAAGTATTTAGACCAATAGTACTCCAGACACCTGGAGATGTCAAACTAGTCGGATACTAATGGGTCTTTATACGGAAAACGTAATAAGAAAAACGAGATCGTGAGATATGAGGCATGACTCGTTATACAAGGTTTCTCACAGAAACTTGGTATTCAATAGTGACGAATACAATTACGTTTCGAATTTTAGATAAATTTGGCTGCATTTACAAGGTTTGAAATACGTCCTCCAGACATAGTAATCATTTATCTATATGATTCACTCAATGTAGATATTTATAATCCCGGAAGGATTTCAAATGCTAGAAACATGTAAATCAAGATCTCATAATCTGTATTTGATGAACATGCAAAAATCCTTATATAGATTAAAAATGTAAGGATTCCCATATCTTGATTGGCTTATTTCGTGGACAAACCACATGTTGGGGTTGTGAATGTAAGGGTAGTCTAAATGTTTAAGGTTGAAGCTCGAAGGCCCTTTCAAGACCTCAAGGGACAAGCACGCCAAAGGTATAAATTCTTGTGCTTGGTTTTCTTTGAAGAGATTTAGTAGCACACACACACACTTAGCATTCTTGCTATGATTGCATATTTGCTTATTTTTATGTGCATCTCTTCACATGTCACTTTACACACTAGCACTTTGGTTGATATATCTTGTTGTGTGTATATGTGCTTTATAATTCGTTTCCCGACATTGGTCGGAAACGTCCGCGCTTGCACTAATGAGTGCTTGGTTTCACGCGAAGACCGCCTATGGAGAATGCCCTTGGCTTCTCCTTGGTTTTCACCATTGTTGGTGATCGGCGGTTATGATCGGCGGCCTGGCCGCTGAATGAAACCGCCGTTTCAGTCCAGATTGGTCTGAAGCAATTGTGCGGTCAAGATCGGCGGTCACGACCGCCGTTCGAAACCGCCGTTCATACCTGATTGATTTTTATCTCTCGATCTAATTCGGCGGTTGGATCGGCGGTCACGAAACCGCCGAATGAAACCGCCGTTGAAACCGCCGTTGATGCTCTGTTCTTCACGAGCTCAATTCGGCGGTCATTATCGGCGGCCTTTTTCACGAGCTCAATTCAGCGGTCATTATCGGGGGCCTGGCCGCCGATTGAAACCGCCGAACGGTGCGTTTCAGGGGCAAAATTGCCTTTTCACATGCCCAATTCTTGATGTCTATAAATATCTTATTTTCTCATTCTCTGATTAAGTTTCTTGAGTCATTAGAACCCTAAACATTCAAGAGAGATTTTTGAGAAAAAATCAAATCAAGAACTCATCTTTAAACACTCAAATCAAATCCCTTTTGCATCAAATTTCATATTTGATCTTCTATGCCTTCATAGAATTGATCCATGCATGGTTTTGAATCATCACATCTTATTTGGTATGTTCTTCACTAATTTCATATTACTTTAGTGTTTTTCATATTAATACATCTCTTTAATTACTTGTATGCTTTTGATTATTTGCTAGATACAAGTTAGAGATTATTTGTGATGAAAATGATTGAGTGTTGATTGTGATAGCTAATTAAGTTTTTGCTTAATCTTGATTAGCTAAGCTATTTGGCATGTCAATTAGCAATTGATATCTAGGGTTGATTAAATTGATTATATCATCATCCTAGATAAGCATCTAAGGTTACCTAGCCTTGTTTGTTATTTGAATATTCATATATATATATTCACATAGGTTGTTTCTCTTCATTGAGAAGTAAGTCTTGAGGCTAAGAGTGCTTAGGCCTCAAGCAAATTGGAATAGGGTTGCTAATAAAGGCCTGCTGGGTAGAAGTGAGGGGTTACAGACCGGAGTGTTAGACGGGGTCTACATAGGTTGTAAACTTCATTTCAATTAGTGATTTCGAGTTCCGAGTGTGGCGCACTATACAGCCCGTGGTTTTTCCCAGTGGTTGGGTTTCCACGTATACATCAAGTGTTATTTAAATTCCGCACTATATTACACTTGTATGTATTTTTGACTAGTAGGGGCATTTTCGTAAAATTGACTTGCATGCGAAAATTGGGTAATAATAGTTAAAATCTATTCACCCCCCTCTAGTTTTATATAGAACATGCCTCTAATTTGTTTCAAAAAACAATCTAAACGGATGTGGTATAACCGTCTCAGTGAATATTTGATAAAATAAGGGTATAATAATTATGTTATATACCCAAATGTCTTCGCAAAGAAATCAAAATCCGAATTTACTAAATTCACAACATATGTTGATGATATGAATTTAATTGAAGCTCTTGAAGAGCTCTTGAAAACTCTTGATTTTTGGTAAATGAGTTTAAAAATGAAAGATATGGGAAATGAAATATTGTCTGGACCTAAGGTCGAGTATAGATCAAATGGAATGTTTGTCTATCAATCAGAATATGTTGAAAAGATTCTGAAAAGATTCCATATGGATATTACTCCTTAAAGTAAGTCTTTGCTTATACTCCCTCTAATCGTTTATGATGTAATTTCATTTCATGAAATAAACATCTGTATACCCCAGTTTAGCAATTTAGAATATTGCTTTAAAATAACTTTTATTAGGGGGAGCGTTCCATTAGGGGGAGTATATCAAATGAAGTATTTTAATCATATTGGGGAATATGTGCATTGTACTCTATTCCCTTTTAATCAGGTTTTTCGTCCCATTAGGTTTTCCTGATAAGGTTTTTAATGAGGCAATTCTCTAAGCACACCCAAAAATCATTTGATCCACAAAATCATCATAAATATTGCATTGATTCAATATATCATCGTATATATGTTATTTTGATCAAAAATATCATTGTAAATATTACTTTGATCTTGCTAATCATTGTATATATATTACCTTGATCCAAAAGATCATTATAAATATTACTTTGATCCGACAGATCAATGGATATCTTTGCTCAGGTTTTTATCCCATTGGGTTTTTCCTAGCAAAGTATAAATGTGAGAAATGTTTTGAACAAAACATTAACTATTATTATATTTGCATTGTACTCTTTTTTCCATTGATCAGGTTTTCTCCTACTGGGTTTTCCTGACAAGGTTTTTAACGAGATAATCAGGGGGAGCAAAGTTCAGAATGGACATATGTACACTATACTCTTTTTCCCTTCGATCAGGTTTTGTCCCACTGGGTTTTCCTGACAAGGTTTTTTTTTAACGAGATAGTTTTGAGAACATCCAACATCACAAGATCCAGGAGATTATTATGTCACTACAAAAAAAATGGTCTTTTCCGACGGCTAAATGCCGTCGGAAAAGATCATTTCCCGTCGGAAATACGCTTTTCCGACGGGAAAAGGCCGTCGGAGGCCGTCACAAATACGCTTGTCGGAAAAAACCATTTACCGACGAGCCGTCACAAATACTACTATTTCCGACGGCTATGGCCATCGGAAAAGATAAAAATGCCGTCGGTAATAGTAATTAAGGGTGGTCAAAATTACTTGCATTTTCTGACACCTTTACCACTATTTCTGACGGCTTATTGCCGTTGAAAATAGTCGAATTATAAAAAAAAAAAAAAAAAATAGTGCGACTGTACTTGACAGGCGCCACATCACCCAGGCACCCAGCAATGTTAAATCCATGAAACTCATGGGGTTCGAACCCTTGACTTGAATGACAATAAGGGTTACCCTTACCATTTTGCTATAACTTTATATCTGATATGTTTTGCATACTATTTATATATAAGCTATTGATATTTTTGTAAAATATCTAATTAAATATTTTTTTTATACTGTTTAAATATAACTATTGAGATATTGTTTTTTAAAATAATATTTTATTGAAATTATTAGAGTTTGTTTTAAAAAATCTGATATAGTGTCACTAAACATAACTAAAAATAACTAAATGTTCTTGTGATTACTAATAATTTTACTATATTTTATATTTAGTTAATTTAGTAAGATGTTTCCATAAAGTAATTCGAATTAAATTTTAGCATTTCCGATGATACTTTTTATGTTGTTAGAAAAGTGAGTAATATTGACGGCTTATTTGACTATTTTTGAAGGCCCAAAAGTAGTCGGAAATGCAGTACTGTTATTTATTTATTTATTTTAATTTTCGACGGCACAAAAAGTCCCACAAGTCATCGGCATAACTCGACAACTTGACACAACCCAAATCAATCTTGTAGATGTCATGTACGAGGGCGTCGTAATGTTCCTTGACATCCCTACGTGACTTTCTAGACAGTTGACTGGCGATATTTTGCCATCGGGCAATTTTTCAAGATAAAATTGCTTATAATAAGAGGGAGTTCCTAAAGAATGATGTCAATATCTCACAAATCCCTGCATCATAACCCTAACAAATGTTTTGTGTATTTCTGTTGCATCAAAGTGTTAACTCCTAATTTTTGCACATATATGTCATTGTCCAGATAGCAATTTAAGGAAAATCAGGTGTATTAAATGCTTACTACGAAATAGAGTTTATATAATTATTTTATCTAACTTTTTATTTTTCAAGAAAAAATAAATCATGAAATTTTTATTTATACAAATTATTTGAAGAAACTTTATATAAAAATATGTTTTTGACACTTAAAAAAAAATTTAATCTTTTCCAACGGCATTTAGCCGTCGGAAAAGACCATTTACCGTCGGAAATGTGACTATTTCCGACGGCAATTAGGCCGTCGGAAATGTTGGATTACGTTTTCCTCATTTCCAACGGTCCAACATTTCCAACGGAACAAGACTATTTCCGACGGCACAAAGACTATTTCCGACGGTCATTTGGCCGTCGGAAATGTCATATCAGATTTTTACTCATTTCCGACGACACTGATATGGCCGTCAGAAAAGGTACTATTACCGACGGCAATTAGCGCCGTCGGAAATAGTTCGTCACTGATAGGGCTTTTTTTTGTAGTGTATATATATATTACTTAGGTTTTATCCCATTGGGTTTTTCCCTAGAAAATTAATGTATGTGGTATAAATCCAAGGGGGAGTGTTATAATATATGTGGCTTTTACCACATGTGTTATACACACAAATATCACACAAATATCTCCCCATAATATCTCCTAAATATCTCTCTAAATATCTCCCACAATATCTCACATAATATCTCTCCTATAATATCTTAAACATCTCTACCCATGTTCCACACTTCCACCGCCTAAAACACTCTCCACTTGACCCACTTGCTTAAACTCATCATCATTAGTCAAGTGGTGCTCATATGCCTATATATATATATATATGTTCTCATCTCATTGTAAGGTTGGATTACTGTAAAATCAATACAAAGAAATTATGTTTCTCTCTCTTGTTATCTCATCTCGTCTCTCTCCCTCTAATATATCTTTCATCTCTCTCTCTCATTTATTCATTAATTGTTCTTCATGTTCTTCTCTCGTCTCTCACTCTTTTATTATTTAGTTACTTAATTATTTACAACACAACTTTGTTTATTTTATCCATTTCATAAATAAATAAATAAATAAAAATGGTTTATTTTATCTCCTAAAATTTTTATAAGCAATTTAAATGTAAAAATAGTTATGTATTTATCTCCATATAATCATAAATCACATATTTATCATCGACATTATAAATTGTGTTAATTGGGTTATCGGGTCATGAGAGCTCCAAGTCAAACACGACAATTTATTTAACGGGTTTAATATGTTGAAACATTAGTGATCTAAATCCTCTATCACAAATCCATAAAATAGTGTCGTGTTACCGGGTGGTGTTAACAATTGCCACCGAAGCTGGTGGTTTATTATGCTCTCATTCTCCTACCAAAAAAGTAATTGTTTGGTTAATTGCACAAAAATCCTCATACATTTGATATAATTTTATGCATATTTAATGTTTGCTCATAATTATACAAATTCCCCAGCTGTTAGAAGTTAACACTTAACAATAGAGGGACAAGAATGTCTTTTTATATATTAATTAGACTAAATCATTATTAATTATGTATTTAATATTTTATTTTTTTAAAGAATGGATGGAAGAGATCTGATGTCCACCATTGAATTTTTTTTTTTTTTTTTTTAAAGAAAATGGTCATGGATTGTTTAAAAAAAAGCGGGATAATTTAGAATCGATGAGGTTTTTGAAAAAAATAAAAATTGGTCAGATTAATTAGAGATCTCCAATGCGATATGCCGTTATTGGATTATGGAAAAATTAAATATCGAATAGGATAAATAGGTGTTAAAATATGTTTCTCCAATTAGAGGTGGGCGTTTTCGGGTTGGGTTGGATAACCCAACGTAAATTTTAATCCAATCAAACCCAACCCAATATTTTTCGGGTTGATTGGGCTTTTTAAGCTGAATAGAAAAAAAATATTTGAATTCAAATTTTGTTATATCAAAATTCAAATTTATAATAATTTTTCATCCTAATATCATATCACATAGAGTTTAGATTTCTTAAAAGCATCAAAATCAAATCGCAACATATAATATAAATTGTTTAAATATCTGTTGCATAATTAAAAAATAAAAATATAACAATTTATCCAACTTGAAAAGTCTCTATCTAAGCCTACCATCCATTTTACAATTATAATCACTTCGTCGAATATCTCGTGGTTCAATAGTTGGATAATTTATTATTTATTTCAACTAACATAATAGTTTGAGTTTATATACAATTATAATTAGACTTTTTCTACCAATTCTTAATCAAATCCTAAGAAAAAAGAAAGAATTTTAAAGTATAATCAAGGATGTGCCAATTAATACAAAAGATTAAGACAATATAATTGCACACTTCTAATAAATGTATTTGTAAGGTTCCCATTTGTTGATTGTCTTATTTCGTAGACAAACCACATGTTGGGGTTCTTTGTAAGGGTAGCTTAGGTGTTGGTGTTATTGCTCAAAGCCCTTTGAAGATCTCATTTTGATAAGCACCAAAGGTAAAACTCTAAGTGCTTACTTGTCTTGAAGAGATAGTTGCACACACTCACAACTTATGCATATGGTTAAATCTTGTATGTTGTGTTTCTTATTGTTGTGCATTAATGTTCATTAACATCTCTTCTTGCATGTTTATTTTGATTTCATCTTGTATGTCCAATGCCATGCCATGCATAGACTTAGGATTCATACATAGTGAAAGGCGCTGTACAAAGCGCTGTTGAAATCGTTGTTCGTACAGCGCCCATCTAAGCGCTGTACATACTTGATCGATTTAATTCGGTCGCTGTTGGGTCGTTGTACAAAGCGCTGTACGTACAACACCGTTCTGTTTTCTCGAGAGAACAGAGGTAAGGCGCTGTTCAGGCGCTGTACAAAAGCGCTCTACGAACAGCGCCCAAGGCAAAATCAGGGCAACTTATCAAAACGCACCACTTTGATTTTGACCTTCTATATATATATGCCTCTATGACTTTATGTCATAAAAGTGAGTTGATATTCAGATTTCATACTTAAGATATTTTTCAAAGCAAGAAAAATACACAAGAACTCACCTTTGATTACTCAAACACTATTTCCATGATCATCAATCATCATCTAGCATCATCTTTGATCATCTAGATATCATCTTGCATGGATTCTGAAAAGAAAACTCGGTGTGTTCTAAATATTATCTAGAGGGGGGGTGAATAGATTTTAACGATTATTACCCAATTTTCGCATGCAAGTCAATTTTACGAAAATGCCCCTACTAGTCAAAAAAAACATACAAGTGTAATATGATGCGGAATTTAAATAACACTTGATATATACGTGGAAAACCCAACCACTGGGAAAAACCACGGGCTGTATAGTGCGCCACACTCGGAACTCGAAATCACTAATTGAAATGAAGTTTACAACCTATGTAGACCTCGTCTAACACTCCGGTCTGTAACCCCTCACTTCTACCCAGCGGGCCTTTATTAGCAACCCTATTCCAATTTGCTTGATCCTCGAAGTCACTACTTGTAATGATGTTTACAGCCTAATCCCGGTCTGTAACCCACCACTACTACCCAGCGGGCCTGTAATAGCAACCCTAGACCAAAACTTCAATCTCTCAAAAGAGATGCACAACCCTATGTGAATATGTATGAATATTCAATTAATGCAATAAGAGCTAGGGTACTCTAAATGCTTATCTAGGATGATGATATATTCAATTTAAATCAACCATAGATATCAATTGCTAAATGACATGTCAAATAGCTTAGCTAATCAAAATTAAGCAAAAACCTAATTAGCTATCACAAACAACACTCAATCAATTCATCACAAATAATCTCTTTTCTTGTATTTAGCATATGATCTAAAACATACAAGTAATTTAAAAGAGATGGCTTGGAATTTAAAATACTACAATAAGATGAAATTAATCAAAATCTTACCAAGCAAGTTGTGATGATGCAAACCCATACATGGATGCACTCTAGATAGACATAGGAGATGCAGTATGAAATTTGATGCAAAAGGGGTTTGATTTGAGTGGTTAAAGTTGAGTTCTTGATTTGATTTTCTCTTAAAATCTATCTTTGAAGATTAGGGTTCTTAAGAGTCAAAGAACATAATCAGATAATGAGAAAGTGTGATATTTATAGACATCAAGAACAGGGCAAGTGAAAAGACAATTTTGCCCCTGAAATCACACGATCAGTGGTTTCATTCGGTGGCCAGGCCGCCGAATTGAACCGCCGAATGGCTCCCGAGTGGAACAGGGGAACTTCGGCGACTTCGTTCGGCGGTTTCGAAACCGCCGATCCCAACTGCCTTTTTGGACCCGAGAGAAATATTTCAATCAGGTCTCATTCGGCGGTTTCGAACGGCGGCCAGGCCGCCGAAAGTAACCGCCGTTTCACCAAAAATGGTGAAACCAAGGAGAAGCCAAAGGCATCTCCACCGGCGATCATCGTGCAAAACAAAGCACATCAACGTGCACGCGCAGACGTTTCCGAACATCCTTCGGGAAACGAATTACACCACACTAAAAGCTAACATACATGAAGTGCAAGTGTGGGTATTGAATGCATCCTAATGCCTATCATGTCATGGCATTTTATAAAACAAGATGCAATCAATTTAATGCAAGAAGAGACATTGAATAAACAATAAAGCATAATGCACACATAATATAAACACAACATTCAAGAATAGGAGATATGCATGTTGTGTGTGTGTGCAACTATATCTCTTCAAGCCAAAGTAAGCACAAGATATACCTTTGGTGCTTGTCCTCTTGAGGTCTTGGAAAGGGTCTTTGATCTTCAACCTTAATGACCTAGACTACCCTTACAACCAAACCCCAACATGTGGTTTGACCACGAAATAAGCCAATCAACAAAAGGGAATCCTTACAGATTCTTCATCACACTTTGCTTGGTAAGTTTTTTACTAATATCTTACATATTTTGTGTTTTTCTTTGCAAGCAATCTCATTTTATTACTTGTATGTTATTCATATATATCTTAGACACAAGTTTGAGATTAGTGTTGTTGAATGTTTGAGAGTTGTATTGTGATAGCTTTCTAGGTTTGCATAATCTATGACTCGCTAGGCTAATTGACATGTCATTTAGTTACTAATATCTAGGATTGCTTTTATTGCAAAATCATCATCTTAGATAAGCATATAGGGTTCCCTTGCTCTATGTTGCAATTTGGATATTCATATATTCACTTAGGGTGTTAATCTCTTCATTGAGAAGTAAGTCTTGCGTGTAGCTTCTGGGATTAGGTTGCTTAGATCACAAGCAATTGGACTAGGTCCACTTATACCGGGATTAGGTAGGTGTGTGATTACTTCCGGGATTAGGTTGTAATCATTTTACACATTTAGTGGATTCGAGGTTCGAGTGTGGCTCGCTTATTAGCCCGTGATTTTTCCCGTGAGGGTTTCCACTTAAAAATCAAGTGTTGTTTATATTTCTGCATCTTATTACACTTGCTTTATTTTATTGACTATTATGGGTATTTTCGTAATCTTGACCATACACAAAAAATTGGGTAAAATAGTTAAAATCTATTCACCCTCCCTCTAGATTAATATTTAACACACCGTGAGAACTTTCAATTGGTATCAGAGCGGGTTCCTAGATATACTTAGGTGATCCTTGTTTACTTTGGTGTGTTTTGCATTTTGTGTGATTTTTGATCGTTCATACATTTGCATTCATTTCATTCATTCAAAAACACTATGAGTGGAAACGGTAGAAATGGTGGTGGCAACGAGGGTGCTTCTAGCACAAGGCCTCCACTTCTTACCGGGTTGAATTATGCCTCTTGGAAAGGCAAGATGGAGTCGTACATATGTCAAATCCATGACCGAGCTTGGATGGCGGTTGAAGACGGCTACACATCACCCATGATGACTCCTACGGGTAGAGGAGAGGATGTGCTTAAGCCTAAGGCGCAATGGAACGCGCAAGAGTTTGAGGCATCAAAATGGAATAGGAAGGCGATGCATGCCATCCTATGTGCAATGGACGAAAATCAATATAAATTGATTCAAAATACTAGGATAGCTAAGGAGGCATGGGACATCCTAGAGATTGCACATGAAGGAACCGAAGTGGTGAAGGACTCTAAGCTTCAAGTCCTCCAAACTTAATTCGAAATACTTAAGATGGAGGAGAATGAGTGCTTCAACGACTTCGAGATCAAGTTGATGGATATAGTCAACCAAAGTCATCAACTTGGTGACCCGTATTCGGATAGGAGAATCAAGTAAAAGATTATGAGATCTCTCCCCGATAGGTTTGAATCAAAGGTGACGGCTTTAGAGGAGAATAGCACATATAAGGATATGAAGCCGAGTGAGGTGATAGGAAAACTTCTAGCTTATGAGTCTAGGAAGGGTCCTACCTCCACACCTCCTAAAAAGCAAAAAGGAATTGCTTTAAAAGCCTCCAAGGATGAAAATGAGGCAAAGAAAAATGACTCGGATGAAGACCTTGCATTATTTGTGAAGAGATTCAAGAGGGTCATGAAGTTCGGGAAAAAGGACTTTGGTTCCAAAGGTCAAAACTTCAAGAAAAAGGGTTCCTACAACAAGTTTGAGCCTAGGAAAGAGAAGACCGAAAGGAAAGGGGTCCGATGCTTTGAGTGTGATGGGATAGGTCACTTTGCCCCCGAATGTGCAAATCACAATGAGAAGAAAAAGGGAAAAGTGATGGCCGCCACTTGGAGTGAAAGTAGTGATGACTCCAATGAGAGAGATGAGTCTTCGGATGATGAAGAGCTCATGGCTAACCTCCTAGCTTTTGCCTCCTCCTATAAAAGCAAAAGTGCTAGTGAAAGAGAGGAAGAGAGTCAAGAGGAAAATGACTCAAGTGAAGAAGAAAGTGATTCCTCTTCTAACTCCATAAATGGATTTGTGGAGAAAAAAGGTGCTTGCTAAATACCATGCCGAGTTTAATGATTTTGTAGGGAAAAATGCGGTCACGCAGCGGAAGTGAGACTAAAATCGAGTTTAGTATAGTTTAAAATTTTTCCATAATTTAAACCTTAACCCTCTAATTAATTAAACATATATATATATACTAAAAAGTAGAATACCTTTTGTCATGTGATCCGATTGACTTTGCATCGATGGTAATCCGCAAGATCTTCCAATCCTGATACGAACGTGAATCACCTAGGAGCGTGATCTCCCTTTCTTTGAATTGCGTACCTAAGGATGGAAAACAAAATCTCTCCTCCTGATCGTTAGTCACAATAAAATCCAAGAAACTAAAAAGTATGATCCAGTCACTTTTGAATTTAACAACCATTAAGATTGAAACTCGCGTGAACCTAATTCGAAGTTGTGCACAAAGCTTTTTGATATTCAAGCTTACAAGTGCACTATCGAAATTAGAACTCTCTTTCTCTATTTCTCTCTTGGCCGAAATTAAACACTTGTCTAGAGTATGAATTATGTTTCTAAGCAAAAGAAATAATTCCTCAAGCTAGGAGAAGAAGAAGTGGTGGCCGAATGCTATCCTATCAAATATATAGGGTGGCCGAATTCTTCTTGTATTATTATTAGGGTTGCCTGCCCAATTCTTCTTGTATTAGGATTTAGGGTTGGCCGAATTCTCTCCCAAAGAGGATTTGTGCTTTACCCTAATTCCTATCAACCTTAGAATCCTAACTCTAATACAACTCATAAGTGTTTAATCCTATTATGACTTATTAAAAGACTTCCTTATTTGATTAGATAAATAAACCTTATTATTTATCTTCTTACCAAATAAGTCTTTTATCTTTAATATACTATTACCAATAGTATAACTCTAGGAAACAGATTTCCTGATCAGAAAAAGGTTTTGATTCTCAATTAAATGATTAACTAATAAATTAATTAATTTTCATTTAATTAATCAATAAAATAAAATAATATTTTAGACTATTATTCTAGTCTTGCCGCCCACACCATATACATTGGCCTAATATTATTTTCTTATTTTATTTAATCCATTAGACTTTAATTAAAAAGCCCACATGTGAACCAGACCCATTCTTACTAAAAGAAACATGCCCACATGCCTTTTATTAATATATTAATACAATTGATCAGCCCATTAAATAAATAATGTGCAAATTATATTCTTAATATATTAAATACAATTCTAGATGGACCTATAAATTGGTCCGGTAGAATATATCAAGTGATCCAAGCAAGTCCGTGTGGATTGGGGATCTTGGCGGGCTATCTAAATTTAAGCTTCAATAGACATAACCTAATCACAATCAACAAATGATTCACTTAGGTCCGATTTATTAATTTTAACTCATTCCACTAAAGAGCTCAAATTGAACTCTTAAATAAAGATAGAATAAGTAAATATTTCTCATTCGTACCCTAGACAATCATATTGGAGATAGTGTATCATCGTGAAGAATATCAGTAATCGCCAAGAGCTCATAGACCGCCTATAGCTCTCCAAGTTACCTTCTTTACTCATATGACCACATTTTGAACTTGGATATTTTAACTTGTCCAGAAGCCATGTTTCAATAGACTCTATCGAAAACTTAACGTTAAGATTCAATATCCAATACCTCAAAACATCCATATGATGATAATCTAGTCTCATTTAATAAATGGAGCCACGATGTCCATATCTATAAATGAAGTCCTCTATCGATTAACAAATGAATACCACCAAACTATCGAGGATAGACTATGCTATATAATCGTACTCATTGATAACTCAAATGATAACACTTGCAACCATAAGTCCATCATTTATCTCAGGATTAAGATAGACTCTTCGATTGTCCTGATAATGAAAAAACTTTTATCTACTGATGGTTCTAGATAAAGTATTTCATTGTGATCCTATTCAATGCACCCAGTGCACTAGATTCTTTTACTCGAAGACCCTTCGATGATTTCAGACTCATCATAACTCATTTGATCCCACTCAAATGCTAGCAAAAGAATTCTACAACTTTAACAAGATAAAGGTGCCCAACCTTAAACTTAAGTTGTGAACATTATTCAAGACTAACTAAAGAATTGTGTCTACCTCATACATATCCAGATGTATGAACAATTCTTCTTTTCTTATAGTCTTTTGACCTTATGATTATTTACTTTGACAATTATAATATTAAACTATAAATGCTATAAGATTTGTTAAACCAGAAATCACTTTATTAATATGAAAAGATTGTCAATTACAATATTACACTCTTGCTATTGAGCATAATCCTAACAGATTTAGCAATCAAGAGCCCGAGAAAGATTCAAAGATTGAGAGAAGAAAATCTTGAACTTTCATCTCATAATGACCACTTAAGTGAACAAGTGGAAAGACTCAAGAAAATTGAAGATAAGCTAAGAATGGAGCTAGACTTGTCTAAGAGGAATGAAGAAAGTCTAAAGAGGGAGCTTGAAGAAGTAAAAGAGTTTATGACTAGGATGACCTCTAGCACTCAAAAGCTTGATCATTTGCTTAGTGTTGGAAAGAATCCGTGTGACAAGTAGGGTCTTCGGTATGAAGATGGCAACAAGATCTCAACCTCTAACAAGACCGTGTTTGTCAAGAGTTTGGGGAATGAAGGAGCTTCATTGGTGCAAACTCCTAGGAAGAAATTAGAACTAGGACAATGTTCTAATAATGCACAAGTAAAGTTGGTGCCAAGAAGGCAACCTCAAGCTCAACCCACTAGGGTCCCTCAAGCCAACATTCCTCAACAATTGGCTCACAAAGGAAAGAGACCAATCATGCAACCTTAAGCTAGGAAGCAAGCTAGACCGGTTCAACAACGAAGATGGATTGAACCCACTTAACCACAAAGACATGGACAAGCTCCCATGCATGCATAAGGACAAGGTATGATTCCTTATTTTATTCCTACATGTCATTTTTATGGATTTGATGGTCATATTAGACCAAATTGCTTTCGATATATTAAAATGTGTAAAACACGAAGCATGATTGAAAAGAGAAAGAAGAGAGCCAAGTTGCATGTTCCTAGGAATGATAAATGTAAGTGCCTCACTTTTGATTGGCATATTTCGTTGACAAAATCACAATGGGGTTCATTTTGTAAGGGTAGCTTAGGATTGAAGAAATTCTCTTATGTGCCAAAGAACCTCATTGTGGAATCAAGAGTTTCAAGGAAGGTAGATTACTTGACCTAACTTTCAATTGAAGAGATTTAGTTTGCACACACACACAACTCTAGCATGCATATGTGATTATTGCTTTTTGGGTATATGATCTTCACTTACACATCTGCACAATTGCATGTATTTTCTATATGAGTAGCTGCTGAGAAAGCCTAGCCCTTCTCTATCGCGATTGCCGCCATCATTGGCATATCGCGGCACTCAAGCGACAGAGATGTGTTATCTCTATCGCGGTACCTGTCGCAGTTGGATAACCGTAGCAGTCAAGCGACAGAGACCTGATGTCTCTGCCGCGGTTGGACCAACCGCGTCAATCGAGCAACAACAATAATTTTGCTGTGCCGCGGTTGTTCAATCGCGATAGTCCGTCAGCGAGAAGCTGAATCATTTTTTGTTCAAAACGACACCACTTTAATTGGATCTCATATATATGTGTCTTGATGACCTCTGGTCGTTTTTAGAGAGCAAAAATTCATATCTTTTGAGAGCAAAAAGTTTTCTTCAAAGCAAAGGTATCAAGACTTCATCTTTTAAGCTTCCAAAACACAAACACCCTTCATCTTGCATCTTTCATACATCATCTAGCATGATTCTAGGTTGATTTCATTTAGGGTTATTATTATTGCTCACATGACTTGTATCTAGAACATCATTCTCATATCTATATGTTCTTGTTTTACAAGATAGATTTTTTATCACTTGACTTGATTCAAGATTGCATCTTTATGACTTGAATAGGTTCAAGATAGTCTCTTTATTATGTTTTGTGAGTTGTTTGTGGTAGATATTGCATATAGGACTTTGGTTGCCTATTTAGCTATGTTATATGCATGTCATCTAGCAAAATGATATCTAGGAATGTTTAACATGTTCATCCATGCCTAGATAAGCTTAAATGTCTAACCTTGCATTTTTAGCATCTTGAGTATTTCATATATTCACATTAGGTTGTTTTATCTCTTCTTTTAGAGTCAAGTCTTGTAGTTACTATTGTGATAGTTTTGCAAGCATGGACTAGATTCACTTTTGAAGGCCTGCGGGTAGTAGTGGTAGATTAGTAACCGTGTGAGGTTTGACGTGGTCAACCTAGGTTGTAATTGCCATTACAATTAGTGGATTGAGGTTCGGGTGTGGTGCACTTAACAGCCCGTGGTTTTTCCCGTAAGGGTTTCCACATAAAAAGTTCAAGTGTCATTTACTTTCCGCATTTTCACACTTGTTTTAGTTGTTGACTAGTTGATGTTGTTATTGAAAATTGACTAATCTCGAAAAAATTGTAAAAAGGGATTAAAATCTATTCACCCCCCCTCTAGATTATATTAGGACACATTTATATATATTTTCAATAAAGTTGATGTGTATGATCCTAGGATAACTAGAGCTCATGTACCAAAGACCACTAAGAAAGCTAATATTGTTTCTAGGTGGATTAGAAAGAATGAAAATGTTTGCCATGTTGCTCAAATAGCCTTGAAGGCAAATTCTTCTAATTTTTGGTATTTAGATAGTGGGTGCTCTAGGCACATGACGGGAAACAAGAGTTTCTTCGAGACTCTTGCTATGGAGGAAGGAGGATATGTCACTTTTGGTGATGGATCCAAAAAGAAAGTTGTAGGGAAATGAACCATTTCCTTTCCCGGATTACCGTCATTATCCAATGCTTTGTTTTTTGATGACTTGAAAGCCAATTTGATAAGCATTTCTCATCTTAGTGATGAAGGATATTCCGTCATGTTTAGTAAAAATGATTGCTCTATCCTAAAGCCCGATGGACAAACCTTACTGAAAGGTATGAGATCTAGCGACAATTGCTATTGTCTTGAAGCTAGTATAGTCTTAAACAATGTGTCCATGGATGAGCAAATTGAGTTATAGCATGAAAGACTTGGCCACATGAACTTTCGGGATTTACGAACCCTTGGAAAGTTTAATTGTGTGCGTGGTCTCCCTAAGCTTGGGAAGAAAGCCAATGGTGTTTGTGGACCTTGCCAACAAGGAAAACAAACCAAAAGCATGCATAAAAGGGTAAGTATCTCTCCACCAAGGAGCACCTAGAGCTTCTCCACATGGATCTAATGGGTCATATGCAAACCGAGAGTTTAGGTGGAAAAAGATACATTTTTGTTTGTGTTGACGGTGATTTTTGGAAGTCAACCGGTTAACGATTTTAGGTTAATGAAACCTGCAAGATAAACGTAATGAAAGTAGAAAATAACAGATGAGCAAGCATAACACATGTTTTACGTGGTAAAACCCTAAGGCGGGGAAACATCCACGGTGCCGGTGACGGCAAGAAGTGATCCACTATGAATATAAGGGTTACACACTCAATACTCGCTTTCTCTCTTATGTATCGTATCTCTTTTCTCATGTCAGTGTAAATTGCTCATGACGATCATCCTTTTTATATAATGAATACATGGATGTATTTATAGGGTTCGATCTAGGGTTGCCCTAGTTTCTGTCGTATAAGCGATGGACTCATTAATTAGAGTCTTTGTAGGATTCTGGTAGAGTAGACCAATTAGGACTCGTTCTCCATTTAGTGCTTATCCTTTTGGAAGCTTAGAGTTCTTTCATGATTAGACTTCTCTGGTACTGGAGAGGAAATAAGGATATTTCCTTATTGGAATATTATCCTAAGATTTCGTATATGTGTAGATCTCTTCCTGATATGGCGTATCTTGGTAAGGCTGTATTTCCTGTTTTTGGCTAAGTAGTGATCCTTGGCCAAGCAGAGCTGAGCAGAATCTTGGCCGAGTAGATTCCTGACCGAGTGGACTCTTGGTCGAGCAGATTCCATCTGTAGATGGCCCCTTCATATGGTGCTGTCACGCGTTCATGTTGACCCTTTTTGATAACGTGTGTAACATTTGGCTTTTGATGATGTGGAATCACTATGTTTCCACATAACTCGTTATCCTCGCTGACGTGTCATGCTAACGAAAAACCCCTATAATAATACCCCCTCAAATCTGCGAGATGAGTTCTTGGCAACTCGTTGAAGGGGATTTGAATAGTTCTCCTCTGATTTTTGTAATATTTTGCCTTGTATACTTCTATAACGCCTTGGTGTCCACTCGCACTATATAGATTTGGTATTTGGTATACCTTTCTTCCTCAAGGCCTTGTAGCTAGTATTCCTGCAATAATAATAAAAACTTTGTTTGTATAAACATAATTGTAAATTCTTACTTACTTGCATTTTGTTTTAGTCGCGTTCAATAAACTTTCTTGTCTCCACAAGCTTTGATTGTTGAGATATATATATATATATATTTTATGATCTCGTCACTGGGATGAGCTTTGCATTTTTCTTTTATTGAAGAGCTGAAAAGCCAACGAGCTGAATGGACGAGCTGAGTTGAATAGCTATGGCGAGCTGAGTTATTCTGCCGAGCTGAATAGATAATGGCAAGTTGAATTGCCGCAGCGAGCTGTATAGGTTGACACCTAAAATTTGGTGCTCATGTGCTTTTAAGCCTCTTTATTCTGAGGAGGTCCCAGCTTTTCGATGCTTCACTCGATTTTGTTAAAGTGACAATTTTACTCGGTTCACCTGGATTGGGTCTTTCTTTTTCTTTTTCTTGATGGTGCTCAAATCCTCTCGCTCCTTTTGGCGGATGTGAGACCCCTTTTTGGCGTCTGTCAACTTCTCTGATCCTTTTCTCCGAGCGGTTCTTACTAACGCTCAGATCTTCTTTCAACATGGTTCGACTTCACTTGGATGTTTGAGCGGTTCTTACTAACGCTCGGATCATCTTCTCATCTTTGCTTGGATCCATATTTGAGCGGATCTTACTAACGCTCGGATCATCTTCTTGGCTTTGCTTGGATCCATTCTTGAGCAGATCTTATTATCGCTCGGATCATCTTCTCGGCTTTGCTTGGATCCATTCTTGAACAGATCTTATTATTGCTTGGATCGTCTTCTCGGTTTTGCTTGGATCCATTCTAAAGCGGATCTTATTATCGCTCGGATCGTCTTCTTGGCTTCATTTGGATCCATTCTTGAGCGGATCTTACTAACGCTCGGATTGTCTTCTCGGCTTCACTTGGATCCATCTTCAAGCGGATCTTACTACGCTCGGATCTTCCTTGCACTCTGCTGCTGTGTATCCGATCTTTCTGTTGTAATTCCTTTTAAACATGTATGAATTAGGTCTCCTCTTAGTTCCATAATATACCTCCAATAAGGCTAATTCAATGTGACTCAAAATAGAGAGTACAACCCTTCTAGCTTTAGGAATTTTAAACCACTCTCAACTTATTCTAACATTGAAAGTTTAGGGTCAACTAAAACTGAATTAAAGTGACTTTTAGGCCTTCATTAATCTTCCAAAACATAGCGAATTTGTCTAAGACCTTTATTCTCGAATAGGCAGCCCGCAATGCTTTATTTCCAAAATCCCGCGAAGAAATTCGGGACTGACCTTTAGGTATTAAAATGGTCATAACTCCTTCTAGAAAATTTGAAATTACAAATCGTAAAATTCTACGGAAAGCTAACTTCCGTACCTTTCCAACCATATAAGGCTCAAAATCCAGTTCCTTCTGAGATGATACAGTTTAATTCTTGAAGTTGACCCATCAGCAAATGCTACCCGCGTAGAAATTCTGGGCTGATCTTTGGGTAGTAAAATGGTCATAAATTCTTCTAGAAAATTTGAAATCACAAACTGTAAAATTCTACGGAAAGCTAACTTCTGTACCTTTCCAATCATATAAGACTCAAAACCCAATTCCTTCTGAGATGATACAGTTTAATTCTTGAAGTTGACCCATCAGCAGATGCTACCAGCGTAGAAATTCTAGGCTGACCTTTGGGTAGTAAAATTATCATAACTCCTTCTAGAAAATTCAAAATCACAAACCATAAAATTCTATGGAAAGCTAACTTCCGTACCTTTCCAACCATATAAGGTTCAAAACCCAATTCCTTCTGAGATGATACAGTTTAATTCTTGAAGTTGACCTATCAGCAGATGCTGTTTTCATGGGTTGGATCAAGAAATCTTCCAAATTGCTTATAGTTATCTCTTAGGACTTGAATAGCTGAGAATCCTTCTATCTGAAACATTTTTTCTTCTTGTCGTATCCTTTAAAGGCAAGTTCTGACGATCTTTTGAAGTTTTAGGCTCAAGACAGCTTGAAGATGTCAAGGTTGAAGATCATAAGAGGAACTGATTAAGGTTTCCCTGAGCTGTGTCTTTCCTCACAAGCTGAGAAAAATACGGTAAATGTCGTCGCTCTTGGCAAGGTAAGATATCGCTCTATAGAGATCGTGCTTCAAAGCATCCACCCCCTGAGACCACTGCCATATATATATATACATGCTCATGGTGAGTTGGGGGTTTTTGTTCTCCAGGGGTTCATGTTGCTTGGAATCTACCCCCTAGCATCGTTGTTATTCTTGAGTTGATGCCGACGTGCAGGGTAGGAGCCACGCTTTTGGCACATTGTCTGGGTAGCCATTCTTTTCTTCTTTGGTCAGGTCATTCCAAGCGTTCGGCCTGGATCTTTCTTGTCCATTGGAGCTTTTTCTCGGCTGATCTTTTTTCGTAGGTTTGATTCTTCCTTTTGGTCGATCTTTCTTATAGATCGGTCTTCTTTTTGGCCAATCTTTCTTACAGATCGGATATATATATATATATATATATATATATATATATATATATTTATAACTTCTAGCTAATACTCCTGTAAAAAGAAAGCACTTTATGTATATAAATACAATTTTGACTTATAACTTACTTGCATTCGACTTTGTTCATTATTGTCTCTTTTGCAATTGCTCATTGGCTTTTGTACTTCTTGCAAATTGTTCCAAGTGTTCGCTCGGCTAATAGGCAGGAATTTAGGCTATGGCTCAAGGCAACTTGAGTGTTTATTTTACACCACGGGGCATCCTAACTCACTGTATCTAAGTTTCTACCCATTTTCGGGGTTTTTACTTGATTTTGAGTGAGCCAAGTCAACCTTAAGGCGTTCAGCTCAGGTCACCTAGATCTTGTGTTTGAAAGCTTCCTGACTATTTTTATGTGCACTTGCCCATTGGAGCTTTGTACCTGCACATTTAAAACTTAACAGATGCAATTTAAGCGGAAAAATCTTTACCCCTTCTTTCCAAAAGGTCGGATCGCTGACAGTGCTTTATTCACATTCAGTCAGTTTTTGAGCTGACAGTGCTTTATTTGCACCCAGTCAGTTATTCTTTTTGATCAATTTGGTATACCTGCACACTCATACATGTGTAAATAATAAATATATTTTGTTTTATTTTTACCTGAGTGTAACGTTGGCTTCTTTGTTTAAGCTAAGTAACTCATTTAACTTAATTTAGCCAAGTATCTCATTAACTGGCATTAAGTTTGAGTAATCCATTGGTTTTATTGGGTCAAGTTTTTGTTATACTTGATTGGTTTATCCAAGTATCTAGTTACCTTGGTCTGAACAAATATATTATCCTTAGTTTGGCTTCAAGAATGATCAAGTATCTCATTAAACTGATCATTAAACTGGTCATCTTCAGACTGACCAAGTGTCTCATTAAATTGGTCAGTTTTTCTTCAAGAATGATCAAGTATCTTATTAAACTGATCATTTCCAGACTGACCAAGTGTCTCATTAAACTGGTCAGTTTTACCCAGGTGTTACGTCGAGGCTCACCACGACCATACATTTAGGTCCCATGCACAAGTCACCTAGGACGTCTCCAGGTTTTGTCTGCTACAGGGGTTTGCCGAATCGTTGGGATAGTGTATACCGGCCAACACAGCTGTGCATCTCACCAGACATATCCCGGCGGTGCCCCGAGCAGTTTTCCAGGTATCCTAGTGCCTCGGGTTTGCCTTTTCACTAAGGATACGTTCGTATCTGATTAGCTCGGCGGGCATGCTATTTCAGCTTCTCCGCCCCTCGGACACTATCCACTCGCTTTTCGTGGTTTCATGGCGCCCGAGTACTATCTTCGGGCTTTACGCTCCAAAGATGACCCCTTTGGCCTATGTTGGTGAAGATTTTGGCCCCTTTGGCCTTTGTTGGTGAGGATTTTGGTCCATTTTGCCTTTTCTTCGAATTTCTACATACGCCGAGATGAAACTCATTTTGCGTGTATTGAGACTAAGCTCAATTAAAGTTTTCAGCTTGTCTTTCTCTGTCAAACACGTGAGTAACATTTGCACAAATATATTTTTTAATAATGCTGAAAAAATAGTTGGATCCATGCACGTTATTGGTGTTGGTTAATGTTCGGGATGAATACCCATGGACTTGCTAGATGTTTTGCATACAAAAACCATGTAGTATGCTAATAAAACTAGTATATGTTTTCGCAAGTATATACGCGCGTAGTATTTATTATGTATGAAAGAAACATGTAGATAGCATATGTAAGTAGGGAGTAATACTAGAATAAATAAATATACTACATGTTGTGCATCATGTTAAAAGTGCAGCAAATAATTTCAATAAACAAGGGTGAAAAAGGTGTTTCCCCACATTTTACCTCATCATCAACATGCGGTTATGAAATCCAAGAAGATTTGATTTATAGGCCAAATAAAAAGTAACTAAGCGATGATTTAGATTTTACCTCTTAACTCCACTCAATGAGGTATCCGAGATTGTTTACCTTTTCATTCTGAGTCGGCAAATCGCAAGTCGTTCTTTCCTTGTGCTATGTAGTGGGTGTTTCTATCTCTTCAGTATAGAGTTGTGATGTCCCAACTGTCGTCAAACATTTCTTACGTTGAACGAACCTTAGGACCTTCCGTGAACTGTAACGATCCATTTTATTCTTTTTTATATTGGCAATGAATGACCGGATTTTGTGGCTACGGGCAATCCTTTGATTAAACCGACGAGATTGATATGTTCTGCTATTATTCGACTTCTTACATGTGCTGAAAGGTGGTGACTGATCCACTAGCTTTAGTCTTGTACTCCAACTTCCATTATGGTTGATCTTCATATATATCAGCCAAATCATCGGGATAGAGATATGACTTCGCTAAAACTACTTTTGCAACTGCGATTTTTTTTATTTTATTTTTTATTTTTTTACTATGCTTGTGCTACCCCCTAGCCCCCCAGCAGTTGTTAAAGTATGTTTCATTCGAACAGAGTACTTTTAACATCGCGTTTTTTTTTTTTTTTTTGCTTTGCTGAGTAACCGGTCTGGGTATCTAACATAACGATAAGCTGAAATGTCTGCAATGGTTGAATACCTCTTGTTAGATTTTCTTCAAGAATGATCAAGTATCTTATTAAACTGATCATCTCTAGACTGATCAAGTATCTCATTAAACTGATTAGTTTTTTCTTCAAGAATGATCCAAGTATCTTATTAAACTGATCATCTCCAGGCTGATCAAGTGTCTCATTAAACTAATCAGTTTTTCTTCAACCTCAAGAATAATAAAGTATTTTATTAAACTGATCATTATTAGATTGACCAAGTTTCTCATTAAACTGGTCAATTTTTCTTCAAGAATGATCAAGTATCTATTTAAACTGATCATCTCCAGCTCTTATTCGAACAGTGCCATAACTAAGCCAAGTATCTTATTAACCGACAATTGTTTTATTTTTGCACTCTGTTCTCTTCTTTCTTTTTTAGCAAACTCTTTTTTAAGTTCAGTGGTCAGGTATAGAAACCCTCTGTGATTTCTTCCTTCTCTCGAGCAAAATCATTTTCACCGTACCCGGTTTGCAATTCGCTTGCCTACACATCTCTTGGTGCTGATACAACAAATGACCCACCCCCTAGCACCCCTTTTTTTTTTTTTTTTTTTTAGTTTGGGCTCGCTAAAGTGTCTTCGGGTGTTTCGTCTGTTTATACTGTAGTCGCCGGGATGCTCTTGATTACTGTGGATGTGACCCGTTGTAATGACTCTCTTAAGATCTGACTTCTCTTCCTGGCTGATCTCTTTCGTAGACAAGCCTCATTTTTTTTTTTTAAAGTATACGTCGGACTTCATTTATGGTTCCAGAATGATGAAGGCAGTTGTTAGCAATGTGAGGCCAATGCTACTCTTCCATCTCTGATTGAGTCACTAGGGGTATATGGTCTCTCTTAAAAACCTTTAAGCGCGTCGAGATGAAATTCGATTCTCGCGCGCCAAGGCAAGACAAGATTCCTGAGCTAGCATTTTCAACTTGTTTTCTATACCAAGTATGTGAGTAAAGTTCGCACAAGTAATACTAATCATGCATTTAATGAAACCAAATAATTGGAAGCGATCAACTCATACATGGTACTATATATTAATGATTGGTGTTGAAATTCGACACCTATAAATCTATGATAGACAACATGCGCGTTTGAGCCATAAAAGTTGTCAGACATACTAATTAAGCATGCATTATATGTTTATAGACTTATGCACGCGTATTATGTATTATGTGCGAGAGAGACATGCATAGATAACATGTGAACGCAATATAACATAAAGAGAATTACACAAAAAGTTATGTGTGTTGTGTATTTGTATGCGAAAGTATAACGATAGGAAGAGGCAGATATAATTTAATATATCTAAATTACATAAATTCAATGTCTTAAGCATACCAAATACTTCTAGTCACATTTTTTCGACACTCATGCTCATTTGATTTAAAGAATGAATTGGTCGAACCCAATATTGTTGAGTCCAACCACTATCATGAATACTTAAACATCAATAGGAATTTTGATAGAAATGCATGGATTATATACTTATAGTTCTAGAGATTCCAATGCTAAATTCATAATATTCCGAACAAAAATAATCACTATGATACCCTTCTATATTATCGATTTAAGATGCAATATGATGTCAATGATAATAAATAACATAACGATTAAGAGAAATCGTACCTTTTTATCCGAACGCTTTCGGTTATGCTTTTAAACACTTTTGGAAGCATTTCTTACCAAGATCAAAGTCTTAATCAATTTCATTAAATAACACTTACTCGAAAGATATTAAAAAAGACTATAATTACTTTCAAACATCGTATACGTAACATATCACAACACTATTAATATCATGGAGTCATTTTTCCACAACATTTAAATGAACAACTCATCACAATTTTTATCTTCAAAAGGGTAGTGAAGAAGCATTAGACATAGAGGGTGCATATAATCAACTAGTGTGATTGCATCCAGGCTCTAGCAATGTCACTCCTCATTATTATTTAACGATTTAAATTAATGACACAGACAACCATGCATTATTCGTAATGTGTTGTTTGCCCAAAACAATTATATGCTAAATAAGCTATGTATGTCATGAGCTTGGTAATTTTTAGTAGACAACAAATATTCAATCGTTTTTTTATCAAGATCAAAGTCTCAATTAAATTCAATCGAATTATTGTTTGGTTAATCAAAGTATCACAAACATTAAACATCAATCAGTATGTTTTACTCTTATTAATCTAGAATAATAATAATCATGTGACATAAAATAATAATCATGTGACATACTTGCTGCCGACTGAATCTATTTGGCAATGCACTCCCAAGTCAAGGCAATCCATGCAAATATTTTAATAGAAAAGCACAATATGCAACTTCTAATTTCAACAAATTAGGAGTGTATTCATAGTATAAGATTTAAGCATCCTGATATTCTATACGGTTATCGATGCAAGACGATATCAATAGTAATAATAATTAAGTGAAAACATACCCCCGAATCCGAATGATTTTATCAAGATCGAAGTCCCTATTAAATCTCGAATAATCATTATTTGGTCAGTTTTCACTTTTTTATATATGTAATTATGCATATATTCTTTTGTAAATAAAATTGTACGTAAAATTAGACCGATGTGTAGATTGACTAACCTTGGCCACTTACCGAACCTGGAGTCTAGTCATTTTACTATTGGATCCTTCACATGTGAATTGATGGAAGAGCTGAGTAGGTTCAGTTGAGAATAGCCATTGGTTGTTTTATACCAAGATGGGCTCGGTTTCTAACACGTCAAGTTAAACTTTTTACGCTGAACTGTAATGTTCCGGAAGTCGTCAAATATTTCTCGGGATGAATTGTGTTGAGACCCACATATCCTCGGAAAGATCTATATGTCTATTTTACAGCAAAATTCATGGTTCATGATTCCATGCTCTCTGGAGAGAGTTATCTCTGTTTTAGCGTCTGGTGGTCAAGTTGGGAAATCCTCCGCGAATCACATCCTTCAATGTTTCGGGGACCATAAAATATTTCACAGGTTGAACCAGATTGCGAACCTTATATTTCTGGAAAGATCCAGATGTCTAGTTTCTGATGGTTTTTACGGCTCACAATTTCGATTTCTGTGGAGGGAGATATGCCTGTTTTAGTGTTCGATGGTCAGATCATAAATCTATGCGCAATCTGGTTTCCTCAATATTGCGGGAGCCACCAAATATTGCTCGGATTGAACCAAAAAATGAACGATATATTCTTAGAAAGCCTTGGATGTCTAGTTTCCAGTGGTTTTTACAATTCATGAATCCGACTTCTGTAGAGGGAGATATGCTCGTTTTAGTGCGTATTGGTCAGCAATTCCGTGATTCTGAGCTGCTCTCTTCTCTTTTCTTTTGTAAGCTGTCGGAATGCGAAAGCAATTCCTCAGACGGATTCTTGATACTTTGAAGCTCTGAGTGTTGCTTTCACAATATTCTTCTATGGTCTATTCATGAGGGTTTCTCGAAGTTGAGTTCTATCCCCTCCTTCTAACGCCAATTATTGACGGTGATTTTTGGAAGTCAACCGGTCAACGATTTTAGGTTAATGAAACCTGCAAGATAAACGTAATGAAAGTAGAAAATAACAGATGAGCAAGCATAACACATGTTTTACGTGGTAAAACCCCAAGGCGGGGAAACATCCACGGTGCCGATGGTATTGTTATAGGGGTTTTTCGTCAGCATGACACGTCAGCGAGGATAATGGGTTATGTGGAAACATAGTGATTCCATGTCATCAAAAGCCAAATGTGAGACACGTTATCAAAAAAGGGTCAACATGAATGCGTGACAGCACCATATGAAGGGGCCATCTGCAGATGGAATCTGCTCGACCAAGAGTCCACTCAGTTAGGAATCTACTCGGCCAAAATTCTGCTCTGCTCAGCTCAGCTCGGCCAAGTATCACTACTTAGCCAAAAATAGGAAATACAGCCTTACCAAGATACACCATATCAGGAAGAGATCTGCACATATACAAAATCTTAGGATAATATTCCAACAAGGAAATATCCTTATTTCCTCTCCAGTACCAGAGAAGTCTAATCATGAAAGAACTCTAAGCTTCCAAAAGGATAAATACTAAATGGGAAACGAGTCCTAATTGGTCTACTTTACCAGAATCCTACAAAGACTCTAATTAATGAGTCCATCGCTTATATGACAGAAACTAGGGCAACCCTAGATCGAACCCTATAAATACATCCATGTATTCATTATATAGAAAGGATGATCATCATGAGCAATTTACACTGACATGAGAAAAGATATACGATACATAAGAGAGAAAGCGAGTATTGAGTGTGTAACCCTTATATTCATAGTGGATCACTTCTTGCCGTCACCGGCACCGTGGATGTTTCCCCGCCTTGGGGTTTTACCACGTAAAACATGTGTTATGCTTGCTCATCTGTTATTTTCTACTTTCATTACGTTTATCTTACAGGTTTCATTAACCTAAAATCGTTGACCGGTTGACTTCCAAAAATCACCGTCAACAGTTTGTGTAGATGATTTCTCTAGCTTCACATGGACATATTTTCTTAGAGAAAAATCTGAAACTTTTGATAAGTTTAAAATGCTTTGTAATAAAATATAAAATAAAATGAATTCTAACATTAAAAGCATTAAACGGATTAGAAGTAACCATGGGAAGGAATTTGAGAATGCCTCTTTTGAAAGCTATTGCAATAGCTTAGGCATCTCCCATGAGTTTTCGGCTCCTAGGACACCTCAACAAAATGGAGTTGTTGAGAGGAAGAATAGAGTCCTTCAAGAGATGGCCCGTGTGATATTGCTTAGCAACAATGTCCCTAGGAACCTATGGGCCGAAGCCTTCAATACGGCTTGCTATATAGGGAATAGAGTTTTCTTAAGGCCCGGATCTAGAAATACCTCCTATGAGTTATGGAAGGGTAGGAAGCCAAATGTTAGCTACTTCCACACATTTGGATGCAAATGCTACATTTTAAATGACCGTGATCAACTTGGCAAATTTGATGCTAAGAGTGATGATGATATCTTTATTGGCTATGCCTTGAATAGTAGAGCCTATAGAGTTTTCAACTTGAAGACTCGAACCGTCATGGAATCATCTAATGTTGTCATTGATGATACAAGGCTCAAGTCTAATGACCATGAGGAGGAGGATATTTTAGATGATGACTCTCCTTTGGAGAGGGTTGTGGAGACTCCCAATGTTGGGATGTCCAATGGTAATAATGAGGACATACAACCTCTTGATAGAGTTCCTCGTGTGGACTCTAATGAACCTGCTCCATGGGTTTGAAGACTCCATAACAAAGAGGATATTATTGGAGATATGAATGAGGGTGTTAGGACTAGGCGTCAAATAGCTAATCTAATTAGCTACACAGGCTACACCTCTCAAATTGAACCCAAAAAGGTTGATGAAGCCTTAAATGATGAGTTTTGGGTTCTTGCCATGCATGAAGAGCTAAACCAATTCGAAAGGAATGAGGTTTGGACTCTAGTTCCTAGGCCTAAAAGCACACATGTTATAGGCACTAAATGGATTTATAGGAACAAATCCGATGAGGATGGACATAGTGTGGAACAAGGCTAGACTTGTAGCACAAGGGTATTCTCAAATTGAGGGTATCGACTTTGAGGAGACTTTTGCTCCCGTTGCCCGTCTAGGGTCCATTAGGCTTCTTTTGTCCATTTCTTGTGTGCATAAGTTCAAATTGCACCAAATGGACGTCAAGAGTGCCTTCCTCAATGGCTTCTTGCGTGTTTGTTGAACAACCCAAGGGGTTTATGTATGCACATCACCCTAACCATGTCTATCGCCTCAAGAAGTCATTATATGGGTTGAAACAAGCACCGAGGCTTGGTATGGGCACCTCACTCAATTTCTTGTTGACAACAACTACACAAGGGGTAGTGTTGACAAGACTCTGTTCATCAAGAAAGACAATGATGAGCTCTTTATAGCTAAAATCTATGTTGATGATATAGTGTTTGGCTCCACCAACAACACCAAGGTCCAATAATTTGTTGATGTTATGTCTCATGAATTTGAGATGAGTCTTGTTGGTGAGCTTAGTTACTTCCTAGGTTTGTAAATTAGGCATTTAGATGATGAGATCTTCATTACCCAAGCCAAATATGCCAAAAACATAGTGAAGAAGTTTGGTCTAGAAAATGCCAAACATTGTGATACACCCATGAGTACCACTTTGAAGCTAAGCAAGGATGCTAGTGGTAAAAGTGTGGAACAAACGTTATATCGTGGCATGATAGGAAGCTTGCTTTATTTGACCGTAAGTAGGCCCGATATCTCTTTTAGTGTGGGTGTGTGTGCTAGGTACCAAGCGGATCCTAAGGAGTCCCATCTCTCTTCCATAAAGAGAATCATTCGCTATGTGAATGTGACTTCTAACTATGGGATTTGGTACTCGTTTGACACTAATGCTAGTCTTGTAGGCTTTAGTGATGCGGATTGGGCAGGAAATTGCGATGATAGGAAGAGCACATAGGGCGGTTGCTTCTTTTAAGGCAACAACTTGGTGTCTTGGTTTTGCAAGAAGCAAAACTCAATTTCCTTATCCACGGCCGAGGCTGAGTACATAGCCGCGGGGAGTGGATGCACACAACTCCTATGGATGAAGCAAATGCTAGTAGACTACGGATTCAACCAAGGTACACTCACTCTCTTTTGTGATAATATGAGTGCCATTAATATTTCCAAGAATCCGGTGCAACATTCTAGAACTAAGCATATTGACATCCGCCATCATTTCATTAGAGAGCTTGTTGAAAATAAATTGTAAGGATTCCCATATATTGATTGGCTTATTTCATGGACAAACCACATGTTGGGGTTGATAATGTAAGGGTAGTTTAGGTGTTTGAACTTCATGCTCGAAGGCCCTTTCAAGACCTCAAGGGACAAGCACGCCAAAGGTATAATTTCTTGTGCTTGATTTTTCTTTGAAGAGATTTAGTAAGCACACACACACTTAGCATACTTGCATTTATGTGCATACTCTTCACATGTCACTTTACACACTAGCACTTTGTTTTATATCTTGTTGTGTGTATATGTGCTTAGTAATTCGTTTCCCGATAGTGTTCGGAAACGTCCGCGCTCACACGTATGTGTGCTTGGTTTTGCGTGAAGACCGCCCACGGAGAATGCCCTTGGCTTCTCCTTGGTTTTCACCATTGTTGGTGATCGGCGATTATGATTGGCAGCCTGGCCGCCGAATGAAACCGCCGTTTCAGTCCAAGCAGGTCTGAAGCTATTCTGCGGTCACGATCGGTGGTCACGACCGCCGTTCGAAACCACTGTTCATACCTGATTGATTTTAATCTCTCGGTCTAATTCGGCGACGGTCATGAAACCGCCGAATGAAACCGCCGTTGATGCTCTGTTCTTCACGGGCTTAATTAGGTGGTCGTGATCGGTGGCCTAGCCACTAATTGAAACCGCCGATCGGTGCGTTTCAAGGGAAAACTTGTCTTTTCACTTGCTCAATTCTTGATGTCTATAAATATCTTACTTTCTCATTCTCTGAAAAAGTGGATTGAGTTATTAGAATCCTAAACTTCAAAGAGAGATTTTTGAGAAAAAATCAAATCAAGAACTCACCTTTAAACACTCAAATCAAATTCTTTTTGCATCAAAGTTCATCTTGCATTCATCTATGATCGGGTTTGCATCATCACAACATGCTTGGTAAGATTTTGATTAATTTCATCTTATTTTAGTATTTTACTAATCAAGCATATTCTCTTTTAATTACTTGTATGTTTTTGATCATATGATAAATACAAGAATAGAGAATTAATTGTGATGAATTGATTGAGTGTTGTTTTGTGATAGCTAATTAGGTTTTTGATTAATCTTGATTAGCTAAGCTATTTGACATGTCATTTAGCAATTGATATCTAGGGTTGATTTAAATTGATTACTTCATCATCCTTGATAAGCATCTAAGGTTACCTAGCCTTGTTTGTTATTTGAATATTTATACATATTCACAAAGATTGCATAATCTCTTCTTAGAGAATTAAGTTTTGAGGCTAAGGTTGCTTAGGCCTCAAGCAATTGGACTAGAGCCACTTTTAAAGGCCCGAGTGGTAGAAGTGGGGGGTTATTGACCGGAGTGTTAGACGAGATCTACATAGGTTGTGAACTCCATTTCGATTAGTGGATTTCGAGGTCCGAGTGTGGCGCACTAAACAGCCCGTGGTTTTTCCCAGTGGTTGGGTTTCCACGTATACATCAAGTGTTATTTAAATTCCGTACTATATTACACTTGCTTGTATTTTTTACTAGTAGGGGCATTTTCGTAAAATTGACTTGTATGCGAAAATTGGGTAATAATAGTTAAAATCTATTCACCCCCCCTCTAGATATATTTCGAACACACCGAGCGTTATTGTTATTTACTTTCAATTGGTATCAGAGCGGGTTCCTAGATATACTTAGGTGATCCTAGCTCATTTTAGGTGTGTTTTGCATTTGTGTGTTTTTTGCTCATTCATACATTTTGCATTCATTTGAATTCATTCATTATATACAATGAGTGGATACGGTGGCAACCATGAGGGTGCTTCAAGCACACGACTTCCTTTCCTCACCGGTGTGAATTATGCCTCATGGAAAGGCAAGATGGAAGCGTACGTGTGCCAAATCCATGATAGGGCATGTATGGCTATTGAAGATGGGTATGCACCTCCTATGATGACTCCCATGGTTGGTGGAGAAGAAGTACTCAAGCCTAAGGCTCAGTGGTCACCTGAAGAGTTTGAGACTTCAAAATGGAATAGGAAGGCATGGCATGCTCTTCTATGTGCAGTAGATGAAAATCAGTACAAACTGATTCAGAACACTAGGATAGCCAAGGAGGCATGGGATATCCTAGAGGTTGCACATGAAGGAAATGATGTGGTTAAGGATTCCAAGTTACAAGTCCTTCAAACGCAATTTGAGTTGCTTAAAATGGAGAAGGATGAGTGCTTCAATGACTTTGAAGTCAAGTTGATGGATATTGTGAATCAAAGCCATCAACTCGGTGATCCTTATTCGGATAGGAGAGTTAAGCAGAAAATTATGAGGTCTCTCCCTGCTAGGTTTGAATCAAATGTGACGGCTTTAGAGGAAAATAGCACCTATAAAGACATGAAGCCGAGCGAGGTTATTGGAAGACTCCTCGCCTATGAATCTAGGAAGGCTCCTAGCATTTCACCTCCTAAAAAGCAAAAATGAATTGCTTTGAATGTTTCCAAGGTTGTGAAGGAGGAAAAAGGTGACTCGGACGAAGACATGGCATTGTTGCTTAGAAGATTCAAGAAATTCGTCAAGTTCGAGAAGAAAGGCTTTAGATCTAAAGGCCAAGACTTGAAGAAAAAGGCCCCCTTCAAGAGTTTTGAGCCTAGGCAAGAGAAGAGTGAAAATAAAGGGGTCCAATGCCATGAGTGTGGTTGTATAGGTCACATCTCACCTGATTGTGGGAACTTGAAGAACAAGATGGCAAAAGTGATGGCCACCACGTGGAGTGAAAGTGATGACTCCGGAAAGGGAGACAAGTCAGCAAGTGATGATGAGCTTACCATCAACTACATGGCATTTGGGGCCACTTGTGTAGAAGATATAGTTATTGGTAAGAATGACTTGACTAGTGATCCCATAGAAGAAAAAGATGAAGAAGTAGCTCTAGAGGTGATAGGCGAAGCTACTCATTGGGATATGACTCTCATTGACTCAAGAGACCAAGGTGAAGGTCTTAATGAGAGAAATGACTCCATAGGTGAGATGGAGAGAGGAGGAGATAGCTCTAGTGTAGATGACTCCTCATCTAACTCTACAAATGGAAGTGTAGAGAAAATGGATGTGAATGACTTTATAGTCAAGTGTGAAAGTTCATTGGAGAAGAACAATAGAAAATTGAAGATTTTAGAGGATGAAAATCTAGAACTTTCAACACATAATGACCACTTAAGTAAACAAGTGGAGGCATTCAAGAAGATTGAAGACAAGCTAAGGGATGAGCTAGCTTTGTCTAAGAGGAATGAAGAAGGGTTGAAGAGAGAGCTTGTTGAAGATATAGAGTCATTGACTAGGATGACTACAAGCACCAAGAAACTTGACCACATTCTTGGTAGTGGAAAGAACCCTTGGGACAAGAAAGGTATTGGGTATGAAGTAAGCAAGGAGATCACTACTCCAACCAAGACCATCTTTGTCAAGAGTTTGGGCAAGAATGAAGCCTCACCGGTGCACACACCTAGGAAGAAAATTGATCTAGGATAATGCTCAAGAAGTGCACATGTGAATGAAGCTCCTAGGAGACAACCTCAAGCTCAAAAAGTTCCTCAACCAAACTTCCCTCAAGCTCATATTCATCAAGGGAAGAGGCCAATCATGCAAAATGGATCAAGGAAGCAAGCGAGACCGGTTCAACAACAAAGAAGATTTAAACCCGCTCAACCACAAAGTCATGGGAAGGCTCCTATGCATACATAAGGACATGGTATGAAATCTAAATTTATCCCTACATGTCACTTTTGTGGTATTGATGGTCACATTAGACCAAATTGCTTTCATTTCATTAAATTATGTAGAATCAAAAACATGATTGAAAAGAGAATGACAAGAGCTAGAATGCATGCTAATAGGAAGGAAAATATTCATGTTTATTATCCTATTATTTCTAGTACTCTTGAACCATTGTCCACTAGGAAGAAAAATGTCATATCTATGTGGATAAGGAAAAATGAACCCGCTTGCTATGAGACTAACAAGTCTCAAATAGGTTCAACCAAGTCAAATGGACTTGGGAGGTCCATAGAACCTCATGACCTTCATTGATGAATGATGATATTGACCCCATATGGGGAACTCAAGCAAAGAGAGCTTATGCATACTTGTTGCATGCAAATATTTGAAAAATCTTATGCTTCTTTGTTAATTGCTTGAGTAAGCTTGGTTGCACATATGTATATATGTTTTCAATTCAATAAGTGTGATAAATGCTTGTATTGCAATCCATGTCATATTTATGTTCAAACATGCATTTTTGGACTAGGAGATTTACATAGGAAGTATGATATGAATGACCTATAGTTATCTCCATGACATGATGATTCTTTATGACATGCTTAAAAAATTGAAAAGCATGAGTTGTTTATAACATGCTAATGACATATGAAAAGCATGAAATTCAAATGACATGCTCAAATGAAAAAGCATGAATTGATGATTGCAATTTTTCAATGCAAAACTTGTGTGAAAAAGCTTATGAGACTCAAAATGAATAAAGGATCTTGTATCCGTTCAAAGGAATTTATATTCCAAATTGTCTCTCTTTCTTTATTTGTTGAACATGTCTACTATCATATGGGTGTCATTCCCGGAAAAATCAAATAGGGTGCAAAGTTGCTCATGACATGTTTGGCTTATAAAGTTGGATATAGTTGCTCATATATTAAAATCAATGAAAACTCTATATCCTTGCTTCTCTCATGACATTGGTGAAATTGGTTTGAATACTTATTAGAAACCTTTGTCATTCGCTTTGCCAAATACCATTGTATTTTGGACTTGAATGCTACATGTCTTATATGCAAAACATGTTTTGATTCACACATTTATTCTAAAATAAATCTCCTTGTTTCTCTCCATTTGATAGAGTTGCATAAAGTGCATTTTATGATTATGCAAATGACTTGAATGCTATCATCTCTCTTTGCTAAGTGACCCGGTTGGCGACTACTCCTTTGCCTATATCATGACAAAAAGGGGGAGTAGAATGGTGGTAAGGGGAGTTGCAATTATGCATATTGGGGAGACAATACATTGAGGGGGAGTAACCTATTGAGGGGGAGCATTGCATTCACAATTTTTACATGATGTTGTAGTTGTGCTTAAATTCTTAGAATGCAAATGCTTGTTCTAATTCTCACTTGATTCATCTCACTTTTTACTTGAATTGAAAAGTATAGAAACTTTGCTTTCAGGGATTGATTGTTCTACTTGAGATTGAAGACTTCAAGATTATTTTTACATATCTCTTTGTAAAGTAGAACAATCATAGTAGACCCGTAGTTTCTATTATGTTGTGAGGAATCAATGTGAGTGGTGGTTTTGTCACAAAATAGCCAAAGGGGGAGATTGTAAGGATTCCCATATATTGATTGGCTTATTTCGTGGACAAACCACATGTTGGGGTTGATAATGTAAGGGTAGTTTAGGTGTTTGAACTTCATACTCGAAGGCCCTTTCAAGACCTCAAGGGACAAGCACGCCAAAGGTATAATTTCTTGTGCTTGATTTTTCTTTGAAGAGATTTAGTAAGCACACACACACTTAGCATACTTGCATTTATGTGCATACTCTTCACATGTCATTTTACACACTAGCACTTTGTTTTATATCTTGTTGTGTGTATATGTGCTTAGTAATTCGTTTCCCGATAGTGTTCGGAAACGTCCGCGCTCACACGTATGTGTGCTTGGTTTTACGCGAAGACCGCCCACAGAGAATGCCCTTGGCTTCTCCTTGGTTTTCACCATTGTTGGTGATCGGCGGTTATGATCGGTGGCCTGGCCACCGAATGAAACCGCTGTTTTAGTCCAGACAGGTCTGAAGCTATTCTGCGGTCACGATCAGCAGTCACGACCGCCGTTCGAAACCGCCGTTCATACTTGATTGATTTTAATCTCTCGGTCTAATTCGGCTGTTGGATCGGCGGTCACGAAACCACTGAATAAAACCGCCGTTGATGCTCTGTTCTTCACGGGCTCAATTCGGCGGTCGTGATCGGCGGCCTGGCCGCCGATTGAAACCGCCGATCGGTGCGTTTCAATGGCAAACTTGTCTTTTCACTTGCCCAATTCTTGATGTCTATAAATATCTTACTTTCTCATTCTCTGAAAAAGTGGATTGAGTTATTAGAACCCTAAACTTCAAAGAGAGATTTTTGAGAAAAAATCAAATCAAGAACTCACCTTTAAACACTCAAATCAAATCTTTTTTTGCATCAAAGTTCATCTTGCATTCATCTATGATTGGGTTTGCATCATCACAATTACTTGTAATTACTTGTATGTTTTTGATCATATGATAAATATAAGAATAGAGAATTAATTGTGATGAATTGATTGAGTGTTGTTTTGTGATAGCTAATTAGGTTTTGATTAATCTTGATTAGCTAAGCTATTTGACATGTCATTTAGCAATTGATATCTAGGGTTGATTTAAATTGATTACTTCATCATCCTAGATAAGCATCTAAGGTTACCTAGCCTTGTTTGTTATTTGAATATTTATACATATTCACATAGGTTGCATAATCTCTTCTTAGATAATTAAGTCTTGAGGCTAAGGTTGCTTAGGCCTCAAGCAATTGGACTAGAGCCACTTTTAAAGGACCGAGTGGTAGAAGTGGGGGGTTATTTACCGGAGTGTTAGACGAGGTCTACATAGGTTGTAAACTCCATTTCGATTAGTGGATTTCTAGGTCCGAGTGTGGCGCACTAAACAGCCCGTGGTTTTTCCCATTGGTTGGGTTTCCACGTATACATCAAGTGTTATTTAAATTCCGCACTATATTACACTTGCTTGTAGTTTTTACTAGTAGGGGCATTTTCGTAAAATTGACTTGCATGCGAAAATTGGGTAATAATAGTTAAAATCTATTCACCCCTAGATATATTTCGAACACACCGAGGGTTATTGTTATTTACTTTCATAAATGCATAGTACTTGAACATGTAGGTACTAATGATCAACTTGCGGACTTATTTACTAAACCCTTAGATACTACTCGATTTAAAACACTTAGTAGATCTTTTGGGATATGTCTTGTGGAGTGATGTGATTTGTGATTGACCCTATATGGGGAACTCAAGCAAATAGAGCTATTTTGCATTCTTGTCACTTGCAAAAATTTGAAATATCTTATGCCTCTTCTTTTAATTGCTTGAGTAAGCTTGGTTGAACATATGTATATATGTTTTAAATTCAATAAGTGTGAACCTTGCTTGTTTTCAATCCAAATCATATTTATGTTCAAACATGTATTTTTGGACTAGGAGATATACATAGGGAGTATGATTATGAATGACCTATAGTTAATTCCATGACCTAATGATACTTATATAACATGCTAATGAAAATTGAAAAGCATGAAATTCATATGACATGCTCAAATGAAAAGCATGAAATGATGATTGCGTTCTTAAATGCAAAACTTGTGTGAAAAAGCTTATGAGACTCAAAATGAATAAAGGATCTTGTATTCGTTTAAGGGAATTTAAACTCCAAATGTCTCTCTTTCTTTATTAGTTGAACATGGTTACTATCATACAGATATCTTATCCAGAAAAATCAAATAGGGTGCAAAGTCGCTCATGCCATGTTTCGCTTATAAAGTTGGATATAGTTGCTTTTAAATTAAAATCAATGAATCTCTATATCTGCAAGGATTCCCATTCTTTTATTGGCTTATTTCGTGGACAAACCACGTGTTGGGGTTTATTGTGTAAGGGTAGTTTAGGTGATTGAACTTCAAGCTCGAAGGCCTTTCATAAGTCCTCAAGGGACAAGCACGCCAAATGTATAATCTCTAGTGCTTGTTTTTCTTTGAAGAGATTTAGACTGCACACACTCACTTAGCATTCTTGCATTTGTGTGCATTCTCTTCACATGTCACATTCCACACTTGCACTTATATGTTGTATCTTGTTGTGTGTATTTACGTCTTGTAATTCGTTTCCCGATAGTATTCGGAAACGTCCGCGCATGCACTAGAATGTGTTTGGTTTTGCGCGAAGACTGCCTACGGAGATTGCCCTTGGCTTCTCCTTGGTTTTCACCTCTATTGGTGATCGGTGGTTATGATCGGCGGCCTGGCCGCCGAATGAAACCGCTGTTTGAGTCCTGAAACCGCTGTTTGAGTCTTGAGACCTCTGGATCAATTCTGCGGTTACGATCGGCGGCCACGACCTTCGTTTGAAACCGCCGTTCATACCTGATTGATTTAATCTCTCGGTTTGATTTGGCCATTAGATTGACGGTTACGAAACCGTCGAATGAAACCGCTGTTGTTCCCCTGTTCTTCTCGGGGTTTAATTCGACGGTTATAATCTGCGGCCTGGCCGCCAATTGAAACCGCCGATCGGTGCGTTTCAGGGGCAAACTTGTCTTTTCACATGCTCTGTTTTTTATGTCTATAAATATCTTACTTTCTCATTCTCTGAATTAGTTCTTCAACTCCCAAGAACCCTAAACTTAAAAGAGAGAATTTTGAGAGAAAATCAAATCAAGAACTCACCTTTGACCACTCAAATCAAATCCCTTTTTCATCAAATTTCATATTGCATCAACTATGCCTTCATAGAATGCATCCATGTATGTTTTTGGATCATCACATCTTCCTTGGTATGTTCTTCACTTATCTCATCTAATTTTAGTGTTTTTCATATTATGACATCTCTTAGATTACTTGTATGTTTTTAGATAATATGCTAAATACAAGATAGAGATTATTTGTGATATTTTGATTGAGTGTTGTATTGTGATAGATATATAGGTTTTTATAATCTATGATTATCTAAGCTAATTGACATGTCATTTAGTTTTTATATCTAGGATTGTTCTAATTGCAAATTCATCATCTTAGATAAGCATATAGTGTTTCCCTTGCTCTATGTTGCATTTTGGATATTCACATATTCACTTAGTGATTTAATCTCTTCATTGAGAATCAAAGTCTTGTGTGTAGCATCCGGGATTAGGTTGCTTAGATCGCAAGCATTCGAACCAGGTTCACTCATACCGAGATTAGGTAGGTGTGTGATTACTTCCGGGATTAGGTTGTAATTTCATCACATTTAGTGGATTCGAGGTTTAGGTGTGGCTCACTTAACAGCCCGTGGTTTTTCCCGTGAGGGTTTCCACGTAAATATCAAGTGTTATTTTAATTTCCGCACAATATTACACTTGCTATATTTTATTGACTATTGGGGTATTTTCGTAATATTATCCTTAAACGAAAATTGGGTAAAATTTGTTAAAATCTATTCATCCCCCCTCTAGATTAATAGTTTACACACCGTGAGAACTTTCAATTGGTATCAGAGCAGGTTCCTAGATTTACATAGGTGATCCTTGCTTATTTTGGTGTGTTTTGCATTTTGCATATTGTATGATTTTTGATCATTCATACATTTGCATTCATTTCATTCATTCATAAACACTATGAGTGGAAACGATGGAAATGGCGGTGGTAACGAGGGTGCTTCAAGCATAAGGCCTCCACTTCTTACCGGGTTGAACTATTCCCAATGGAAAGGGAAGATGGAATCCTACATATGTCAAATTCACGATCGTGCGTGGATGGCGGTGGAAGATGGATATAATCTACCCAAGATAACTCCCGATGGTGGAGGAGAAGAAGTATTGAAGCCTAAGGCACAATGGAGTCCGCAAGAGTTTGAGGCTTCAAAGTCGAATAGAAAGGCGATGCACGCCATCCTTTGTGCAATGGATGAAAATTAGTATAAGCTTATTCAGAACACTCAAATCGTGAAAGTGGCTTGGGATATCTTACAAGTTGCACATGAAGGAATCGAGGTGGTGAAGGAATCCAAGCTTCAAGTCCTCCAAACTCAATTCGAGTTACTTTGGATGGGAGAGGATGAATGCTTCAATGATTTCGAAATCAAATTGATGGATATCGTTAATCAAAGTCACTAACTCGGAGACCCGTATTCGAATCAAAGGTGACGGCTATAGAAGAAAACAGTGGATATATGGACATGAACCCGAGCGAGGTTATTGGAAGACTTCTCGCCTATGAGTCTAGGAAGGCTCCTAGCTCTACACCTCCTAAAAAGCAAAAAGGAATTGCTTTAAAAGCTTCCAAGGATGAAAATGAGGCAAAGAAGATTGACTCGAATGAAGACCTTGCCTTGTTTGTAAAAAGGTTCAACAAGGTTATGAAGTTTAGGAGAAAGGGTTTTGGATCAAAAGGTCAAGATTTGAAGAAAAAGGGTCCTTTCAAGAAGTTTGAACCTAGGTAAGAAAGAATCGAAAGGAAAGGGGTCCGATGCTTCGAGTGTGGTGGTATAGGTCACTTTGCCCCCGAATGTGCTAATCACAATGACAAGAAGAAAGGTAAAGTGATGGCCGCCACATGGAGTGGTAGTAGTGATGACTCCAATGAGGGAGATGAGTCTTCAAGTGATGAAGAGCTCATGGCTAACCTTCTAGCTTTTGCCTCCTCCCATAAAAGCAAAAGTGCTAGTGAAAGAGAGGAAATGAGTCAAGAGGAAAATGAGTCAAGTGAAGAAGAAAGTGATTCCTCATCTAACTCCATAAATGGATTTGTGGAGAAAAAAGGTGCTTGCTAAATACCATGCCGAGTTTAATGATTTAGCAATTAAGAGCACAAGAAAGATCAAGATGTTGAGAGAAGAAAATCTTGAGCTTTCATCTCATAATGACCACTTAAGTGAACAAGTGGAAAAATTCAAGAAGATGGAAGATAAGCTAAGAGAGGAGTTAGTCTTATCTAAGAGGAATGAAGAAGGTTTGAAGAGGGAGCTTGATGAAGCGTTAGAATCATTAGCTAGGATGGATTCTAGGACCAAGAAGCTTGACCATATACTTGGTGTTGGAAAGAGTCCGTGTGACAAGAGGGGTCTTGGGTATGAAGATGGTAAGAAGATCTCAACCTCTAACAAGACCGTGTTTGTCAAGAGTTTGAGGAATGAAGAAGCTTCATTGGCGCAAACTCCTAGGAAGAAGTTAGAACTAGGACAATGTTCAAATGCTCAAGTGAAGATGGTGCCAAGAAGGCAACCTCAAGCTCAACCCTTTAGGGTCTCTCAAGTCAACATTCCTCCACAATTGGCTCACAAAGGGAAGAGACCAATCATGCAACCTCAAGCTAGGAAGCAAGCTAGACCGGTTCAACAATGAAGATGGATTGAACCCACTCAACCACAAAGACATGGACAAACTCACATGCATGCTCAAGGACAAGGTATAATCCCTTATTTTATTCCTACATGTCATTTTTGTGGATTTGATGGTCATATTAGACCAAATTGCTTTCGATATATTAAAATGTGTAAAACACGAAGCATGATTGAAAAGAGAAAGAATAGAGCCAAGATGCATGCTCCTAGGAATGATAATATTGATGTGCATAATCCTAGGACATCTAGAACCCACGTACCAAAGACCACTAAGAAAACTAAGAAATTTTCTAGGTGGATTAGAAAGAATGAAAATGTTTGCCATGTTGCTCAAATAGCCTTGATGACAAATTCTTCTAATTTTTGGTACTTAGATAGTGGGTGCTCTAGGCACATGACGGGAAACAAGAGTTTCTTCGAGACTCTTGTTATGGAGGATGAAGGATTTGTCACCTTTGGTGATGGATCCAAAAAGAGAGTTGTAGGGAAAGGAACCATTTCCATTCCCGGATTACCCTCCTTATCCAATGCTTTATTTGTTGATGGCTTGAAAGTCAATTTGATAAGCATATCACACCTTAGTGATGAAGGATATTCCGTCTTATTTTGTAAAGATGATTGCTCTATCCTAAAGCCAGATGGACAAACCTTGTTGAAAGGTATGAGATCTAGTGACAATTTCTATTGTCTTGAAGCTAGAATAGTCTCAAACAATGTGTCCATGGATGAGCAAATTGAGTTGTGGCATGAAAGACTTGGCCACATGAACTTTAGGGATTTACGAACCCTTGGAAAGTTTAATTGTGTGAGATGCCTCCTTAAGCTTGGGAAGAAAGCCAATGGTGTTTGTGGACCTTGCCAACAAGGAAAACAAACCAAAAGCATGCGCAAAAAGGGCAAGTATCTCTCCACCAAGGAGCCCCTAGAGCTTCTCCACATGGACCTCATGGGTCCTATGCAAACCGAAAGCTTAGGTGGAAAGAGATACATCTTTGTTTGTGTTGATGATTTCTCTAGGTTCACATGGACATATTTTCTTAGAGAAAAATCCAAAACTTTTGATAAGTTTAAAATGCTTTGTAATAAACTTCAAAATGAAATGAACTCTAACATTAAAAGCATTAAACGGATTAGAAGTGACCATGGGAGGGAATTTGAGAATGCCACCTTTGAAACCTATTGTAATGGTTTAGGCATCTCCCATGAGTTTTCGGCTCCTAGGACACCTCAACAAAATGGAGTTATTGAGAGGAAGAATAGGGTCCTTTAAGAGATGGCCTGTGTGATGTTGCTTAGCAACAATGTCCCTAGGAACCTATGGGTCGAAGCCGTCAATACGGCTTGCTATATAGGAAATAGAGTTTTCCTAAGGCCCGGAACTAGAAATACCTCCTATGAACTATGGAAAGGCAAAAGGCCAAATGTTAGCTACTTCCGCTCATTTGGAAGCAAATGATACATTTTAAATGACCGTGATCAACTTGGCAAATTTGATGCTAAGAGTGATGAGGGTATATTTATTGGCTATGCCTTAAATAGTAGAGCCTATAGAGTTTTCAATTTAAAGACTCTAAGTGTCATGGAATCATCTAATGTTGTCTTTGATGATGAAAGGCTTAAGTCTAGTAACCATGAGGAGGAGGAGGTAGTTTTAGATGATGATTCTCCTTTGGAGAAGGTTGTGGAGACTCCCAATGTTGGGACGTCCAATGGTAATTATGAGGACACACAACCTATTGATAGAGTTCCTCTCTTGAACTCTAAAGAACTCGTTCCATGGGTTAGACAACTCCATGATAAGAATGACATCATTGGAGAGGTAAATGAGGGTGTTAGAACTAGGCGTCAAATAGCTAATCTAATTAGCTACACATGCTACACCTCTCAAATAGAACCCCAAAAGGTTGATGAAGCCTTAAATGATGAATTTTGGGTTCTTGCCATGCAAGAAGAGCTAAACCAATTCGAAAGGAATAAGGTTTGGACTCTAATTCCTAGGCCTAAGAACACACATGTTATAGGCACCAAGTGGATCTATAGGAACAAATCCAATGAGGATGGCAACATAGTGCGGAACAAGGCTAGACTTGTAGCACAAGGGTACTCTCAAATTGAGGGTATCGACTTTGAGGAGACATTTGCTCCCGTTGCCTGTTTAGAGTCCATTAGGCTTCTCTTGTCCATCTCGTGTATTCACAAGTTCAAATTACATCAAATGGACGTCAAGAGTGCCTTTCTCAATGGCTTCTTGCAAGAGGAAGTGTTTGTTGAACAACCTAAGGGGTTTGTGGATGCACACCGCCCCAACCATGTCTATCGCCTCAAAAAGGCTTTATATGGGTTGAAACAAGCACCGAGGGTTTGGTATGAGCACCTCACTCAATTTCTTGTTGACAATGACTACACAAGAGGTAGTGTTGACAAGACCTTGTTGATCAAGAGAAACAAAGATGAGTAATTTATAGCTTAAATCTATATTGATGACATTGTATTTGGCTCAACCAACAACACCAAAGTCCAACAATTTATTGATGTCATATCTCATGAATTTGAGATGAGTCTTATTGGTGAGCTTAGTTACTTCCTAGGTTTGCAAATTAGGCAAATGAATGATGGGATTTTTATAACCCAAGATAAATATGCTAAGAACCTAGTGAAGAAGTTTGGTCTTGAAAATGCCAAACATTGTGATACACCCATGAGTACCACTTTGAAGCTAAGCAAGGATGCTAGTGGTAAAAGTGTGGAACAAACATTATATCGTGGCATGATAGGAAGCTTGCTTTATTTGACCGCAAGTAGGCCCGATATCTCTTTTAGTGTGGGTGTGTGTGCTAGGTACCAAGCGGATCCTAAGGAGTCCCATCTCTCTTCCGTAAAGAGACTCCTTTGCTATGTGAATGGGACTTCCAACTATGGGATTTGGTACTCTTTTGACACTAATGCTAGTCTTGTAGGCTTTATTGATACGGATTGGGCAGGAAATTACGATGATAGGAAGAGCACATCGGGCGGTTGCTTCTTTCTAGGCAACAACTTGGTGTCTTGGTTTTGCAAGAAACAAAACTCGATTTCCTTGTCCACGGCCGAGGCCGAGTACATAGCCATGGGAAGTGGATGCACACAACTCCTATGGATGAAACAAATGCTAGTAGATTACAGATTCAACCAAGGTACACTCACTCTTTTTTGTGATAATATGAGTGCCATAAATATTTCCAAGAATCTGGTTCAACATTCTAGAACTAAGCATATTGACATCCGCCATCATTTCATTAGAGAGCTTGTTGAAAATAAATGCATAGTACTTGAACATGTAGGTACTAATGATCAACTTGCGGACTTATTTACTAAACCCTTAGATGCTACTCAATTTAAAACACTTAGTAGATCTATTGGGATATGTCTTGTGGAGTGATGTGATTTGTGATTGACCCCATATGGGGAACTCAAGCAAAGAGAGCTATTTTGCATACTTGTGACATGCAAAAATTTGAAATATCTTATGCTTATTTCTTTAATTGCTTGAGTAAGCTTGGTTGTACATATGTATATATGTTTTCAAATCAAAAAGTGTGAACCTTGCTTGTTTACAATCCATGTCATATTTATGTTCAAATATGCATTTTTAGACTAGGAGATTTTCATAGGAAGTATGATTTGAATGACCTATAGTTATCTTCATGACATGATGATTCTTTTATAACTTGCTAATGACAAATGAAAAAGCATGAAATTCATATAACATGCTCACATGAAAAGCATGAATTGATTATTGCAATACTTAAATGCAAAACTTGTGTGAAATACTTATGAGACTTAAAATGATTAATGGATCTTGTATCCGTTCAAAGGATTTTACAATCCAAATGTCTCTCTTTATTTATTAGTTGAACATGGCTACTATCATACGGATATCTTATCCAGAAAAATCAAATAGGGTGCAAAGTTGCTCATGCCATGTTTCGCTTATAAAGTTGGATATAGTTGCTCTTTATATTAAAATCAATGAAATCTCTATATCCTTACTTTTCTCATGACAATGGTGAAATTGGTTTGAATTCTTATTAGAAACCTTTGTCATTTGCTTTGCCAAATACCATTGTATTTTGGACTTGAATGCTACATGTCTTGTGTGCAAAGCATGTTTGTTTCACACATTTTCTTTCAAATAAATCTCGTTGTTTCTCTTCAATTAATTTGGGATGCATAAAGTGACTTATATTATTATGCAAATATCTTGATGCTACTATCTCTCTTTGCTTAGAGTGACCCGGTTGGGGACTACTCCTTTGCCTATATCATGACAAAAATGGGGAGTAGATTGTGGTAAGGGGAGTTGCAAATTGTAGTGGCAATTGTGCATATTGGGGAGAATATTCATTGAGGGGGAGTAACCCGTTGAGGGGGAGCATTGCATACACATTCATTGCATGATGTTGTACCTAATTTCCTAAATGCAAATGCTTGTTTTATTCGCACTTGATCATCTCACATACTCTTGCTTTGGAAAGTATAATCTTTTGTTTTGAGGGTTGATAGTTCTACAAGAGATTGAAGACTTGAAGTTTTCTTTTATATTTTCTTATATCTCTTTGTATTGTAGAATATCTTTGTTATCCCGAAAATTCAATTTTGTTTGTGAGGATCAATGTGAGTGGTGGTTTTGTCACGAAATAGCCAAAGGGGGAGATTGTAAGGATTCCCATTCTTTGATTGGCTTATTTCGTGGACAAACCACGTGTTGGGGTTTATTGTGTAAAGGTAGTTTTGGTGATTGAACTTCAAGCTCGAAGGCCCTTCACAAGTCCTCAAAGGACAAACACGCCAAAGGTATAATCTCTAGTGCTTGTTTTTCTTTGAAGAGATTTAGATTGCACACATTCACTTAGCATTCTTGCATTTGTGTGCATTCTCTTCACATGTCACATTTCACACTTGCACTTATATGTTACATCTTGTTGTGTGTATTTGTGTCTTGTAATTCGTTTCCCGATAGTATTCGGAAACATCCGTGCATGCACTAGAATGTGTTTGGTTTTGCGCGAAGACCGCCTACAGAGATTGCCCTTGGCTTCTCCTTGGTTTTCACATCTATTGGTGATCGGCGGCCTGGCCACCGAATGAAACCGCCCTTTGAGTCCAGAGACCTCTGGATCAATTCTACAGTTACGATCGGCAGCCACGACCGCCGTTCGAAACCACCGTTCATACCTGATTGATTTATTCTCTCGGTTTGATTCGGCGGTTAGATCAACGGTTACAAAACCACCGAATGAAACCGCCATTCATACCTGATTGATTTAATCTCTCGGTTTGATTCGGCGGTTAGATCGGCGGTTACGAAATCGTCGAATGAAATCGCCATTGTTCCCCTGTTCTTCTCGGGTTCAATTCGATGGTTATAATCGGCGGCTGGGCCGTCGATTGAAACCGCCGATCGGTGCGTTTCAGGGGCAAAATTGTTTTTTCACATGCTCTGTTTTTTATGTCTATAAATATCATACTTTCTCATTCTTTGAATTAGTTCTTCAACTCCCAAGAACCCTAAACTTAAAAGAGAGAATTTTGAGAGAAAATCAAATCAAGAACTCACCTTTGACCACTCAAATCAAATCCCTTTTTCATCAAATTTCATATTGCATCAACTATGCCTTCATAGAATGCATCCATGTATGTTTTTGGATCATCACATCTTCCTTGGTATGTTCTTCACTAATCTCATCTAATTTTAGTGTTTTTTCATATTAAGACATCTCTTAGATTACTTGTATGTTTTTAGATAATATGCTAAATACAAGATAGAGATTATTTGTGATATTTTGATTGAGTGTTGTATTGTGATAGATATCTAGGTTTTTATAATCTATGATTATCTAAGCTAATTGACATGTCATTTAGTTTTTATATCTAGGATTGTTCTAATTGCAAATTCATCATCTTAGATAAGCATATAGGGTTTCCCTTGCTCTATGTTGCATTTTGGATATTCACATATTCACTTAGGGATTTAATCTCTTCATTAAGAATCAAAGTCTTGTGTGTAGCATCCGGGATTAGGTTGCTTAGATCGCAAGCATTCGAACTAGGTTCACTCATACCGAGATTAGGTTGTAATTTCATCACATTTAGTGGATTTGAGGTTCGGGTGTGGCTCACTTAACAGCCCGTGGTTTTTCCCATGAGGGTTTCCACATAAATATCAAGTGTTATTTTAATTTCCGCACAATATTACACTTGCTATATTTTATTGACTATTAGGGGTATTTTCGTAATCTTGTCCTTAAACGAAAATTGGGTAAAATTTGTTAAAATCTATTCCCCCCCCCCCCCTTCCCGATTAATAGTTTACACACCGTGAGAACTTTCAATATCCTTGCTTTTCTAATGACAATGGTGAAATTGGTTTGAATTCTTATTATAAACCTTTGTCATTTGCTTTGCCAAATACCATTGTATTTTGGACTTGAATGCTACATGTCTTGTATGCAAAAGCATGATTGATTCACACATTTTCCTTCAAATAAATCTCCTTGTTTCTCTTCAATTAATTGAGATGCATAAAGTGCCTTATATTATTATGCAAATATCTTGCATGCTACTATCTCTCTTTGCTAAGAGTGACCCGGTTTGGGACTACTCCTTTGCCTATATCATGACAAAAAGGGGGAGTAGGATATAGTAAGGGGAGTTGCAAATTGTAGTAGCAATTGTGCATGATTGGGGAGAACATACATTGAGGTGGAGTACCCCGTTGAGGGGGAGCATTGCATACACATACATTGCATAATGTTGTGCCTAAACTTTTAAAATGCAAATGCTTGTTTTTGTTCTCACTTGATTAATCTCACATTTCACTTGTATTGGAAAATATATAAATCTTATTTTTAGGGTTTGATTATTCTACAAGAGGTTGAAGACTTAAAGTTTTATTTTCTTATCTCTTTGTAATGTAGAAAATCATTGTTGTCCCGTAGTTTCTATTTTTTTTATGAGGAATCAATGTGAGTGGTGGTTTTGTCATGAAATAGCCAAAAAGGGAGATTGTAAGGCTCCCATTTGTTGATTGACTTATTTTGTAGACAAACCACATGTTGAGGTTCTTTGTAAGGGTAGCTTAGGTGTTGGTGTTATTGCTCAAAGCCCTTTGAAGTCCTCATTTTGATAAGCACCAAAGGTAAAACTCTAAGTGCTTACTTGTCTTGAAGAGATAGTTGCACACACTTACAACTCATGCATATGGTTAAATCTTGTATGTTGTGTTTCTTATTGTTGTGCATTAATGTTCATTAACATCTCTTCTTGCATGTTTATTTTGATTTCATCTTGTATGTCCAATGCCATGCCATGAATAGACTTAGGATTCATACATAGTGAAAGGGGCTGTACAAAGCACTGTTCGTACAGCGCCCATCTAAGCTCTGTACAGACCTGATCGATTTAATTCGGTTGCTGTTGGGTCGCTGTACAAATCGTTGTACAAAGTGCTGTACGTACAGTGCCGCTCTGTTTTCCCGAGAGAACAGAGGTGAGGCGCTATTCAGGCGCTGTACAAAAGCGCTCTACGAACAGCGTCCAAGGCAAAATCAAGGCAACTTATCAAAACGCACCACTTTGATTTTGACCCTCTATATATATGCCTCTATGACTTTAGGTCATAAAAGTGAGTTGATATTCAGATTTCATACTTATGATATTTTTCAAAGCAACAAAAATACACAAGAACTTTCCTTTGATTACTCAAACACTATTTCCATGATCATCAATCATCATCTAGCATCATCTTTGATCATCTAGATATCATCTTTGATCATCTAGATATCATCTTGCATGGATTCTTCATCACACTTTGCTAGGTAAGTTTTTCACTAATATCTTACATATTTTGTATTTTTCTTTGCAAGCAATCTCATTTTATTACTTATATATTATTCATACATATCTTAGATACAAGTTTGAGATTAGTGTTGTTGAATGTTTGAGAGTTGTATTGTGATAACTTTCTAGGTTTGCATAATCTATGATTTGCTAAGCTAATTGACATGTCATTTAGTTACTAATATCTAGGATTGCTTTTATTGCAAAATCATCATCTTAGATAAGCATATAGGGTTCCTTTGCTCTATGTTGCATTTTGGATATTCACATATTCACTTAGGATGTTAATCTCTTCATTGAGAAGTAAGTCTTGTGTGTAGCTTCCGGGATTAAGTTGCTTAGATTGCAAGCAATTGGACTAGGTCCACTTATACCGGGATTATGTAGGTGTGTGATTACTTCCGGGATTAGGTTGTAATCGTTTTACACATTTAGTGGATTCGAGGTTCGAGTGTGGCTCGCTTATTAGCCCGTGGTTTTTCCCATGAGGGTTTCCACGTAAAAATCAAGTGTTGTTTATATTTCTGCATCTTATTACACTTGCTTTATTTTATTGACTATTAGGGGTATTTTCGTAATCTTGACCATACACGAAACATTAGGTAAAATAGTTAAAATCTGTTAACCGGGAAAATGGGCAATTAATTCAAGGAAGAGCTTTTCCACTTAAAGGACCTTACCATTCCCTAGCACCCCCCATGGAAGCATCCCCGGTCACGTTAAAGCGCCTGATGGGAAGAAAGACCCGGTCCTCCAGTTGCCGCGCCTCCTCTAGAACCACCGGGCCGGAGCATGGTTCAGACTAAGAACTGGGAGGCTCCCCTAAAATTCCTAGTGGGAAGGGAGAATCGGTCCAACCAAGATCCCGCCTACAAGAAGCAATCCATCGTTAACCCGGCTCCTCTCGAACGCCCCTCGAGAGAAACTACATGTTCCAGTATAAGATCCACTCCCAGCCAGCAACGCAGCTAGAAGCCATCCTAAGTGATGCCTACCCAGTCCCTCACAACACCCTCTTACAACCGGGGCGACCCCCTTCTAGAAGAACTCTTTGGAACTCTCTAGCGACCCCTGCTCTGGAAGGGCTGACGCCAGCCCTCGCCCCGGCTCACATGGGATGGAGAAAGGACTGGAAGCACCTGCAAAGCCACAACACCAATCCATTAATGTGAGACAGCAATCACGAATGAGGGAAGACAGGCAACCTACGGTCGAGATCATCCCCTGGCCACGCTGCATCAACGGTAAAATCACCTTCCATCTCAGCCCTAATGGAAGTTAACTATCTCATACATGAAAGGGGATGCTCTGTTTCTCCAGCGAAACACTCGCAGGAACGAAGCAAGCATGAAGAAGGAAATGGTGGAAGAAGAAGCCCGACAGTGTACAGCGGGACAGGCGCTGACACTGTCCCTCTCTAAGCCAGATTTTGATAACGACTTCCCCCTGCAACAATGACCCACCTAGCCAACCAAAACCCCTGGAAACACCATCTGTATGCCATATCAACCTTAGAGAAACACCTACATTGACCTAGGTCCTAGGTGGAATGATCAAGATCCTTCAAGGAGTGTGACGGCCACAGTCCCGCTAAAAACTAGGGACTAGGATCATGCCCACCAATTACGCCTTAGGGATTAGGGCCCCCACCTACCAAAACCAAGCCCTCAATAGAGGACAAACACGGTGGAGTGATCCTAGCCCTTGGTTCTGTACCATCGCGATTGCTAACAATGAGGGACGGTGGAGATGGAATCGGGAGTTCCCGCCTAAATAAGCTGTTTCTACCTACCTCTCAAGAAGAGACACTATAAATACCCCTATGTTCCAAGAATAAGGGGTTGGCCCCTGAAAACCGAGACATCCTACTTGGCTACTACCCCACCTAAACAAAGCTCCTATGCGTATCCTACTTGGCTACTACCTCGCCTAAACAAAGCTCCTATGCGTATCCTACTTGGCTACTACATCGCCTAAACAAAGCTTCTATGCGTGTCCTACTTGGCTACTACCCCGCCTAGACAAAGCTCCTATGTGTATCTACTTGGCTACTACCCCTCCTGACCTAAGCTCCTAAGCATGATCTAAATGGTTACCACCTAGCTTAGCCAAAGCCCTTGCGAGTAGACCTGACACGGTTTCGGTTTCGGTTTCGGTTTCGATTCCGGTTCCAAACCGGTGGTTTCGATTCTACGGTTAGATGGAACCGGAACCGGAACCAGCCTTAAAAGGTTCCGATTCCGGTTCCGATTCCTATTCTAGAACCACCGGTTCCGATTCTGGTTCTGGTAGAACCGACGATTTTAAACCTTATTATTATTTTTTTAATTTTTTTTAAAAAACCCAAATCAGATCTCTCTAGATCAGTCATCAATCGATTCAATCCAAGCCAAGGCTCTCGTTTCTCTCTCACAAATCTGAAATCAACCACAAATAAACCACAAATCACTCCCAAATCACCCCCAAACCAACCCCAAATCAACCCCAAACGCCCAAACCACCACTGCACCACCCAAATACCCAATCAACTTCATGAATCAAAGATGAAGATCAGAATCGAAGAAGAAGAGATCGAATCGAAGAAGAATAGAACAAGAATCGAAGAAGAAGAAGAACATTAGAAGAATCGAAGAAGAAGAAGAAGAAGAAGAAGAAGACGAAGAAGAAGAAGAAGAAGAAGAAGAAGAAGAAGAAGAAGAAGAATCAAAATCGATGAAGAAGAAAAAGATTCGATGAACTGAAGAAGAAAAAGAAGAAACGAAGACAGAGAGATCAGGAAATTGGGATTTAGGTTTAGGATTTTTTTAATATATATATATATATTAAAAAAAAAAAAAAAAAAAAAACTTAAACCACCAGTTCGAACCGGAACCTGAACCGGAACCGCCGGTTCCATTCCGGTTCGAACCAGTCGGTTCTATAAAAACTGGAACCGGAATCGAAACCAGAACCGCCCTCCTTCGATTTTGGTTCCGGTTTTGGAACCGGAACCGGAACCATAAAATCTGGTTCTAGTTCTGATTTTTACGGTTCGGTTTCGGTTCGGTTCCACGGTTCGAACCGGAACCTTGCCAGGTCTACAATCAAGGATCAACTTTGTATCATAAATATTGGCCTGGGTTGATATGTATATAAAGTGTGACAGTGCCACATCTGCCACCATTAAAAGCCTATAAACCTATTTCTCTTTAAATTTTTCTCTACAGAGCGGAAGTGAGAGAACCCAAAAAGCTCAAGATGAAGTTTTCAGGAATCAGATAGTGACTATTTATGATAAAAGAGAAACCCTTGTACTTTTTTTATTTTTAAAAAATATCTATTCCATTATTAAAATTTTAATTAATTATTCTACTAATTTTCAATCTCTCTTTAATGTTTTTCTACTTTTTACAAATTAAGTCATTGACGTGTATCAGAAAATGTAGCCCTAAAAATTCTCTTTTTCTCTCTTTCTCTTTCCACCTTCTGAATTCTGATCAACCTGCAACATTACAGTAGACAATAGTGGGAATTGGAAACAAAATCTTCATGCTTTTTTTTTCCTGGAAAGTTCAAATTTTCCCTGGAAACTGTAAGGTACGAATATTGTGACAAAGTTGTGAATTAATTTTCTGCTTTTGATATCACTTGAAAGAAGGAAAGCTATATGTATATAGGTAGCTTGTTGATGATAATAATTCAAGTGTGTTGTTACACTAAATATGTATATATCTGTAAAGTTTCAGTTCATGTCCACGAAAGCAGAATCATATATAATATTTGAAGATCTGTCTCGAAAACGATTGATGTCCAAATATGGGAATTCTTTAATTAACAAAAATTTCTTTGATAATTTAATTACTTCAAAAGCATTTTCTTTTTTCAGATATATGTTGTGGGTTTTCTGCACCATAAATGGTGGTGTGATTGTTTGTGTTTTTCCAGGGTTGATGATTCTTGATTGATGAGGGAGAGTTTTAACTATTAATCAGGACCGTTTGATCATATCAGAGATCGATTCATCTATTGTCTTGGTTTAAGAGCTGACCTATTTTTTATTCATTCAGGTACATACAGCCTTGCGAGCTAACTCCTATTTAGCTAGGGTATCTTACCCCTGTCCCATTTGCTTTTGTTGTAATCATAGCTCATGTAATGGCTCACAATGTACCCCATCGTTAAGGAATAAAAAGATCCATCCTTTAGTGGTAGTAAAATTGCATTTGTCATATCCCTATCTACACGAACTCAACCTCATCCCCGCTCGCAGGACCGGTCCTACTGCATTGAACCGGTCCCTGGCAACCAGACCAAGGGCCTCTCCGGTACCTACCCCTAGAAGCGAGGAGCCATCCCCTACCCGGTCCGGACTAGCTGCGGCGCACCCGTACGGTGTGGTCCAGGTTGTCCCGGAAAACTCCTGACGGATTTTTCAGGATAACAGTTTGGTGCCGTCTGTGGGAAACTCACACGCAGTGTGTTTTTTACTTTCCTCAAAGCATCCCAGCTGCTTTAGCAAATATGAGGTTGAGATCGTCCTAAAATCAGGCAGATCCATCGGGGCCTCGCTCCTACCTTGCCACTCACGGAGCTGAATCCTCGGAGAGCACTCCAACGAAAGGCTAACCACTGCAGGCGGAAGGTCAGGCTCCACCCAACGCGGCCGTTACTGGAGCTCCCTTGCCAGGACCGCCCCAGCAGAACACTTTCAATCGCCATGACACCAATTTCCTAGAGGGATTACGATAGGAGTTACTAGGTGCACACCATGATGGAGCGGGTCCTAGCAACCCGGTTCCTGTCTTTGATAGGTTAGGCCCCTCCAAAGCCGTCTTCGATAGGCTAGGCCCCATAGGAACCTTACCAAAGACGAATGCTCCAGAGCCCCAAAGAGCCCGATCAGAGATTGGAGTGCCTAGAGCCTCGCCCTCTCCGACAGGCCGTCAAACCCGCCCGCCCTGCCACAACGGGAGCTAAGGAAAGATCTGGCACCGGGAGCTAGACGGAGACCATGCTGAATAGGAGCAGAAACCCCAGCCCCCCCAGGCGGTGCCATGGAGCCAGAAATGAAGAGTCGGCTGCCTCTGGGACCGCTGCCAGAGGAGGACAAGAAGAGGCCCAATCCCGTGAATGCGGACAAGGTCGCATGGAAGAGCAGATGAAGAAGATGGCCAAGCGCCTAACGGAACTTGAAAAAGACAAGGTTAAATACAAAGGACTGAAGAAGGATCCCCTCGAGGAGATGAATGCTCCACTATCAAGGGAAGTTCGGCACGCTAATGCCAGAAAAGGTGTATTCAGGCGTTGAAGACCCCTTAAGCCACTTGGAGTCTTTCGTGCAACAAATGGAGGTGCATAACTCCTCCCGAAAGGCTATGTGCCGGATGTTCCCATGTACTTTCACCGACTTCGCCAAGACCTGGTTCAAAAAGCTTCCCCCAGGGAGTGTCAACTCGTTCACCAAGTTGTCAAGGGATTTCTACGCTCAATTCTAGGGCGTCAAGCCACGGCCTAAGGACCCGATCCTGCTACAGTACGTAGTCCAGAAGCTAAGAGAGAAGCTCAAATCCTACGTGGAGCGCTTCCATAAGGAAGTCATTCAGATGAGGGTGTTCGCTGAAAAGGAAACCCTCACCAATTTTCGAAAGAACTTCTGGGTAGGAAAATTGTGGCGCTCCTTCGATAAGGATAAACCTGAAACATACTAAGAGGCATATAGCCGCGCTCTGGAGCAAGTGCAGCTAGATGAGCAATACCGTATCCGTATCAAGATAGAGCATGATGAGTCACGCTCGAATAAGCGACAGAAGGGGGACAACAACAATCAAAGAAAGGAAAAGGAACCAGTTCCCAAGTTTAGGAGCAATCCTCCAAACCAGTCCACTTATCGCCTACCTCCGCTTCCCCCAAACAGGGCGCACCCCTTTAGGAGGGTATCCCCACCAAGAAAGATCCGAAGGACGCCCTTGCCTGTAAGGGAGGTTGCCAGGATCACCCAATCGGAGGAGGAAGAGTACACCAATTACACACCCCTCAATGCCCCGAGGGAGACAATCTACCTAGCAATTCGAGACAAGGGACTCCTGAAAAAGCCCGACCCCATAAAGCTCCCAACAAACATGAGGAGCAAGTACAAGTACTGTGACTTCCACCAGGACATAAGGCACAACACTTCGGAGTGCTACAGCTTGCGCAACCAAATCGAAGGCCTTGTGAGAGGCAGTCTGCTGGTGGAATTCCTCCAACAAGTGAGGGACGGGATTAAGTTGGGGAAGCAGGTCCAGAAAGAGATGAAAGAGCCAGAGGAAAGGAGAAAAGACCAAGGAAGAGATCTGATGAAAGAAATCCAGATTGTTAACTGTAGGGAAAAATCGTAGTACACGCAGCGGAAGCGAGACTAAAAGGTGATTTAGTATGTTTTAAAATTTTTCCTTTTGATGAACCTTAACCCTTTAAATTAATTAAACATATATAAACTAATAAAAGTATAATACCTTTTGTAGCGTGATCCGATTGACTTGCGTCGATGGTAATCCGTAAGATCTTCAATCCTAGCACGAACGTGAATCACCTAGGAGTGTGGTCTCCCTTTTCTTTGCATTGCGTACCTGAAAGATGGAAAATAAAATCTCCTTTTTCTTATCGTTAGTCACAAAACATCCAAGAAACTAGAAAGTATGTTCCGGTCACTTTTGAATTCACAATCGTTAAGATTGAAACTCGCGTGAACCTAATTCGAAGTTGTGCACAAAGCCTTTTGATATTCAAGCTTACAAGTGCACTATCGAAATTAGAACTCTCTTGGCCGAATTCCACACTTGTGTCTAGAGTTGGATTTATTTTCTTAGTAAAAAACATAAATCTCTCAAGCAAGAATCATATTAACCAAAATTTTTTTTGATCAATCTAATATATATATATATATATATATATATCTATATATATCCCGAATTCTCCTTGCCCAATCAAACATATATAGTGCACCAATTCTGCCCAATATATTATATGATGCGCAGGATTTCTTCTTGCCTATATAAAATATATATTTTGCACGAATTGAACTTGCCTCAAATATATTATGTATATATATGACCGAATTCTTTGCTGAATATATTATCTATATCTTACGAATTCTTCTTTCTTTTCTTACTAGGGTTGCCGAAATTCACTTGATAGGAAACCTAGAGTTGGCCGAATTTCTCACTTGAAGAGGATTTGTGCTTTACCCAAATTCCTATCAATCTTAGAATCCTAACCCTAATCCAACTCTTTAGTGTATTTGTGACTATATCAAAGACTTCCTAATTTGACTAGATAAATAAATTCCTTTTATTTATCTTCTTATCAAATAAAGACTTTGATTCTTATTATACTACCAACAATAGTATACTACTAAGAAACATATTTCCTAGTTAGAAAAAGATTTTGATCATTAATTAAATAATTAATTAATAAATTAATTAACTTCCATTTAATTAAATAATAAAATAAAATAATATAATAAGATAATTTATTAGCCTTGCCGCCCAAGTACTCTATCATGGGCCATATATTATTTTTCCATTTTATTAAATCCATTGGACCTTAATAAAAAGCCCACATGTGAACTAGACCCATTCTTACTAAAAGAAACAAGCCCACATGTCTTTTATTAATATATTAATATAATTTAACAGCCCATTAAATAAATAATGTGCAAATTATATTCTTAATATATTAAGTACAATTCTAGATGGACCCATAAATTGGTCCGGAAGAATATATCAAGTGATCCATGCAAGTCCGTGTGGATTGGGGATCTTGACGGGCTATCTAAATTTAAGCTTCAATAGACATAACCTAATCACAATCAACAAATGATTCACTTAGGTCCGATCTATTAATTTTAACTCATTCCACTAAAGAGCTAAAATTGAACTCTTAAATAAAGATAGAATAAGAAGATGTTTCTCATTCATACCCTAGACAATCTTATTGGAGATGGTGTATCCTCGTGAATAATATCAGTAATCGCCAAGAGCTTATAGACCGCCTATAGCTTTCCTAGTTACCATATTTACTCATATGACCATGTTTTGAACTTGGATACTTTGACTTGTCCAGAAGCCATGTTTTCAATAGACACTATCGAAAACTCAACGTTGAGATTTAATATCCAATACCTCAAAACATCCATATGATAATATTATACTCTCATTTAATAAATGGAGCCACGATGTCCATATCTATAAATGAAGTCCTCTATCGATTAACAAATGAATACCACCAAACTATCGAGGATAGACTATGCTATATAATCGTACTCATTGATAACTCAAATGATAACACTTGCAACCATAAGTCCATCATTTATCTCAGGATTAAGATAGACTCTCCGATTGTCCTGATAATGAAAAGACTTTTATCTACTGACAGTTCTAGATAAAGTATTTCATTATGATCCTGTTCAATGCACCCAGTGCACTAGATTCTTTTACTCGAAGACCCTCCGATGATTTTAGATTCATCATAACTCATTTGATCCCACTCAAATGCTAGCAAAAGAATTCTACAACTTTGAAACAAATTATAGCACGGTGTGTATTAAACTATCTAGAGGGGGGGGGGGGGGGGGGGGGGGGGGGGGTGAATAGATTTTAAGCTTATTACCCAATTTTTCGTATAAGTCAAAATTATGAAATTACCCCTAACTAGATAAAGCAATAAATCAAGTATAAAATGCGGAAATTAAATAACACTTGATTTTTACGTGGAAACCCTCACGGGAAAAACCACAGGCTAGTAAGTAAGCCACACTCGAACCTCGAATCCACTAAATGTGTAAACGATTACAACCTAATCTCGGAAGTAATCACACACCTACCTGTAAGGATTCCCATTAATTGATTGGCTTATTTCGTGGTCAAACCACATGTTGGGGTTTGGTTGTAAGGGTAGTCTAGGTGATTAAGGTTGAAGATCAAAGACCCGATCAAAGACCTCAAGAGGACAAGCACCAAAGGTATATTTGTAGTGCTTACTTTGCCTTGAAGAGATATAGTTGAACACACACAACATGCATAACTCTTATTCTTGAATGTTGTGTTTATATTTTGTGTGCATTGTGCTTTATTGTTTATTCAATGTCTCTTCTTGCATTAAATTGATTGCATCTTGTAAGGTTCCCATTTGTTGATTGGCTCATTTCATGGACAAACCACATGTTGGGGGTTCTTTGTAAGGGTAGCCTAGGTATCGATGCTATTGCTCAATCCCTTTGAAGACCTCGTCTTAATAAGCACCGAAGGTAAATTTCTATGTGCTTACTTTTCTTTAAAGAGATTAGTTGCACACACACACTTAACATTCATTGCATATGTGTGCTCTCTCTTTACTTGTCACATTTCACACTTGCACTTATGTGTTATATTTTGTTATGTGTAATTGTGTCTTGTTGTCTTGTAATTCGTTTCCTGATAGTTTTCGGAAACGTCCGCGCATGCACTAGAATGTGATTGGTTTAGCGCGAGGACCGCCTACGGAGAATGCCCTTGGCTTCTCCTTGGTTTTCACCTTTTTTAGTGATTGGCGGTTATGATCGGTGGCTTGGCCGCCGAATGAAACCGTCGTTTGCTTCCAGTAGTGTATGGAGCAATTCTGTGGTTATGATCGACGGTCACGACCGCCATTCGAAACCGCCGTTCAAGACCTGATTGATTTTATCTCTCGGCCTAATTCGGCGGTTGAAACGGCGGTCACGCATGAAACCGTCGTTTTCACACCTGATTGATTTTTAATCTCAGGTTTGATTCGGCGGTCACGAAACCGCCGAATGAAACCGCAGTTGGTCCCCTGTTCCTCTCGGGCCAATTCGGCGGTCATGAACGGCGGCCTGGCCACCGATTGAAACCGCCGATCTGTGCATTTCAGGGGCAAACTTGTCTTTTCACATGCTCTGTTTTTCATGCCTATAAATACATCACTTTCTCTTGTTCTGAATGTAACTCTTTGATCATCAAGAACCCTACTTTAAAAAGAGAGATTTTTAAGAGAGAAAGCAATCAAGTTTGCTCATTAAACACTCAAACAAAAATCCATTTGCATCAAAGTTCATCTAGCATTCTCTAGCATATCTAGGATGCTTGCTTGCATGGGTCTTTGATCATCACACTTGCTTTGGTAAGTTTTTCACTATTATCATACATAATTAGTGTTTAATTTATTATGGCATCTCTTTTATTACTTGATTGTTCTTAGATTATAATCTAATATTCAAGATAGAGATTGTTGTGTTGATTTGATGATAGATATCTAGGTTTCTTTAATCTATGATTATCTATGCTAATTGACATGTCATTTAGTTTTAATATCTAGGATTGTTTTTAATTGCATATTCATCATCTTAGATAAGCATATAGGGTTTCCCTTGCTCTATGTTGCATTTGAATATTCATATATTCACTTAGGGTGTTAATCTCTTTTTAGAGAATTAAGTCTTGTGTTGTGACCGGGATTAGGTTGCTTAATTCGTAAGAAATTGGACTAGGTTCACTCATACCGGGATTAGGTAGGTGTGTGATTACTTCCGGGATTAGGTTGTAATCGTTTACACATTTAGTGGATTCGAGGTTCGAGTGTGGCTTACTTACTAGCTCGTTGTTTTTCCCGTGAGGGTTTCCACGTAAAAATCAAGTGTTATTTAATTTCCACATTTTATACTTGATTTATTGCTTTATCTATTTAGGGGTAATTTCGTAATTTGGACTAATACGAAAAATTGGGTATAAAGCTTAAAATCTATTCACCCCCCCTCTAGATAGTTTTATACACACCGTGCTATAATTTGTTTCAATTGGTATCAGAGCGGGTTCCTAGACATACATAGGTGATCCTTGCTTATTTTGGTGTGTTTTGCATTTTGTGTGATTTTTGATCATTCATACATTTGCATTCATTTCATTCATTCATAAACACTATGAGTGGAAACGGTGGAAATGGTGGTGGCAACAAAGGTGCCTCAAGCACAATGCCTTCACTTCTTACCGGATTGAACTATTCCCAATGGAAAGGGAAGATGGAATCCTACATATGCCAAATTCATGATCGTGCATGGATGGCGGTGGAAGACGGATATGATCTACCCAAGATGACTCCCGATGGTGGTGGAGAAGAAGTATTGAAGCCTAAGGCGCAATGGAACGCGCAAGAGTTTGAGGCTTCAAAGTGGAATAGGAAGGCGATGCATGCCATCTTGTGTGCTATGGATGAAAATCAATATAAATTGATTCAAAATACTAGGATAGCTAAGGAGGCTTGGGACATCCTAGAGATTGCACATGAGGGAACCAAAGTGGTGAAGGACTCTAAGCTTCAAGTCCTTCAAACTCAATTCGAGATGCTTAAGATGGAGGAGAATGAGTGCTTCAACGACTTCGAGATCAAGTTGATGGATATAGTCAACCAAAGCCATCAACTTGGTGATCCATATTCGGATAGGAGAATCAAGCAAAAGATTATGAGATCTCTACCCGATAGGTTTGAATCGAAGGTGACGGCTTTAGAAGAAAATAGTGGATATAAGGATATGAAGCCGAGTGAGGTGATTGGGAGACTTCTAGCTTATGAGTCTAGGAAAGGGCCTATCTCCACACCCACTAAAAAGCAAAAAGGAATTGCTTTAAAAACCTCCAAGGATGAAAAGGAGGCAAAGAAGGTTGACTCGGATGAAGACCTTGCCTTGTTTGTAAAAAGGTTCAACAAGGTTATGAAGTTTAGAAGAAAGGGCTTTGGATAAAAAGGTCAAGATTTGAAGAAAAAGGGCTCTTTCAAGAAGTTTGAACCTAGGCAAGAAAGGACCGAAAGGAAAGGGGTCCGATGTTTCGAGTGTGGTGGCATAGGTCACTTTGCCCCCGAATGTGCAAATCACAATGAGAGGAAAAAGGGAAAAGTGATGGCCGCCACTTGGAGTGGAAGTAGTGATGACTCCATTGATGAGATGAGTCTTCAAGTGACGAAGAGCTCATGGCTAATCTCCTAGCTTTTGCCTCCTCCCATAAAATCAAAAGTGCTAGTGAGAGAGAGGAAATGAGTCAAGAGGAAAATGACTCAAGTGAAGAAGAAAGTGATTCCTCGTCTAACTCCATAAGTAGTTTTGTGGAGAAAAAGGTGCTTGCTAAATGCCATACCGAGTTTAATGATTTAGCAATCAAGAGCACAAGAAAGATCAAGATGTTGAGAGAAGAAAATCTTGAGCTTGCATCTCACAATGACCACTTAGGTGAACAAGTGGAAAAATTCAAGAAGATGGAAGATAAGCTAAGAGAGGAGTTAGTCTTATCTAGGAGGAATGAAGAAAGTCTAAAGAGGGAGCTTGAAAAAGTTAGAAATTCTATGACTAGGATGGATTCTAGCACCAAGAAGCTTAACCATATGTTTGGTGTTGGAAAGAGTCCATGTGACAAGAGGGGTCTTGGGTATAAAAGATGACAAGAAGATCTCAACCTCTAACAAGACCGTGTTTGTCAAGGGTTTGAAGAACGAAGAAACTTCATTTGTGCAAATTCGTAGGAAGAAGTTAGAAGTAGGACAATGTTCAAATGCACAAGTGAAGATGGGGCCAAGAAGGCAAACTCAAGCTCAACCCCCTAGGGTCCCTCAAGCCAACATTCCTCCACGATTGGCTCACAAAGGAAAGAGACCTATCATGCAACCTCAAGCTAGGAAGCAATCTAGACCGGTTCAACAACGAAGAAGGATTGAACCCTTTCATCCATAAAGACAAGAACAAGGTATGATTCCTTATTTTACTCCTATATGTCACTTTTGTGAATTTGATGGTCATATTAGACCACATTGCTTTCGATATATAAAAATGTGCAAAACTAGAAGCATGATAGAGAAGAAAAAGAAAAGTGCCATGATGCATGTTCCTAGGAATGATAATATTATTATGCATGATCCTAGGACATCTAGAGCCCATGTACCAAAGACCACTAAGAAAGCTAAGATTGTTTCTAAGTGGATTAGAAAGAATGAAAATGTTTGCCATGTTGGTCAAATAGCCTTGAAGGCAAATTCTTCTAATTTTTGGTATTTATATAGTGGGTGCTCTAGGTACATGACGGGAAACAAGAGTTTCTTCGAGACTCTTGTTATGGAGGAAGGAGGATATGTCACTTTTGGTGATGGATCCAAAAAGAAGGTTGTAGGGAAAGGAACCATTTCCGTTCCCGGATTACCCTCCTTATCCGATGCTTTATTTGTTGATAGCTTGAAAGCCAATTTAATAAGCATTTCACATCTAAGTGATGAAGGATATTCCGTCTTGTTTTGTAAAGATGATTGCTCGATCCTAAAGCCCGATGGACAAACCTTATTGAAAGGTATGAGATCTAGCGACAATTGCTATTGTCTTGAAGCTAGAATTGTCTCAAACAATGTGTCCATGGATGAGCAAATAGAGTTGTGGCATGAAAGACTTGGCCACATGAACTTTAGGGATCTACGGACCCTTGGAAAGTTCAATTGTGTGCGTGGCCTCCCTAAGCTTGGGAAGAAAGCCAATGGTGTTTGTGGACCTTGTCAACAAGGAAAGCAAACTAAAAGCATGCACAAAAAGGGTAAGTATCTCACCACTAAGGAACCTCTTGAGCTTCTCCACATGGATCTCATGGGTCCTATGCAAACCGAGAGTTTAGGTGGAAAGAGATACATTTTTGTTTGTGTTGATGATTTCTCTAGATTTACATGGACATATTTTCTTAGAGAAAAATCCGAAACTTTTGGTAAGTTTAAAATGCTTTGTACTAAAATACAAAATGAAATGAATTCTAACATTAAAAACATTAAACAGATTAGAAGTGACCATGGGAGGGAATTTGAGAATGCCTCATTTGAAAGCTATTGCAATAGCTTAGGCATCTCCTATGAGTTCTCGGCTCCTAGGACACCTCAACAAAATGGAGTTGTTGAGAGGAAGAATAGGGTCCTTCAAGAGATGGCTCGTATGATGTTGCTTAGCAACAATGTCCCTAGGAACCTATGGGCCGAAGCCGTCAATACGGCTTGCTATATAGGGAATCGTGTTTTCCTAAGGCCCGGTACTAGAAATACCTCCTATGAGTTATGGAAAGGCAAGAGGCCAAATGTTAGCTACTTCCACACTTTTGGAAGCAAATGCTACATTTTGAATGACCGTGATCAACTTGGCAAATTCGATGCTAAAAGTGATGAGGGTATTTTTATTGGCTATGCCTTGAATAGTAGAGCCTATAGAGTTTTCAATTTAAAGACTCTAAGTGTTATGGAATCATCCAATGTCGTATTTGATGATACTAGGCTCAAGTCAAATGATAATGAGGAGGAGGTTATTTTTAGTGATGTTTCTCCTTTGGAGAAGGTTGTGGTGTCTCCTAATGTTGGGACATCTAATGTCAACAATGATGACACACAACCTATTGATAGAGTTCCTCTCTTGGACTCTAAAGAACCCGCTCCATGGGTTAGGAAACTCCATGGTAAAGAAGATATCATTGAAGTGGTTAATGAGGGTGTTAGGACTAGACGTCAACTTGCTAATCTTATTAGCTACACATGCTACACCTCTCAAATTGAACCCAAAAAGGTTGAAGAAGCCTTAAATGATGAATTTTGGGTTCTTGCCATGCAAGAAGAGCTAAACCAATTCGAAAGGAATGAGGTTTGGACTCTAGTTCCTAGGCCTAAGACCACTAATGTCATAGGCACTAAATGGATATTTAGGAACAAATCCGATGAGGATGGCAGCATAATGCGGAACAAGGCTAGACTTGTAGCACAAGGGTACTCTCAAATTGAGGGTATCGACTTTGAGGAGACATTTGCTCCCGTTGCCCGTTTAGAGTCTATTAGGCTTCTCTTGTCCATTTCTTATGTGCACAAGTTCAAATTGCACCAAATGGATGTCAAGAGTGCCTTCCTCAATGGCTTCTTGCAAGAGGAAGTGTTTGTTGAACAACCCAAGGGGTTTGTGGATGTTCACCACCCCAACCATGTCTATCGCCTCAAGAAGGCTCTATATGGGTTGAAACAAGCACCGAGGGCTTAGTATGAGCGCCTCACTCAATTTCTTGTTGACAATGACTACACACGTGGTAGTGTTGACAAGACACTATTCATCAAAAGAAACAATGATGAGCTTTTCATAGCTCAAATATATGTTGATGATATAGTGTTTTGCTCCACCAACAACACCAAGGTTCAACAATTTGTTGATGTTATGTCTCATGAATTTGAGATGAGTCTTGTTGGTGAGCTTAGTTACTTCCTAGGTTTGCAAATTAGGCAACTAGATGATGGGATTTTCATAACCCAAGCCAAATATGCCAAAAACCTAGTGAAGAAGTTTGGTCTTGAAAAAGCCAAACATTGTGATACACCCATGAGTACCACTTTCAAGCTAAGCAAGGATGCTAGTGGTAAAAGTGTGGAACAAACGTTATATCGTGGCATGATAGGTAGCTTGCTTTATTTGACCGCAAGTAGGCCCGATATCTCCTTTAGTGTGGGTGTGTGTGCGCTAGGTACCAAGCGGATCCTAAGGAGTCCTATCTCTCTTCCGTAAAGAGAATCATTCGTTATGTGAATGGGACATCCAACTATGGGATTTGGTACTCTTTTGACACTAATGCTAGTCTTGTAGGCTTTAGTGATGCGGATTGGGCAGGAAATTGCAATGATAGGAAGAGCACATCGGGCGGTTGCTTCTTTCTAGGCAACAACTTGGTGTCTTGGTTTTGCAAGAAGGAAAACTCGATTTCCTTGTCCACGGCCGAGGCCGAGTACATAGCCGCGGGGAGTGGATGCACACAACTCCCATGGATGAAGCAAATGCTAGTAGACTACGGATTCAACCAAGGTACTCTCACTCTCTTTTGTGATAACATGAGTGCTATTAATATTTCCAAGAATCCGGTACAACATTCTAGAACTAAGCATATTGACATCCGCCATCACTTCATTAGAGAGCTTGTTGAAAATAAATGCATAGTACTTGAACATGTAGGTACTAATGATCAACTTGCGGACTTATTTACTAAACCCTTAGATGCTACTCAATTAAAAACTCTTAGTAGATCTATTGGGATATGTCTTGTGGAGTGATGTTCTATGATTGACCCCATATGGGGAACTCAAGCAAAGAGAGCTATTTTGCATTCTTGTCACTTGCAAAAATTTGAAATAACTTATGCCTCTTCTTTTAATTGTTTGAGTAAGCTTGGTTGCACATATGTATATATGTTTTCAATTCAATAAGTGTGAACCTTGCTTGTTTACAATCCATGTCATATTTATGTTCAAACATGCATTTTTGGACTAGGAGATGTATGTAGGAAGTATGATTTGAATGACCTATGATTATCTTCATGACATGATGATTCTTTAAATAACATGCTAATGTCAAATGAAAAAGCATGAAATTCATATAACATGCTCACATGAAAAGCATGAATTGATGATTGCATATTCTTAAAACGCAAAACCTTGTGTGAAAGCTTATGAGACTCAAAATGAATAAAGGATCTTGTATCCGTTCAAAGGAATTTACATTCCAAATGTCTCTCCTTCTTTATTGGTTGAACATGGCTACTATCATACGGATATCTTATCCGGAAAAATCAAATAGGGTGCAAAGTCGCTCATGCCATGTTTCGCTTATAAAGTTGGATATAGTTGTTCTTAAATTGAAATCAATATATTCTATATCCTTGCTTTACTCATGACATTGGTGAAATTGGTTTGAATTCTTATTAGAAACCTTTGTCATTTGCTTTGCCAAATACCATTGTATTTTGGACTTGAATGCTACATGTCTTGTATGCAAAGCATGTTTGATTCACACATTTTCTTTCAAATAAATCTCCTTGTTTCTCTTCAATTAATTGAGGTGCATAAAGTGACTTATATATATATGCTTCTATCTTGCATGCTTCTATCTCTCGTTGCTATGAGTGACCCGGTTGGGGACTACTCCTTTGCCTATATCATGACAAAAAGGGGGAGTAGGATATGGTAAAGGGAGTTGCAAAATTAGAGGCAATTTTGCATATTGGGGAGAACATTCATTGAGGGGGAGTAACCCGTTGAGGGGGAGCATTGCATACACATACATTTCATAATGTTGTGCCTAAACTTTTAAAATGCAAATGCTTGTTTTTTGTTCTCACTTGATTCATCTCACTTTTTACTTGTATTGGAAATGTTAGAAACTTTCTTTTCAGGGCTTGATTATTCTACAAGAGATTGAAGACTTGAAGTTTTATTTTCTTATCTCTTTGTGTTGTAGAAAATCATAGTTGTCCCGTAGTTTCTATTTCTTTGTTAGGAATCAATGTTAGTGGTGGTTTTGTCACGAAATAGCCAAAGGGGGAGATTGTAAGGTTCCCATTTGTTGATTGGCTCATTTCGTGGACAAACCACATGTTGGGGCTTCTTTGTAAGGGTAGCCTAGGTATCGATGCTATTGCTCAATCCCTTTGAAGACCTCGTCTTGATAAGCACCGAAGGTAAAAATCTATGTGCTTACTTTTCTTTAAAGAGATTAGTTGCACACACACACTTAAACCGCCGTTTGCTTCCAGTAGTGTATGGAGCAACTCTGCGATTATGATCGGTGGTCACGACCGCCGTTCGAAACCGCCGTTCAAGACCTGATTGATTTTATCTCTCGGCCTAATTTGGCGGTTGAAACGGCGGTCACGCATGAAACCGCCATTTTCACACCTGATTGATTTTTAATCTCAGGTTTGATTCGGCGGTTGGATCGACGGTCACGAAACCGCCGAATGAAACCGCCGTTGGTCCCCTGTTCCTCTCGGGTCAATTCGGCGGTCATGAACGGCTGCCTGGCCACCGATTGAAACCGTCCATCGGTGCGTTTCAGGGGCAAACTTGTCTTTTCACATGCTCTGTTTTTCATGCCTATAAATACATCACTTTCTCTTGTTCTGAATGTAACTCTTTGATCATCAAGAACCCTACTTTAAAAAGAGAGATTTTTAAGAGAGAAAGCAATCAAGTTTGATCATTAAACACTCAAACAAAAATCCATTTGCATCAAAGTTCATCTAGCATTCTCTAGCATATCTAGGATGCTTGCTTGCATGGGTCTTTGATCATCACACTTGCTTTGGTAAGTTTTTCACTATTATCATACATAATTAGTGTTTAATTTATTATGGCATCTCTTTTATTACTTGATTGTTCTTAGATTATAATCTAATATTCAAGATAGAGATTGTTGTGTTGATTTGATTGAGTGTTGTTTTTATGATAGATATCTAGGTTTCTTTAATCTATGATTATCTATGCTAATTGACATGTCATTTAGTTTTAATATCTAGGATTGTTTTTAATTGCATATTCATCATCTTAGATAAGCATATAGGGTTTCCCTTGCTCTATGTTGCATTTGAATATTCATATATTCACTTAGGGTGTTAATCTCTTTTTAGAGAATTAAGTCTTGTGTTGTGACCGGGATTAGGTTGCTTAATTCCCAAGCAATTGGACTAGGTTCACTCATACCGGGATTAGGTAGGTGTGTGATTACTTCCGGGATTAGGTTGTAATCGTTTACACATTTAGTGGATTCGAGGTTCGAGTGTGGCTTACTTACTAGCCCGTGGTTTTTCCCGTGAGGGTTTCCACGTAAAAATCAAGTGTTATTTAATTTCCGCATTTTATACTTGATTTATTGCTTTATCTATTTAGGGTAATTTCGTAATTTGGACAAATACGAAAAATCGGGTAAAAAGCTTAAAATCTATTCACCCCCTCTAGATAGTTTTATACACACCGTGCTATAATTTGTTTCACATCTTTTTATATGAAATGCCATGACATGATAGGCATTAGGATGCATTCAATACCCACACTTGCACTTCATGTATGTTAGCTTTTAGTGTGGAGTAATTCGTTTCTTGAAGGATGTTCGGAAACGTCCGCGTGTGCAGGTTGGTGTGCTCGGTTTTACGCGAAGACCACCCACGGAGAATGCCCTTGGCTTCTCCTTGATTTTCACCATTATTGGTGATCGGCGATTATGATCGGCGGCCTGGCCGCCGAATGAAACCGCAGTTTGCTTCCAGGAGCAAGTCTGCGGTCACGATCGGCGGTCACGACCGCCGTTCGAAAACCGCCGTTCATACCTAATCGATTTCGATCTCTCGGGCTTGATTCGGCGGTTGGGATCGGCGGTCACGAAACCACCGAATGAAACCGCCGTTGTTCCCTTGTTCGTCTCGGGCTCAATTCGGCGGTCTATATCGGTGGCCTGGCCGCCGATTGAAACCGCCGATCGGTGCGTTTCAAGGGCAAAATTGTCTTTTCACTTGCCCTGTTCTTGATGTCTATAAATATCACACTTTCTCATTATCTGAACAAGTTCTTTTTACTTTTAAGAACCCTAAACTTCAAAGATAGATTTTGAGAGAAAATCAAATCAAGAACTCACCTTTAACCACTCAAATCAAACCCCTTTTGCATCAAATTTCATATTGCATCTCCTATGTCTATATAGAGTGCATCCATGTATGGGTTTGCATCATCACAACTTGCTTGGTAAGATTTTGATTAATTTCATTTTATTGTAGTATTTTAAATACCAAGCCATCTCTTTTAAATTACTTGTATGTTTTAGATCATATGCTAAATACAAGAAAAGAGATTATTTGTGATGAATTGATTGAGTGTTGTTTTTGATAGATATCTAGGTTTTTATAATCTATGATTATCTATGCTATTTGACATGTCATTTAGCAATTGATATCTAGGGTTGATTTAAATTGAATATATCATCATCCTAGATAAGCATCTAAGGTTCCCTAGCCTTGTTTGTCAATTGAATATTCATACATATTCACATAGGGTTGTGCATCTCTTTTGAGAGATTGAAGTCTTGGTCTAGGGTTGCTATTACAGGCCTGCGGGTAGTAGTGGTGGGTTACAGACCGGGATTAGGCTGTAAACATCATTACAAGTAGTGACTACGAGGATCGAGCAATTGGACTAGAGCCACTTTTAAAGGCCCGCGTGGTAGAAGTGGGGGGTTATTGACCGGGGTGTTAGACGAGGTCTACATAGGTTGTAAACTCCATTTCAATTAGTGGATTTCGAGGTCCGAGTGTGGCGCACTTAACAGCCCGTGGTTTTTCCCAGTGGTTGGGTTTTCCACGTAAACATTAAGTGTCATTTATTATTTCTGCATCTTATTACACTTGTATGTATTGTTGACTTGCTAGGGGTATTTTCGTAAAATTGACATGCACGCGAAAATTGGGTAATAATTAGATAAAATCTATTCACCCCGCCGCCCCCCCCCCCCCCCCCCCCCCCCCCCCCCCCTCTAGCTTTATATAGAACACACCGAGTATTCTTTTCACTACCTAATCCCGGTATGAGTGAACCTAGTCCAATTTGCTTGCGATCTTAGCAACCTAATCCCGGAAGCTACACACAAAACTTACTTTCTCTATGAAGAGAATACAACCCTAAGTGAATATATGAATATCCAAATGCAACATAGAGCAAGAGAAACCCTATATGCTTATCTAAGATGATGAATTTGCAATTAAAGCAATCCTAGATATTATAAACTAAATGACATGTCAATTAGTTTAGCTAATCAAGATTAAGCATAAAACCTAATTTGCTAGCACAAAACAACTTCTCAAACATACATCACACTAATCTCAATCTTGTATCCAAAGTATATAAAATAACATACAAGTAATTAATTGAGATTGCTTGTTAAGAGAAACACAAAATATGTAAGATATTAGTGAAAAGCTTACCAAGCAAAGTATGATGAAGAATCCATGCAAGATGACATCTAGATGATCAAAGATGATGCTAGATGATGATTGATGATCATGAAAAAGTGTTTGAGTAATTAAAAAATGAGTTCTTTGTGTATTTTTCTTCTCTTGAAAAATATCCTAAGTATAGAATATGAATATGAACTCTCTTGACTGACCTAAAGTCAAAGTGGCATATATATATGGGCCATAAGTGAAGTGTGGTCGTTTTGAAAAATGCACCAGAAATTGCTTTGTGCGCTGGTGGCCTTGCGCTGGACGACAGGCGCACGACCAGCACAAAGGCAAAAATTGCACAGGCGCTTGACGACCAACGCTCAGATAGGCGCACGACCAGCGGCACAGCACTGGGCGTTTTGCGCTGGTGAGCTGCGCTGGTCTGGACCAGCGCATGACTAGCGACAGACACCTGGGCGATTTACGCTGGTGAGCTGCACCGGTCTGGACCAGCGCCGGTCTGGACCAGCGCACGACCAGTTACAGACCACTGGGCGATCTGAGCTGGTGAGCTGCGCTGGTCTGGCGCTTGACGACCAGCGCACATCCCACTCCTTTGAACCCCACAAGAAAACATGCAAGGGGTAAAAAGGTAAAACTAAATGCATCCTAAAAGCCTAACATGATATGACATATAATCACAAGATGCAATAAAAAAAAAACATGTAAGAAGAGATGAAAATAGGCATTAATGCACAACAAAAATAAACACAACATACAAAGATAAGACATATGCATGAGTTGTGAGTGTGTGCAACTATCTCTTCAAGACAAGTAAGCACAAAGAAAATTACCTTCGGTGCTTATCAACACGAGGTCTTCAAAGGGTTTCGAACAATAAAACCAATACATAAGCTACCCTTACAAAGTACCCCAACATGTGGTTTGTCCACGAAATGAACCAATCACAAATGAGAACCTTACAATCTCCCCCTTTGGCTATTTCGTGACAAAACCACCACTCACATTGATTCCTCACAAAAAATAGAAACTACGGGACAACTATGATATTCTACAATACAAAGAGATAAGAAAATAAAACTTCAAGTCTTCAATCTCTTGTAGAATAATCAAGCCCTGAAAAGAAAGTTTCTAACATTTCCAATACAAGAAAAGTGTGAGATTAATCAAGTGAGAACAATACCAAGCATTTGCATTAAAAAAAATAGGCACAACATTATGCAATGTATGTGTATGCAATGCTCCCCCTCAACGGGTTACTCCCCCTCAATGAATGTTCTCCCCAATATGCACAATTGCTTCTATTTTGCAACTCCCCTTACCATATCCTACTCCCCCTTTTTGTCATGATATAGGCAAAGGAGTAGTCCCCAACTGGGTCACTCATAGCAACGAGAGATAGAAGCATGCAAGATATTTGCATATACATATAAGTCACTTTATGCACCTCAATTAATTGAAGAGAAACGAGGAGATTTATTTGAGAAAAATGTGTGAATCAAACATGCCTTGCATACAAGACATGTAGCATTCAAGTCCAAAATATCATGGTAAAGCAAAGCAAATGACAAGGTTTCTAATAAGAATTCAAACCAATTTCACCATTGTCATGAGAAAAGCAAGGATATAGAGTTTTTATTGATTTTAATATATGAGCAACTATATCCAACTTTATAAGCGAAACATGGCATGAGCGACTTTGCACCCTATTAGATTTTTCCGGATAAATATCCGTATGATAGTAGCCATGTTCAACTAATAAAGAAAGAGAGACATTTGGAATATAAATTCCTTTGAACGGATACAAGATCCTTTATTCATTTTGAGTCTCATAAGCTTTCACACAAGTTTTGCATTTAAGAATATGCAATCATCAATTCATGCTTTTCATGTGAGCATGTTATATGAATTTCATGCTTTTTCATTTGACATTAGTATGTTATTTAAGAATCATCATGTCATGGAGATAATCATAGGTCATTCAAATCATACTTCCTACATACATCTCCTAGTCCAAAAATGCATGTTTGAACATAAATATGACATGGATTGTAAACAAGCAAGGTTCACACTTATTGAATTGAAAACATATATACATGTGTGCAACCAAGCTTACTCAAACAATTAAAAGAAGAGGCATAAGTTATTTAGAATTTTTTGCAAGATACAAGAATGCAAAATAGCTCTCTTTGCTTGAGTTCCCCATATGGGGTCAATCATAGAACATCACTCCACAAGACATATCCCAATAGATCTACTAAGAGTTTTTAATCGAGTAGCATCTAAGGGTTTAGTAAATAAGTCCGCAAGTTGATCATTAGTACCTACATGTTCAAGTACTATGCATTTATTTTCAACAAGCTCTCTAATGAAGTGATGGCGGATGTCAATATGCTTAGTTCTAGAATGTTGTACCGGATTCTTGGAAATATTAATAGCACTCATGTTATCACAAAAGAGAGTGAGAGTACCTTGGTTGAATCCGTAGTCTACTAGCATTTGCTTCATCCATAGGAGTTGTGTGCATCCACTCCCCGCGGCTATGTACTCGGCCTCGGCCGTGGACAAGGAAATTGAGTTTTGCTTCTTGAACCCAAGTTGTTGGCTAGAAAGAAGCAACCGCCCGATATGCTCTTCCTATCATCGTAATTTCCTGCCCAATCCGCATCACTAAAGCCTACAAGACTAGCATTAGTGTTAAAAGAGTACCAAATCCCATAGTTGGATGTCCCATTCACATATCGAATGATTCTTTTTACGGAAGAGAGATGGGACTCCTTAGGATCCGCTTGGTACCTAGCACACACACCCACACTAAAGGAGATATCGGGCCTACTTGCGGTCAAATAAAGCAAGCTACCTATCATGCCACGATATAACGTTTGTTCCACACTTTTACCACTAGCATCCTTGCTAAACTTCAAAGTGGTACTCATGGGTGTATCACAATGTTTGACATTTTCTAAACCAAACTTCTTCACTAGGTTCTTAGCATATTTGGCTTGGGTTATGAAAATCCCATCATTCATTTGCCTAATTTGCAAACCTAGGAAGTAACTAAGCTCACCAACAAGACTCATCTCAAATTCATGAGACATGACATCAACAAATTGTTAGACCTTGGTGTTGTTGGTGGAGCCAAAGACTATATCATCAACATAGATTTGAGTTATGAAAAGCTCATCATTGTCTTTCTTGATGAATAGTGTCATGTCAACACTACCCCTTGCGTAGTTATTGTCAACAAGAAATTGAGTGAGGCGCTCATACCAAGCCCTCGGTGCTTGTTTCAACCCATATAGTGCCTTCTTGAGGCGACAGACATGGTTGGGGTGGTGTGCATCCACAAACCCCTTGGGTTGTTCAACAAACACTTCCTCTTGCAAGAAGCCATTGAGGAAGGCACTTTTGACATCCATTTGGTGCAATTTGAACTTGTGCACACAAGAAATGGACAAGAGAAGCCTAATGTACTCTAAACGGGCAACAGGAGCAAAAGTCTCCTCAAAGTCGATACCCTCAATTTGAGAGTACCCTTGTGCTACAAGTCTAGCCTTGTTCCGCACTATGTTGCCATTCTCATCGGATTTATTCCTATAAATCCACTTAGTTCCTATCACATGTGAGCTTTTAGGCCTAGGAACTAGAGTCCAAACCTCATTCCTTTCGAATTGGTTTAGCTCTTCTTGCATGGCTAGAACCCAAAATTCATCATTTAAGGCTTCATCAACCTTTTTGGGTTCAATTTGAGAGGTGTAGCATGTGTAGCTAATTAGATTAGCTATTTGACGCCTAGTTCTAACACCCTCATTCACATCTCCAATAACATCCTCTTTGTTATGGAGCCTTCTAACCCATGGAGCGGGTTCATTAGAGTCCAAGAGAGGGACTCTAGTAATAGGTTGTGTGACTTCATTATTGTCATTGGACGTCCCAACATTGGGAGTCACCACAACCCTCTCCAAAAGAGAGTCATCATCTAAAACTTCCTCCTTCTCATGGTCATGAGACTTGAGCCTTGTATCATCAATAACAATATTCGATGATTCCATGACGGTTCGAGTCTTCAAGTTGAAAACTCTATAGGCTCTACTATTCAAGGCATAGCCAATAAAGATACCCTTATCACTCTTAGCATCAAACTTGCCAAGTTGATCACGGTCATTTAAAATGTAGCATTTGCTTCCAAATGTGTGGAAGTACCTAACATTTGGCTTTCTACCCTTCCATAACTCATAGGAGGTGTTTCTAGATCCGGGCCTTAGGAAAACATGATTCCCTATATAGCAAGCCGTATTGACGGCTTCGGCCCATAGGTTCCTAAGAATATTGTTGCTAAGCAACATCACTTAGGCCATCTCTTGAAGGACCCTATTCTTCCTCTCAACAACTCCATTTTGTTGAGGTGTCCTAGGAGCCGAGAACTCATGGGAGATGCCTAAGCTATTGCAATAGCTTTCAAAAGAGGCATTCTCAAATTCCCTCCCATGGTCACTTCTAATCCGTTTAATGCTTTTAATGTTAGAATTCATTTCATTTTGTATTTTAGTACTGTAAGTGCCTCACTTTTGATTGGCGTATTTCATTGGCAAAATCACAATGGGGTTCTATATGTAAGGATAGCTTAGGATGGAAGAAAACCTCATTGCATGATCAAGAGCTTCAAGGAAGGTAGATTTCTTGACTTACTCTATTTTGAAGAGATGTAGTTGCACACACTCACATTTTGCATACTTTGTTGATTGCATTTTGTATTCCCAAAGCCTTGTCATGCATTAGGTCTAGGAGTACACTTGTTGCAAAGGGCGCTGTTTAAAGCGCCCTACAAGGCGTTGTACGAACAGCGCCCCCTTCAGACCCGATGAGAATGGGTCATTTTTGCATCAGACCTGATGCATTTTTTATGTAGGCGCTGTACGGGCGCTGTACGTACAGCGCCCTACCTTGGCCGAGCAAGTTCAGAATCTTGGCGCTGTTCAAAAGCGCTCTTCTGAACAGCGCCCATGTAGAAGACCTTTCATCTTCTTCTGAAGGCGCTGTTCAAGTCGCTCTATGTACAGCGACCTGTACAGCGCCCAAGGCATTTTCAGGCCATTTTTTCAAAACGATGTCACTTCACTTGGATCCCATTTATATATGTCTTGATAGTCTTGGCTCGTTTTCTAGAGCAAAAATTACACTTTTGAGAGCATGATTGAGTATCTTCAAGCCAAGGTATCAAGACTTCATCTTTAAGCTTCCAAATCACAAAACCCTTCATCTTGCATCTTTCATTTATCATCTAGCATAATTCTAGGTTGATTTCATCTAGGGTTTTTAGTTTTGCTCACATGACTTTTATCTAGAACATCATTCTCATATCTATATGTTCTTGCTTTACAAGATAGCTTCTTTATCACTTGAATTGATTCAAGATTGCATCTTTATGACTTGACTTAGCTTCAAGATTGTTTTATTGTGGTTTGTGAGTTGTATTGTGATAGATAATGCATATAGGATTTTGGTTGCTTATTTAGTGTTGTTTTATGCATGTCATCTAGTAATATGATATTTAGGATTGTCTAACATGTTCATCCTTGCCTAGATAAGCTTAAATGTCTAACCTTGCATTTTTAGCATCTTGAGTATTTCACATATTCACCTCAGGTTGTGCTATCTCTTCACTTTAGAGACAAGTCTTGTATTTACCTCTTAGGTAGTTTGCAAGCAAGGGACTAGAGTCACTATTAAAGGCCCGCGGGTAGCAAAGACGGATTAGTAAATTTAGGTGTGATGTGGTCAACCTAATTTGTAATCGTATTTGCAAATAGTGGATTCGAGGTTCTCGTGTGGCGCACATAACAGCCCGTGGTTTTTCCCCGTGTGGGTTTCCACGTAAATATTGTGTGTCCTCTAATTTCCGCACTTGTATGTTTTTTTTTATATTGACTAGATTGGGGCTTTTTCGTAATTTGGACTAATCTCGAAAAATTGGGTAAAATTGTTTAAAATCTATTCACCCCCCCTCTAGATTACTTTAGGACACGTTTATTATTTATTTTCAATTGGTATCAGAGCGGGTTCCTTAACATAATTAGGAGATCCCTTGCTCTTGTTAGAGTCTCTTGCATTTGTTTGCATTGTGGTGTGTGCTTAGTTTGTTTGTGTGCATTCATTTCATTCAAACCCAAACACAATGAGTGGAAATGGAATGGGAGGTGAGGGTGCCTCTAGCATAAGACCCCCCTTGCTCACCGGGATCAATTACGCCTCATGGAAGGGCAAAATGGAAGCTTATGTGAGTCAAATTCATGACCGGGCATGGATGGCGATTGAAGATGGATACACTCCACCTATGATGACTCCTACGGGAGGTGGAGAGGAAGTCCTCAAGCCGAAGGCACAATGGACTCCACAAGAATTTGAGGCTTCAAAATGGAACAACAAAGCCATGCATGCAATCCTATGTGCCATGGATGACAACCAATACAAGCTCATTCAAACTACAAGGATAGCAAAGGAAGCTTGGGATATATTAGAGACGGCTCATGAAGGAACCGATGTGGTTAAGGATTCCAAGCTTCAAGTTCTCCAAATGCAATTTGAGACCATAAGGATGGAGGATGATGAGTGCTTCAATGACTTCCAAGTAAAGCTCATGGATATAGTAAACCAAAGTCACCAACTTGGTGATCCCTACTCGGATAGAAGAATTAAGCAAAAGATCATGAGGTCACTTCCCGAGAGGTTTGAATCCAAAGTGACGGCATTGGAGGAAAATAGTGACTACTCAAGAATGAAGCCAAGTGAAGTCATTGGAAGGCTCTTGGCGTATGAATCTAGGAAAGGTCCTACAACTACACCTCCAAAGAAGCAAAAGAGTCTTGCCTTGAAGAGTGTCAAGGTTGAGAAAGATGAAGAAGACTTGGATGAAGAAATTGCTTTGATGGCAAAAAAGTTCAAGCAATTCATGAGATTTGAGAAGAGAGGGTTTGGCTCCAAGGGAAAGTTTGTAAAGAAGAAGGCTCCTTTCAAGAAAGTGGAGCAAGCTCAAGAGAAAGACCATAAGAAGGGTGTCCAATGCTATGAGTATAGTGGGTTTGGACACATTGCTCCCGAATGTGCAAATTTGAAGAAGAAGAAAGGAAGAGCCATGGCGGTTACTTGGAGTGATAGTGATGACCTAGAAGATGAAGACAAGTCTTCGGATGATGAAGAAGACCAAGTTGCCAACTTCATTGCTTTCTCATCCTCTCACAATAGCAATGAAGTTATGAGTGATAAAGAAGAGGAAGATGACAAGCAAGAAGAAGTGGATGAAAATGACGCAAATGGTGGGAGTAACTCCTCAACGTCAAATTTTGAGTTTGATGAAGAGATGGACTATGATGACTTCATGAGATTCTTTGAGAACTCAAGATTGAAGAAGAAAAAGGAGATACAAAAGTTGAAAGGGGAGAAGCTTGAGTTGACATCCAAAGTGACTCATTTGAGCAAGGAAATGAGTAAGGCAAAAGAGATAGAAGAAGGGTTGAAGATGGAGTTAGTCTTGGTCAAGAAAAGTGAACAAAGCTTGGGGAAAGAGCTCATGGAAGCAAAAGAGTTGATTGCTAAGATGACTTCCGGAACCGAGAAGCTTGACAAGATGCTATCTTGTGGGAAGAGTCCTAGTGACAAGAAGGGGTTAGGATATGTGGAAGAAATGGAAGCCACATCCTTGAAGAAGACAACTTTTGTCAAGAGCAAGGAGGTTGAGAATGCTCAAACCCCTCAACAATCAACCAAGTGGGTTGAAGTCGGTGAATCCTCCAAGCAAGCACAAGCAAGGATTCCAACAAGAGCTCCTCCTCAACCTAGAGCTCCACAACCAAGACCTCCACAACAAAGGATCCCACAAGCTCAACATGGGGTCTTTCATGCTCAACCTAGAAGACATGCCAACTTGGCTCAACCACAAAGGAGAGAGTTGCCTCAACATCAAATAGCAACTCAAAATAGAAGGAGGCCACAAATGTTTGCTCAAGGCTATGGTATGAATTCCTGTAGGGAAAAATACCGTAGTATACGCAGCGGAAGCGAGACTAAAAATAAGATTTAGTGACTTTTAAAATTTTTCCTTTATGAACCTTAAACCCTTTAATTAATTAAACATGCATATACAATAACCAAAAAGTAGAATACCTTTTGTCGCGTGATCCGATTGACTTACGTCGATGGTAATCCGCAAGATCTTCAATCCTAGCACGAACGTGGATCACCTAGGAGCGTGGTCTCCTTTTTCTTTGAATTGCAAACCTGTGAATGGACAAAACAAACTTTCTTTTCTTTGTTAGTCACAAAAACAATCAAAAGAATGACTGAGATTATTCCGGTCACTTTTGAGTTCTCAATCTAATGATCGAAACTCGCGTGAACCTAGATCGATATCGTATACACAAGCTTATTGATGATTAAGCAAATAGTATACTATCAAAGAATAATCTAACACTCCTATTTGTTTTAGTAGAATAAAAGCTTTCTACGAATTGAGAAGAAGAAGAAAAATTGTCTCTAGAACCACTTGTGGTGGCCGAAATCTATAAGAGCACTTATATAGGTGGCCAAATTTTCTTCTCTTCTTTCACTTAGGGTGGCCGAAAATCACAACCTAAAAGGGACTAGGGTTGCCGCAATTCTCAAGCCCAAAAGAGTTTGTATTGCACCCTATTTCCTATTTAGTTTAAGACTTTAAACCCTAATTGAATTCATAAATCTTTTATTCCTTTATTTGACTAAATATAAAAGACTTCTTGTTTGATTAAATAAATAAAATTAATTATTTATTTTCTTACCAAATAAGTCTTTTACTTTTAGTATACTACCAACAATAGTATAACACTAGGAATCATATTTCCTAATCAGAAAAGATTTGTTTCTTAATTAAACAATTAATTAATAAATTAATTAATTCTTATTTAATTAAAACAAATGAAACAAAATAATATATTAGGTTAAAACTTAACCTTGCCGCCCCACTTGAATAAATGGGCCAAAATATTATTTTCTTATTTCATTTAATCCATTGGACTTTAAATAAAAAGCCCACATGTGAACCAGACCCATTCTTACTAAAAGAAACAAGCCCACATGTCTTTCATTAATATATAAATATAATTGAGCAGCCCATAACTTAAATAATGTGCAAATTATATTCTTAATATATTAAATGCAATTCTAGATGGACCCTTAAATTGGTCCGGTAGAATATATCAAGTGATCCATGCAAGTCCGTGTGGATTGGGATCTTGGCGGGCCATCTAAATTTAAGCTTCAATAGACATAACCTAATCACAATCAACAAATGATTCACTTAGGTCCGATCCATTAATTTTAACTCATTCCACTAAAGAGCTAAAATTGAACTCTTAAATAAAGATAGAAAAGGAAGATGCTCCTCATTCATACCCTAGACAATCATATAGGAGATAGTGTATCCTCGTGATTAATATCAGTAATCGCCAAGAGTTCATAGACCGCCTATAACTCTCCAAGTTACCATATTTACTCATATGACCACGTTTTGAACTTGGATATTTTGACTTGTCCAGAAGCCATGTTTTCAATAGACACTATCGAAAACTCAACGTTGAGATTTAATATCCAATTACCTCAAAACATCCATATGATGATATTATACTCTCATTTAATTAAATGGAGCCACGATGTCCATATCTATAAATGAAGTCCTCTATCGATTAACAAATGAATATCACCAAACTATCGAGGATAGACTATGCGATATAATCGTACTCATTGATAACTCAAATGATATCACTTGCAACCATAAGTCCATCATTTATCTCAGGATTAAGATAGACTCTCCGATTGTCCTGATAATGAAAAGACTATTATCTATTGACGGTTCTAGATAAAGCTTTTCATTGTGATCCTGTTCAATGCACCCAGTGCACTAGATCCTTTTGCTCGAAGACACTCCGATGATTTAGACTCATCATATCTCATTTGATCCCACTCAAATGCTAGCAAAAGAATTCTACAACTTTAACAAGATAAAGGTGCCCAACCTTTAACTTAAGTTGTGAACATTATTCAAGACTAACTAAAGAATTGTGTCTACCACATACATATCCAGATGTACGAACAATTCTTCTTTTCTCATAGTCTTTAGACCTTATGATTATTTACTTTGACAATTATAATATTAAACTATAAATGCTATACGATTTGTTAAACCAGAAATCACTTTATTAATATGAAAAAGATTGTTAATTACAACATTACACTCTTGCTATTGAGCATAATCCTAACAATCTCCCACTTGCACTATAGCAAATGTGTCATATCTCTCAAGCCCATGTTCTCTAGATGCCCATCGAAACTCTTCTGAGGTAGAGCCTTTGTGAAGGGATCCGCTAGATTTTCTGCTGACGCGATTTTGGTAATCGTCACGTCACCTCTTTGAACAATCTCCCTTAAAAGATGATACTTTCTTTCAATGTGTTTACCTCTCTTGTGACTTCTTGGTTCTTTCGAATTAGCCACTGCTCCACTGTTGTCACAGTAGATAGTGATCTGCTTATTCGCACTAGGAACCACTTCCAAGTCAATCAAGAATTGGCGGAGCCAAACAGCCTCTTTGGCAGCCTCGCATGCAGCAACATACTCAGCTTCCATGGTGGAATCAGCAATACAAGATTGCTTGATACTCCTCCATATAACTGCTCCTCCTCCAATAGTAAACACAGCCCCTGATGTGGATTTTCTGGAGTCAGAATCTGATTGGAAATCAGAATCTGTATACCCAACGGGAATCAAATCCCCTCCAGAGTATACAAGCATATTATCTCTCGTTCTCTTAAGATACTTGAAAATATGCTTGACTGCCGTCCAGTGATCAGGACCAGGTTTCGATTGAAACCTGCTAACTATGCCAACAGCAAAACAAATATCTGGTCTAGTACAGAGCATTGCATACATGAGACTTCCAACTGCCGAGGCATATGGAACTCTACTCATGAATTGCTCTTCATGCTCATTCTTAGGAACTTGTTCCTTAGAAAGCTTGATTCCATGTCTGAAAGGTAACATACCTTTCTTGGAATCCTGCATGGAAAACCTAGACAAGATCTTGTCTATGTATGAAGCTTGGGATAATGCAATCGTTCTATTCTTTCTATCCCTTATTACTTGGATACCTAGAATAAAACTTGCTTCTCCTAAGTCCTTCATATCAAATTGTTTTGCTAACCATTCTTTTACTGATGTCAATACACCTACATCGTTTCCAATGAGTAGTATATCATCAACATAAAGAATCAGGAAAACCAACTTGTCGCCCTTAATCCTTTTGTATACATAAGGTTCGTCAGGATTCTGAATAAATCCAAAACCTTTGACAGCTTGATCAAACCTTATGTTCCAGGATCTGGATGCTTGCTTCAATCCATATATGGATTTCTGCAACTTGCATACCTTTTCCATTTGGCCCTTTTCAATGAATCCCTCTGGTTGCATCATGTAGATGCTTTCGTCAAGACTTCCATTAAGGAAAGCTGTCTTGACGTCCATTTGCCAAATCTCTAGATCTAAAGATGCTGCAATGGATAAGAGTATCCTAATGGATTTAAGCATGGCCACAGGAGAGAAGGTTTCCTCGTAATCGATACCTTCTTTCTGTGTATACCCTTTAGCTACCAATCTAGCTTTAAAGGTTTCCACCTTACCATCCATACCTCTTTTCCTCTTGTATACCCACTTGCACCCAATGGGTTTTATCCCTTTAGGCAAGTCTACAAGGGACCAGACTTTGTTATCAAACATAGATTCAATCTCAGATTGCATTGCCTTTTGCCAATGGCGACTATCAACATCCTCCATAGCTTCCTTGTACGTGTAGGGATCATCATCGTCCGGGAGATTCTCCACTGATTCTCCCAGACCGATGTATCTTTCGGGTTGTGTTCTAACCCTCCCACTATGACGAGGAATGGTAGGTTGTTGATCTTGTGTTGGATCGAAACTTACAATTGGGTTAGGTTGTGTAACCTCTCGTGGAATTGTATCTCCTGACATCTCATTCAGGACAATTCTACTTCTAGGCACAAAATCATTCATATAGTCCTTTTCCAGAAATTTAGCATTTGTCGAAACAAATACTTTAAGATCTGAAGGACTATAGAAATAATATCCTTTAGTTTCTTTTGGATACCCTACAAATATACATGTTTCTGAACGGGACTCCATCTTTTCTGTCTTTCCTTTTAACACATACGCAGGACAACCAAATATCCTTAAGTGTTGTAAACTAGGCTTGCGCCCAGTCCACAACTCATGCGGTGTTTTAGGAACAGACCTAGATGGTACATCGTTTAGAATGTATATAGCAGTTTGTAAAGCATATCCCCAAAAAGAAATAGGAAGTGTTGAATAACTCAACATAGACCTAACCATATCCAAAAGAGTTCTATTTCTCCTTTCTGCTACCCCATTCTGTTGAGGTGTACCTGGTGCAGAAAACTGAGAAACAATCCCATTATCAATAAGATATTGCTGAAACTCACCAGATAGATATTCTCCACCACGATCAGATCTCAAGATTTTTATGTGTTTCTCAAGCTGATTTTCCACTTCAGCTTTGAATGCTTTGAACATGTCAAAAGCATCCGACTTATGTCGCATGAGATACACATAACCAAATCTCGAGTAATCATCTGTGAAGGTGATGAAGTACTCATATCCACCTCTAGCTTGAATGCTCATAGGTCCACATACATCAGTGTGTATCAATCCTAAACATTCAGTGGCTCTTGCACCTTTGGCAGAGAACGTCCTTTTGGTCATTTTACCTTCCAAACAAGATTCACACGTTGGTAGATCATCAACCTTTAAGTCACTCAAAGGTCCGTCACATACCAATCTTTTAATCCTATTAAGGTTAATATGACCTAAGCGTAAGTGCCAAAGGTAGGTTTCATCTGTTGATAATTTTACTCTTTTATGATTAGGTTCCGTTATTTCTGTGTCTAACGAGTGAGAGATATTTCTATGCAAAAAGTATAGACCGTTTTCCAATGTACCTTGGCAAATAATTTTGTCATTCTTACTAATAATAAAAACTTTATTAAAAGTAACCGAATATCCAAATTTATTTAAACAAGAAACTGAAATTAAATTCCTCTTGAATTGAGGTACATAATAAACGTCTATCAAATCTAAATGCCTTCTAGAATCCAAATAAACTCTAATATCTCCCACTGCACTTGCAGACACTAACGTTCCGTTGCCCAAGCGCAAATTGATTTCATTCTTACTCAGCTTTCTCCTTTCTTGGAACCCCTGCAAGGAATAACAAACATGATTAGTGGCTCATGAGTCTATGATCCAAGAATCTGTAGAATCAGCCAAAAAACATGTTTCAAGATAATTCACATTACCTTCTTCCTTCTTATTTTGGGAGTTTGGGCAATTTCTCTTCCAATGTCCCTTTTCACCACAAAGGAAGCATTTCCCTTTGATCTTGGTTACTTTCTTGGTATCCTTCTTAATAGGCCCAAGTTGCTTTTTCTTCTGTTGTTTCTTGACCTTTTGACGGGCCTTAACAGTAGCAACTTTACCAACCATATGAATCTCTTGACCTTTGCCCTTCACAAGGATCTTTTCAGCACTTTGAACATCTTGCATCAGGCCTTGTAAGGTGTATTCCTTTTTGTTCAAAGTGTAGTCCAATTTGAACTGATCAAAGGAATCTGACAATGAATTGACAACCATATCAATCTTTATCTCACCATCTATCTCAGCGCCATGCAGTTCAGCAATGTTGAGATGTGCTATGACTTTCATCATGTGATCTTTCACAGCCTGTCCAGGTTTCATCCTAAGATTCATAAAAGCAGTCACTGCCTCTCTCTTAGTCGTCCTAGACTTCATAGCAAACATCTCCTCTAGAGACATCATAATATCAGCAGCGGACTCCATTCCTTCATGCTGCTGTTGCAACACGTCGGAGATAGTGGCCATAATGTAACATTTTGCCATATCATCTGAAGTCTTCCACTGCTCATACTCATCTCTATACATTATGCTTGATTCATTATTAGGAGCAGGTGGTTTAGGAGTAGTTAGAACAAACTTATGTTTTTCACTTTGCAGCAACAACCCAATTTTCCTTTTCCATGTGACATAATTATCTCCAGTTAAAGTGTTATCTTTCAGGATATTCATAAGTGATGGGGTCATGATTTCTGAATAAAACAAAACATATATAAGTAAATAATCATGATAAAGCACTTTTAAATATTTATCTTGAATTAAATAAATAACTCAATCATAAAATTCAACGGTGATCCAACACCCATAAATGTTACGCCTCCTTTGGGAGTTCGCACCATTTACTAGTTAGACTAGGTCCCACCTAATTGTTAACATAACAACCAGCGTTTTCAATTTTAGCCTTGCAATTTTACTGACAAGAACTCTTGGGAGGATATCAATAAAATTACATTGAGTGTGTTACCAAGATATCGACCCTCAGTTTTCTCTCACGAATATCCCTCCTTGGGGAGTAGATCTCGTTTGAGTCCATTGTCTAGTCTATCCTTGTAAGGAAGTATGTTGCTAAATTCCATTCATGGACGCCCCTTGGGGGGATTACCATAAATAATAAAGCTCAACCAACCTTGGAGGCCATAGGTGTTACAAAAACACCTTCTCCCACTCAATTATTTAAGGCGTGTGATTAAATCCCATAGAATGATTTACCAAGTTATCTAGATGCCAATTTAGATACCTAAATCATTCAATGCATGTTCATACCAAAAGAGATATATGAGTGGCACTCCTATTCTATATGTCATGTTATCATACAATAACAAATATTGTAATATTTAAAGCATAAATTAAATAGCAACAATTTTGGCCCATCCTAGAAAAACAAGTAAATTACAATTTGTTTTAGGAACACAAGATCTTCAGGTGGCCCATCAACCATACGTTCATCCTTCGGCCCAAACCCCATGGGCGTGCACAACCCACAACCCCACAAAGGGGCTGCTGTGCGCAGCCCATGAAGACTCCCAGGGCTGCCGTGCGCAGCCCACCAAGCTTGGGCTTGCCATGCGCAGCCCAATCCACTCCTAGGGTGTGCACGGTGCTCGTTCTCGGTTCCGGTTGCTTCATTTTTCTTCGTGTCTTCGAATCTTCATTACCCGAATACATTACGGCAGTATAAATAATAAAATACTGCAGTATTAATTTTTTTTTTTTTTTTTTTTATTCACTGCAGTACTTTTTACAAATAAAATACTGCACTAAAACTTAATAAAAAAAAAACTGCTGCAGTAATAATAAAAAAAATACTGCACATATAAAAAAAATAAAATAAAACCTAGCAACTACCAAGAAGGAATTATGGCGATGATAGACCACCCTTCTTGTTACAACTCCGAAACAATAATTACATTGAAAATCTAGGACCAAAATCGAGCAACAACAATCCACATAAAACATATATAAATCCATACATCACATGTAATTATATATGCGAATACCTAGAGTGCCATCTCTTTCTAAACATGCATAATCACAATAAAAAGAAATAGATCCACGTATATATATGTTAATTAATTAAGAGGGTTCAACCTAGGCTCTGATACCAATTGTAGGGAAAAATACCGTAGTACACGCAGCGGAAGCGAGACTAAAAATAAGATTTAGTGACTTTTAAAATTTTTCCTTTATGAACCTTAAACCCTTTAATTAATTAAACATGCATATACAATAACCAAAAAGTAGAATACCTTTTGTCGCGTGATCCGATTGACTTACGTCGATGGTAATCCGCAAGATCTTCAATCCTAGCACGAACGTGGATCACCTAGGAGCGTGGTCTCCTTTTTCTTTGAATTGCAAACCTGTGAATGGACAAAACAAACGTTCTTTTCTTTGTTAGTCACAAAAACAATCAAAAGAATGACTGAGATTATTCCGATCACTTTTGAGTTCTCAATCTAATGATCGAAACTCACGTGAACCTAGATCGATATCGTATACACAAGCTTATTGATGATTAAGCAAATAGTATACTATCAAAGAATAATCTAACACTCCTATTTGTTTTAGTAGAATAAAAGCTTTCTATGAATTGAGAAGAAGAAGAAAAATTGTCTCTAGAACCACTTGTGGTGGCCGAAATCTATAAGAGCACTTATATAGGTGGCCAAATTTTCTTCTCTTCTTTCACTTAGGGTGGCCGAAAATCACAACCTAAAAGGGACTAGGGTTGCCGCAATTCTCAAGCCCAAAAGAGTTTGTATTGCACCCTATTTCCTATTTAGTTTAAGACTTTAAACCCTAATTGAATTCATAAATCTTTTATTCCTTTATTTGACTAAATATAAAAGACTTCTTGTTTGATTAAATAAATAAAATTAATTATTTATTTTCTTACCAAATAAGTCTTTTACTTTTAGTATACTACCAACAATAGTATAACACTAGGAATCATATTTCCTAATCAGAAAAGATTTGTTTCTTAATTAAATAATTAATTAATAAATTAATTAATTCTTATTTAATTAAAACAAATGAAACAAAATAATATATTAGGTTAAAACTTAACCTTGCCGCCCCACTTGAATAAATGGGCCAAAATATTATTTTCTTATTTCATTTAATCCATTGGACTTTAAATAAAAAGCCCACATGTGAACCAGACCCATTCTTACTAAAAGAAACAAGCCCACATGTCTTTCATTAATATATAAATATAATTGAGCAGCCCATTACTTAAATAATGTGCAAATTATATTCTTAATATATTAAATGCAATTCTAGATGGACCCTTAAATTGGTCCGGTAGAATATATCAAGTGATCCATGCAAGTCCGTGTGGATTGGGATCTTGGCGGGCCATCTAAATTTAAGCTTCAATAGACATAACCTAATCACAATCAACAAATGATTCACTTAGGTCCGATCCATTAATTTTAACTCATTCCACTAAAGAGCTAAAATTGAACTCTTAAATAAAGATAGAAAAGGAAGATGCTCCTCATTCATACCCCAGACAATCATATAGGAGATAGTGTATCCTCGTGATTAATATCAGTAATCGCCAAGAGTTCATAGACCGCCTATAACTCTCCAAGTTACCATATTTACTCATATGACCACGTTTTGAACTTGGATATTTTGACTTGTCCAGAAGCCATGTTTTCAATAGACACTATCGAAAACTCAACGTTGAGATTTAATATCCAATTACCTCAAAACATTCATATGATGATATTATACTCTCATTTAATTAAATGGAGCCACGATGTCCATATCTATAAATGAAGTCCTCTATCGATTAACAAATGAATATCACCAAACTATCGAGGATAGACTATGCGATATAATCGTACTCATTGATAACTCAAATGATATCACTTGCAACCATAAGTCCATCATTTATCTCAGGATTAAGATAGACTCTCCGATTGTCCTGATAATGAAAAGACTATTATCTATTGACGGTTCTAGATAAAGCTTTTCATTGTGATCCTGTTCAATGCACCCAGTGCACTAGATCCTTTTGCTCGAAGACACTCCGATGATTTAGACTCATCATATCTCATTTGATCCCACTCAAATGCTAGCAAAAGAATTCTACAACTTTAACAAGATAAAGGTGCCCAATCTTTAACTTAAGTTGTGAACATTATTCAAGACTAACTAAAGAATTGTGTCTACCACATACATATCCAGATGTACGAACAATTCTTCTTTTCTCATAGTCTTTAGACCTTATGATTATTTACTTTGACAATTATAATATTAAACTATAAATGCTATACGATTTGTTAAACTAGAAATCACTTTATTAATATGAAAAAGATTGTTAATTACAACATTACACTCTTGCTATTGAGCATAATCCTAACATTCCTACTTTACTCCTACTTGCCATTTTTGTGGAATTGAAGGCCATATTAGGCCTAATTGCCTTAAGTATATTAAATTGTGTAGAAGAGAAAGTATGATTGAGAAAAATATGCTTAGAAGAGCCACAATGCATGCACCTAGGAATTTTAGAGCTAATGGACCAATGGCTCCTAGGAATGACCATGTTTCACCTAGGATGAGTAGACATGATGACTATTATTGCTATGTGGCCCAAGTTGCCTTAAAAGCAAATGCCTCTAACACTTGGTACCTTGATAGTGGGTGTTCTAGGCACATGACCGGAAACAAGAGTTTCTTTGAATCTCTTGTGATGGAGGATGGTGGGTATGTCACCTTTGGTGATGGATCTAAGAAAAAGGTCATAGGGAAAGGTAATATATCTATTCCTGGTTTACCCTCATTGCCTAATGCTCTCTATGTTGATGGCTTGCAAGCCAATCTCATTAGTATATCACACTTAAGTGATGAAGGGCTTTCGGTTATGTTTGGAAAAGTTGATTGCTCTATTCTTAAGGAAAATGGGCAAGTTTTGTTGAAAGGAAAGAGATCAAGTGACAATTGCTATTGTCTTGAGTCTAATCTCATCTCTTGTAACTTGTCTACTAGTGAGCAAATTGAGGTGTGGCACCAAAGACTTGGCCACATGAACTATAGGGACTTGAAAGTCCTTGATAGGTTGAATGTTGTTAGGGGCCTTCCCAAGTTTGGGAAAAAGGTTGAGGGAGTTTATGGACCTTGTCAACAAGGAAAGCAAACTAAGAGTGTGCACAAGAAAGGCAAATACCTCTCCACCAAAGAGCCATTGGATCTCATCCATATGGACCTTATGGGTCCCATTCAAACCGAAAGTTTAGGTGGTAGAAGGTACATTCTTGTGGTTGTTGATGACTTCTCTAGGTTTACTTGGACTTACTTCCTTAGAGAAAAGTCCGAAGCCTTTGAGAAATTCAAAATGCTTTGTGTCAAAATTCAAAATGAGAAAACTTCTCACATTAAAAGCATTAAGAAAATTAGAAGTGATCATGGGAAAGAATTTGAAAATGCTAAGTTTGAAATTTTTTGCAATAGCTTAGGTATTTCCCATGAATTTTCGGCCCCTAGGACTCCTCAACAAAATGGTGTTGTTGAGAGGAAGAATAGAGTCCTCCAAGAGATGGCCCGTGTGATGTTGCTTAGCAACAAAGTCCCTAGAAATCTTTGGGCCGAAGGCATCAATACGGCTTGCTACATAGGGAATAGAGTTTTCCTTAGGCCCGGGACTAAACAAACATCCTATGAGTTATGGAAGGGTAGAAAACCCAATGTGAGCTACTTCCACATCTTTGGGAGTAAGTGCTATATACTAAATGACCGGGATCAACTTGGCAAGTTTGATGCCAAGAGTGATGAGGGTATTTTCATTGGGTATGCACTTAATAGCAAGGCCTATAGAGTTTTTAATCTAAAGAATCAAAGTGTTATGGAATCATCAAATGTTGTCTTTGATGATTGTAGGCCCAAACATGATGACCATGAGGAGGATGTTTGTGAGGTGAATGACTTTCCTTTGAAGGAAAGTGGTGAGACTTCTAGTGGTGTGAAGTCAAACCAAGATGAAGAGGATGATTTGCCTCTTAATAGAGTTCCCCCTTTGGACTCTAATGAACCCGCTCCTTGGGTTAGAAAGCTCCATGATAAGGATGATATCATTGGAGAAGTTAGAGAGGGTGTTAGGACTAGGCGTCAAATAGCTAATCAAATTAGCTACACTTGTTACACCTCTCAAATAGAACCCAAAAAGGTTGATGAAGCCTTGGAAGATGAGTTTTGGGTTATTGCCATGCAAGAAGAGCTAAACCAATTTGAGAGAAATGAGGTTTGGACTCTTGTTCCTAGACCCAAAAACACCAATGTCATAGGAACTAAATGGGTGTTTAGGAACAAATCCGATGAGGATGGCAACATTGTGCGAAACAAGGCAAGGCTTGTTGCACAAGGATACTCTCAAATTGAGGGTATTGACTTTGAGGAGACTTTTGCTCCCGTTGCCCGTCTTGAGTCCATAAGGCTTCTCTTATCCATTTCTTGTGTGTACAAGTTCAAGTTACACCAAATGGATGTCAAGAGTGCCTTCCTCAATGGCTTATTGCATAAGGAAGTGTTTGTTGAGCAACCCAAGGGGTTTGTGGATCCACACCACCCCTCTCATGTCTATCGCCTCAATAAGGCTCTATATGGGTTGAAACAAGCACCGAGGGCTTGGTATGAGCGCCTCACTCTTTATCTTGTTGACAATGGCTACTCAAGAGGTAGTGTTGACAAGACTTTGTTCATCAAGTGCACTAAAGATGAGCTATTCATAGCTCAAATTTATGTTGATGACATTGTATTTGGTTCCACCAACCAATCCAAAGTTAGACAATTTGTTGATGTCATGTCTCATGAGTTTGAAATGAGCATGGTTGGTGAACTAAATTATTTCCTAGGCTTGCAAATCAAGCAAATGCATGATGGGATCTTCATATCCCAAGCTAAGTATGCTAAGAGCCTAGTGAAAAAGTTTGGCCTTGAGAATGCCAAACATTGTGACACACCCATGAGCACCACCTTGAAACTTAGCAAATATGCTAGTGGAAAGGATGTGGAACAAAGTCTATATCGTGGCATGATAGGTAGCTTGCTTTACTTGACCGCAAGTAGGCCCGATATTTGTTTTAGTGTGGGTGTTTGTGCTAGGTACCAAGCTAATCCCAAAGAATCTCACCTTGTGGCGGTGAAGAGGATCATTCGGTTTGTGAATGGTACCTCAAATCATGGGATATGGTACTCCTTTGACACTAATCCAAGTCTTGTTGGATTTAGTGATGCCGATTGGGCGGGAAATTGTGATGATAGGAAGAGTACATCGGGCTGTTGCTTCTTCCTTGGGAACAATTTGGTTTCTTGGTTTTGCAAGAAGCAAAACTCAATTTCCCTATCCACGGCCGAGGCGGAATATATTGCCGCCGGTAGTGCTTGCACTCAATTGATGTGGATGAAACAAATGCTAGCCGATTATGGCTTGGAGCAAGGTACTCTTACTTTATTTTATGATAAAATGAGTGCCATTAACATTTCTAAGAATCCCGTCCAACATTCTAGGACAAAGCACATTGACATTAGACACCATTTCATAAGAGAGCTAGTTGAGAGCAAAACCATTGCATTGGAACATGTGGGAACAAATGACCAACTAGCGGATTTGTTTACAAAGCCTTTAGACACCATTAGATTTGGGAACCTTAGCAAGTCTATTGGGATTTGTCAATTGGGTTGATTTGGTGTGTCTTGACCCCATATGGGGAGCTCAAGCAAAGAGAGCAAAGTTGCATGATCATACATTGTGCCACATTGATATATTTTATGCCTCTTAGTTAATTGCTTGAGATGATTGGTTGTACATACTTATATGTATTTTTCTAAATAAGTGTGCTACAATGCCTTGCTTGCAATCCATGTCATATCTATGCTCAAACATGCATTTTTGGAATAGGAGATGTACTTCGGAAGTACTTTTTGAATGACCTTTAATTGATCTCCATGACATGATGATTCTTTTTAAATGACATACCTAAGTTTAAAAGTATGAGATGAAAATGTGAAATGTTTGATTGCAAATGTTGTATGCAAATTTGTGTGCAAAAGCAATGTTGAGACTTAAATCAATAAGGATCTTAATATCCAAAGTCTCTCTTTCTTTATTTGTAGAACAAGGCTACTATCTTACGGGTATCTTACCCGGAAAAATCAAATAGGGTGCAAAGTCGCTCATGTCTTGTTTTGCCTATAAAGTTGGATATAGTTGCTCTTTATTTTAGAAATTCTAAAATTCTATATCCTTGCCTTTTCCATGACAAAGGGTGAAATTGGTTTGAATTCTATTGGAAACCTTTGTTGTTTGCCTTGCCAAATACCATTGTTTTGGTCTTAGATGCAACATGTCTTGCATGCAAAGCATCATTGTCACACATTTTTTTCATAAAATAAAACTCCTTGAATCTCTCTTACTTGGTTGAGGTGCATAAAATTGCCTATATGATTGCACATGTGGTCGTGCTTCAAGCTCTCCTTGCTAATGCTTACCTATTAGGGGAGACTCCCTTTGCCTATCTCATGACAAAAAGGGGGAGTAAGGTTTGGGGAGAATTTGTGCTTCTAGGCATTGCATTTAGGGGGAGTTGAGAGTGAGTAACCCATGCTGGGAGATGATTGCATTGAGTGGGAGTTGCATTGCTTGTTTGATTTTTTTTTGAAACCTTTTGAAATGACATTTTTTTTGTTATTAGCATCTCTCCCACACTTGTTCTTGGAAGGTATTTTTCTTGTTGATTGTGTGTAGGTTGGATTTTTTTTCTACAAGCTTGGATTTGACTTGAAGATGTTCAAGACTTAGACTAGGAGCTTAATTGAAATGTAGAAAACTTTTGTTGACCAATCTTTTGTTTTGTGAGGATGCTATGTGAGTGGTGATTTTGTCACGAAATAGCCAAAGGGGGAGATTGTAAGTGCCTCACTTTTGATTGGCGTATTTCGTTGGCAAAATCACAATGGGGTTCTATATGTAAGGATAGCTTAGGATGGAAGAAAACCTCATTGCATGATCAAGAGCTTCAAGGAAGGTAGATTTCTTGACTTACTCTATTTTGAAGAGATGTAGTTGCACACACTCACATTTTGCATACTTTGTTGATTGCATTTTGTATTCCCAAAGCCTTGTCATGCATTAGGTCTAGGAGTACACTTGTTTCAAAGGGCGCTGTTCAAAGCGCCCTACAAGGCGCTGTACGAACAGCGCCCCCTTCAGACCCGATGAGAATGGGTCATTTTTGCATCAGACTTGATGCATTTTTTATGTAGGCGCTGTACGGGCGCTGTACGTACAGCGCCCTACCTTGGCCGAGCAAGTTCAGAATCTTGGCGCTGTTCAGGCGCTGTTCAAAAGCGCTCTTCTGAACAGCGCCCATGTAGAAGACCTTTCATCTTCTTCTGAAGGCGCTGTTCAAGTCGCTCTATGTACAGCGACCTGTACAGCGCCCAAGGCATTTTCAGGCCATTTTTTCAAAACGATGTCACTTCACTTGGATCCCATTTATATATGTCTTGATAGTCTTGGCTCGTTTTCTAGAGCAAAAATTACACTTTTGAGAGCATGATTGAGTATCTTCAAGCCAAGGTATCAAGACTTCATCTTTAAGCTTCCAAATCACAAAACCCTTCATCTTGCATCTTTCATTTATCATCTAGCATAATTCTAGGTTGATTTCGTCTAGGGTTTTTAGTTTTGCTCACATGACTTTTATCTAGAACATCATTCTCATATCTATATGTTCTTGCTTTACAAGATAGCTTCTTTATCACTTGAATTGATTCAAGATTGCATCTTTATGACTTGACTTAGCTTCAAGATTGTTTTATTGTGGTTTGTGAGTTGTATTGTGATAGATAATGCATATAGGATTTTGGTTGCTTATTTAGTGTTGTTTTATGCATGTCATCTAGTAATATGATATTTAGGATTGTCTAACATGTTCATCCTTGCCTAGATAAGCTTAAATGTCTAACCTTGCATTTTTAGCATCTTGAGTATTTCACATATTCACCTTAGGTTGTGCTATCTCTTCACTTTAGTGACAAGTCTTGTATTTACCTCTTAGGTAGTTTGCAAGCAAGGGACTAGAGTCACTATTAAAGGCCCGCGGGTAGCAAAGACGGATTAGTAAATTTAGGTGTGATGTGGTCAACCTAATTTGTAATCGTATTTGCAAATAGTGGATTCGAGGTTCTCGTGTGGCGCACATAACAGCCCGTGGTTTTTCCCCGTGTGGGTTTCCACGTAAATATTGTGTGTCCTCTAATTTCCGCACTTGTATGTTTTTTTTTATATTGACTAGATTGGGGCTTTTTCGTAATTTGGACTAATCTCGAAAAATTGGGTAAAATTGTTTAAAATCTATTCACCCCCCCTCTAGATTACTTTAGGACACGTTTATTATTTATTTTCAAGTACAAAGCATTTTAAACTTATCAAAAGTTTCAGATTTTTCTCTAAGAAAATATGTCCATGTAAATCTAGAGAAATCATCAACACAAACAAAAATGTATCTCTTTCCACCTAAACTCTCGGTTTGCATAAGACCCATGAGATCCATGTGGAGAAGCTCTAGGGGCTCCTTGATGGAGAGATACTTGCCCTTTTTGTGCATGCTTTTAGTTTGTTTTCCTTGTTAGCACGGTCCACAAATACCATTGGCTTTCTTCCCAAGCTTAGGGAGGCCACGCACACACTCGAACTTTCCAAGGGTTCTTAAATCCCTAAAGTTCATGTGGCCAAGTCTTTCATGCCACAACTCTATTTGCTCATCCATGGACACATTGTTTGAGACTATTTTAGCTTCAAGACAATAGCAATTATCGCTAGATCTCATACCTTTCAATAAGGTTTGTCCATCGGGCTTTAGGATTGAGCAATCATCTTTTCTAAACAAGACGGAATATCCTTCAACACTTAGATGTGAAATGCTTATTAAATTGGCTTTCAAGCCATCAACAAATAAAGCATCAGATAAGGAGGGTAATCCGGGAACGGAAATGGTTCCTGTCCCTACAACTTTCTTTTTTGATCCATCACCAAAAGTGACATATCCTCCTTCCTCCTTAACAAGAGTCTCGAAGAAACTATTGTTTCCCGTCATGTGCCTAGAGCACCCACTATCTAAATACCAAAAATTAGAAGAATTTGCCTTCAAGGCTATTTGAGCAACATGGCAAACATTTTCATTCTTTCTAATCCACCTAGAAACAATATTTGCTTTCTTAGTGGTCTTTGGTAATCGGGCTCTAGATGTCCTAGGATCATGCATAACAATTTTATCATTCCTAGGAACATGCATCTTGGCTTTATTCTTTCTCTTTTCAATCATGCTTCTAGTTTTGCACATTTTAATATATCGAAAGCAATGTGGTCTAATATGACCATCAAATCCACAAAAAATGACATATAGGAGTAAAATAAGGAATCATACCTTGTCTTTGTCTTTATGGATGAATAGGTTCAATCCATCTTCGTTGTTGAACCGGTCTAGATTGCTTCCTAGCTTGAGGTTGAATGATTGGCCTTTTTCCTTTGTGAGCCAATTATGGAGGAATGTTGACTTGAGAGACCCTAGGTGGTTGAGCTTGAGGTTGCCTTTTTGGCCCCATCTTCACTTGTGCATTTGAACATTGTCCTATTTCTAACTTCTTCCTAGGAATTTGCACAAATGAAGTTTCTTCGTTCCTCAAACTCTTGACAAACACGGTCTTGTTAGAGGTTGAGATCTTCTTGCCATCTTCATACCCAAGACCCCTCTTGTCACATGGACTCTTTCCAACACCAAGCATATGGTCAAGTTTCTTGTTGCTAGAATCCATCCTAGTCATCGACTCTTTTACTTCTTCAAGCTCTCTCTTTAGACTTTCTTCATTCCTCCTAGATAAGACTAACTCCTCTTTTAGCTTATCTTCCATCTTCTTGAATTTTTCCACTTGTTCACTTAAGTGGTCATTATGAGATGAAAGCTCAAGATTTTCTTCTCTCAACATCTTGATCTTTCTTGTGCTCTTGATTGCTAAATCATTAAACTCGGCATGATATTTAGCAAGCACCTTTTTCTCCACAAATCCATTTATGGAGTTAGAAGAGGAATCACTTTCTTCTTCACTTGAGTCATTTTCCTCTTGACTCATTTCCTCTCTCTCACTAGCACTTTTGCTTTTATGGGAGGAGGCAAAAGCTAGGAGATTAGCCATGAGCTCTTCATCATTCGAAGACTCATCTCCCTTATAGGAGTCATCACTACTTCCACTCCAAATGGCGGCCATCACTTTTCCCTTTTTCCTCTCATTGTGATTTGCACATTCGGGGGCAAAGTGACCTATGCCACCACACTCGAAACATCGGACCCCTTTCCTTTCGGTCCTTTCTTGCCTAGGTTCAAACTTTTTGAAAGAGCCCTTTTTCTTCAAATCTTGACCTTTTGATCCAAAGCCCTTTCTTCTAAACTTCATAACCTTGTTGAACCTTTTTACAAACAAGGCAAGGTCTTCATCCGAGTCAACCTTCTTTGCCTCCTTTTCATCCTTAGAGGTTTTTAAAGCAATTCCTTTTTGCTTTTTAGTGGGTGTGGAGATAGGCCCTTTCCTAGACTCATAAGCTAGAAGTCTCCCAATCACCTCACTCGGCTTCATATCCTTATATCCACTATTTTCTTCTAAAGCCGTCACCTTCGATTCAAACCTATCGGGTAGAGATCTCATAATCTTTTGCTTGATTCTCCTATCCGAATATGGATCACCAAGTTGATGGCTTTGGTTGACTATATCCATCAACTTGATTTCGAAGTCGTTGAAGCACTCATTCTTCTCCATCTTAAGCATCTCGAATTGAGTTTGGAGGACTTGAAGCTTAGAGTCCTTCACCACTTCGGTTCCCTCATGTGCAATCTCTAGGATGTCCCAAGCCTCCTTAGCTATCCTAGTATTTTGAATCAATTTATATTGATTTTCATCAATAGCACACAAGATGGCATGCATCGCCTTCCTATTCCACTTAGAAGCCTCAAACTCTTGCGCGTTCCATTGCGCCTTAGGCTTCAATACTTCTTCTCCTCCACCATCGGGAGTTATCTTGGGTAGATCATATCCGTCTTCCACTGCCATCCATGCACGGTCATGAATTTGGCATATGTAGGATTCCATCTTCCCTTTCCATTGGGAATAGTTCAATCCGGTAAGAAGTGGAGGCCTTGTGCTAGAAGCACCTTCGTTGCCACCACCATTTCCACCATTTCCACTCATAGTGTTTATGAATGAATGAAATGAATGCAAATGTATGAATGATCAAAAATCACACAAAATGCAAAACACACCAAAATAAGCAAGGATCACCTATGTATGTCTAGGAACCCGCTCTGATACCAATTGAAACAAATTATAGCACGGTGTGTATTAAACTATCTAGAGGGGGGTGAATAGATTTTAAGCTTATTACCCAATTTTTCGTATAAGTCAAAATTACGAAATTACCCCTAACTAGATAAAGCAATAAATCAAGTATAAAATGCAGAAATTAAATAACACTTGATTTTTACGTGGAAACCCTCACGGGAAAAACCACGGGCTAGTAAGTAAGCCACACTCGAACCTCGAATCCACTAAATGTGTAAACGATTACAACCTAATCCCGGAAGTAATCACACACCTATCTAATCCCGGTATGAGTGAACCTAGTCCAATTTGCTTGCGATCTAAGCAACCTAATCCTGGAAGCTACACACAAGACTTACTTTCTCTATGAAGAGAATACAACCCTAAGTGAATATATGAATATCCAAATGCAACATAGAGCAAGGGAAACCCTATATGCTTATCTAAGATGATGAATTTGCAATTAAAGCAATCCTAGATATTATAAACTAAATGACATGTCAATTAGTTTAGCTAATCAAGATTAAGCACAAAACCTAATTTGCTAGCACAAAACAACTTCTCAAACATACATCACACTAATCTCAATCTTGTATCCAAAGTATATAAAATAACATACAAGTAATTAATTGAGATTGCTTGTCAAGAGAAACACAAAATATGTAAGATGATCAGTCTAATTCTATGCTTATATTTTGCCCATTTTGCCTATGTTTATGCTTGTTTCTTGGGTCTTTTTTGGTGGGTTGATGTGTTTGTTAAGTCATTGCAGGTCTCTTTCCATAGAGGCGTTGATCTAATCTTATTTTGGAAATGATGGAGTCAAACGATGAAGGAAAGGCCAAAATCCTCAATTTCCGTAGCCCATGCCGCTCAACAGGCACATGCACCATCGGCGGCACTCCAGGCGGTCGAGAAGGGTGATTTACCGCGGCCCATGCCGCCCAAGAGGCAAATGCCTCCCAAGCGACCCCTCAAGCGAGCCATTCCAGCGTGTTTGTCTTGGATTTTCCGCTGCCCATGCACGTGCCCACCCAGCGGCACGTCAAGCGTTGGACCGTCTCCGCGTTTCCTCAAAGCTGCTGAAGACCTATAAAAAGAAAGAAGGAAAAAAGCAAAAAGGGGGACCGACCTTATGAGACAATCAGATCAAGATTCATAACACCATTCTTTCATTCTTTCATATTCATGCCATCATTAGAAGATTACTGAAAACAAGAAGACGACGGGGATTTCAAGACAGAAGCATCTCGCCATCATGGGTTTTATCTTCATCTCTTCTATGTTTTTATTCTCTCCATTGATATGTAACTAAACCTTTAACTAAGGGATTGATGTAACCAATTTTGGATAACTCTATGTAATCAATTAGTCTATCTTTTGTTAATCAATTGAGTTTTAGTCTTGTCTATTGAATTAATTGTTCTACTTTACTTATTCATATTATTTTGTGGCCTCAATTGATATGGATTTGTGATTTAGTTTATCCCATGAGATTAGGGTTTAGATGTGAATGGTCTTTTCCATTTAAATCACAATCGTAAGCTTAATAGATTTGAAAGTTAATGTTTGCATGGCCTTGTTGCATTGATTTGGCTTAGAGTTTTGTTCTAAAGGATTTCGTTACCATCACTTGACACATGGCCTTTGTGCGAGTGGTGGGAAGGAGATTCGTTCTTAATTGTTTATTATCAAAACAAGCCCTAAACTCTATTGAGGTGTTTATTGAGACTGATTGAGAGCATTGAGTGTCTAAGAAAGGTGCATCGATTCCCTAGTATTTCTCTCCATACATTCATTCTTTGTGTGATATTTGATTTGATTTAATTTTAGTCTTTAGTTCAAGTAGTCATAATTTAGGTAAATTTTAGAATTAAACAAACTTCCAAAGCAAAGCATTATGCAATTTAGTTTTCCGCACTTAGATTAAATCCTTGCTAGATTAATTGGTTTTGACCGATAGAATCGCCGATCCCAGTGAACGAACTTTCTTAGTAAATTGAACACAGATTTTACTGCATCAATTTTGGCGCCGCTGCCGGGGATTGGTATAGATTTTATTAGTTGAATCTAGTTAGTTTAAGTTAGGTAGTGTGTGTCATTAGATTTTATTTTTAGTTTTAGTTTTTTCTTTTGTTTCTTTTTATCTCGTGGTAGTTGTGTTTTTGGTGTTTCAGGTTTTACAGGTGTATGAACGGACGTCGTTCGCTTGGAGGTATTCTGATCCCTGCTAACGACGAGATTGACCGAGTAGGCCGGGTTGCTAGACAGTTCGAAGAGTTAGATCCTTTTGGTGAGGACATGGGTGATCACGGTGAGCAACGTGACCGGGTTATTCGAGCTGAAAGAGAGGTTCATGATGAACAAGGTGTTCAAAATAGACAGGAAGTTCGAGACAATCTACCGGGTTCTCCAAGACGTGCACTAGAAGATGGTATCAGAATAATGATAGAGTCTGGACAGCCTATGCTGGGAGACCAACCTCAGCCAGTTGTGTTAGATGCCGTAGCCAGGAGTTATGAGTTGAGGAGTAGCCATTTAAATATGCTGCCATCTTTTCACGGCTTGGCAACAGAAGACTGCCTCCAGTTTATGAAGAACTATCAAGCTACCGTAGGGAATTTCCCGATGGGCCGATTGACAGAAGAGCAGTTAAGGATGAGGTGTTTTTGGTATTGTTTGAAGGACAAGGGCATCAAGTGGTACAATTCAGTAAGGGCAGGATCTTTGAGATCATGGGTTAACGTGTGCACTGCATTCTTCAACAGATTTTTCCCTGCTTCAAAAGCAAAAGAAGTCCGGATCAAGATAGCTAGTTTCAGTGAAAAAGATGGTGAGTCGTTCCATGAAGCATGGTTGCGATATAAGGAGCTGTTAGATCAAATTCCCCCTCACATGGTGACAGAGGAGTACAAAGTCCGCACTTTTTATGATGGATTGACACCTTTCACACAAAACATTGTTGACAACGCTTGTGGGGGTATCATTACCAGGAAATCTGCTTTAGAGATTGCTGAGATCTATGAAACTTTGGCTCTAAACTCCCAGCATAGAAGTTCAACTGTCAGAAAGGGAGGAAAGTATGAAGTCAACCAGACAACTGGGGTGGAAATTCAGATGGCGAATCTAGCTAAGCAAATACAAGCTATGATGGCCCAGAACTCGAATAGGGATCAACAGCAAGGAGGGGTGAACTCAGTGCAAGATGGAGACGGGATACCATTTGAGACAGAGGAGGTTCAAGCTTTCAATTACCAAAGAGGGAGAAACGATCCTTACTCGAACACCTACAATCTTGGATGGCGTAACCACTCAAATTTATCTTATTCTGACACCAACACTGCTCTTAATAGTCATCAGCTCATTCAACCGAATACTCAGGGAACAACTCAAGGAGGGTACAACAGAGGCAATTACCAAGGGCAAGGTTCCAATAGTCAACCTCAACAATGGAACAATGCTGCAAATAGAGACAGTACCACCTATCAGCCGAAGAAGAGATCCTTGGAAGATATTGTGACATCCCTTGCTGAGAATACAGAGCGCTTCTCATGTGATACAAATCAGAGAATTAACAATGTTGAGTCATCCATTAAAAATTTAGAAACACAGATGGGACAAATAGTCGACGCAGTTCGCAAGAATGAACCAGGAAGGTTCCCTAGTCAATCAGAACAAGCCAAGGCATTGACTGTGTTGAGAAGTGGGCGAGTGTTTGACACTGAAGTTGTTAGAGGGCAAAAGAAAGAGGACACCAGGGGATCAAAAGAGGTGAGTGCGAAGGAGGATAGAGAAGAAGAAGAGGTAGTGGTAGATCCACCACCAAAGAAGACCTCGGGTTTACACAAATCGTCAGACCCTTATATTCCACCCCCTCCATATGTTCCACCAATTCCTTTTCCTGGGAGACTTAAAAGGGACAAGCTAAGTAAGGCATTCAAAGAGATTTTTGATGTTCTGTCCAAGGTACATGTGAACTTACCTCTTCTTGAGATGATAGAAAAGATGCCCGCATATGCGAAATTTTTCAAGAGCCTTCACACCAACAGGCAGAAGTTTGGACCGAATCATCAGGAATATATAGCAGGCAGTGCTAGTGCAGTTTTGCAAAAGGAACTTCCTCCCAAACTGAAAGATCCGGGCAGTTTCTGCATCAATATCACAGTAGGAGGTACCCAACTTGAAAGAGCAATGCTAGATTTAGGTGCCAGTATTAATTTGATGCCTTATTCTATTTACAAGCAGTTAGGTTTGAATGAGTTGAAGCCTACCACAATGTCACTTCTGTTAGCAGATGGTTCAGTAAGATATCCGAGAGGGAATGTTGAAGATGTACTGGTCCAAGTTGGAAAGCTTATTATTCCAGCGGATTTCGTGGTATTAGACATGGAGGACGTAAGTAAAGAGACTAACATGAGACCTGTTCTTCTGGGTAGACCGTTCATGGCCACAGCAAAGACATTTATTGATGTGCAGAATGGAAAACTTTCAATGACAGTGTTAGATGAAACAGTGGAGTTCAAACTGTTTGAAGCATCATCATACCCTGCCGGAGCTGATGATTGTTCATTCATCGAGGTTTTAGACCCTGGGATTGATGGAATATTCAAGGATGAGGATTTGGCGGATTGGGATTGGGACGATCAAGACGACAAGACTGAAGATAGTTCTGAACTAGCTGAAGAAGAAGTTGAAGACTTCCAAATTTCAACTGTCAGTTTTGCCAATGATCCACCACCAAAGTTGGAACTCAAGGAGTTACCAACAACTCTGAAGTATGTGTATCTAGGTGCGAATGAGACATACCCGGTAATTGTTGCTTCAGAATTGCAGAGTAATGAGGAAGAAAGGCTCATTGGGGTTCTACAGAAACACAAGTCAGCTATAGGATGGTCAATTGAAGATATCAAGGGAATCAGTCCAACAATTTGCATGCACAAGATATTTCTCGAAGAAGAGTCTAGACCGTCAAGAGAGGCTCAGAGGAGATTAAATCCGATAATGAAAGAGGTAGTGAAGAAAGAGGTCCTGAAACTTCTACAAGTGGGGATAATTTATCCCATATCAGACAGTAAATGGGTCAGTCCGATTCACGTGGTTCCTAAGAAATCAGGTATTACCGTGGTTCGCAATGAGCAGAATGAGTTGGTTCCACAGAGGCTTCAGACAGGGTGGAGGGTGTGTATCGACTACAGGAAGCTGAACACTGCTACCAGAAAAGACCATTTTCCTCTTCCTTTCATAGATCAGATGCTTGAGCGATTAGCAGGGCATAGTCATTATTGTTTCCTCGACGGGTACTCAGGTTACAATCAGATAGCTATCGCACCGGATGATCAAGAAAAAACTACTTTCACTTGTCCATTTGGGACGTTTGCATATAGAAGAATGCCGTTTGGTCTCTGCAATGCTCCGGGTACTTTTCAGAGGTGTATGATGTCAATATTTTCAGATATGTTGGAAGAAATCATTGAGGTATTCATGGATGACTTCTCGGTGTTTGGGGATTCATTTGATTTGTGTTTGCACAACCTTACCTTGGTCCTTAAGAGATGCGAAGAGAACAACTTGGTGTTGAACTGGGAAAAGTGCCACTTCATGGTACAACAAGGGATAGTTCTCGGACATGTGATTTCAAGAAGAGGAATTGAAGTGGACAAAGCTAAGGTGGAGGTGATCAGTAGTTTACAGCCTCCAAAATCCGTGAAGGATGTGAGGTCGTTTCTTGGGCACGCAGGTTTTTACAGACGATTCATAAAGGACTTTTCGAAGATAACGAGGCCCTTGTGTTTGCTCCTACAGAAAGAAATTGATTTTGAGGTCAGTGAGGAGTGCATGGTAGCTTTTAACACTTTGAAGAGTGCATTAACCACCGCGCCAGTGATAATTTCCCCCAATTGGGAATTGCCCTTTGAATTAATGTGTGACGCTTCAGATTATGCCATTGGAGCAGTTTTGGGGCAGCGGGTAGATAAGGTTCCGCACGCGATATACTATGCTTCTCGAACCTTAAATGACGCCCAGTTAAATTACTCAACAACTGAGAAGGAGCTTCTAGCAGTAGTTTTTGCATTGGAGAAATTTCGGACGTACTTGGTGGGCGCCAAAGTCATTGTATATTCAGACCATGCAGCCCTTCGTTTTCTTCTTCAGAAAAAGGATGCCAAACCTAGATTGATTCGGTGGATCCTCCTACTACAAGAATTTGACTTGGAGATACGAGACAAGAAAGGTAGTGAGAACGTGGTTGCTGATCATCTAAGCAGGTTAGTACAGGCAAATCCGGATGAGGTAGACAAATTGCCATTGCATGAGAAGTTTCCGGATGAACAACTGTTGGCTGTGAACGATAGTGAGCCATGGTATGCTGATCTGGTTAACTATTTGGTAAGTGGGGTAGTACCAGAGGAATTGAACTCACAAGGGAGAAAAAGGTTCATTACAAAAGCGAAAAAATACTTTTGGGATGATCCTTATTTGTACACTCATGGTCCCGATTCTGTGATAAGAAGATGTGTTCCGGAGTCAGAGCAGAAAGACGTTCTGAAATTTTGTCACGATCTACACTGTGGAGGACATTTTGGTGCAAGAAAGACAGCGTTGAAAGTGTTGCAATCTGGATTTTTCTGGGAATCGTTACACAAAGATGCAGTCCGGTTTTGTTTGGCATGCGACAGATGTCAACGTACAGGGAGTATAAGTAAGCGAAATGAGATGCCCTTATCTGGAGATTTGATAATAGAGCTTTTTGATGTCTGGGGCATAGATTTCATGGGACCATTCCCACCATCGTGTGGTAATAGTTACATCTTGGTAGCGGTTGATTATGTGTCAAAATGGGTAGAAGCAAAGGCCACAAGGAATAATGACGGTCAAACTGTGGTGAAATTTGTGAGGGAGACGATATTTGCAAGATTCGGGACCCCTAGAGCCATCATTAGCGATGGAGGTACGCATTTTTGCAACAGATCCTTTGCTGCACTTTTGAAGAAATATGGTGTAAGGCATAAGGTTGCTACACCATACCACCCACAGACTTCAGGACAGATTGAGGTCAGCAACAGATCCTTTGCTGCACTTTTGAAGAAATATGGTGTAAGGCATAAGGTTGCTACACCATACCACCCACAGACTTCAGGACAGATTGAGGTCAGCAACAGACAAATAAAGTGTATCCTAGAGAAGACTGTTAATTCCACTCGAAAGGATTGGGCTTTGAAGTTAGATGATGCATTGTGGGCTTACAGGACAGCTTTCAAAACGCCTATTGGGATGAGTCCATATAGGTTGGTCTTTGGGAAAACGTGTCACCTTCCAGTAGAACTAGAGCATAGAGCCTTATGGGCAGTCAGAAAGTTGAACTTTGATTATGACAAGGCCGGTGAGGAGAGGAAACTTCAGCTGTGTGAACTCGACGAATTTCGCTTAGAGGCGTATGAGAGTGCAAAACTGTACAAGGAAAAGACTAAGTTGATACATGACAAGATGATAGTGCATAAAGACCTTCGTCCCGGTATACAGGTGCTGGTGTTCAACTCCCGGCTGAAGCTGTTTCCCGGTAAGTTGAGGTCCAGATGGTTTGGACCATTCAGGGTTACACAAGTTTTTCCCCACGGAGCTGTAGAAGTGCAAAACGAGACGAATGGCAACAAGTTTAAGGTAAATGGGCATAGGGTAAAGCCTTACATTACGGATTTCGGAACTGTCATTCGATTGGAGGATTCCGTGCTTATAGAGCCGTAACGCTCTCACACGTCTTGCCTAGACGCTAAATACAGCGCTTGGTGGGAGGCAACCCACCTAGGTAACTTTTTTTCATTTCGTTATTTTATTTAGATTAATTTGAGTCAGTAATTAGGGTGAGTCGGAATTTCTAGTTATGTTGGGCTGTGAGCAGATATGTTTCACGTGTGTGTTTGTTTGCCTTGATCAAACCAGGTTAGAACTGCACAAAATTGGGAATTACCGCTGAAGGTGCCGCTCATGGTGCCTATACCTGAGCCGCGGTACACTCAACGTTGCATCACTGGAATGGTTCGCTGCCTAGACCGCTCAAGAGGACAGTGCATGGGCCGCGGTTAATGAAGACCTGACTCTCACTGGAATGGCTCGCTGCCTAGACCGCTCAAGAGGCGGATGCACGAGCCACGGTCCCGGAATGTTGACAACACTGGTCTGGCTCGCTGAAGGTGCCGCTGATGTTGCATGTACCTGGCAAGCGGTACGACCAGCGATCCATTAAATAAACGGTGCGTTTGGACTCTCCAGGTAAGCAACATTACACCTTACCGCTGGACGGACCGCTGCACATGCAGCGTGCCTCATCAGCGGTAGGTGCAAAATTTGCCCTACTATTTATAACTGACGAGCAGCCTAGTGGGTCTCACTTGACCCACAGCTGCTGCGTTTTCTCTTGTTCTCTTTTCCCTCCACTTTCTTTTCTTCTCTTCTAAATTGCTCTCCAAGGTTCCGCCTCTCCTAATTAGACTACAAGGTATGTCTTCTCCTCTCTCTTCTATTTTGCTTCAATGGCATTAACTTATGAAGTTTGGTTCTACAATGTGGTATGAAGAGATTGAGAGTTTTTAGTGCTCAAATTCGGATTCTGAGTTTTAATGACCAATGGGCTTTGTTCAAATTGAGATATTTAGCATGATTAAGTTATTGGTTTGTGTTTTCACTTGGTATTTAGGGAATTCCGAAATTCTTTGTTCTTAGGAGAGTTTGAATGTTTTTGCTTGAATAATGTTGCCATGATTGAATTGATTTGAATGATAGGTTGTATTTAGATGGATTTGCTTGTGATTATTGGACTTAATTGGCACTTTTGTGTATATTTGGAGACGAAATTTGAAACGGAATGCTGCCGAATTTTTGGTAGAAACTTGTTGTGTTATTTTGGCTTATGTTATCTGCAGATGGCAAGGACTGCTCATGGGAAGCGTCCTCGGGTCAGTACGTCCGATAAGGGGAAACAGAAGGCATTGCCAAAGCAAGCGCAGAACAAGGACTTTAGGAATCGTTTCAGCGACTTCCTTAGGCGACCTTGGATTATTGAGAGGGGTATTGATGTTGAGAGTTTGGTACAGACACCTGTTCCACAGATGGTTGTAGACCGCAGATGGGGTGGATATGTTGCACGCCCACCAAGGCCGAACAGGGGGATTGTGGCAGAATATTATGCTAGTGCTGTACCAGAGAGAGTGTTTGTTGGAGACCCAGTTTTAGTGCAGGGTGTTGAGGTTCTTATAACTCCGGAGGCAATTAATCAGTACTTTGACGCTCCGGAAGTGGCTATCAGTCATGGTCGAGGAATAGAATATATTGCAGATCTTGACCCTTACAGATGGAGAGTGGCTGCAGGCCTTAGGATGGATGGATAGGAGGAATGGGGTACATTAGTGAAGCTATACCAGCGCGACACGCATGCCGATGTTGCCTTTTGGAACCTTTTCCTGACATACTCACTGATGCCATCCCAGCACCGTACAGAGATCTTTTATGACCAGGCCCGTGTGTTGCTCCGTCTACGGACAGGTGGCCCTATCAATATAGGACGGGTGATTTTCAATGCCATTCATGACGCTAGTGCGCACGATGACCAATCCATGGTTTTTCCGTGTTTGATCACTGCTTTCTGTAGACAGGCAGGCATTGATGTGAGTGCAGGGTTAGAGAATCATGACCCGAGTATGATGAACTCGACGAACTGGAGCCAGCAGTTAGTCCTTAGGGGCCTTCCTCCTATTGGAAATTATAGGGAGAGAAGACATCGCCGGGAGGAGCGAGAGGCTGAGGCAGCAGCACTTTTACAGGACCAGCCTCAAGGGGCGCCAGATGCCGCTCAGATAGGCGGAGCTCAGCCAGGAGGTGATCCATTTACCACTCTTTTGCAGGCTATGCAGACTCACATGGATTTGCGTTTCGGGCAGTTAGAGGGACGGATGGATGCTCGTTTTGACACTGTCGAGACGAGCATAGAGGAGTTGCGCGGGATGATGACTAGCCGGTTTTCTATGGCTAGTGGGAGTGGAGCACCGTCTCAGACCCCTATTCCTGACCAAGATCCTTTTGCAGCTGGCGGATCGGGATTCGAGCCGCAGACCTTTGACCAGCGGACCCCGATCTTGAACTTTGATGACGAGGAGCTGATGCAGGATGACCAGATAGACTCCGACTAGGGGACCGAGATCTTACAGCTTTCAGATGCGGAGGGAGGAGATTAGCAGGCTATGGATTTTCTTTTTGCACTTTTATTTGCTTTTATTTTTCTTTGTCTGTCTGTTCTCGATTGTCAACATTGGGGACAATGTCGAGTTTAGGTTTGGGGGTGTGTCGTTGTTTTGAGTCTGTCGTTCCTGCATTAACTTTGATGAGATGTTTTGGTATATGACTTTGAAATGATATGCTTAAATCACTGGGTTTAAACTAACATCTTGCCGCTTAGAGTATTGCATTGCATTTTTCATAACTTATGACATGCTCTTGATGTGATAGTGGATAGGATGCATAGTTGGATTGCCATGATTAATAGTGGAGACTACCCTGTGAGTTCACTAAGCCAAAGTGCGTACATAAATGACATATATGAGGGATTATTTTGTTTCTATTCTTTAAACACTCAGTAGGTTCTTAGCATTAGATTTGATCTCTATCTCTATAGGTTGAACATTGAGCATTATAGAGCATTCATCATAAAAAGATTTTACATGTTATCTTTGATCTTGAGTAAGTCGAATCAGTGGAAGTGATTTTAGACTATGTGTGCATGAACTACTTAAAAGGCCTGTAATATTTCCTACCCTTTTGTGTGTGCTCCATAGCCCTGTTTGAAGCCAAACACTGATTGCCTTTTCTTTCTTTACCACATTTACTGTAACCCATGTAAGCCATATTATAGCCATACCTGTTAACTTGGGATCATGCTTTGAGATTGTGAAGGAAGCTGAAGAGTTCGCATAAGAATTTGTGTGAAATTGATATGAGTCAAATGAAGAATGAGCTGCATTCAATCCAAATGAAAGAGGCAAGGTTGTATATTTTGTAGCCTTTAGTCTAAAAATATATATATATATATATATATATATATATATATATATATATATATATATATATATATATATATTTGCCACCAAAATGAATGGTGAGTTGCGTGTGCCAGAGAAAAGAATCTAAGAAACACAACATGTCAAAGGATTTAAGTGTTGTATCTACTCTCGAAGGAGTGGGCAAAAGAGAATGGTGAATTAAGGGGACATCAATGAATGGTAAGTGGCATTATTCCACTAACAAAGGAAGTCAATGAAGACCTAAGAGCTTGCGCCAAGCCGTAAGGTAACTGAAGGCTCTCACTGAATGATCCTAGGTTTTTGAACTCCTACATCCCGTTCCTTTCTAACCTTTACCCAATAGCCCCATTACAACCTAATGAAAAGTCTAATTGATCTGCTGGTTATCCTTGCTATGAAAGTAGAAGTGTGTGTGTGTTATCTTGCTCATAATGTTTGATTCTTTTCATGAGATCTTTGCATACAAATCAAGCGTTCTTTCAATGACATATTCATATGCGATTATAATTTGAATTTCTTGTGCATAACTTCTTTCGCATATGCTTGATGAGTGAATTTGCCTAGGTTCTGTGGGAAATATGAGCGATATCTGGTGAAGCTTAGAGTCGAGGCGAATTACATCTATGGCATTCGGCGAAAGTGTTTTTGATGCTTGAATATCTTGAGTGTGGGCTTTTCATCTTAAATTGAGCAATGCATTCAAATTTGTGACATAATGTTAGTCTTTACCTATTGGCTTTTGCATGCATTGTTTCAATCTGGGCATTAATCGATTGCATCTCGAATGATTGGTTTTGTGGGATATGTTTGTGGGTGTCATAGCTGAGAACCCTCAGGAGACAACACTCCTCCTACTAGGGACACCTAGAGGTTTAAAGGCTTGTAGCATGTGCTCAATGCTATCGCGTTCCCTGCGAAAGTGGCTTTATTAGGATTTAGTTTTCTTTTCAGTTTAGGAATGTTTGGTTTTGCTCGAGGACGAGCAAAAGATAGGTTTGGGGGTATTTGATCAGTCTAATTCTATGCTTATATTTTGCCCATTTTGCCTATGTTTATGCTTGTTTCTTGGGTCTTTTTTGGTGGGTTGATGTGTTTGTTAAGTCGTTGCAGGTCTCTTTCCATAGAGGCGTTGATCTAATCTTATTTTGGAAATGATGGAGTCAAACGATGAAGGAAAGGCCAAATCCTCAATTTCCGCAGCCCATGCCGCTCAACAGGCACATGCACCATCGGCGGCACTCCAGGCGGTCGAGAAGGGTGATTTACCGCGGCCCATGCCGCCCAAGAGGCAAATGCCTCCCAAGCGACCCCTCAAGCGAGCCATTCCAGCGTGTTTGTCTTGGATTTTCCGCTGCCCATGCACGTGCCCACCCAGCGGCACGTCAAGCGTTGGACCGTCTCCGCGTTTCCTCAAAGCTGCTGAAGACCTATAAAAAGAAAGAAGGAAAAAAGCAAAAAGGGGGACCGACCTTATGAGACAATCAGATCAAGATTCATAACACCATTCTTTCATTCTTTCATATTCATGCCATCATTAGAAGATTACTGAAAACAAGAAGACGACGGGGATTTCAAGACAGAAGCATCTCGCCATCATGGGTTTTATCTTCATCTCTTCTATGTTTTTATTCTCTCCATTGATGTGTAACTAAACCTTTAACTAGGGGATTGATGTAACCAATTTTGGATAACTCTATGTAATCAATTAGTCTATCTTTTGTTAATCAATTGAGTTTTAGTCTTGTCTATTGAATTAATTGTTCTACTTTACTTATTCATATTATTTTGTGGCCTCAATTGATATGGATTTGTGATTTAGTTTATCCCATGAGATTAGGGTTTAGATGTGAATGGCCTTTTCCATTTAAATCACAATCGTAAGCTTAATAGATTTGAAAGTTAATGTTTGCATGGCCTTGTTGCATTGATTTGGCTTAGAGTTTTGTTCTAAAGGATTTCGTTACCATCACTTGACACATGGCCTTTGTGCGAGTGGTGGGAAGGAGATTCGTTCTTAATTGTTTATTATCAAAACAAGCCCTAAACTCTATTGAGGTGTTTATTGAGACTGATTGAGAGCATTGAGTGTCTAAGAAAGGTGCATCGATTCCCTAGTATTTCTCTCCATACATTCATTCTTTGTGTGATATTTGATTTGATTTAATTTTAGTCTTTAGTTCAAGTAGTCATAATTTAGGTAAATTTTAGAATTAAACAAACTTCCAAAGCAAAGCATTATGCAATTTAGTTTTCCGCACTTAGATTAAATCCTTGCTAGATTAATTGGTTTTGACCGATAGAATCGCCGATCCCAGTGAACGAACTTTCTTAGTAAATTGAACACAGATTTTACTGCATCATAAGATATTAGTGAAAAGCTTACCAAGCAAAGTATGATGAAGAATCCATGCAAGATGACATCTAGATGATCAAAGATGATGCTAGATGATGATTGATGATCATGAAAAAGTGTTTGAGTAATTAAAAAATGAGTTCTTTGTGTATTTTTCTTCTCTTGAAAAATATCCTAAGTATAGAATATGAATATGAACTCTCTTGACTGACCTAAAGTCAAAGTGGCATATATATAGGGGCCAGAAGTGAAGTGTGGTCGTTTTGAAAAACGTACCATAAATTGCTCTGTGCGCTGGTGGCCTTGCGCTGGACGACAGGCGCACGACCAGCGCAAAGTTAAAAGTTGCACAGGCGCTTGACGACCAACGCTCAGACAGGCGCACGACCAGCGGCACACCACTGGGCGTTTTGCGCTGGTGAGCTGCGCCGGTCTGGACCAGCGCACGACCAGCGACAGACCACTGGGCGAGCTGCGCTGGTCTGGCGCTTGACGACCAGCCCACAGCCCACTCCTTTGAACCCCACAAGAAAACATGCAAGGGGTAAAAAGGTAAAACTAAATGCATCCTAAAAGCCTAACATGATATGACATATAATCACAAGATGCAATAAAAAAAAAACATGCAAGAAGAGATGAAAATAGGCATTAATGCACAACAAAAATAAACACAACATACAAAGATAAGACATATGCATGAGTTGTGAGTGTGTTCAACTATCTCTTCAAGACAAGTAACCACAAAGAAAATTACCTTCGGTGCTTATCAACACGAGGTCTTCAAAGGGCTTCAAAGGATAAAACCAATACATAAGCTACCCTTACAAAGTACCCCAACATGTGGTTTGTCCACGAAATGAGCCAATCACAAATGGGAACCTTACAAACTTCAACAAGATAAAGGTGCCCAACCTTTAACTTAAGTTGTGAACATTATTTAAGACTAACTAAAGAATTGTGTCTACCTCATACATATCCAGATGTACGAACAATTCTTCTTTTCTCATAGTCTTTTGACCTTATGATTATTTACTTTTGACAATTATAATAATTAAACTATAAATGCTATAAGATTTGTTAAACCAGAAATCACATTATTAATATGAATAGATTGTCAAAAACACTATTACACTCTTGCTATTGAGCATAATCCTAACATTAACACTATCAGCGGAGGACCTACCCTCGCTGGTACATCCAACAACTCCAGGAAGAACAATGCTAGGAAAGTACCCTGACACTATACGGGGAGCCAGGTGCTAAAAGTCAGCAGGGGCGCATTGGATCGTCCCAGCTCCGCTCAAATCATATTCACGGAGGATGACGCCTACAACACGGTCCAGCCTCATGATGACTCGATGGTCGTCACTGTCCAGGTAGCAAGCAACCGTGTAGCCCGGGTTATGATCAACACAGGGAGTAGCGTGGATATAATCTTCAAGGACACGCTGGATCGCTGCCAACTCCGTCAACCGTGCTTCTATAGTTGCACCACCCTCCTATATGGTTTCACCGGGGACTCTTTGATGCCACCAAGTTCCATAATACTCCCGGTGGCCATAGGAGAAGCTCCCCGGCAGGTGAACAACATGATCGACTTCGTGGTGGAAGATATCCCAAGCGCCTACAACATGATTCTAAGACGACCCTTGCTCTCAAAAATTAGGGGAGTCTTATCAGTTTACCACAATGTCTTGAAATTCCCGGTAGGTGAGGAAGTCGGAATCCTAAGGGGAGACCAACAAATGGCGCGTAAGTGTTATACCGTCTCGTCAAATCCCTCTGCCCTGATCAAGCAATGCTCCTAAATCACCACGAAAAGCGATCAGGGAGGACCGGGCGTAGAAGATGTTCCACGGGAAATGAACCTCCCGATCAATGCGCAATCACATAACGCAGGACGGGAACACATGGGAAGCATGATGGAGCACCCAGAAGTTGAAGAAGAAACACTTGAAGAAGAGACGCCGGAGGAGGAGGAGGAGGAGGAAGAGAGAGGAAGACCGGTTGAAGAGTTAGAAGAAGTCGTGGTAAGGGAGGAAAACCCTCCAAGGACGGTGAAGATAGGATCCACCTTGGCCTCAGAGCATAAGGTAGCGCTACAAAAGGTCCTCCGAGACTACAGTGATGTATTCGCCTGGTCCCACGAAGAGATGCCCGGTATCCCCTCTAACTTGGCAGTGCATCGCCTCAACGTGGACCCTACCTTCAAACCCGTAAAGCAGAAAAGTAGATACTTCAACCTAAACAGAAATGCCGCGGTACAAGAGGAGGTGGACAAACTCCTCCGCACCGGGTTCATCAGAGAAGCGCGATACCCGGAGTGGATTGCTAATGTGGTCATGGTCCCAAAGTCCAATGGGAAGTGGCAGATGTGCGTAGATTATACTGACCTCAACCGCGCCTGCCCAAAGGACAGTTTCCCCCTTCCTAAGATCGACCAGCTCGTTGACTCGACCGCGGGAACAAGACCCTGAGTTTCATGGACGTGATCGGACCAAATATGGTACGATTTTGTACCCTTATTTCATATTCTTTATGCTTGATTCTCAGGTATTTCCTCGTGTTTTAATGTTGTTAATTAAGTATTTTCAGGTATTTATAAATGTTGAAGGGCATTGTAGTAATTTGGAGAATTAGGGGCAAAAGCGTAAATTATAAAGAAGGTTTGGATTTATCACGATTTTAAAAGACTTCAAGGGCGCATTGCGTAATTTGCCACGTAACACCTAGGCAGCCCACGCAAGCAATGAAATGCTGCATTTCAGTTATGGGCAATTAGCAAGCCCAAAATGCAGCAGCCTAGAAACAGGCCCAATGCGCTGGCCCAATGTGATCCAAAGTGAAACCAAACGCACCTCTGCTCTCGTCTAAATGCACCCCATTATAGGCAAAAGAGCAAAGGCCAAACGCACCCCATCCCACTGCTGAGTACATCCCATTTCTTCTATTCATTTTCTTCTTCCTCACGCGTGGTCAGCCATGGCTGATCTTCCCCTAAACCCTAGCTCGCTTGAAGTGCCACCAAACAGACCTATTGCTGGCCGATTCCGGTCCCAAAAGAACGGTGAGATCACAAGCAACCCAGTCGGTCCATTTTCAGCGCCCCAAACCACCGGGATTAGCAGCCACGATTAAGCCTCCATCGCCCTTGTGTCGCCATTTGTCCAAAGATGCCGCCATGGCGACAGGGAGGTTGTTCTGGACCTGAGAGTGTCGCCACCATGTCACCCTAGTGTCGCCATTAAAACGCAAACAGTGACCTCTCCACTTTGTCACTTATGATTGGTCTGAAAATTACTAAAAGCCCCTCTTAAGGGGCCAAAATGGTAATTCACAAACTCAAGGGGGTGTTTTGGTAATTATCCACTCGTGACCTATTTGAAATACACTGTAAATTCATCCTATTTTCTCCTTTGAAAGATAACTTGTGAAGCAAGAAATTCCTCCTTCCACCATTCCTAATCCACCTATTTCTCCTCTCCAATCTCATCAACAAACAACTAGACTACCTCACCTAAATCCTTCCTCTCTGCCCATCTTCTCCACCCATTTCCTTTGTCACTCTCCATATGACTTCACCTATCTAGACACATTCTCTTCTCCCACTCTTTGCACTAGGAACATCAAAGGAAAGCAAGGATTGAGCATTAAAGAAGGAGGCCTACGGGTGATTTCCTTATGTATTACTTTCTTTTATTTGATTGTAACTTGTGTAATTAAATCCCTAATATCTATCATTAATTGTTAGGACCATTCTTTTATCTAGTATTGTTGATGTTGGACTTCTATCTATTCAATTTCTCTTTATATTATTGTTATTTACTTTTCTAGTAATTATATTATCTATTATATCTTAACTTATTAAAATCCCCAAAATATGATTTATGTTTTATGCACCTAGATTAGACTAACCTAGATTATATCACAAATTGATTAATCTAATCTAATCCCTGTGGAACGAATCCTTACTTACCGTTTTACTAATCTTTACATCCTAAAAGGATTTTCTAGTGGTAAAAACATGGTTTTCTAAAGATCACATTTATACACAAATATTGTATTTTGTTGAGTACCAAAACAACCTCATCAGGACGCCTTCTCCGGTTACAATCAGATTACCATGCACCCTTCAGATCAAGAAAAGACCAGTTTCATCACCAACCAAGGATTGTACTGCTACAAAATGATGCCTTTCGGACTGAAGAATGCTGGAGCCACCTACCAGAGGTTGGTCAACAAGCTATTCAAAGAGCAGATCGGTCATACCATGGAGGTCTACATGGATGACATGATAACCAAATCACAGCAGGTAGAGCAGCACCCTGACCACCTCAAAGAGAATTTTGAAGTGCTCCGAAAGAACCAAATGCGGTTGAACCCAGACAAGTGTGCGTTTAGGGTTTCAGCCGGGAAATTCGTAGGGTTCATGGTTCATAAGAGGGGAATCGAAGCGAACCCAGAAAAAATCAAAGCCATCTTAGAGCTTCAATCCCCCACTACTTTGAAGCAGGTCCAAGGACTGACTGGCCGCCTCGCTGCCCTCAACAGATTCATATCACGGTCCACCGACAAGTGTCTCCCATTTTTCCATGACATTAAGAAGGGAAGAGGGATGAAGTGGGATGAGGAGAGCGAGCGCTCCTTCAGAGAACTCCAGAGTTACCTTTCCAACCCCCCATTGCTTGTCAAACCATTGCCGGGAGATGTGCTGCAACTCTACCTTGCAATATCAGACATAGCGACAAGCGTGGCTTTAGTGAAAGAGTGCGAGGGAGGGATCCAAAAACCCATCTACTATGTAAGCCGTTCCTTCAGTAAGGCCGAAAGAAATTACAACCAGCTGGAAAAACTTACCTTCACCTTAGTGGTAGCGGCACGCAAGCTACGCCCTTACTTTCAGGCCCACTTGATAGCAGTACTCACAAACCTCCCTCTTCGACAATTCATGCAACGGCCTGATGTGTCAGGCCGGCTAGTCCTGTGGGCCCTCGAGCTTACCTAGTATTATATTACTTTGAAGCCCTGTGCCGCAATCAAAGGACAGGCACTAGCAGATTTCGTAGCAGAATTTAGTAGAAACCCCGACTTCAATCCTGAGGGAAAGCCCGCTGCCCAGACAGACAACAATGTCCCAGTTCCCGAGGAAGAATGGCCCTCCTAGTCAATCGTTTGGACATTATTTGTGGATGGAGCCTCCAACCAACATGGCTGCGGTGTGGGAATTGTGCTGATTGTCCTAGAGGGGATCGAGTCCTCCCACTGCTTAAGATTCGAGTTTAGGGCCACTAACAATGAAGCAGAGTACGAAGCATTCCTGGCCGGTTTGAACGCCGCCCGGGAGTTGGGAGCCCAGTTCCTTGCCATCAAGAGCGATTCACAGTTAATCGTGAACCAAGTAACCGGATTCTACCAGGCCAAGGGCGATAACATGTCCGCCTACCTAGAAAACGTGAAGCAAGCAACCAAGGTGTTCCAGATGGTTAAGATTGAGCAGATTCCTAGGGGGGCTAACCACCGGGCCGATGTCCTCGCCAAGATCGCAACTGGAGAAGGGCAGACCCCTCCTAAGGGAGTCCGCCTGTAACTTTTAAGCAGGTCAAGCATCGCCAAAACCGCTGAGGTCCATCCGGTGGACCGCATCGGTCCATCCGGTGGACCGCATCCTGAAACAAATATTGCACGGTGTGTATAAAACTATCTAGAGGGGGGGTGAATAGATTTTAAACGATTTTACCCAATTTTCTCATACATGACAATTTTACGAAAATGCCCCTACTAGACACAAAAGTATAACAAGTGTAATATGGTGCGGAATGTAAATAACACTTGATATTTACGTGGAAACCCTCACGGGAAAAAAACCACGGGCTGTTATGTGCGCCACACACGAACCTCGAATCCACTAATTGAAATGATTACAACCTAATCCCGGTTTAATGATCTAATCCCGATCAATAATCACCTCAACTACCTAATCCCGGTATAAGTGGACCTAGTTCAATTGCTTGTGATTTAAGCTACCTAATCCCGATAGCAACACAAGACTTAATTCTCTAAGAAGAGATAATACAACCTATGTGAATATATAAAATATCCAAAATGCAATTAAGAGCTAGGTTACTCTATATGCTTATCTAGGATAGTGATTATGCAATTAATTCAATCCTAGATATTAAAAGCTAGATGACATGTCAAATAGCTTAGCTAAACATAGATTAACAAAACCTAGATAGCTATCAAACATACAACACTCAATCATGTCAACACAACAATCTCTAATTTGTATCTTTTGTGTCTAGAATATATTCAAGAGCATACAAATAATATAAGAGATGTCAATGATAAATAAAACACTAATTATATATGATAATAGTGAAGAACTTACCAAAGAATATGTGTTGACCAAAACCCATGCAAGCAAGCATCCTAACTAAGCTAGAAAATGCTAGATTATATTTTGATGCATATGAGAATGGTTTTTGAGTGTTAAAAAAGTGTTCTTGATTTGATTTTCTCTCAAATGTCTCTCTTTGAAGTTTAGGGTTCTTAGAGTTAAAGAACATGCATTCAGAAAATAAGAAAGTGTGATATTTATAGGCATCAAGAACAGGGCATGTGAAAAGACAAGTTTGCCCTTGAAACGCACCGTTCGACGGTTTCAATCGGCGGCCAGGCCGCCGATCATGACCGCTGAATTGAGCTCGTGAAGAACAGAGCATAAACGGCGGTTCATTCGGCGGTTTCATGACCGTCGATCCCAACCGCCGATTCAAACCCGAGAGATTGAAATCGATCAGGTATGAAAGGCGGTTTCGAACGGTGGTCGTGACCGCCGATCGTGACCGCATAATGCTTCAGACCATTCTGGACTGAAACGGTGGTTTCATTCAGCGGCCAGGCCGCCGATCATAACCGCCGATCACCAACAGAGGTGAAAACCAAGGAGAAGCCAAGGGCATTCTCCGTGGGCAGTCTTCGCGCAAAACCAAGCACATTCTAGTGCATGCGTGGACGTTTCCGAATACTATCGGAAAACGAATTACAAGACACAAATACACACAACAAGATACAACATCAAGGTGTTAGTGTGAATGTGACATATGAAGAGAATGCACACGAAAGTAAGAATGCAAAGTGTGTGTGTGTGCTTCTAAATCTCTTCAAAGAAAGTTAAGCACTATAAGTATACCTTTGGAGTGCTTGTCCCTTGAGGTCTTGAAAGGGCCTTTGAGCATGATCCTCAAACATCTAAACTACCCTTACATACAAACCCCAACACGTGGTTTGTCCACGAAATAAGCCAATCAAAGAAAGGGAATCCTTACACATCCCATGCTGGATGGACCCCATTGCAGATTACCTCCATAGCCAGAATCTCCCGGACGACCCAACGGAGGCTAGAGCGATAAAAAGAAAGTCGGCCCGGTACTGCCTAGTGCAGGGACACCTATATCAGAAAGGGAAGTCCTTGCCCCTCCTTAGATGCCTGCACCCGGACGATGCCAAGTGGGTACTGAAAGAGGTTCACTCAAGTGACTATAGAGATCATTCTGGGGGAGATGCCCTGGCACACCAAGTCTTAAGGATGGGGTACTTCTGGCCCACCCTCCATGAGGACGCTTGCTAGTATGTCCACGCTTGTGTACCATGCCAGAAAGTGGCCAACCTTATGCACCAACCTCCAAAAAGGCTATCCACCATCTCCTCCCCCTATCCCTTTGCAGTGTGGGGAGCAGACCTCATTGGCCCACTACCTGTCGGGGCAAAGCAAGCCAAGTATGCGGTTGTCACCATAGACTATTTCACCCGGTGGGTAGAGGTGGAGCCGCTCACCAATATAACAGAAGCAAATACGACCGCGATCTTTAAGAAAAATGTGGTATGTAGGTTTGGGGTCCCCATTGCAGGGAAAAATACCGTAGTACAAGCAGCGGAAGCGAGACTAAAAAAAAATTGATTTAGTATAGTTTAAAAATTTTTCCATTTATGAACCTTAACCCTTTAATTAATTAAGCATACATATAAACCAACAAAAGAAGAATACCTTTTGTCGCGTGATCCGATTGACTTACGTCGATGGTAATCCGCAAGATCTTCAATCCTAGCACGAACGTGAATCACCTAGGAGCGTGGTCTCCCTTTTCTTTGAATTGCAAACCTGAGAATGGATAAACAAAGTTTTCTTTTTCTTTTGTTAGTCATGAAAATATATATAAACGTGTCCTAAAGTAATCTAGAGGGGGGTGAATAGATTTTAAACATTTTTACCGAATTTTTGAGATTAGTCAAATTTACGAAAATGCCCCAATCTAGTCAATATACAAAACAAGCATATAAGTGCGGAAATTAAAGGACACACAATATTTACGTGGAAACCCACACGGGGAAAAACCACAGGCTGTTATGTGCGCCACACGAGAACCTCGAATCCACTATTTGCAAATACGATTACAATTTAGGTTGACCACATCACACCTAAAATTACTAATCCGTCTTTGCTACCCGCGGGCCTTTAATAGTGACTCTAGTCCCTTGCTTGCAAACTACCTACGAGGTAAATACAAGACTTGTTTCTAAAGTGAAGAGATAGCACAACCTAAGGTGAATATGTGAAATACTCAAGATGCTTAAAAATGCAAGGTTAGACATTCAAGCTTATCTAGGGATGGATGAACATGTTAGACATTCCTAGATATCATATCACTAGATGACATGCATATAACAACACTAAATAAGCAACCAAAATCCTATATGCATAATCTATCACAAAACAACTCACAAACCACAATAAAACAATCTTGAAACTAAGTCAAGTCATAAAGATGCAATCTTGAATCAATTCAAGTGATAAAGAAGCTATCTTGTAAAGCAAGAACATATAGATATGAGAATGATGTTCTAGATACAAGTCATGTGAGCAAAACTAAAAACCCTAAATGAAATCAACCTAGAATTATGCTAGATGATGAATGAAAGATGCAAGATGAAGGGTTTTGTGATTTGGAAGCTTAAAGATGAAGTCTTGATACCTTAGCTTGAAGATACTCAATCATGCTCTCAAAAGTGTAATTTTTGCTCTAGAAAACGAGCCAAGACTATCAAGACATATATAAATGGGATCCAAGTGAAGTGATATCGTTTTGAAAAAATGGCCTGAAAATGCCTTGGGCGCTGTACAGGTCTCTGTACGTAGAGCGACTTGAACAACGCCTTCAGAAGAAGATGAAAGGTCTTCTACATGGGCGCTGTTCAGAACAGCGCTTTTGAACAGCGCCTGAACAGCGCTGAAATTCTGATCTGCTCAGCCAAGGAAGGGCGCTGTACGTACAGCGCTTTCGTACAGCGCTCGTACAGCGCCTACACAAAAATGCATCAGGTCTGATGCAAAAAAATGACCCATTCTCATCAGGTCTGAAGGGGCGCTGTTCGAACAGCGCCTTGTAGAGCGCTTTGAACAGTGCCCTTTGCAACAAATGTACTCCTAGACCTAATGCATGACAAGGCTTTGGGAATACAAAATGCAATCAACAAAGCATGCAAATAAAGTGAGTGTGTGCAACTACATCTCTTCAAAATAGAGTTAAGTCAAGAGAGCTACCTTCCTTGAAGCTCTTGATCACACAATGAGGTTTTCTTCCATTCTAAGCTACCCTTACAAATAGAACCCCATTGTGATTTTGCCAACGAAATGCGCTAATCAAAAGTGAGGCACTTACAAGTCACAAAACAATCAAAAGAAGATAAAGATTATTCCGGTCACTTTTGAGTTCTCAATCTAATGATCGAAACTCGCGTGAACCTAATTCGATGTTGTACACACAAGCTTATTGATGAACAAGCAATCAGTGTACCATCAAAGAATAATCTCTTCTCTATTTTATGTTTAGTAGAATAAAAATAATCCTTTTCTATGAATTGAGAAGAAGAAGAAAAATTGAATCATTCAATCAACCAAGGTGGCCGAATTCTATATGTGGTATTATATAGGTGGCCAAAATTTTGCTTCCTCTTCTATTTAGGGTTGCCGAAATCTTCCTCTAAATGGGACTAGGGTTGCCGCAAATCACATACCAAAAAGGGTTTGTGTTGCACCCTAATTTCCATCAACCTTTAGACTTCAAACCCTAATCCAACTCATAGATATTTTTATTCTTTTATTGACTAAATAAAAAGACTTCTTATTTGATTAAATAAATAAAATTAATTATTTATTTTCTTATCAAACAAGTCTTTTACTTTTAGTATACTACTACCAATAGTATAACTTTAGGAAATATATTTCCTGATCAGAAAAAGATTTGTTTCTTAATTAAACAATTAATTAATAAATTAATTAATTCTTATTTAATTAAAAAAATGAAACAAAATAATATATTAGGTTAATATTTACACCTTGCCGCCCCACTTATATAAATGGGCCATATATTATTTTCTTATTTCATTTAATCCATTGGACTTTAAATAAAAAAGCTCACATGTGAACCAGGCCCATTCTTACTAAAAGAAACAAGCCCACATGCCTTTCATCAATATATTAATATAATTGAGCAGCCCATTAAATAAATAATGTGCAAATTATATTCTTAATATATTAAATGCAATTCTAAATGGACCCATAAATTGGTCCGGTAGAATATATCAAGTGATCCATGCAAGTCCGTGTGGATTGAGGATCTTGGCGGGCTATCTAAATTTAAGCTTCAATAGACATAACCCAATCACAATCAACAAATGATTCACTTAGGTCTGATCCATTAATTTTAACTCATTCCACTAAAGAGCTAAAATTGAACTCTTAAATAAAGATAGAATAAGAAGATGTTCCTCATTCATACCCTAGACAATCATATTGGAGATAGTGTATCCTCGTGATTAATATCAGTAATCGCCAAGAGTTCATAGACCGCCTATTACTCTCCAAGTTACCATATTTACTCATATGACCACGTTTTGAACTTAGATATTTTGACTTGTCCAGAAGCCATGTTTTCAATAGTCACTATCGAAAACTCAACGTTGAGATTTAATATCCAATTACCTCAAAACATCCATATGATGATATTATACTCTCATTTAATAAATGGAGCCACGATGTCCATATCTATAAATGAAGTCCTCTATCGATTAACAAATGAATATCACCAAACTATCGAGGATAGACTATGCTATATAATCGTACTCATTGATAACTCAAATGATATCACTTGCAACCATAAGTCCATCATTTATCTCAGGATTAAGATATACTCTCCGATTGTCCTGATAATGAAAAGACTATTATCTATTGACGGTTCTAGATAAAGCTTTTCATTGTGATCCAGTTCAATACACCCAGTGTACTAGATTCTTTTACTCGAAGACACTCCGATGATTTTAGACTGATCATATCTCATTTGATCCCACTCAAATGCTAGCAAAAGAATTCTATAACTTTAACAAGATAAATGTGCCCAACCTTTAACTTAAGTTGTGAACGTTATTCAAGACTAACTAAAGAATTGTGTCTACCTCATACATATCCAGATGTATGAACAATTATTCTTTTCTCATAGTCTTTAGACCTTATGATTATTTACTTTGACAATTATAATATTAAACTATAAATGCTATAAGATTTGTTAAACCAGAAATCACTTTATTAATATGAAAAAGATTGTCAATTACAACATTACACTCTTGCTATTGAGCATAATCCTAACACCCGTAGCAATAATCACCGACTTAGGCAAGCAGTTCGACAACTACAGCTTCAAGGACTACTGTGAAGATTTGAGGATTGAGTGTCGCTTTGCCTCAGTAGCCCACCCCCAAACAAATGGCTTGGTCGAATCAACGAACAAAACAAGCAAGAAGTTGTTGAAGAAAAAGCTGCAGGAGGAAAAGGGAGCCTGGGTGGACCAACTCTCAAACATCTTATAGGCCTACCGAACCACCAAAAGGACTGCAACTGAAGAGACCCCCTACTCGCTAGCTTTCAGGGTCGAAGCTGTCCTACCAATCGAGCTGAAGCTTCCTAGCTTCCGCATGCAACTCTACAATCCGGAAGACAATGAGGACAAGTTCAGGGCATGCCTAGATCTAATAAAAGAAAAGTAGGCTGGGGTAGCCCAAAGGATGGCAGCCTACCAGCAGAAGATTGCCTGTTGTTTCAACAAGGGTGTCAAGATCTGAAGCTTTAAGGAAGGCGACTTGGTACTAAGGAAAGTCACGCAGAATACCCGTCGCCGCTCTGATGGTGTCCTCGCTCCTAATTGGGAAGGTCCATACCTTATCAAGGAAAAGGTGAGCCAGGGAGGATATAAGCTGATGGACCTCGATGGAGACCCTATTGGACACACCTGGAACGCCGATCACTTGAAAAGGTTCTACCCCTAGCGGTATCACGGGAAGGATCAAGCGGCATCGCGGGAAGGGTCAAGAGAAAGAGCATGGGAATCCCACTGTAAATAGCACTAGTTGTAGGGAAAAATCGTAGTACACATAGCGGAAGCGAGACTAAAAAGGGTTTTAGTATAGTTTAAAATTTTTCCTTTTATGAACCTTAACCCTTAAATTAATTAAACATATATAATCAAAAGTATCATACATTTGTCGCGTGATCTGATTGACATTGCGTTGATGGTAATCCGTAAGATCTTCCAATCCAATCACGAACGTGAATCACCTAGGAGCGTGGTCTCCCTTTCTTTGAATTGTGTACCTAAGGATGGATAACAAAATCTTTTCTTTTTCGTTAGTCACAACAAGTTTCAAGAGACAACAAAGAATGTTTCGGTCACTTTTGAATTCACAATCTTTAGATTGAAACTCGCGTGAACCTTATTGGAAATTGTGCACAAAACCTTTTGATGTAAAAGTAACTAGTGCACTATCGAAATAAGAACAAACTTTTCTCTCTATTCCTCTTTGCCGAAAATCACACTAGTCTTAGAGTTGGATTCTATTTTTCTCTAGCAAAAGAAAAAACTCTCAAAACCAAGACATTAGGGTTTTTGAAAATATACAAAGAATATATATTTATATCTTTAGTGGCCGCTCAATATTATATATATTTTTGCGCCGCTAACTATATCATATATTTTTGCGCCTATGCCCAATATATATATATATATCTTAGGGTAAATTACACTGCACCCCTTGAGGTTTGGCCTTAAGACATTAAAATGGAAAAATTTCGTTATTCTACACTAACACCCCTGTATTGTCGAAAATGCCCTTGTATAATAATAAAAATAAAAGTTTTTTTACACTAACATCCAAGGGTATTTTGGACCTTACCATAGTAAAACAGGGGTGTTAGTGTATAATAACAAAATTTTTCCATCTAAGTGTCTTAAGGCCAAACCTCAAGGGGTGCAATGTAATTTACCCTATATCTTATATAGTCAAAATCTGCACTTTACTTATATATATATATATATATACTGCACCGAATACCACTTATATTATATATATATATATTTATTTCTATAAAGCATATATATATCTATATATATTCCGGTTAATTGCCATATATATTTTATATATATCTATATATTGAGGCCGAAATCCTTTACCATTCAGGATTTGTGTCTTTTGACTTAAATCCTAATCCTAGGTAGATTTCCTTAGAATTCCACACCCTAATCCAACTCTTTAGTGTATTTGTGACTATATAAAAGACTTCCTTATTTGACTAGATAAATAAATCCCTTATTTATCTACTTACCAAATAAAGTCTTTTATTTTATTTATACTACCACAATTATATACTACTAAGAAACATATTTCCTAGTGAGAAAAAGATTTTGATTTTTAATTGAATAATTAATTAATCAATTAATTAATTTCCATTTAATCAAATAATAAAAATAAAACAATATAATATCATATATATATATCTCGGCCATGTGCCATATATATTAATATATCTATATATTATTTTTCTATTTTATTAAATCCATTGGACCTTAATAAAAGGCCCACATGTGAACCAGACCCATTCTTACTAAAAGAAACAAGCCCACATGCCATTCATTAATATATTAATATAATTGATCAGCCCATTAAATGTGCAAATTATATTCTTAATATATTAAATACAATTCTAGATGGACCCGTAAATTGGTCCGGTAGAATATATCAAGTGATCCATGCAAGTCCGTGTGGATTGGGGATCTTGGCAGGCTATCTAAATTTAAGCTTCAATAGACATAACCTAATTACAATCAACAAATGATTCGCTTAGGTCCGATCCATTAATTTTAACTCATTCCACTAAAGAGCTAAAATTGAACTCTTAAATAAAGATAGAATAAGAAGATGTTCATCATTCATACCCTACACAATCATATTGGAGATAGTGTATCCTCGTGATTAATATTAGTAATCGCCAAGAGTTCATAAACCGCCTATAACTCTCCAAGTTACCATATTTACTCATATGACCACGTTTTGAACTTGGATATTTTGACTTGTCCAGAAGCCATGTTTTCAATAGTCACTATCGAAAACTCAACGTTGAGATTTAATATCCAATTACCTCAAAACATCCATATGATGATATTATACTCTCATTTAATAAATGGAGCCACGATGTCCATATCTATAAATGAAGTTCTCTATCGATTAACAAATGAATATCACCAAACTATCGAGGAAAGACTATGCTATATAATCGTACTCATAGATAACTCAAATGATACCACTTGAAACCATAAGTCCATCATTTATCTCATGATTAAGATAGACTCTCCGATTGTCCTGATAATGAAAAGACTATTATCTATTGACGGTTCTAGATAAAACTTTTCATTGTGATCCAGTTCAATGCACCCAATGCACCCAATGCATTAGATTCTTTTACTCAAAGACACTCTGATGATTTTAGACTCATCATATCTCATTTGATCCCACTCAAATGCTAGCAAAAGAATTCTACAACTTTAACAAGATAAAGGTGCCCAACCTTTAACTTAAGTTGTGAACATTATTCAAGACTAACTAAAGAATTGTGTCTACCTCATACATATCCAGATGTACGAACAATTCTTCTTTTCTCATAGTCTTTAGACCTTATGATTATTTACTTTGACAATTATAATATTAAACTATAAATGCTATAAGATTTGTTAAACCAGAAATTACTTTATTAATATGAAAAAGATTGTCAATTACAACAGTACACTCTTGCTATTGAGCATAATCCTAACAATAACACTAGTTCCTTTTGTTCACTTTTCATGTAGGCGTGACCTGACAGACACTTGAGAGCCGGGGTTCAGCCACACAATGAAGCGTTTTTGACCGCCTGTACCTAGGGTGTGTAAGGATTCCCATATATTGATTGGCTTATTTCGTGGACAAACCACATGTTGGGGTTGAAAATGTAAGGTTAGTTTAGGATTGAACTTCATGCTCGAAGGCCCTTTCAAGACCTCGAGGTACAAGCACACCAAAGGAATAATTTCTAGTGCTTGGTTTTCCTTGAAGAGATTTAGTTAGCACACATACACTTAGCATACTTGATCTTGTGTGCATACTCTTCACATGTCACTTTACACACTAGCACTTTGTTTGATATCTTGTTGTGTGTATATGTGCTTAGTAATTCGTTTCCCGACATTGTTCAGAAACGTCCGCGCTTGCACTAATGAGTGCTTGGTTTCGCGTGAAGACCACCCACGGAGAATGCCCTTGGCTTCTCCTTGGTTTTCACCATTGTTGGTGATCGACGGTTATGATCGGCGGCTATGATCGGTGGCCTGGCCGCCGAATGAAATCGCCGTTTGCTTCCAAATGTGTCTGGAGCAATTCTGCGGTCACGACCGCCGTTCGAAACCGCCGTTCATGCCTGATCGATTTTAATCTCTCGGGTTTGATTCGGCGGTTGGATCGGCGGTCACGAAACCACCGAATGAAACCGCCGTTGTTCCCCTGTTCTTATCGGGTTCAATTCGGCAGTTATGATCAGCGGCCTGGCCGTCGATTGAAACCGTCGATTGGTGCATTTCAAGGGCAAACTTGTCTTTTCACATGTCCAATTCTTGATGTCTATAAATATCTTACTTTCTCATTCTCTGATAAAGTTCTTTGAGTGATTAGAACCCTAAACTTCAAAGAGATATTTTTGAGAAAAAATCAAATCAAGAACTCACCTTTAAACACTCAAATCAAATCCTTTTTGCATCAAAGTTCATCTTGCATTCATCTATGATTGGGTTTGCATCATCACAACATGCTTGGTAAGATTTTGATTAATTTCATCTGATTTTAGTATTTTACTATCAAGCATATTCTCTTTTTAATTACTTGTATGTTTTTGTTCATATGATAAATACAAGATTAGAGAATTAATTCTAATGAATTGATTGAGTGTTGTTTTGTGATAGCTAATTAGGTTTTTGATTAATCTTGATTAACTAAGCTATTTTGACATGTCATCTAGCTATTGATATCTAGGATTGAATTAATTGCATATTATTATCCTAGGTAAGCATTTAGTGTAACCTAGCTCTAAATTGCATTTTGAGTATTTTACATATTCACATAGGTTGCATAATCTCTTCATAGAGAATTAAGTCTTGAGGCTAAGGTTGCTTAGGCCTCAAGCAATTAGGACTAGAGCCACTTTTAAAGGCCCGAGTGGTAGAAGTGGGGGGTTATTGACCGGAGTGTTAGACGAGGTCTACATAGGTTGTAAACTCCATTTCAATTAGTGGATTTCGAGGTCCGAGTGTGGCGTACTAAACAGCCCGTGGTTTTTCCCAGTGGTTGGGTTTCCACGTATACATCAAGTATTATTTAAATTCCACACTATATTACACTTGCTTGTATTTTTGACTAGTATGGGCATTTTCTTAAAATTGACTTGCATGCGAAAATTGGGTAATAATAGTTAAATTCTATTCACCCCCCCTCTAGATAATATTTAGAACACACCGAGTGTTATTGTATTTACTTTCAATTGGTATCAGAGTGGGTTTCTAGATATACTTAGGTGATCCAAGCTCATTTTAGGTGTGTTGTGCATTTCTGTGATTTTTGCTTATTCATACATTTTGCATACATTCCATTCATTTGTTACAATGAGTGGATACGGTGGCAACCATGAGGGTGCTTTAAGCACACAACCTCCTCTCCTCACCGGTGTGAATTATGCCTCATGGAAAGGCAAGATGGAAGCGTACGTGTGCCAAATCCATGATAGGGCATGGATGGCTATTGAAGATGGGTATGCAACTCCTATGATGACTCCCACGGGTGGTGGAGAAGAAGTACTTAAGCCTAAGGCTCAGTAGTCACCTGAAGAGTTTGAGACTTCAAAATGGAATAGCAAGGCATGGCATGCTCTTCTATGTGCAGTGGATGAAAATCAATACAAACTGATTCAGAACACTAGGATAGCCAAGGAGGCATGGGATATCCTAGAGGTTGCACATGAAGGAACCGATGTGGTTAAGGATTCCAAGCTACAAGTCCTTCAAACGCAATTTGAGTTGCTTAAGATGGAGGAGGACGAGTGGTTCAATGACTTTGAAGTCAAGTTGATGGATATTGTGAATCAAAGCCATCAACTCGGTGATCCTTATTCGGATAGGAGAGTTAAGCAGAAAATTATGAGGTCTCTCCCTGCTAGGTTTGAATCAAAGGTGACGGCTTTAGAGGAAAATATCACCTATAAGGACATGAAGCCGAGCGAGGTAATTGGAAGACTCCTCGCCTATGAATCTAGGAAGGCTCCTAGCATTTCACCTCCTGAAAAGCAAAAAGGAATTGCTTTGAAAGCTTCCAAGGTTGTGAAGGAGGAAAAAGGTGACTCGGACGAAGACATGGCATTGTTGCTTAGAAGATTCAAGAAATTCGTCAAGTTCGAGAAGAAAGGCTTTGGATCCAAAGGCCAAAACTTGAAGAAAAAGGCTCCCTTCAAGAATTTTGAGCCTAGATAATAGAAGAGTGAAAAGAAAGGGGTCCAATGCTATGAGTGTGGTGGTATAGGTCATATCTCACCCGATTGTGGGAACTTGAAGAACAAGATGGCAAAAGTGATGGCCGCCACTTGGAGCGAAAGTGATGACTCTGGAAAGGGAGACAAGTCATCAAGTGATGATGAGCTTACCATCGACTACACGGCATTTGGGGCTACTTGTGTAGAAGATAGAGTTGTTGGTAAGAAAGCCTTGACTAGTGATCCCATAGAAGAAAAAGATGAAGAAGTAGCTCTAGAGGTGATAGGCGAAGCTACTCATTGGGATATGGTTCTCATTGACTCAAGAGAACAAGGTGAAGGTCTTAATGAGAGAAATGACTCCATAAGAGAGATGAAGAGTGGAGGAGATAACTTAAGTGAAGATGACTCCTCATCTAACTCTACAAATGGAAGAGTAGAGGAAATGGATGTTAATGACTTTATAGTCAAGTGCGAAAGTTCATTGGAGAAGAACAATAGAAAGTTGAAGATTTTAGAGGATGAAAATCTAGAACTTTCAACACATAATGACCACTTAAGTAAACAAGTGGAGGCATCCAAGAAGATTGAAGACAAGCTAAGGGATTAGCTAGCTATGTCTAAGAGGAATGAAGAAGGGTTAAAGAGAGAGCTTGTTGAAGCTATAGAGTCATTGACTAGGATGACTACAAGCACCAAGAAACTTGACCACATTCTTGGTAGTGGAAAGAACCCTTTTGACAAGAGAGGTATTGGGTATGAAGTAAGCAAGGAGATCACTACTCCAACCAAGACCATATTTGTCAAGAGTTTAGGCAAGAATGAAGCCTCACCGGTGCACATGATCGCGCTATGAATGTTCATATTTAGCGCCCCTAATTCCTACCTTTTGTGTTCGCATTCGAGCACTTTTGTGTGTTTAACAAGTGTTTTTGTTAAGTTCAGGTAATTTGGCCAGTCCAGAAGGTTTTTGCATCAAAGTGGACAAATAAGGAGCAAAACCATGAGAAGAGTGCTTGGCGGGCTCTGAAGGCGGGCAGTTGCCAGCCTTCCCGAAGGTATGAGCTCGCCGGATAGCAAGGCGACTTCGTGCGGCGAGCTCGTGCGGCGGGAAATAAGCCGCCTAAATCTCTTCCAAAGCCAAGGCGACTTCGCGCAGCGGGAAAGAAGTCCCGAAGGTATGAGCTCGCCAGATAGCAAGGCGAATTCGTGCTGCGACTTCGTGCGGCGGGAATGAGACCGCCCCCAGGCACGTCCAAAGGCCAAAATTAGCACTTTTTGCCTCATCTGAAGAAAACTTATATATATACTTCTCTCTCCTGCTGACCAAATAGTTAGTTAGTTACAAAGATACCAAAGTAACAAGTAGTGATAAATTAGCTTAGAATAATTCTTAGTAGTTCTTGGTTAAGATATCATAGAATAGATTAGTGATTCAAGTAGTTCATCACTTGTAATCTTGTAGCTATAAGGTATTGATCTTATAAGTACCTTGCTCATCAATCTTCTGAAGGTTATTTGTGATCATTGGGTTTGTATTGCTGTGGAAGAAGGAGAGGTCATCCTTGATCCTTTGAGGGTAGTATTTCTTCCTTGCTCATTAATATGCTATACTTGATCATCATGTGTAACTAAACACTTTGTTGGGGAATTTATGAAAGTATTGAAGTAATCACTTGTTACCACTTTATCTTATATGAATCACTTGTGTTTGTATGCTTGAATTGATTAAATCATGCCATATATCTCATAATCTTAGAAGCATGGAGTTGGTTATTGTAAAATGATGAATTACTTAGTTCATAATGTTTGAATTAAGTATGGTTATTCATAAACTCCTAGATTAGAATGTGTTTGTTCATATAAAATCCTAAGAATACATTCTATCAATTTAGTTCCACAACTTACATTCCTTGATGATTAATCTAAACCTTAGATTAGATATTGAGTGAATGGTTGAGTGAACCAATGGTATAATTGGAACAACACTAGTGACTTGACTTTTGTTGCATGAAAGTGGTTATGTGTGGTGCATCATTACTGATTTCATACATTCCCTAGCACCTTAGCTTATCAATTATAATCTTGTATCATTGCATTAGTTTAATTCCGTAAAATACTCACTAATCCTAGCATTTACCAGCTACTCAGTAATAGATTCCCCGTGGACCGATACCCTTGCTTTGTACACTATACTAGCATAACGACTTGTACGAATTGCAATAGGGTCATCAGACTCGCACGCTCCTTTAATATAACCGAGGTAGAATAGATTAAATTATAGTGACATTTGTAGATCCTTTCGGGGCGTGTTAGCACACACCTAGGAAGAAAATCGATCTAGGACAATGTTCAATAAGTGCACATGTGAAGGAAGCTCCAAGGAGACAACCTCAAGCTCAAAAAGTTCCTCAACCTATCTTCCCTCACGCTCAAATTCATCAAGGGAAAAGGCCGATCATGCAAAATGGATCAAGGAAGCAAGCTAGACCGGTTCAACAACAAAAAAGATTTGAACCTGCTCAACCACAAAGTCATGGGAAAACTCCTATGCATGCATAAGGACATGGTATGAATTCTAAATTTATTCCTACATGTCACTTTTGTGGTATTGATGGTCACATTAGACCATATTGCTTACATTTCATTAAATTATGTAGAATCAAAAGCATGATTGAAAATAGAATGACAAGAGCTAGAATGCATGCTAATTGGAAGGAAAATATTCATGTTTATGATCCTATTATTTCTAGTACTCTTGAACCATTGTCCACTAGGAAGAAAAATGTCATATCTATGTGGATAAAGAAAAATGAACCCGCTTGCTATGAGACTAACAAGTCTCAAATAGGTTCAACCAAGTCAAATGGACTTGGGAGGTCCATAGGACCTCATGACCTTCATTGATGAAGGATGATGATGAACTCAAGCAAAGAGAGCTTATGCATACTTGTTGCATGCAAATATTTGAAAATTCTTATGCTTCTTTGTTGATTGCTTGAGTAAGCTTGGTTGCACATATGTATATATGTTTTCAATTCAATAAGTGTGAACCATGCTTGTCTACAATCCATGTCATATTTATGTTCAAACATGCATTTTTGGACTAGGAGATTTACATAGGAAGTATAATATGAATGACCTATAGTTATCTCCATGACATGATGATTCTTATTGACATGCTTAAAAAATTGAAAAGCATGAGTTGTTTATAACATGCTAATGATATATGAAAAGCATGAAATTCAAATGACATGCTCAAATGAAAAAGCATGAATTGATGATTGCAATTTTTAAATGTAAAACTTGTGTGAAAAAGCTTATGAGACTCTAAATGAATAAAGGATCTTGTATATGTTCAAAGGAATTTATATTCCAAATTGTCTCTCTTTCTTTATTTGTTGAACATGTCTACTATCTTACGGGTTTCATTCCCGGAAAAATCAAATAGGGTGCAAAGTTGCTCATGACATGTTTGGCTTATAAAGATGGATACAGTTGCTCATAAATTAAAATCAATGAAAACTCTATATCCTTGCTTCTCTCATGACATTGGTGAAATTGGTTTGAATTCTTATTAGAAACCTTTGTCGTTTGCTTTGCCAAATACCATTGTATTTTGGACTTGAATGCTATATGTCTTGTTTGCAAAGCATGTTTTGATTCACACATTTATTTTAAAATAAATCTCCTTGTTTCTCTCCAATTGATTGAGTTGCATAAAGTGGTTTATATGAGTATGCTACTATCTCTCTTTGCTAAGTGACCCGGTTAGGGACTACTCCTTTGCCTATATCATGACAAAAAGGGGGAGTAGAATGGTGGTAAGGGGAGTTGCAAATTGTGATAGCAATTATGCATGTTGGGGAGACAATACATTGAGGGGGAGTAACCCGTTTAGGGGGAGCATTGCATTCACAATTATTGCATGATGTTGTAGTTGTACTTAAATTTTTAGGAATGCAAATGCTTGTTTTTATTCTCACTTGATTCATCTCACTTTTTACTTAAATTGGAAAGTATAGAAACTTTGCTTTCAGGGATTGATTGTTCTACAGGAGATTGAAGACTTCAAGATTATTTTTTATATATCTCTTTGTAAAGTAGAAAATCATAGTAGACCCGTAGTTTCTATTATGTTGTGAGGAATCAATGTGAGTGGTGGTTTTGTCACGAAATAGCCAAAGGGGGCGATTGTAAGGATTCCCATATATTGATTGGCTTATTTCGTGGACAAACCACATGTTGGGGTTAAAAATGTAAGGGTAGTTTAGGATTGAACTTCATGCTCGAAGGCCCTTTCAAGACCTCGAGGTACAAGCACGCCAAATGTATAATTTCTAGTGCTTGGTTTTCCTTGAAGAGATTTAGTTAGCACACACACACTTAGCATACTTGATCTTGTGTGCATACTCTTCACATGTCACTTTACACACTAGCACTTTGTTTGATATCTTGTTGTGTGTATATGTGCTTAGTAATTCGTTTCCCGACATTATTCAGAAACATCCATGCTTGCACTAATGAGTGCTTGGTTTAGTGCGAAGACCACCCACGGAGAATGCCCTTGGCTTCTGCTTGGTTTTCACCATTGTAGGTGATCAGTGGTTATGATTGGCGGCCTGGCCGCCGAATGAAATCGCCGTTTGCTTCCAGATGTGTCTGGAGCAATTCTACGGTCACGATCGGCGGTCACGACCGCCGTTCGAAACCGTCGTTCATACCTGATCGATTTTAATCTCTCGGGTTTGATTCGGTGGTTGGATCGGCGGTCACGAAACCGCCGAATGAAACCGCCGTTGTTCCCCTGTTCTTATCGGGTTCAATTCGGTGGTTATGATCGGCGGCCTGGCCGCCAATTGAAACCGCCGATCGGTGCGTTTCAAGGGCAAACTTGTCTTTTCACATGCCCAATTCTTGATGTCTATAAATATCTTACTTTCTCATTCTCTGATAAAGTTCTTTGAGTGATTAGAACCCTAAACTTCAAAGAGAGATTTTTGAGAAAAAATCAAATCAAGAACTCACCTTTAAACAATCAAATCAAATCCTTTTTGCATCAAAGTTCATCTTGCATTCATCTATGATTGGGTTTGCATCATCACAACATGCTTGGTAAGATTTTGATTAATTTCATCTTATTTTAGTATTTTACTATCAAGCATATTCTCTTTTTAATTACTTGTATGTTTTTGATCATATGATAAATACAAGATTAGAGAATTAATTGTGATGAATTGATTGAGTGTTGTTTTGTAATAGCTAATTAGGTTTTTGATTAATCTTGAATAGCTAAGCTATTTTGACATGTCATCTAGCTATTGATATCTAGGATTGAATTAATTGCATATTATTATCCTAGGTAAGCATTTAGAGTAACCTAGCTCTAGATTGCATTTTGAGTATTTTACATATTCACATATGTTGCATAATCTCTTCATAGAGACTTAAGTCTTGAGGCTAAGGTTGCTTAGGCCTCAAGCAATTAGGACTAGAGCCACTTTTAAAGGCTCGAGTGGTAGAAGTGGGGGGTTATTAAGGTTGCATACCAAGTCTAGGATATGCCGGGTACCTCAGATGAGCTACCACGATGCCTTGGGCTGGGTACGAGACCGCCCAAGAAGGGACTTGGGCTTAAGTGGCCATGGTTGCCTACCAAGTCCAGGATATGCCGGGTACCTCAGATGAGCTACCACGATGCCTTGGGCTGGGTACGAGAACCCCCAAGAAGGGACTTGGGCTTAAGTGGCCATGGTTGCCTACCAAGTCCAGGATATGCCGGGTACTTCAAATGAACTACCACGATGCCTTGGGCTGGGTTCAAGACCCCCTAAGAAGGGACTTGGGCTTAAGTGGCCATGGTTGCCTACCAAGTCCAGGATATGCCGGGTACCTCAGATGAGCTACCGCGATGCCTTAGGCTGGGTACGAGACCCCCCAAGAAGGGACTTGGGCTTAAGTGGCCAAGGTTGCCTACCAAGTCCAAAATGTGCCATGAAACAAATTATGGCACGGTGTGTATAAAACTATCTAGAGGGGGGGTGGGGGCGATGAATAGATTTTAAACTTATTACCCAATTTTTCGTGTGAAGGCAATATTACGAAATTACCCCTAAATAGATAAAGCAATAAACAAGTATAAAATGCGGAAATTAAATAACACTTGATTTTTACGTGGAAACCCTCACGGGAAAAACCACGGGCTAGTAAGTAAGCCACACTTGAACCTCGAATCCACTAAATGTGTAAAACGATTACAACCTAATCCCAGAAGTAATCACACCCCTACCTAATCTCGGTATAAGTGAACATAGTCCAATTTGCTTGCGATCTAAGCAACCTAATCTCGGAAGCTACACACAAGACTTACTTTCTCAATGAAGTGAATAACACCCTAAGTGAATATATGAATATCCAAATGCAACATAGAGCAAGGGAAACCCTATATGCTTATCTAAGATGACGAATATGCAATTAGAACAATTCTAGATATTAAAACTAAATGACATGTCAAATAGTTTAGCTAATCAAGATTAAGCACAAAACCTAATTAGCTATCACAATACAACTTCTCAAACATACAACACACTAATCTCAAACTTGTGTCCAAAATATATATAAATAACATACAAGTAATAAATTGAGATTGCTTGTTAAGAAAAACACAAAATATGTAAGATATTAGTGAAAAGCTTACCAAGCAAAGTATGATGAAGAATCCATGCAAAAAGACATCTAGATGATCAAAGATGATGCTAGATGATGATTGATAATCATGAAAAGGTGTTTGAGTAATTAAAAATGAGTTCTTGGAATTTTTCTTGTCTTTGAAAAATATCCTAAGTATGAAATCTGAATATGAACTCTCTTAATTAACCTAAAGTCAAAGTGGCATATATATATGAGGCCAAATCAAAGTGTGGTCGTTTTGAATAAGTTGGCCTGATTTTGCCTTGGGCGCTGTACGTAGAGCGCTTCTGTACAGCGCCCCAACTCTATTCTCTCGGGAAAACAAAGTGGCCCTGTACGTACAGCACTTTGTACAGCGACCCAACAGCGACCGAATTAAATCGATCAGGTCTGAACAGCGCTCCATGGGCGCTGTTCATACAGCGCTTCTGTAAAGCGCTTTTGAGAGCGCCCATTGCAAAAATACACTCCTAAGTCTAAGCATGACAAGGCAATTGGATATGCAAGATGCAATCAAAATAACATGCAAGAAGAGATGTTAATGAACATTAATGCACAAAAATAAGACACACAACATACAAGGATTAAACATATGCATGAGTTGTGAGTGTGTGCAACTATCTCTTCAAGACAAGTAAGCACATAGAAATTTACTTTCGGTGCTTATCAAGACGAGGTCTTCAAAGGGCTTTGAGCAATAACACCAACACTTAAGCTGCCCTTACAAAGAACCCCAACATGTGGTTTGTCCACGAAATAAGCCAATCAACAAATGGGATCCTTACAATCTCCCCCTTTGGCTATTTCGTGACAAAACCACCACTCACATTGATTCATCACAAAAAAAATAGAAACTACGGGACTACATTGATTATCTACGTTATAAAGAGAGAAGAAAATAAAACTTCAAGTCTTCAATCTCTTGTAGAATAATTAATCTCTGAAAATAAAGTTTCTAAACTTTCCAAAACAAGTAAGAGTGAGATTAACCAAGTGAGAACAAAAAACAAGCATTTGCATATTAAAAGATTAGGCACAACATTATGCAATGTATGTGTATGCAATGCTCCCCCTCAATGGGTTACTCCCCCTCAATGTATATTCTCCCCAACAAGCACAATTGCTACTACAATTTGCAACTCCCCTTACCATATCCTACTCCCTCTTTTTGTCATGATATAGGCAAATGAGTAGTCCCCAACCGGGCCACTCTTAGCAAAGGGAGATACTAGCATGCAAGATATTTGCATAATAATATAAGTCACTATATGCATCTCAATTAATTGGAGAGAAACAAGGAGATTTATTTGAGAAAATGTGTGAATCAAACATGCTTTGCATACAAGACATATAGCATTCAAGTCCAAAATAAAATGGTATTTGGCAAAGCAAATGACAAAGGTTTCTAAAAGGAATTTGTTAACTATAAAACTTGGTCATTTATTCAAAGGAGAATTCTCAAGGCATCCATCTAGGAGGACCTCTCTTTAGGCCTCTCCCACAAGAGCTCCCCTACGAGATCCCCTACGGATCGCCCCTATGGGATCTCCCCTACCGGATCCTCCCTTCTCGGTAGCGTGTCGACACAAGTGCATCTCCTCTACTTGAAGGCCCCTCTACATCAGACCTATATTTGGGTACCATGGTACTGGGGTACCGAGGTACTAGGGTACCGGGGTACCGAGGTACCGAGGTACCAGATCCTCCCTTCGGGGTAGCGTATCGACATTAGTGCAGCTCTTCTATAGCAAATTCCCCATACATCAGAGCTACACGAGGTACCATGGTACCGGGGTACCGAGGTACCGGGGTACCGAGGTACCGGGTCCTCTAAATGGAGCAGCTCCCCCACATGTCTTATGGGTTGTATTCCATGAGATAATGTTGGTTAAAGTAATCGGGACCCTTCAAGTTTGAATTAAAAACAACACGAAGGCTTTCCACCAATTTGGGGGACAAAGGGGGCCCACTGATGGTAACCTTTCAGCAACATTCTGACCACTTTCCAGCACTATTTGTGGATCTATGACAGCCCCATGTGAGGGTCATTTGGTCAAAAAGCCACCTAGACATCTCCCTCCAATGGAAAGGCACCCAAATGCCACCAAAGCGCCTCGTCATCGCCACACCATTGCCACGTATGCCTTAAATCTGATGTGGCACGTCTTACACCACTTAAAGAGTGTGTTCTCATGTGGGAAGCATGTGCCCACATGTGCCAAACACATGCCCTCCATATCACCACCTAGGCTCACTACATAAGTGAAATCCTAGGCACTTCTCAAGGGTTGGCTCCTCCACCACGAAATGGCTATCTCCTCCTCCACAAAGTGACTCTCCTACATCATTTTAGAAGGTTCTGCAGCAGCTCTACCACATGGGGAGGTACCAGCTCCAAGGGGCAGCCCTTATGCTCCCCTTCTTGATAGAACAGAAATGCTACTATAGGACGACTGGTTTTCTAGAGGAAACCCCTCATTGGCCTCCATGTTACTTATTTATTTATCTACTGAAACCTCCTACAATCAGCTCTAGGGAGGTATTGTAAGCTCTCCGGAGCATTTGTGTTATACTACTTTGCTACTTCTGTAACCTCTCCGGAGCACTCCTTGTGAATATATATATATGAAGAATGGCCTCCCTCTCCACTGGATACTACCTAGGGGTTTTTCAACATATGATCCTAGGTGATGCTTTTTCCCCCTGGGCCAATCCAATTCTAACAAAGAAATTGTCATTCTCCCCTCTATCTCCTTTATTATACATGTATGGAAGCTAGGCTCCGACCCTACTAGTCCTAGCTCTCTTATCCACCTGTTTGCAGCTCTACCACATGGGGAGGTACCAGCTCCAAGGGGCAGCCCTTATGCTCCCCTTCTTGATAGAACAGAAATGCTACTATAGGACGACTGGTTTTCTAGAGGAAACCCATCATTGGCCTCCATGTTACTTATTTATTTATCTACTGAAACCCCCTACAATCAGCTCTAGGGAGGTATTGTAAGCTCTCCGGAGCATTTGTGTTATACTACTTTGCTACTTCTGTAACCTCTCCGGAGCACTCCTTGTGAATATATATATGAAGAATGGCCTCCCTCTCCACTGGATACTACCTAGGGGTTTTTCAACATATGATCCTAGGTGATGCTTTTTCCCCCTGGGCCAATCCAATTCTAACAAAGAAATTGTCATTCTCCCCTCTATCTCCTTTATTATACATGTATGGAAGCTAGGCTCCGACCCTACTAGTCCTAGCTCTCTTATCCACCTATTTGCACGTCAAGGAACAAAAAAAAAAAGGGGAAATACCCTTAGGACCCGCTAGAGAGGAGTCGGGGTACCAGGGAGCCAAGGAGCTCCCCCGTACCTTTTCTATGGGAGCGAGCAGCCCTATAGAGGATATACCACAAGAGCTAGTGGGGCAAGACCAAATCCATGTCAAAAACAAGAGGAGCCCTGCTAGACTCACCAGAGGACCAACCAAGCCCTACCACCTCCCCTAAGGGAGCCCGATGCCATTTATAAGGATTCGACATTGGGACTAGGGGGCCTGCTCCTACACACTCTAAAAGCCACAAAGCGCCGTTGGACTAGCTAGAAGAACCGGGACGGGTTCTGGCCCCGACTGAAAGAACTGAAGCATGGGAAGAGTCATGTAGAGGTGGTCTCATCCTTTGTGACCACATCCACCATTGAGGAGCACCTACTCCTCTTTGTATTGGGGAACTACAGAGGAAAACCGAAAAGGAGATCGGGTACTGGGGACGATAGGCCTGGTACCACGTACCGGGTACCAGGGACGACAGGCAGGGTACCACAGACCAGGTATCAGGTACCACAGACTGGGTACCAAGGACGACAGGCAGGGTACCAAGGACCAGGTACCAGGGACGACAGGCAGGGTACCAAGGACGACTGACATGGTACCCGGTACCCCCAACCAGAAATCGGTATCAGAGCGACAAGTGCCCACCTCCTCTCCATACCCTCATGACCCCGCTGGGGGGCACCAGTACCTCCTGGCTGACAGTTGTCCGGAAAATCCCGACGGATTTTTCTAGATAACAGAATTCAAACCAATTTCACCAATGTCATGAGCAAGGATATAAAGATTTTATTGATTTCAATTTAAGAGCAACTATATCCAACTTTATAAGCGAAACATGGCATAAGCGACTTTGCACCCTATTTGATTTTTCCGGATAAATATCTGTATGATAGTAGCCATGTTCAACCAATAAAGAAAGAGAGACATTTGGAATATAAATTCCTTTGAACGGATACAAGATCCTTTATTCATTTTGAGTCTCATAAGCTTTCACACAATTTTTGCATTTTAAGAATATGCAATCATCAATTCATGCTTTTCATGTGAGCATGTTATATGAATTTCATGCTTTTTCGTTTGACATTAGCATGTTATAAAAGAATCATCATGTCATAGAGATAACTATAGGTCATTCAAATCATACTTCCTATGTACATCTCCTAGTCCAAAAATGCATGTTTGAACATAAATATGACATGGATTGTAAACAAGCAAGGTTCACACTTATTGAATTGAAAACATATATATATATATATGTGTGTGTGTGTGTGTGTGTGTGTGTGTGTGTGTGTGTGTGTGCAACCAAACTTACTCAAGCAATTAAAAGAAGATGCATAAGTTATTTTGAATTTTTTGCAAGTTACAAGAATGCAAAATGGCTCTCTTTGCTTGAGTTCCCCATATGGGGTCAATCACAAAACTCATCGCTCCACAAGACATATCCCAATAGATCTACTTAGTGTTTTAAATCGAGTTGCATCTAAGGGTTTAGTAAATAGGTCCGCAAGTTGATTATTAGTACCTACATGTTCAAGTACTATGCATTTATTTTCAACAAGCTCTCTAATGAAATGATGGCGGATGTCAATATGCGCTTAGTTCTAGAATGTTGTACCGAATTCTTGGAAATATTAATGGCACTCATATTATCACAAAAGAGAGTGAGTGTACCTTGGTTGAATCCGTAGTCTATTAGCATTTGCTTCATCCATAGGAGTTGTGTGCATCCACTCCCCACGGCTATGTACTCGGCCTCGGCCGTGGACAAGGAAATTGAGTTTTGCTTCTTGCAAAACCAAGACACCAAGTTGTTGCCTAGAAAGAAGCAACCGCTCGATGTGCTTTTCCTATCATCATAATTTCCTGCGCAATCCGCATCACTAAAGCCTACAAGACTAGCGTTAGTGTCAAAAGAGTACCAAATCCCATAGTTGGATGTCCCATTCACATAGCGAATGATTCTCTTTACGGAAGAGAGATGGGACTCCTTGGGATCCGCTTGGTACCTAGCACACACACCCACACCCACACTAAAAGAGATATCGGGCCTACTTGCGGTCAAACAATGCAAGCTACCAATCATGCCACGATATAACGGTTGTTCCACACTTTTACCACTAGTATCCTTGCTTAGCTTCAAAGTGGTACTCATGGGTGTATCACAATGTTTGACATTTTCAAGACCAAACTTCTTCACTAGGTTTTTAGCATATTTGGCTTGGGTTATGAAAATCCCATCATCTAATTACCTAATTTGCAAACCTAGGAAGTAACTAAGCTTACCAATAAGACTCATCTCAAATTCATGAGACATGACATCAACAAATTATTAGACCTTGGTGTTGTTGGTGGAACCAAAAACTATGTCATCAACATATATTTGAGCTATGAAAAGCTCATCATTGTCTTTCTTGATGAATAGTGTCTTGTCAACACTACCCATTGTGTAGTTATTGTCAACAAGAAATTGAGTGAGGCGCTCATACCAAGCCCTCAGTGCTTGTTTTAACCCATATAGAGCCTTCTTGAGGCGATAGACATGGTTGGGGTGGTGTGCATCCACAAACCCCTTGGGTTGTTCAACAAACACTTCCTCTTGAAAGAAGCCATTGAGGAAGGCACTATTAACGTCCATTTGGTGCAATTTGAACTTGTGCACACAAGAGATGGACAAGAGAAGCCTAATGGACTCTAAAAGGGCAAGGGGAGCAAAAGTCTCCTCAAAGTCGATACCCTCAATTTGAGAGTACCCTTGTGCTACAAGTCTAGCCTTGTTCCGCACTATGTTGCCATTTTCATCGGATTTGTTCCTATAAATCCACTTAGTGCCTATCACATGTGAGCTTTTAGGCCTAGGAACTAGAGTCCAAACCTCATTCCTTCCAAATTGGTTTAGCTCTTCTTGCATGGCAAGAACCCAAAATTCATCATTCAAGGCTTCATCACCCTTTTTGGGTTCAATTTGAGAGGTGTAGCATGTAAAGCTAATGAGATTACACTACAAAAAAAAAAGCTTATCAGTGACGAACTATTTCCGACGGCACTAATTGCCATCGGAAAAGGTACCATTTCCGACAGCCATTTCAGTGCCGTCGGAAATGTGGTGTCATATTTTTTCTCACTTCTGACGGCCTAAAAGTCATCGGAAATAGTCATTTTTCCGTCGAAAATGGTCTTTATTCCATTGGAAATGAGGAAAAAGTAATACATTTTTTCCGACGGCCTATGCCGTCGGAAATAGTCTACATTTCTGACGGTAAATGTTCTTTTCCGACGGCATTTAGCCTGACGGAAAAGACCAATTTTTTATTTTAGTGTTAAAACCGTATTTTTTATATAAAGTTTCTTCAAATAATTTGTACAAATAAAAATTTCATGATTTATTTTTTCTTGAAAAATAAAAAGTTAGATAAAATAATTATATAAACTCTATTTCATAGTATGCATTTAATACACCTGATTTTCCCTAAATTGCTATCCGGACAATGACATATATGTGCAAAAATCAAGAGTGAACACTTTGATACAACAGAAATACACAAAACATTTGTCAGGATTATGATGAAGGGATTTGTGAGATATTTACGTCATTCTTTAGGAACTCCCTCTTATTATAAGCATTTTTATCTTGAGAAATTACCCGATGGTAAAATATCGCCATTCAACTGCCGGGAAAGTCACGTAGGGATGTCAAGGAACATTACAACGCCCTCGTACATGACATCTGCAAGATTGATTCGGGTTGTGTCAAATTGTCGAGTTATGCCGATGACTTGTGGGACTTTTTGTGTCGTTGGAAAAAAAAAATACCGCTATTCCGATGACTTTTGGGCCGTCCGAAAATAGTCAAATAAGCTGTCAATATTACCCACTTTTCTAACAACATAAAAAGTGTCATTGGAAATGCTAAAATTTAATTCAAATTACTTTATGGACACATCTTACTAAATTAACTAAATATAAAATATAGCAAAATTATTAGTAATCACAAGAACATTTAGTTATTTTTAATTATATTTAGTGACACTACTATATCAGATTTTTTAAAACAAACTCTAATAATTTTAATAAAATATTATTTTTAAAAACAATATCTCAATAGTTATATTTAAATAGTATACAAAAAAATATATTTAATTAGATATTATACAAACATATCAATAGCTTATATATAAATAGTATGCAAAACATATCAGATATAAAGTTATAGCAAAATGGTAAGGGTAACCCCTTACTGTCATCCAAGTCAAGGGTTCAAACCATATGAATTTCATGGAATTAAAGTTTCTGTGTGATGTGGCACGTGTAGGGTGCCGGATGACGTGGCGTGTGATGGGTGACATGGCGACTATCAAGTCGAGTTGCACCATTTTTTTAGAAAATTCGACTATTTCCGACGGCAATAAGCTGTCGGAAATAGTGGTAAAGCCGTCGGAAATACAAGTAATTTTGACCACCTTGAATTACTATTACCGACGGTATTTTCATCTTTTCCGAAGGCCATGGCCGTCGAAAATGATAGTATTTCTGACGGCTCGTCAGTAATTAGTTATTTCTTACAATCGTATTTGCGACGGCCTCCGACGGCTTTTTCCCGTCGGAAAAGCGTATTTCCGACGGGAAATGGTCTTTTCCGACGGCATTTAGCCGTCGGAAAATACCTTTTTTTTTGTAGTGTTAGCTATTTGACGCCTAGTTCCAACACCCTCATTCACATCTCCAATAACATCCTCTTTGTTTTGGAGTCTTCTAACCCATGGAGCGGGTTCATTAGAATCCAAGAGAGGGACTCTAGTAAGAGGTTGTGTGACCTTATTATTGTCATTGACGTCCCAACATTGGGAGTCACCACAAGCCTTTCCAAAGGAGAGTCATCATCTAAAACTTCCTCCTCCTCATGGTCATTAGACTTGAGCCTAATATCATCAATGACAACATTGGATGATTCCATGACGGTTTGAGTCTTCAAGTTGAAAACTCTATAGGCTCTACTATTCAAGGCATAGCCAATAAAGATACCCTCATCACTCTTAGCATCAAATTTGCCAAGTTGATCACGGTCATTTAAAATGTAGCATTTGCTTCCAAATGTGTGGAAGTAGCTAACATTTGGCTTCCTACCCTTCTATAACTCATAGGAGGTGTTTCTAGATCCGTGCCTTAGGAAAACACGATTCCCTATATAGCAAGCCGTATTGACGGCTTCGGCCCATAGGTTCCTAGGGACATTGTTGCTAAGCAACATCACTCGGGCTATCTCTTGAAGGACCCTATTCATCCTCTCAACAACTCCTTTTTGTTGAGGTGTCCTAGGAGCCGAGAACTCGTGGGAGATGCCTAAGCTATTGCAATAACTTTCAAAAGAGGCATTCTCAAATTCTCTCCCATGGTCACTTCTAATCTGTTTAATGCTTTTAATGTTAGAATTCATTTCATTTTGTATTTTAGTACAAAGCATTTTAAACTTATCAAAAGTTTCGGATTTTTCTCTAAGAAAATATGTCCATGTAAATCTAGAGAAATCATCAACACAAACAAAAATGTATCTCTTTCCACCTAAACTCTCGGTTTGCATAGGACCTATGAGATCCATGTGGAGAAGCTCTAAGGGCTCCTTGGTGGAGAGATACTTGCCCTTTTTATGCATGCTTTTGGTTTGTTTTCCTTGTTGGCAAGGTCCACAAATACCATTGGCTTTGCATAGGACCAATGAGATCCATGTGGAGAAGCTCTAAGGCCTCCTTGGTGGAGAGATACTTGCCCTTTTTATGCATGCTTTTGGTTTGTTTTCCTTGTTGGCAAGGTCCACAAATACCATTGGCTTTCTTCCCAAGCTTAGGGAGGCCACGCACACAATTGAACTTTCCAAGGGTTCTTAAATCCCTAAAGTTCATGTGGCAAAGTCTTTCATGCCACAACTCTATTTGCTCATCCATGGACACATTGTTTGAGACTATTCTAGCTTCAAGACAATAACAATTGTCACTAGATCTCATACCTTTCAACAAGGTTTGTCCATCGGGCTTTAGGATCGACCAATCACTTTTACTAAACAAGACGGAATATCCTTCATCACTTAGATGTGAAATGCTTATTAAATTGGCTTTCAAGCCATCAACAAATAAAGCATCGGATAAGGAGGGTAATCCGGGAACGAAAATGGTTCCTTTCCCTACAACCTTTTTTTTGGATCCATCACCAAAAGTGACATATCCTCCTTCCTCCATAACAAGAGTCTCGAAGAAACTCTTGTTTCCCGTCATGTGCCTAGAGCACCCACTATCTAAATACCAAAAATTAGAAGAATTTGCCTTCAAGGCTATTTGAGCAACACGGCAAACATTTTCATTCTTTCTAATCCACCTAGAAACAATCTTAGCTTTCTTAATGGTCTTTGGTACATGGGCTCTAGATGTTCTAGGATCATGCATAACAATATCATCATTCCTAGGAACATGCATCATGGCTCTTTTCTTTTTCTTCTCAATCATGCTTCTAGTTTTGTACATTTTAATATATCGAAGCAATGTGGTCTAATATGACCATCAAATCCACAAAAGTGACATATAGGAGTAAAATAAGGAATCATACCTTGTCCTTGTCTTTGTGGATGAAAGGGTTCAATCCATCTTCGTTGTTGAACCGGTCTAGATTGCTTCCTAGCTTGAGGTTGCATGATTGGTCTCTTTCCTTTGTGAGCCAATTACGGAGGAATGTTGGCTTGAGGGACCCTAGAGGGTTGAGCTTGAGGTTACCTTCTTGGCACCATCTTCACTTGTGCATTTGAACATTGTCCTAGTTCTAACTTCTTCCTAGGAATTTGCACAAATGAAGTTTCTTCGTTCCTCAAACTTTTGAAAAACACGGTCTTGTTAGAGGTTGAGATCTTCTTGCCATCTTCATACCCAAGACCCCTCTTGTCACACGGACTCTTTCCAACACCAAGTATATGATCAAGTTTCTTGGTGCTAGAATCCATCCTAGCTAAAGATCTAAAGCTTCATCAAGCTCCCTCTTCAAACCTTCTTCATTCCCCTTAGATAAGACTAACTCTTCTCTTAGCTTATCTTCCATCTTCTTGAATTTTTCCACTTGTTCACTTAAGTGGTCATTATGAGATGAAAGCTCAAGATTTTATTCTCTCAACATCTTGATCTTTCTTGTGCTCTTGATTGCTAAATCATTAAACTCGGCATGGTATTTAGCAAGCACCTTTTTCTCCACAAATCCATTTATGGAGTTAGAAGAGGAATCGCTTTCTTCTCCATTTGAGTCATTTTCCTCTTAACTCATTTCCTCTCTTTCACTAGCACTTTTGCTTTTATGGGAGGAGGCAAAAGCTAGAAGATTAGCCATGAGCTCTTCATCATCCGAAGACTCAACTCCCTCAATGGAGTCATCACTACTTCCACTCCAAGTGGCGGCCATCACTTTTCCCTTTTTCTTCTCATTGTGATTTGCACATTCGGGGGCAAAATGACCTATGCCACCACACTCGAAGCATCGGACCCCTTTCCTTTCGGTCCTTTCTTGCCTAGGTTCAAACTTCTTGAAAGGACCCTTTTTCTTCAAATCTTGACCTTTTGATCCAAAGCCCTTTCTCCTAAACTTCATAACATTGTTGAACCTTTTTATAAACAAGGCAAGGTCTTCATCCGAGTCAATCTTCTTTACCTCATTTTCATCCTTGGAGGCTTTTAAAGCAATTCCTTTTTGCTTTTTAGTGGGTGTGGAGATAGGACCTTTCCTAGACTCATAAGCTAGAAGTCTCCCAATCACCTCACTCGGCTTCATATCCTTATATCCACTATTTTCTTCTAAAGCCGTCACCTTTGATTCGAACCTATCGGGGAGAGATCTCATGCTTTTCTGCTTGACTCTCCTATCCGAATACGGGTCTCCGAGTTGGTGACTTTGATTAACGATATCCATCAATTTGATTTCGAAATCATTGATGCATTCATCCTCTCCCATCCCAAGTAACTCGAATTGAGTTTGGAGGACTTGAAGCTTAGACTCCTTCACCACCTCGGTTCCTTCATGTGCAACTTGCAAGACATCCCAAGCCATTTTCGCGATTTGAGTGTTCTGAATTAGCTTATACTAATTTTCATCCATTGCACAAAGGATGGTGTGCATCGCCTTCCTATTCCACTTTGAAGCCTCAAACTCTTAAGGACTCCATTGCGCCTTAGGCTTCAATACTTCTTCTCTTCCACCATTGGGAGTCATCTTGGGTAGATCATATCCGTCTTCCACCGCCATCCATGCACGGTCGTGAATTTGACATATGTAGGATTCCATCTTCCCTTTCCATTGGGAATAGTTCAACCCGGTAAGAAGTGGAGGCCTTGTGCTAGAAGCACCCTCGTTGCCACCACCATTTCCGCCGTTTCCACTCATAGTGTTTATGAATGAATGAAATGAATGCAAATGTATGAATGATCAAAAATCACACAAAATGCAAAACACACCAAAATAAGCAAGGATCACCTATGTATATCTAGGAACCCACTCTGATACCAATTGAAACAAATTATAGAACGGTGTGTATAAAACTATCTAGAGGGGGGTGAATAGATTTTAAACTTATTACCCAATTTTTCGTGTGAAGGCAATATTACGAAATTACCCCTAAATAGATAAAGCAATAAATCAAGTATAAAATGCAGAAATTAAATAACACTTGATTTTTACGTGGAAACCCTCACGGAAAAAACCACGGGCTAGTAAGTAAGCCACACTCGAACCTCGAATCCACTAAATGTGTAAAACGATTACAACCTAATCCCGGAAGTAATCACACACCTACCTAATCTCGGTATAAGTGAACCTAGTCCAATTTGCTTGCGATCTAAGCAACCTAATCCCCGAAGCTACACACAAGACTTACTTTCTCAATGAAGAGAATAACACCCTAAGTGAATATATGAATATCCAAATGCAACATAGAGCAAGGGAAACCCTATAGGCTTATCTAAGATAATGAATATGCAATTAGAACAATCCTAGATATTAAAACTAAATGACATGTCAAATAGTTTAGCTAATCAAGATTAAGCACAAAACCTAATTAGCTATCACAATACAACTTCTCAAACATACAACACACTAATCTCAAACTTGTATCCAAAATATATATAAATAACATACAAGTAATAAATTGAGATTGCTTGTTAAGAAAAACACAAAATATGTAAGATATTAGTGAAAAGCTTACCAAGCAAAGTATGATGAAGAATCCATGTAAAAAGACATCTAGATGATCAAAGATGATGCTAGATGATGATTGATGATCATGAAAAGTTGTTTGAGTAATTAAAAATGAGTTCTTGGAATTTTTCTTGTCTTTGAAAAATATTCTAAGTATGAAATCTGAATATGAACTCCCTTAATTGACCTAAAGTCAAAGTGGCATATATATAGGGGGCCAAATCAAAGTGTGGTCGTTTTGAATAAGTTGGCATGATTTTGCCTTGGGCGATGTACGTAGAGCGCTTTTGTATGGCGCCCAAACTCTGTTCTCTCGGGAAAACAGAGTGGTGCTGTACGTACAGCGCTTTGTACAGCGCTTTGTACAACATCTATACAGCAACCCAACAGTGACCGAATTAAATCGTTCAAGTCTGAACAGCGCTTGATGGGCGCTGTTCGTACAGCGCTTCTATAGAGCGCTTTTAAGAGCGCCCATTACAAAAATGCACTCCTAAGTTTAAGCATGACAAGGCAATTGGATATGCATGATGCAATCAAAATAACATGCAAGAAGAGATGTTATTGAACATTAATGCACAAAAATAAGACACACAACATACAAGGATTAAACATATGCATGAGTTGTGAGTGTGTGCAACTATCTCTTCAAGACAAGTAAGCACATAGAAATTTACCTTCGGTGCTTATCAAGACGAGGTCTTCAAAGGGCTTTGAGCAATAACACCAACACTTAAGCTACCCTTACAAAGAACCCCAACATGTGGTTTGTCCACGAAATGAGCCAATCAACAAATGGGAACCTTACATGCCAGGTACCTCAGATGAGCTACCGCGATGCCTTAGGCTGGGTACGAGACCCCCCAAGAAGGGACTTGGGCTTAAGTGGCTATGGTTGCCTACCAAGTCCAAGATATGCCAGGTACCTCAGATGATCTACCACGATGCCTTGGGCTGGGTATGAGACCCCCCAAGAAGGGACTTGGGCTTAAGTGGCCATGGTTGCCTACCAAGTCCAAGATATATTGAATATCTCAGATGAACTACCATGATATTGTGGGTGGGGTATGAGGCCCCCCCCCCCCCTTTTTTTTTTTTTTTTTTTTTTGAAAAAAAGAAAAAAAAAAGAAAAAAAAAGGGGGACTTAGGCTTAATTAGCCTTGCCCGCCTACCCGATCTGAGCAATACCAGGTTCCTTGACCGGGATGGTTAATGTCGCATAAATGCTGTCTTCACACCGTAAGCACGATTATAATTACACCTTAGCAAATATTCAAGCAAGAACAGCCCTCTTGGAGAGGCACGAATTGGGAGCGCGGGTTGTTAGGAAGAAAGTCCTAAGTTAGTATCAAGCCCAGCATGAAACCAAGCATGCTACTTATACTTACGTGAGATCAGAGTCGGTATTTACAAAGAAGTTACATGCATATGAGAGGCACACAGAATAATATCAAGATAAAGCTAGGATGGAAAGTGAGGACCTTTACTTCATCAACAAAAGTCACCAGAGAACCATGAAGGACCATGGCACCTAGCCAGGCCACAGAAGCTAAACAGTCACATAAAAAAAAAAAAGGGCAAGCAGTGAATTGCAAGGAGCACCAATTCATCATTACCTACAACGAGGAGGATTGGAGCTCAGAAGGCCCAACCTCCCCACAAATAGAAAAATACCAGAGCAAGGAAAAGTTCAAGGATGCATAGGCATCAGTTCAGAATTACATACCAAAGGAGGACCAAGGCACAACTGGCCTGGTCCTCCCCAAATTATCAAAGCAAAAAAGAGATAACAGTAAAAAAGCAGAAGCATGTGCAAACTAGACGATGATGAAAAAGCCATTGTTCACTGGTCTTGCATAGGGATAGTGGGCTCATCGACAGGCAAGGCAAGCTCGATTGGCTGCTGGCTCGGTAAGGGATCCTTGGCTGCGTCCTCCTAGCGGCGCTCCTCTAGGGCTCCTGTTGATAGCTTCCCCGACTCCACGGGTGGCAATCTTGGCATATTCCCGGTTGCACCGGGCTCCCTTTTGTCACTCCCAGCTGGGTCACTACTGCTTGCTGCATCCCCACCTCCAGGGGGCACCGATTGCTCTAGCAGCACCTTGGGAACACTATTAGCCCCTGCCAAGATCCCCTCCCTGTTCCAGCTGCGGATTTGATGAAGATTGAAGTTAGGAGAAGTATGTTGAGCTACGTGCAGTTGGGCAAGAAAATAACCGTCCCCGAATGATTTGTCAGCCCCAGCTTCCACCTCCATCGCTCTGGCAATTGCAGCCACGGCACGGTTCTCCACCGCAGCTAGCTCAATTTTTAATTCGTTTCTCTCCAGAGCCCGAAGAGTGGACCGGGTGACCTCCACCTCCAGCTCCTTCTGTACCCGCTCGAGGTCCTTCTTCACTTGGGAAGCCTTGGCATCAAATTCCTTCCTCTCCTTTACAAGCCTGATGATGGTCTTCTCCGCCTCCACCCTGAGCTTATCAGCCTTAACATGACCCTCCTCCGCCATACGGTGTTCCTCCTGAACCGAAACAGCCTGAACCTCTAGGGCCAAGATGTACAGGAACACCTGCAAGACAAAGAAAGGAGAGGACCACAAAAAATGCAGGCCTGACACTCAGCACGGCCACCCAAATCAAACAATAAAACAAGGAAGCGGTTGAAGTTACCTCAGTTGCAATTACGGAACCCTTAGAGGCCAATTCGCTTGCAAGAAGCACAACAAGTTGGGAAGAATCCGTTTGGGAGCACGCCTCTCTGAATGCACGGAGAATGTTGTCGAAGCCAGAAAGGGAGTCTTTCCTTGCTTTGGGAGGAACGGAGGGTGCCTTCTCCGTAATCAACACGCCCTTCCCATTGGCAGAGGAAGGCCGATGAGGGGGTACAGATGACCTGGAAGGAGTAGAAGTGGAAGAACCGGAAGAAACTACTGGGGGAAGTTTAGAAGCAGAGGAACTAGGCAGACCACGGCTCTGACCCAGGCGAGCCTCTAGCTCCTCTAACCTGGAGGAAGGAGAGAGCACCTTTAACGTGGGAGGAGAAGCTGAGCCTAAAGCACCCCCCCTTCTCCTTCTTGATTTTCAATAATGTTGCCTGCTTGAGCGGGGTACGCGAAGAAGCCTCCTTGCCATCAGGGGAGCCCACTAATGCCTGAGCCTCGCCTGATTTGTTGAGAGGGGCCTCCTCTTGTTGGACACCTGCGAAGGAAACTACCCATTGAGGGACCATCAGAATTCACGCCACTCTTTCCACAATAGCCACAGTTGTAGTGATAGCTAACAAATGCTAAATAGAATAACAAAAAAAAAAAAAAAAAAAAAGGAAGAAAGAGAACGCAAGCGAAAGAATAGGTCACCTGGGACTGCGTCGATCGCCAAGAGGGAGCGCTCCACCCTAGCCCGCTCTCAAGGAAAGCCATCAAGACTAGCATGACTGTAACCCGCCTACTTGATCGAAGCTAAAAAGCTCATAACTGCCTTATTGTCCTCCTCCTTCGTCCACTCCGGCTGCGGCCCAAAAGAAGTAGGGACTAGTTGTTCCCGACGGCTATAGCGCACAGTGGCTCCCCAATTGCCCTTAACCACGATCCATTCCTTCTTCCATCCAGGGTCCTTACTCCGGGTGTCAGGAACAATGAAGCCAACAGCATGACACAATAAAGATAATATTGACCGGCGGGTTACTGGGTCAAGGGCGATAACTGGAAAACGGAGCATAGCTCCCTGTAACCCGGCTCCCCCAAGTTAGGGCGAGAAAAATTAGCCTCCCACCATAGCACAAGGAAACCCACCAAATTCCTTCAGAAGCCTGGCACCAACTGCATGAGAGGTAACTCGAAAGTGCACAGGGCCCGTCTCAACGTTGGATGGAGTGGGAGGCGCACCCCGCCATCAAATACCGCCACATGAATAGGAAGGTGACCGGGAGGAGGCGCATAGGCATTATAATCCTCAGTAGGAAGAGAAAGCTCCATGTCATCAGGGATGTTGAAATCACGGCTCAAGCGAGACAACACGCTCACGGTACATATAGAGGGAGGAACGCACGCAAAAGCCTCATGAGGGTCCCCTCCCTCCACTTGCATGCAATGGCCTAATTCCCCTAGGTCCACATGCTCCAGATCCCGGTCCCCTTCACCTGAGAACGCCCCTAGGCTAGTTGCCTCTCCCCCATCAGAAACCTGTATCGGGGAAGAAGGGGAGTTGGTGAACCCAGTCCCAATGGAGGAATGTCGCCCGGAGCGGCCGGGTTGGGGACAAGCCTTGCCACCCCCAGCAGCGAAATCGCCACTGGGGCATCGCATCTTCAGAGAGAGCCCAGACCTCTTCTAGGAGATGTCTCCTCCACCGTAGTCGTAGTCATAGTCTTTCTCCATACTAGAGTCCTCTGATGCCATCTTTTCAAGAGAGGTAAGAAGTAGAGAAGAGGAAGAAGTGAAAGCTGAGAAGCGGGAGAAAATAGAGAGACTCCAGTCAAACCGACATTAAATAGAGAGAGAGAGAGAGGGGGACAATTTAAATTTTGAACGAGAAGATCTCAGCCCTCCAAGCGATCGAACGGCTAGGGAAGGAAGACATAAAAGTAGATGGGACGTGTTGGCCATTCTGCGTGCGCCACGTGGACGAAGGCGCAGTAAAACGCCCCCTCGCTGACACCCACGTCCCGAGAAACGTGCCAAATTCAGAGGACCATCATTACTACATTTAATGCGGGAAAAGCTGGGTCGATAAGGCAGATTCCAATGAATTTAGGGGAGGAAAATGAGAAAATCCAAGCAAGAAAAACTCTTTATGAGACCAGGTTCCCCGCCTCCAACGTTCAGCGATACCAGTAACATTAAAGGCGGGAGGGACTTCTGTTAACCCGGAAAATGGGCAATTAATTCAAGGAAGATCTTTTCCACTTAAAAGACCTTACCATTCCTTAGCACCCCCCACGGAAGCATCCCCGGTCACGTTAAAGCGCCTGATGGGAAGAAAGACCCGGTCCTCCAGTTACCGCGCCTCCTCTAAAACCACCGGGCCGGAGCATGGTTTAGACTAAGATCTGGGAGGCTCCCCTATTCCTAGTGGGAAGGGAGAATCGGTCCAACCAAGATCCCGTCTCCAAGAAGCGGTCTATCGTTAACCCGGCTCCTCTCGAATGCCTCTCAAGAGAAACTACATGTTCCAGTATAGGATCCGCTCCCAGCCAGCAACACAGCTAGAAGCCATCCTAAGTGATGCCTACCCAGTTCCCTATAACATCTTCCTACAATCGGGGTGACCCCCTTCTAGAAGAACTCCTTGGAAGTCTCTAGCAACCCCTGCTTTGAAAGGGCTGACGCCAGCCCTCTCCCCGGCTCACATGGGATGGAGAAGGGACTGGAAGCACCTGTAAAGCCACAGCACCAGTCCATTAATGTGAGACAACAATCACGAATAAGGGAAGACAGGCAACCTACGGTCGAGATTATCCCCTGGCCACGCTGCATCAACGGTAAAATCACCCTCCATCTCAGCCCTAATGGAAGTTAACTATCCCATACATGAAAGGGGATGCTCTGTTTCTCCAGCGAAACACTTGCGAAAATGTAGCAAGCATGAAGAAGGAAATGGTGGAAGAAGGAGCTTGACAGTGTGCAGCGGGACAGGCGCTAACACTGTCCCCCTCAAAGCCAGATTTTGATAACGACTTTCCCCTGCAACAATGACCCATCTAGCCAACCAAAACTCCTGGAAACACCATCTATATGCCATATTAGTCCTAGAGAAATGCTTACATGGACCTAGGGCCTAGGTGGAATGATCAAGACCCTTCAAGGAGTGTGACGGCCACGGTCCCGCTAAAAATTAGGGGCTAGGATCATCCCCACCAATTACGCCATAGGGATTAGGGCCCCCACCTAACAAAACCAAGCCCTCAACAGAGAAAAAACACGGTGGAGTGATCCTAGCCCTTGGTTCTGTACCATTGCAATTGCTAACAAGGAGAGACGGTGGAGATGGAATCGGGAGTTCCCGCCTAAATAAGCTGCTTCCACCTACCCCTCAAGAAGAGACACTATAAATACCCATACGTTCCAAGAATAAAGGGTTGGCCCCTGAAAATCGAGACATCCTAATTGGCTACTACTCCGCCTAAACAAAGCTCCCATGCGTATCCTACTTGGCTACTACCTCGCCTAAACAAAGCTCCTATGTGTGTCTTACCTGGCTACTACCCCGCCTAGACAAAGCTCCTATGTGTATCTACTTGGCTACTACCCCTCCTGACCTAAGCTCCTAAGCATGATCTAAATGGTTACCACCTAGCTTAGCTAAAGCCCTTGCGAGCTAACTCCCATTTAGCTAGGGTATCTTACCCCTGTCCCATTTGCTTTTGTTGTAATCATAGCTCATGTAATGGCTCACAATGTACCCCATCGTTATGGAATAAAAAGATCCTTCCTTTCGTGGTAGTAAAATTGCATTTGTCATATCCCTATCTACACGAACTCAACCTCATCCCCGCTCGCAGGACCGGTCCTACTGCATTGAACCGGTCCCTGGCAACCGAACCAAGGGCCTCCCCGGTACCTACCCCAGGAAGCGAGGAGCCATCCCCTACCCAGTCCGGACCAGACCAGACCAGACCAGACCAGACCAGCTGCAGCGCTCCCGTACGCCGTGGTCCAGGTTTTCCTGGAAAACTTCCGATGGATTTTTTAGGATAACAAAATCTATTCACCCCCTTCTAGATTAATATTTAACACACCGTGAGAACTTTCAGTATTATATATTATGGTATAAAATATTTAAAATTATGTATTTATATTTGTCATTTATAATATTATAAATGGTACATGAGTAAATATTTTAAATATTTTAAAATTTGAGATTTCATAAGCAAGTCGTAGTCTATTATCACCGAAAGGATATGAGAACTTTATAGGTTATATCTTCTAGGTTTTCTCTAAAACCCTAGTACGAGAGTAGTTCTTGGAGTCATTGGACTCTTCTTTTCACTCGATCGAAGTGCAGTTTAGGATTTCCTCTTTTCTAAGAGTAATGAGTACTAATGAGATCGTGAACCTCTGTGCCTCTATGTCCTTAAAAGAGAGGGAGGGACCGGTACGATGCTTGAATAGTGAACTAAAGAATGATGGTAAACAAAAGATATCGCTGAGTTTGGTGGGGAAGATCTGGGCTAACAAACTTATAAACTGGGATGCTTTTTGAATGGTGATGACCAGGATCTAGAACTTGACGGCGGAGGTGAGTATTGAAGTGGTCACTAGAAACATATTTACGTTCACTTTTCAGGATTATAGGGATCGAATACGAATCCTGACTGGGGGACCATGGACCTTCAATAACTTTCTTCTTATCCTCAAAGAACCGAAGGGGAAGGGTGATATCTTGGGTATAAGATTTGATCAGGCAGAATTCTGGGTCCAAATACATAACGTGCCATTGTTTTGTATGACGAAACGGATATGGAGTTTGTTAGGGAGTATTATCGGTGAGGTCATGGACATAGATAAAGGAGCTTCAGGTGACTGTGATGGCAAGTATCTCAAAGTGCGGGTGGTTATTGATGTTGGGAAGCCTCTACAAAGGTGCCTACGTGTGGATGTCCTTAGGGATGGAGTAAAATCTATGATGCTTCTTAGGTACGAGCGTCTACCTGACCATTGCTACCGGTGTGGCAGATTGGGTCATAAAACAAGGGAATGTACAGAGCCAGAGGAGGCAAGAGCACCAGGCGATGACCAGAATTTATTTTTTGGGGCTTGGCTCAAGGCCTCTAGTCCTGTTAAGAGGCCATTGCAACGTGATAGACCAGCGTTCCATCGGCCTAGTCCAGCTCAAAATAAAGGGCATGTTAGAAGGGAAGAGGATGATACTAGGAGGTTGGTAACCACTCCCACTGGCGGTTCTAATGCGATTGTACTGGTAGGGGACAAATCGGCCAGTAGCGATCCGTTGACTACAAATAAGGAAGGTAAGGTAGTAAGGAAGGGAATCAACGAATTTCTTGCGAAAAATAAGTTGGACCTAGGAATAGACAAATCCCGAGATATTGGGATGATTGGAGTTAATAATTCTTCCAAAAATTCAAAAACTCCCATGCAGGTGAAGGATTTCAAATTTGGTAGTAAGAGGGAAACAAAGGGCATTGCTACTAGAAGCCGAGTTAAAGAGAAAGGGCCACCAGGTGAAACATGTGGCCCAATTAATCTTGGCCTAAAAGTGGATAAAGCCCAATCTCAGGGACAGGCAAATTCGGAGTTACAAGCAGGAGCTTTCTATGAGGAAGGGATTGGGCCTTTAGTCCAACCAACCCGGGCCAAATCTACAAGACCGGGTACATGGAAACAGGTGAGTAGGATGGAGCAAATGGTTCAGGACCCGGTTAATACAGGTCTTGAATTAGGCAAACAATGTTCTTCTAAAATTGAGAGTGAATTAGGGGTGGGTACGAAAAAACCAAGAAGTGCTTCGTCTCAAATCAAAAAGGAATCACTGCTGGAATATTAGAGCTGGTCGGTAATCGGTGAAAATGGGGGTCCGCTGGGTCACTCCAATTCTGTTGGAAATTCGTAGGCCTCTGGGATTATGGTCGATTTTGAGATGGTTGAAGATGAGGGATTTAGTCATCATAGTGATAGGCTGTAAGTGGTGGAATTAGGTGCTCCCACTACGGGTACGAATGTCGATCTTCCATCCAGGGTGATTGTGGGAGATGGTGAAGGTACGTTGGGTCCTATATTCAATGAAATAGAGATATTAGCGAGTCAGTCTCCACTAACTTGCCGAAAACAATGATAAGCATCGTCTGGAATGCTCGGGGGTTGGGTTGGGTTGGGTAGTGGCCAGGCATTTTGTACACTTCTTTATTTGAAGCAGGTCCATAACCTAGAAATTGTGTTCTTAACTGAGACGAAGGTAAATCATCTTTTTCTTGAGTTTGTGCGAATTAAACTTGGTTTTGCTGGTAAACTTGTAGTTGATAGCTCTGGTAGAAGTGGAGGGCTTTGTTTGTTTTGGTCCAATAAAGTTTCGGTTGATTTGTTATCCTTCATGAGATACCACATTGACATGAAGGTGATTTCCCATGGTTTGACTGTTTGGCGTTTTACGAGTTTTTATGGGCATTCGGAAGTGACTTAAAGGCATCACTCTTAGTCCTTGCTTAAGAGTCTGAGTGGGATGCCTAGCTTACCTTGGATGTGTGTTTGTGATTTTAATAAAGTTCTTGTTGATTCGGAAAAGGATGTAGGGTCGAACTGGTCACGAATTCTGATGGACAACTTCCGTGCTGCTTTTGATCATTGTGGGTTGGAGGACTTAGGTTTCTCGGGTCCCAAGTTCACCTGGTCAAATATGAGAGGGGGGTCTTGTCACGTGCAGGAGCAGATTGACAGAGGTGTTTGTAGTTATCTTTAGAAGCAACTGTTTCCCTTGGCTGTGGTGAACCACTTGGACTTCTGGGGGTCAAACCACATGCCTCTCCTGATTGATACTATTGCGCATTCTAATTGTATTGGTAGAGGTGTTAGGCCGCATAAGCGCTTCCACTTTGAGGCTTGCTCGGCAAATGAAGTTGAGTGCAAGGAGCTGATTGAAAGGAGTTAGGGAGGTAACTTTAGTTTGTGTTCTATGGCTGCTATTGTTGGAAAAATTGATGGGTGTACTAGGAAGTTGTCAGCTTGGAATTCTAAGAGTAGGACTAGACTTCGCCATCATATTTTCGAATGCAAAAGGGCTCTCGCAGCTGCAAACTCTAAGATTACTGGGGATTCTTGGCCAGCTATTAGACGGATGGAAAATAGGTTGGATTATTTATTGGAAAAAGAAGAAACTTATTGGAAGCAGCGATCGAGAGTGGATTGGCTTAAAGGAGGGGATTGAAATTCAAAGTTTTTTCACTGAAAAGCTTCTGCTAGGCGAGAAAAAAATACGATTCATAGTCTTAGAGATGAGGGCGGGGTATAGAGATCTGAGAAGCGTGAACTAGAGGTTGTGGTCTCCAATTATTTTGCCTAGTTGTTTTGTTCCTCTGAGCCTACTTCTGAGTAGATTGATAGGATTACAAGAGCTGTGCATCAATGACTCTCACTGAAACAAATTATAGGTGTGTTCAATATTAATCGGGGGGGGGGGGGGGGGGAATAGATTTTAAACGATTTTACCCAATTTTCGCATACATGTAAATTTTACGAAAATACCCCTAACTAGTCCAAAAGACAAACAAGTGTAATATGGTGCGGAATTTAAATAATACTTGATATTTGCATGGAAACCTTCATGGAAAAAACCACGGGCTGTTATGTGCACCACACACGACCTCGAATCCACTAATTGAAATGATTACAACCTAATCCCAGTTTAATGATCTAATCCCGATCAATAATCATCTCAACTACCTAATCCCGGTATGAGTGGACCTAGTCCAATTTCTTGTGATTTACGTAACCTAATCTCGGAAGCTACACAAGTTTTACTTCTCAATGAAGAGATAAAATGGCCTATGTGAATATATGATGATATTCAAAGAGCAAATAAAGCTAGGGAACCTTAAATGCTTATCTAGGATGATAAGATGACAATTAATGTAATCCTACATGTCAAATAGCTTAGCTAAACATAGATTATGAAAACCTAGATAGCTATCACAATACAACACTCAATCAATACATCACAATCAATCTCTATTTTGTATCTAGAATATATTCTAAGAGCATACAAATGATTAAAGAGATGGTGTAAGGTTCATGATTTGTATTGGCTTGATTCCATTGCAAAACACTCTATATTTGTATTAGTTGTTGCTTAGGATTTTCTTGAAAGAAAAGAAGCTTAAAAGGTGAAGAGCAACGTCTAGTGCAAAAGTCATCTTCAAGAGGTGAAAGCGTCAAAGGTATACTTCGACTTCGATCCTCTTGCAAGGCGTTAGCGCACACACACATAATTCATACATATGTGTTCCTACATCGTAGTTCAAACATTTGGTATAACACATATACACACTTCTAAGTATGCACATGCATTGGTCTCTAATAGACAAACATTGTAGAATTGCATGCTTTGTGACTATCTCTTTGATATGGCATGCTTGTGTGAATTTGTGTTTGTTTGTTTATGTATTTTGTATTTTGGACTTGAATATGTTCTTATTTGATTCCTTATTGAGTTCTGGTCATTTCGGTTACTCATTCATAAGGTTTCGAGTCCAAACGATGTAGCTACGCTACTTTTCATTCTCATTCGTTGAGTTAACTTCATCATCATTTTCCGAGATGATTTCTCAACCATTTTTCAAATTTGTGTAGTCATCGTCGTGCATGAGGGAGTCACAGTTTGTAATCTAAAAACAGATTCAAAATCAGAGTTCGGATGCCCAAGATACGGCTGAAGAACGTGAGGGGGCGCGCGAGAGGAGAGCATGGCCAAAGGCCACGTGGGCCAAGACCTGTGGGAGCAGTGGGACCCACGGCCAGAGGACCCCTCTGGTCCCGTGTGGCCCACGTGCCCCCCACATGGTGGGTGATGTGGCCACCTCTAATTGGCCCGAAAAATCTCTCTCTCTCCTCCATTTAAACATCACTCCTTCCCTCCAAACATTTTTTTTTTTTAAAAAGAACTTGAAGAACAATTTCAAAGAAATTCTGCAGAATTCTTCAACATTTTAGTTTTAGTATTTTGATCATAACTTTCTCATACGAACTCGAAATCGATTGATTCAAAAGCCAATATTGTTGGTCTTGATGAGAGCTACAAACCCCAAGCATTTCCAGAGGCATCTGACTTCGTCATGTTTCCCAGTGGCTTGATTTTCAGTACGTGGTCAAGGTTGTATGTTCAACTTCTTCTTTTTCATTTCATCTTTGATCATCTCTTTTGTTCTTACTATTTGATTGATGAAATATGTTGAGAAGGATGTTAGATCATATGCTAGGGGTGTTTGATCATTTGTCAATTGAGTTTTAGCTTTGTGATTTCTATTGAAGATATTTGTGCTAAACTTGATTCAACTTGAAATTGATTCTAGAAATTGTATATATGCTGTGCTTCATGTTATTTTCTAGGTTTAATTTCATGATCTAAGAATTAGGTTTTTAGTATGATATATTGAATATTCATACCTTGTTCTTATTGATTTGCATGTCTTGATTTCTAGATACTTTTGTGATTGTTTGTTGAAAGCATATTCTAGATTATCATTGAACATGTACATTTAGCTTGATTGATCATCTAGCTTAATTTGATTGTGTTTGCATCATTTGCATCACGTAAATCATAACCTTGCATTAGGTTGAAGTCTCTAGCAAAGTGAGTGAAGATTTATGGATAGAGCAAGGAAGTCTTGATTAGAGTCGGGAGGACTCGAATAATCAAGCAAGGAGACTTGTCTAGGGTTGGGAGGATCCGGATAGGCAAGAAAGAAATCTTCCTAGAGACGTGAGCGTCTTAGATAGGAAGTTGCTTTCTAGAGGTGTAGGACACATCTCGGATAGGAAGTAGGCTTGGTGATTCACTAGCCCGAGGGTAGATTAGGAGTTGATAGCTTGAGCGGATATCATGAGTTGATAGCTTGAGTGTGTAAGTCCTTTTTCACATAGTGGATTGCTTTGCTGGTGGTTGTGGTATCAACCCGTGGATGTTTCCTCTTTGAGGTTTTACCACGTAAAAATAATACTTGTGTTCATTTTTGTTTTACTTTTCTTTATCTTCCATATCTTACATTGATTGCATATCTTGTAAATTGATTAACTCTTGTATTAGTGAAATTAATTCATTTGTTAAATCTAATCAAGTGTGCATTTTCTTTGTTATATTCCGCGTTATTTTTAATATTTCAGGAATTTGAGTCTATACCTATTCACCCCCCCCCCCCCCCCCCCCCCCCCCCCCTCTATGTATATTTTGCACTACTACTTAAGGGAAATTCCAGATGGGTTGATAAGAAAGACACTAAAATTAGATGAAATTAGTGAAAACCTTACCAAGCAAGATGTGATGTTGCAATACCATACATGGATGCATCCTATATGGTCATGGATGATCCTAGATGAACTTTGAAGAACAAAGGAAGAGCTTTGAGTGTTTAAAGGTGAGTTCTTGTGAATTTTTTCTCTTAAAAAATTGTTCTAAGGAAATATATGATTTTTGGAACTCATTAAACGACCTAATAACATAGAGTTATATATATATATGTTTTAATTAAAGTGAGGTCGTTTTGAAAATTTGCGTCAGGTATATACGTTGTGCGCTGGTGAGTGCGCTAGTCGAGTAGCGCACGACTAGCGCACAGCCAATGTATGCACATGCGCTGGTGGACCAGCGCAGCTGACAGGCACACCACCGGCGGCAAACAATTGGGCAAGTTGCGTTGGTGTGTGCGCTGGTCCAACGCATGATGACCGGCGCAATGTGCTGGTTGTGCACAGGTAGAGTGACCAGCGCACTGCTACTCCCTTCACACTTACACATGAATTGTGCAATAGTAAAAAGGTGAAGAAAATGCATCCTAATGCCTAACATGATATGGCATTTTAATCACAAGATGCAATCAATTTACACATGCAAGAAGAGAGATTAATGAACATTAATGCACACATAATAAAGACAAACAACATACAAGAATATGAATTATGCATGTGTTGTAAGTGTGTGCAACTACATCTCTTCAAAGCAAGTAAGCACTTAGAAATTTACCTTTGAAGTGCTTGTCACCTTGAGATCTTGAAAGGGCCTTTGAGCTTGATCCTCAATCACCTAAACTACCCTTATAATTCAAAACCCTAACATGTGGTTTGTCCATGAAATAAGCCAATCAAAGAATGGGAATCCTTACAATCTCCCCATTTGTCTATTTCGTGACAAAATCACCACTCACATTGATCCTCACAATTAAATTGAAGCTAACGGGATATCAATGATATTTTACATTACAAAGAGATATTAAGAAATTAAAATCTTCATGTCTTTAATCTCTTGTAGAACTATCAACCCTTCAAAACAAAAATTACACTTCCAAGCAAGTGTATGTGAGATGATCAAGTGAAAATAAAACAAGCATTTGCATTTAAGAATTTTAAGCACAACATCATGCAATGTATATAAATGCAATGCTCCCCCTCAAAGGGTTACTCCCCCTCAATGTATAATCTCCCCAACATACACAATTGCTGTAGGGAAAAATACCATAGTACACGCAGCGGAAGCGAGACTAAAAATAAGATTTAGTGACTTTTAAAATTTTTCCTTTATGAACCTTAAACCCTTTAATTAATTAAACATGCATATACAATAACCAAAAAGTAGAATACCTTTTGTCGCGTGATCCGATTGACTTACGTCGATGGTAATCCGCAAGATCTTCAATCCTAGCACGAACGTGGATCACCTAGGAGCGTGGTCTCCCTTTTTCTTTGAATTGCAAACCTGTGAATGGACAAAACAAACTTTCTTTTCTTTGTTAGTCACAAAAACAATCAAAAGAATGACTGAGATTATTCCGGTCACTTTTGAGTTCTCAATCTAATGATCGAAACTCGCGTGAACCTAGATCGATATCGTATACACAAGCTTATTGATGATTAAGCAAATAGTATACTATCAAAGAATAATCTAACACTCCTATTTGTTTTAGTAGAATAAAAGCTTTCTATGAATTGAGAAGAAGAAGAAAAATTGTCTCAAGAACAACTTGTGGTGGCCGAAATCTATAAGAGGGAATATATAGGTGGCCTAAATTTTCCTCTCCTTGTCTTTTAGGGTTGCCGAAATCTCTCTTCTTTTTGCACTAGGGTTGCCGCAAATCACCACCTCCAAAGGTTTGTGTTGCACCCTAATTTCCATAAAAGAATAGACTTCTAACCCTAATCCAACTCATAGTTATTTTATTCTTTTTAATGACTAAATTAAAAGACTTCTTATTTGATTAAATAAATAAAATTAATTATTTATTTTCTTACCAAATAAGTCTTTTACTTTTAGTATACTACCAACAATAGTATAACACTAGGAATCATATTTCCTAATCAGAAAAGATTTGTTTCTTAATTAAACAATTAATTAATAAATTAATTAATTCTTATTTAATTAAAACAAATGAAACAAAATAATATATTAGGTTAAAACTTAACCTTGCCGCCCCACTTGAATAAATGGGCCAAAATATTATTTTCTTATTTCATTTAATCCATTGGACTTTAAATAAAAAGCCCACATGTGAACCAGACCCATTCTTACTAAAAGAAACAAGCCCACATGTCTTCATTAATATATAAATATAATTGAGCAGCCCATTACTTAAATAATGTACAAATTATATTCTTAATATATTAAATGCAATTCTAGATGGACCCTTAAATTGGTCCGGTAGAATATATCAAGTGATCCATGCAAGTCCGTGTGGATTGGGATCTTGGCGGGCCATCTAAATTTAAGCTTCAATAGACATAACCTAATCACAATCAACAAATGATTCACTTAGGTCCGATCCATTAATTTTAACTCATTCCACTAAAGAGCTAAAATTGAACTCTTAAATAAAGATAGAAAAGGAAGATGCTCCTCATTCATACCCTAGACAATCATATAGGAGATAGTGTATCCTCGTGATTAATATCAGTAATCGCCAAGAGTTCATAGACCGCCTATAACTCTCCAAGTTACCATATTTACTCATATGACCACGTTTTGAACTTGGATATTTTGACTTGTCCAGAAGCCATGTTTTCAATAGACACTATCGAAAACTCAACGTTGAGATTTAATATCCAATTACCTCAAAACATCCATATGATGATATTATACTCTCATTTAATTAAATGGAGCCACGATGTCCATATCTATAAATGAAGTCCTCTATCGATTAACAAATGAATATCACCAAACTATCGAGGATAGACTATGCGATATAATCGTACTCATTGATAACTCAAATGATATCACTTGCAACCATAAGTCCATCATTTATCTCAGGATTAAGATAGACTCTCCGATTGTCCTGATAATGAAAAGACTATTATCTATTGACGGTTCTAGATAAAGCTTTTCATTGTGATCCTGTTCAATGCACCCAGTGCACTAGATCCTTTTGCTCGAAGACACTCCGATGATTTAGACTCATCATATCTCATTTGATCCCACTCAAATGCTAGCAAAAGAATTCTACAACTTTAACAAGATAAAGGTGCCCAACCTTTAACTTAAGTTGTGAACATTATTCAAGACTAACTAAAGAATTGTGTCTACCACATACATATCCAGATGTACGAACAATTCTTCTTTTCTCATAGTCTTTAGACCTTATGATTATTTATTTTGACAATTATAATATTAAACTATAAATGCTATACGATTTGTTAAACCAGAAATCACTTTATTAATATGAAAAAGATTGTTAATTACAACATTACACTCTTGCTATTGAGCATAATCCTAACAATTGCCACTACAATTTGCAACTCCCCTTACTACATTCTACTCCCCCTTTTTGTCATGATATAGGCAAATGAGTAGTCCCCAACCGGGTCACTTCTAGTAAAGAGAGATAGTGGCATATAAGATATTTGCATAATCATATAAGTCACTTTATGCCTCTCAATTAATTGGAGAGAAACAAGGAGATTTATTTTGATAAAATGTGTGAATTAAAAATGCTTTGCATACAAGACATGTTGCATTCAAGTCCAAAATACAATGGTATTTGGCAAAGCAAATGACAAAGGTTTCTAATAGAATTCAAATCAATTTCACCATTGTCATGGGTAAAGCAAGGATATAGAGATTTCATTAATTTTAATTTTAAGAGAAACTATATCCAACTTTATAAGCGAAACATGGTATGAGCGCCTTTTTGCACCCTATTTGATTTTTCCGGGTAAGATACCCGTATGATAGTAGTCATGCTTAACTAATAAAGAAGAAGAGACATTTGGATTTTAAAATCCTTTGAACGGATACAAGATCCTTTAATCATTTGAAGTCTCATAAGCTTTTCACACAAATTTTGCATTTAAGAATATGCAATCATCAATTCATGCTTTTCATATGAGCATGTCATTTTGAATTTCATGCTTTTTCAATTGACATTAGTATGTTATAAAAGAATCATCATGTCATGGAGATAACTATAGGTCATTCAAATCATACTTCCTATGTAAATCTCCTAGTCCAAAAAAGCATGTTTGAACATAAATATGACATGGATTGTAAACAAGCATGGTTCACACTTAATGAATTGAAAACATATATATATGTGCAACCAAGCTTACTCAAGCAATTAAAAAAGAAGCATAAGATATTTCAAATTTTTGCATGTGACAAGTATGCAAAATAGCTCTTTTTGCTTGAGTTCCCCATATGGGGTCAATTACCATCCTTCATCAATGAAGGTCATGAGGTCCTATGGACCTACCAACTCCATTGGACTTAGCTGAACCTATGTGAGACACGTTTGTCTCGTAGAATGAGGGTTCATCTTTCCTAATCCACTTAGGTGATATACTATTCTTCCTAGTGGTCAATGGTTCAAGAGATCTAGATGTCATAGAATCATGTAAATGGATCTCATCCTTCCTATGAACATGCATTCTAGCTCTGGCCTTCTTCTTCTCAATCATGCTTTTAACTCTACACATTTTAATGTAATGAAAGCACTTTGGTCTAATATGACCATCAATACCACAAAAATAACATGCAGGAATGAAGTTAGGAATCATACCATGTCCTTGTGCATGCATATGAGCCTTTCCATGTCTTTGTGGTTGTCTTGGTAGTTGGATATGATCTCTCCTTCTTTGCTGTTGACCAAGACTTAGTTGTTTCCTCGGTTGAGTTTGCATGATTGGTCTCTTCCCTTGATGGAGTTGAGGTTGAGGGAAGTTAGCATGAGTAACTCTTGTAGGTTGAGCTTGAGGTAGCCTTCTTAGCTTCATGTTCACTTATGCACTATGAGAGCATTGTCCTAGATCAATCTTCTTCTTAGGAATTTGCACCGGTGAAGCTTCTTTGTAGCTCAAGCTCTTGACAAACACGGTCTTGTTGGGAGTGGAGGTCTCCTTACTATCTTCAAATCCAAGACTTCTCTTATCACAAGGGCTCTTTCCAACACCAAGCATATGGTCAAGCTTCTTGGTGCTTGAAGCCATCCCATCAAGCTCCCTCTTCAAACCCTCTTCATTCCTCTTAGACAAAGCTAGCTCATCTCTTAACTTGTCTTCAATCTTCTTGGAACTTTCCACTTGTTCACTTAAGTGGTCAATATGAGCTAAAAGGTCTAGATTCTCTTCTCTCAATTTTTTAGTCTTTTCCTTGGTCTTCATTGCTAAGCTTTTAAACTCAGCAAGGTATTCATCTAGAACCTTTTTCTCCATGTATCCATGTGTGGAGTTAGATGAAGAGTCATCTTCACTAAAGTCAATTCTTCTTGACTCTCATTCTCTTCTTCATTGTAAGAGATCGGAAAGGCAAAATAGTTGTTTTCATAATCATTCAAGCTTGAGGGATGATCGAGCCAAATTTGGTATGATTTTGGCCCTCATTCCCGTCTCTTTATGCTTGGTTCTCGGGCGTTTCCCCGTATTTAATAGTGTTAAATTGAGCATTGCAGGTTTATTTAGGCCTCAAGGGCATTTGTGAAGAAGAGGAGGAACTTGGTGCAAAAATGAGCATTAAGGCATGAAACATGGCATTTTTGCCATTTGCTAAAGTTAAGGTCGCCATGGCCACAGAAGACATTTTTCAAGAAATTTTCAATCAGGTGTTGTCACCATTTGCATGTCGCCATGGCGACATTAAAGGACAAATGGCGATAACGTTGGAATTCCAACGTTGGCATTCCAATGTTGGGCATTATCGCCATGGCGACATAATGGCGACAGAAATGTCGCCATGGTGACTGTAAGTGCCTCATTTTTTATTGGCGTATTTCGTTGGCAAAATCACAATGGGGTTCTATATGTAAGGATAGCTTAAGATGGAAGAAAACCTCATTGCATGATCAAGAGCTTCAAGGAAGGTAGATTTCTTGACTTACTCTACTTTGAAGAGATGTAGTTGCACACACACACAACACTTGCATAACTCTTACTTGTATGTTGTGTTTGCAGTTTTTGTGCATCATTGGGTATTTAAATCTCTCTTCTTACATCTTGTGATTATAATGGCATATCTAGTTAGGCTTAGGATGCATTTCTTTTGACCCTTGCACTTTTGTTTGTGTGCTTAAGGGAGTGTGTGCGCTGGTCATGCGCTGGTCGTCACCAGCGCAAGCTGACCAGCGCAACTAGTCCAGTGGACTACCGCTGGTCGTGCGCTGGTCTGCACCGGTGCACTCCTCCAGCGTAACTCCTCCAGTAGGTTGTCGCTGTTGGTGCGCTGGTCGTCACCAGCGCAAGCACCACCAGCGCATCTCGTCCAGAATGTTGCCGCTGGTCTTGCGCCCTTGAGGCGCACCACTCATCGAGCGCCCTTGCCAGTTAAAGGGCGTGCGCTGGTGAGTTGCGCTGGTCGTCCAGCGCTGAACCAGCGCAGCTGACGGGAATCTGAAGCGTTTTTTTTTCAAAACGATGTCACTTCACTTGGATCCCATTTATATATGTCTTGATAGTCTTGGCTTGGTTTCTAGAGCAAAAATTACACTTTTGAGAGCATGGTTGAGTATCTTCAAGCCAAGGTATCAAGACTTCATCTTTAAGCTTCCAAATCACAAAACCCTTCATATTGCATCTTTCATTTATCATCTAGCATAATTCTAGGTTGATTTCATCTAGGGTTTTTAGTTTTGCTCACATGACTTGTATCTAGAACATCATTCTCATATCTATATGTTCTTGCTTTACAAGATAGCTTCTTTATCACTTGAATTGATTCAAGATTGCATCTTTATGACTTGACTTAGTTTCAAGATTGTTTTATTGTGGTTTGTGAGTTGTATTGTGATAGATAATGCATATAGGATTTTGGTTGCTTATTTAGTGTTGGTTTATGCATGTCATCTAGTAATATGATATCTAGGATTGTCTAACATGTTCATCCTTGCCTAGATAAGCTTAAAATGTCTAACCTTGCATTTTTAGCATCTTGAGTATTTCACATATTCACCTTAGGTTGTGCTATCTCTTCACTTTAGAGACAAGTCTTGTATTTACCTCTTAGGTAGTTTGCAAGCAAGGGACTAGAGTCACTATTAAAGGCCCGCGGGTAGCAAAGACGGATTAGTAAATTTAGGTGTGATGTGGTCAACCTAATTTGTAATCGTATTTGCAAATAGTGGATTCGAGGTTCTCGTGTGGCGCACATAACAGCCCGTGGTTTTTCCCCGTGTGGGTTTCCACGTAAATATTGTGTGTCCTCAAATTTCCGCACTTGTATGTTTTTTGTATATTGACTAGATTGGGGCTTTTTCGTAATTTGGACTAATCTCGAAAAATTGGGTAAAATTGTTTAAAATCTATTCACCCCCCCTCTAGATTACTTTAGGACACGTTTATTATTTATTTTCAATTGGTATCAGAGCGGGTTCCTTAACATAATTAGGAGATCCCTTGCTCTTGTTAGAGTCTCTTGCATTTGTTTGCATTGTGGTGTGTGCTTAGTTTGTTTGTGTGCATTCATTTCATTCAAACCCAAACACAATGAGTGGAAATGGAATGGGAGGTGAGGGTGCCTCTAGCACAAGACCCCCCTTGCTCACCGGGGTCAATTACGCCTCATGGAAGGGCAAAATGGAAGCTTATGTGAGTCAAATTCATGACCGGGCATGGATGGCGATTGAAGATGGATACACTCCACCTATGATGACTCCTACGGGAGGTGGAGAGGAAGTCCTCAAGCCGAAGGCACAATGGACTCCACAAGAATTTGAGGCTTCAAAATGGAACAACAAAGCCATGCATGCAATCCTATGTGCCATGGATGACAACCAATACAAGCTCATTCAAACTACAAGGATAGCAAAGGAAGCTTGGGATATATTAGAGACGGCTCATGAAGGAACCGATGTGGTTAAGGATTCCAAGCTTCAAGTTCTCCAAACGCAATTTGAGACCATAAGGATGGAGGATGATAAGTGCTTCAATGACTTCCAAGTGAAGCTCATGGATATAGTAAACCAAAGTCACCAACTTGGTGATCCCTACTCGGATAGAAGAATTAAGCAAAAGATCATGAGGTCACTTCCCGAGAGGTTTGAATCCAAAGTGACGGCATTGAAGAAAATAGTGACTACTCAAGAATGAAGCCAAGTGAAGTCATTGGAAGGCTCTTGGCCTATGAATCTAGGAAAGGTCCTACAACTACACCTCCAAAGAAGCAAAAGAGTCTTGCCTTAAAGAGTGTCAAGGTTGAGAAAGATGAAGAAGACTCGGATGAAGAAATTGCTTTGATGGCAAAAAGGTTCAAGCAATTCATGAGATTTGAGAAGAGAGGGTTTGGCTCCAAGGGAAAGTTTGTAAAGAAAAAGGCTCCTTTCAAGAAAGTGGAGCAAGCTCAAGAGAAAGACCATAAGAAGGGTGTCCAATGCTATGAGTGTAGTGGGTTTGGACACATTGCTCCCGAATGTGCAAATTTGAAGAAGAAGAAAGGAAGAGCCATGGCGGTTACTTGGAGTGATAGTGATGACCTAGAAGATGAAGACAAGTCTTCGGATGATGAGGAAGACCAAGTTGCCAACTTCATTGCTTTCTCATCCTCTCACAATAGCAATGAAGTTATGAGTGATAAAGAAGAGGAAGATGACAAGCAAGAAGAAGTGGATGAAAATGGCTCAAATGGTGGGAGTAACTCCTCAATGTCAAATTTTGAGTTTGATGAAGAGATGGACTATGATGACTTCATGAGATTCTTTGAGAACTCAAGATTGAAGAAGAAAAAGGAGATACAAAAGTTGAAAGGGGAGAAGCTTGAGTTGACATCTAAAGTGACTCATTTGAGCAAGGAAATGAGTAAGGCAAAAGAGATAGAAGAAGGGTTGAAGATGGAGTTAGTCTTGGTCAAGAAAAGTGAACAAAGCTTGGGGAAAGAGCTCATGGAAGCAAAAGAGTTGATTGCTAAGATGACTTCCGGAACCGAGAAGCTTGACAAGATGCTATCTTATGGGAAGAGTCCTAGTGACAAGAAGGGGTTAGGATATGTGGAAGAAATGGAAGCCACATCCTTGAAGAAGACAATTTTTGTCAAGAGCAAGGAGGTTGAGAATGTTCAAACCCCTCAACAAACAACCAAGTGGGTTGAAGTCGGTGAATCCTCCAAGCAAGCACAAGCAAGGATTCCAACTAGAGCTCCTCCTCAACCTAGAGCTCCACAACCAAGACCTTCTCAACCTAGAGCTCCACTACCAAGACCTCCACAACAAAGGATCCCACAAGCTCAACATGGGGTCTTTCATGCTCAACCTAGAAGACATGCCAACTTGGCTCAACCACAAAGGAGAGAGTTGCCTCAACATCAAATAGCAACTCAAAATAGAAGGAGGCCACAAATGTTTGCTCAAGGCTATGGTATGAATTCCTACTTTACTCCTACTTGCCATTTTTGTGGAATTAAAGGCCATATTAGGCCTAATTGCCTTAAGTATATTAAATTGTGTAGAAGAGAAAGTATGATTGAGAAAAATATGCTTAGAAGAGCCACAATGCATGCACCTAGGAATTTTAGAGCTAATAGACCAATGGCTCCTAGGAATGACCATGTTTCACCTAGGATGAGTAGACATGATGACTATTATTGTTATGTGGCCCAAGTTGCCTTAAAAGCAAATGCCTCTAACACTTGGTACCTTGATAGTGGGTGTTCTAGGCACATGACCGGAAACAAGAGTTTCTTTGAATCTCTTATGATGGAGGATGGTGGGTATGTCACCTTTGGTGATGGATCTAAGAAAAAGGTCATAGGGAAAGGTAATATATCTATTCCCGGTTTACCCTCCTTGCCCAATGCTCTCTATGTTGATGGCTTGCAAGCCAATCTCATTAGTATATCACACTTAAGTGATGAAGGGCTTTCGGTTATGTTTGGAAAAGTTGATTGCTCTATTCTTAAGGAAAATGGGCAAGTTTTGTTGAAAGGCAAGAGATCAAGTGACAATTGTTATTGTCTTGAGTCTAATCTCATCTCTTGTAACTTGTCTACTAGTGAGCAAATTGAGGTGTGGCACCAAAGACTTGGCCATATGAACTATAGGGACTTGAAAGTCCTTGATAGGTTGAATGTTGTTAGGGGCCTTCCCAAGTTTGGGAAAAAGGTTGAGGGAGTTTGTGGACCTTGTCAACAAGGAAAGCAAACTAAGAGTGTGCACAAGAAAGGCAAATACCTCTCCACCAAAGAGCCATTGGAGCTCATCCATATGGACCTTATGGGTCCCATTCAAACCGAAAGTTTAGGAGGTAGAAGGTACATTCTTGTTGTTGTTGATGACTTCTCTAGGTTTACTTGGACTTACTTCCTTAGAGAAAAGTCCGAAGCCTTTGAGAAATTCAAAATGCTTTGTGTCAAAATTCAAAATGAGAAAACTTCTCACATTAAAAGCATTAAGAAAATTAGAAGTGATCATGGGAAAGAATTTGAAAATGCTAAGTTTGAAAATTTTTGCAATAGCTTAGGCATTTCCCATGAATTTTCGGCCCCTAGGACTCCTCAACAAAATGGTGTTGTTGAGAGGAAGAATAGAGTCCTCCAAGAGATGGCCCGTGTGATGTTGCTTAGCAACAAAGTCCCTAGAAATCTTTGGGCCGAAGCCATCAATACGGCTTGCTACATAGGGAATAGAGTTTTCCTTAGGCCCGGGACTAAACAAACATCCTATGAGTTATGGAAGGGTAGAAAACCCAATGTGAGCTACTTCCACATCTTTGGGAGTAAGTGCTATATACTAAATGACCGGGATCAACTTGGCAAGTTTGATGCCAAGAGTGATGAGGGTATTTTCATTGGGTATGCACTTAATAGCAAGGCCTATAGAGTTTTTAATCTAAAGACTCAAAGTGTTATGGAATCATCAAATGTTGTCTTTGATGATTGTAGGCCCAAACATGATGACCATGAGGAGGATGTTTGTGAGGTGAATGACTTTCCTTTGAAGGAAAGTGGTGAGACTTCTAGTGGTGTGAAGTCAAACCAAGATGAAGAGGATGATTTGCCTCTTAATAGAGTTCCCCCTTTGGACTCTAATGAACCCGCTCCTTGGGTTAGAAAGCTCCATGATAAGAATGATATCATTGGAGAAGTTAGAGAGGGTGTTAGGACTAGGCGTCAAATAGCTAATCAAATTAGCTACACTTGTTACACCTCTCAAATAGAACCCAAAAAGGTTGATGAAGCCTTGGAAGATGAGTTTTGGGTTCTTGCCATGCAAGAAGAGCTAAACCAATTTGAGAGAAATGAGGTTTGGACTCTTGTTCCTAGACCCAAAAACACCAATGTCATAGGAACTAAATGGGTGTTTAGGAACAAATCCGATGAGGATGGCAACATTGTGCGAAACAAGGCAAGGCTTGTTGCACAAGGATACTCTCAAATTGAGGGTATTGACTTTGAGGAGACTTTTGTTCCCGTTGCCCGTCTTGAGTCCATAAGGCTTCTCTTATCCATTTCTTGTGTGTACAAGTTCAAGTTACAACAAATGGATGTCAAGAGTGCCTTCCTCAATGGCTTATTGCATGAGGAAGTGTTTGTTGAGCAACCCAAGGGGTTTGTGGATCCACACCACCCCTCTCATGTCTATCGCCTCAAGAAGGCTCTATATGGGTTGAAACAAGCACCGAGGGCTTGGTATGAGCGCCTCACTCTTTATCTTGTTGACAATGGCTACTCAAGAGGTAGTGTTGACAAGACTTTGTTCATCAAGTGCACTAAAGATGAGCTATTCATAGCTCAAATTTATGTTGATGACATTGTATTTGGTTCCACCAACCAATCCAAAGTTAGACAATTTGTTGATGTCATGTCTCATGAGTTTGAAATGAGCATGGTTGGTGAACTAAATTATTTCCTAGGCTTGCAAATCAAGCAAATGCATGATGGGATCTTTATATCCCAAGCTAAGTATGCTAAGAGCCTAGTGAAAAAGTTTGGCCTTGAGAATGCCAAACATTGTGACACACCCATGAGCACCACCTTGAAACTTAGCAAAGATGCTAGTGGAAAGGATGTGGAACAAAGTCTATATCGTGGCATGATAGGTAGCTTGCTTTACTTGACCGCAAGTAGGCCCGATATTTGTTTTAGTGTGGGTGTTTGTGCTAGGTACCAAGCTAATCCCAAAGAGTCTCACCTTGTGGCGGTGAAGAGGATCATTCGGTTTGTGAATGGTACCTCAAATCATGGGATATGGTACTCCTTTGACACTAATCCAAGTCTTGTTGGATTTAGTGATGCCGATTGGGTGGGAAATTGTGATGATAGGAAGAGTACATCGGGCGGTTGCTTCTTCCTTGGGAACAATTTGGTTTCTTGGTTTTGCAAGAAGCAAAACTCAATTTCCCTATCCACGGCCGAGGCGGAATATATTGCCGCCGGTAGTGCTTGCACTCAATTGATGTGGATGAAACAAATGCTAGCCGATTATGGCTTGGAGCAAGGTACTCTTACTTTATTTTGTGATAACATGAGTGCCATTAACATTTCTAAGAATCCCGTCCAACATTCTAGGACAAAGCACATTGACATTAGACACCATTTCATAAGAGAGCTAGTTGAAAGCAAAACCATTGCATTGGAACATGTGGGAACAAATGACCAACTAGCGGATTTGTTTACAAAGCCTTTAGACACCATTAGATTTGGGAACCTTAGCAAGTCTATTGGGATTTGTCAATTGGGTTGATTTGGTGTGTCTTGACCCCATATGGGGAGCTCAAGCAAAGAGAGCAAAGTTGCATGATCATACATTGTGCCACATTGATATATTTTATGCCTCTTAGTTAATTGCTTGAGATGATTGGTTGTACATACTTATATGTATTTTTCTAAATAAGTGTGCTACATTGCCTTGCTTGCAATCCATGTCATATCTATGCTCAAACATGCATTTTTGGAATATGAGATGTACTTCGGAAGTACTTTTTGAATGACCTTTAATTGATCTCCATGACATGATGATTCTTTTTAAATGACATACCTAAGTTGAAAAGTATGAGATGAAAATGTGAAATGTTTGATTGCAAATGTTGTATGCAAATTTGTGTGCAAAAGCAATGTTGAGACTTACATTAATAAGGATCTTAATATCCAAAGTCTCTATTTCCTTATTTGTAGAACAAGGCTACTATCATACGGGTATCTCACCCGGAAAAATCAAATAGGGTGCAAAGTCGCTCATGTCTTGTTTTGCCTATAAAGTTGGATATAGTTTTTTTTGAAATACTAAAATTCTATATCCTTGCTTTTTCCATGACAAAGGGTGAAATTGGTTTGAATTCTTTTGGAAACCTTTGTTGTTTGCTTTACCAAATACCATTGTTTTGGTCTTAGATGCCACATGTCTTGCATGCAAAGCATTATTGTCACACATTTGTCATAAAATAAAACTCCTTGAATCTCTCTTACTTGATTGAGGTGCATAAAATTGCCTATTTGATTGCATATGTGTTCGTGCTACAAGCTCTCCTTGCTAATGCTTACCTATTAGGGGAGACTCCCTTTGCCTATCTCATGACAAAAAGGGGGAGTAGGTTTGGGGAGAATTTGTGCTTCTAGGCATTGCATTTAGGGGGAGTTGAGAGTGAGTAACCCATGATGGGAGATGATTGCATTTAGGGGGAGTTGCATTGCATTACATTGCTTGTGTGATTTTTTTTGAAACCTTTTGAAATGACATTTCTTTTGTTATTAGCATCTCTCCCACACTTGTTCTTGGAAGGTATTTTTCTTGTTGATTGTGTGTAGGTTGGATTTCTTTTCTACAAGCTTGGATTTGACTTGAAGATGTTCAAGACTTAGACTAGGAGCTTAATTGTAATGTAGAAAACTTTTGTTGACCAATCTTTTATTTTGTGAGGATGCTATGTGAGTGGTGATTTTGTCACGAAATAGCCAAAGGGGGAGATTGTAAGTGCCTCATTTTTTATTGGCGTATTTCGTTGGCAAAATCACAATGGGGTTCTATATGTAAGGATAGCTTAGGATGGAAGAAAACCTCATTGCATGATCAAGAGCTTCAAGGAAGGTAGATTTCTTGACTTACTCTACTTTGAAGAGATGTAGTTGCACACACACACAACACTTGCATAACTCTTACTTGTATGTTGTGTTTGCAGTTTTTGTGCATCATTGGGTATTTAAATCTCTCTTCTTACATCTTGTGATTATAATGGCATATCTAGTTAGGCTTAGGATGCATTTCTTTTGACCCTTGCACTTTTGTTTGTGTGCTTAAGGGAGTGTGTGCGCTGGTCATGCGCTGGTCGTCACCAGCGCAAGCTGACCAGCGCAACTAGTCCAGTGGACTACCGCTGGTCGTGCGCTGGTCTGTACCGGCGCACTCCTCCAGCGCAACTCCTCCAGTAGGTTGTCGCTGTTGGTGCGCTGGTCGTCACCAGCGCAAGCACCACCAGCGCATCTCGTCCAGAATGTTGCCGCTGGTCTTGCGCCCTTGAGGCGCACCACTCGTCGAGCGCCCTTGCCAGTTAAAGGGCGTGCGCTGGTGAGTTGCGCTGGTCGTCCAGCGCTGAACCAGCGCGGCTGACGGGAATCTGAAGCGTTTTTTTTTCAAAACGATGTCACTTCACTTGGATCCCATTTATATATGTCTTGATAGTCTTGGCTCGGTTTCTAGAGCAAAAATTACACTTTTGAGAGCATGGTTGAGTATCTTCAAGCCAAGGTATCAAGACTTCATCTTTAAGCTTCCAAATCACAAAACCCTTCATATTGCATCTTTCATTTATCATCTAGCATAATTCTAGGTTGATTTCATCTAGGGTTTTTAGTTTTGCTCACATGACTTGTATCTAGAACATCATTCTCATATCTATATGTTCTTGCTTTACAAGATAGCTTCTTTATCACTTGAATTGATTCAAGATTGCATCTTTATGACTTGACTTAGTTTCAAGATTGTTTTATTGTGGTTTGTGAGTTGTATTGTGATAGATAATGCATATAGGATTTTGGTTGCTTATTTAGTGTTGGTTTATGCATGTCATCTAGTAATATGATATCTAGGATTGTCTAACATGTTCATCCTTGCCTAGATAAGCTTAAAATGTCTAACCTTGCATTTTTAGCATCTTGAGTATTTCACATATTCACCTTAGGTTGTGCTATCTCTTCACTTTAGAGACAAGTCTTGTATTTACCTCTTAGGTAGTTTGCAAGCAAGGGACTAGAGTCACTATTAAAGGCCCGCGGGTAGCAAAGACGGATTAGTAAATTTAGGTGTGATGTGGTCAACCTAATTTGTAATCGTATTTGCAAATAGTGGATTCGAGGTTCTCGTGTGGCGCACATAACAGCCCGTGGTTTTTCCCCGTGTGGGTTTCCACGTAAATATTGTGTGTCCTCAAATTTCCGCACTTGTATGTTTTTTGTATATTGACTAGATTGGGGCTTTTTCGTAATTTGGACTAATCTCGAAAAATTGGGTAAAATTGTTTAAAATCTATTCACCCCCCCTCTAGATTACTTTAGGACACGTTTATTATTTATTTTCAGTGACATAGATGTCGCCATGGCGACCTTAAAGGACAAAGGGCGACAACGTAGGACTTCCAGCATAGGAATTCCAGTGTTGGCATTCAAGAAGGGTATTCTTGTCATTTCATGCCCATATCGTACCCTAGCTTTCCTAGGCTATAAATTCACCAACTTTTACAGATCACCCATCTTATTCTCTCCTACCTATCTCTTCTTCAACCTAGGATCACCATCAATCATCTCCCAAACTCCTCCATTTCTATACTTGAACTAATATTTTCCATCCAAACCTTAACACCAAATCTTGACTACTTCACCCAACCATTCCTCTCTTCCTATTCTCTACATCCAAATCCCTTTGTCACTCACCATTAGACACCCACCTATCTTGACACATCTCCTTCTACCACTCTTTGCACTAAGAAGCATCTAGGGAAGGAAATGAACAAGCATTAAAGAATGAGACCTAAGGGTAATTTCTTTATTTATTAATCTCTTTTCTTATTTGTAATTATGTGTAGCTAAAACCCCCAATCTAAGGGGTTGGTGTTAGGAACATTTGGATTTGGGGTTTGCTTGATTATATTGTAATTGAATCTCTATATATTTTCTATTTATTCTATCATTAGATTCTTTTCATTATGTGATTAATTTGGTATATCAACTTGTTAATCATAATCTTGTTAGAATTGTAAGGATTCCGGTTTTGTTGATTGGCTTATTTCGTGGTCAAACCACATGTTGGGGTTTTGAATGTAAGGGTAGTCTAAGTGTTTAGTGTTGAAGATCAAAGGCCCTTCCATGACCTCAAGATACAAGCACGCCAAAGGTATAATCTCTTGTGCTTGTTTTTCTTTGAAGAGATTTAGTAGCACACACACACTTAGCATTCTTGCTATGATTGCATACTTGCTTATTTTTATGTGCATCTCTTCACATGTCACTCTACACACTAGCACTTTGGTTGATATATCTTGTTGTGTGTATATGTGCCTTATAATTCGTTTCCCGACATTGTTCGGAAACGTCCGCGCTTGCACTAATGAGTGCTTAGTTTCGTGCGAAGACCGCCTGTGGAGAATGCCCTTGGCTTCTCCTTGGTTTTCACCATTGTTGGTGATCGGCGGTTATTATCGGCGGCCTGGCCGCCGAATGAAACCGCCGTTTCAGTCCAGCTTGGTCTGAAGCAATTATGCGGTCAAGATCGGCGGTCACGACCGCCGTTCAAAACCGCCGTTCATACCTGATCGATTTTAATCCCTCGGGTTTGATTCGGCGGTTGTATCGACGGTCGTGAAACCGTCGAATGAAACCGCCGTTAATGCTCTGTTCTTCAGGAGCTCAATTCGGCGGTCGTGATCGGCGGCCTGGCCGCCGATTGAAACCGCCGAATGGTGCGTTTCAGGGGCAAAAGTGTCTTTTCACATGCCCAATTCTTGATGTCTATAAATATCTTATTTTCTCAATCTCTGATCAAGCTTCTTGAGTCATTAGAACCCTAAACATTCAAGAGAGATTTTTGAGAAAAAATCAAATCAAGAACTCATCTTTAAACACTCAAATCAAATCCCTTTTGCATCAAATTTCATATTTGATCTTCTATGCCTTCATAGAATTGATCCATGCATGGTTTTGAATCATCACATCTTATTTGGTATGTTCTTCACTAATTTCATATTACTTTAGTGTTTTTCATATTAATACATCTCTTTAATTACTTGTATGCTTTTGATTATATGATAGATACAAGTTAGAGATTATTTGTGATGAAAATGATTGAGTGTTGATTGTGATAGCTAATTAGGTTTTTCCTTAATCTTGATTAGCTAAGCTATTTGACATGTCATTTAGCAATTGATATCTAGGGTTGATTAAATTGATTATATCATCATCCTAGATAAGCATCTAAGGTTACCTAGCCTTGTTTGTTATTTGAATATTCATATATATATTCACATAGGTTGTTTCTCTTTATTGAGAAGTAAGTCTTGAGGCTAAGAGTGCTTAGGCCTCAAGCAAATTGGAATAGGGTTGCTAATAAAGGCCCGCTGGGTAGAAGTGAGGGGTTACAGACCGGAGTGTTAGACAAGGTCTACATAGGTTGTAAACTTCATTTCAATTAGTGATTTCGAGTTCCGAGTGTGGCGCACTATACAGCCCGTGGTTTTTCCCAGTGGTTGGGTTTCCACGTATACATCAAGTGTTATTTAAATTCCGCACTATATTACACTTGTATGTATTTTTGACTAGTAGGGGCATTTTCGTAAAATTGACTTGCATGCGAAAATTGGGTAATAATTAGATAAAATCTATTCACCCCCCCTCTAGCTTTATATAGAACACGCCTCTAATTTGTTTCAATTGGTATCAGAGCGGGTTCCTAGATATACTTAGGTGATCCTAGCTAATTTTAGGTGTGTTGTGCATTTGTGTGATTTTTGCTCATTCATACATTTTGCATACATTTCATTCATTCATTTGATACAATGAGTGGATTCGGTGGCAACCATGAGGGTGCTTCAAGCACACGGCCACCCCTCCTCACCGGCATAAATTACTCCCAATGGAAAGGGAAGATGGAGGCATATATGTGTCAAATCCATGATAGGGCATGGATGGCCATTGAAGATGGATATTCGCCTCCTATGATGACTCCCACGGGTGGAGGAGAAGAAGTGCTCAAGCCTAAGGCACAGTGGACACAACCTGAGTTTGAGTTGTCCAAGTGGAATCAAAAGGCGTGGCACGCCCTTATATGTGCAGTGGACGAAAATCAGTACAAACTGATTCAGAACACTAAGATAGCCAAGGAGGCATGGGACATCTTAGAGGTTGCACACGAGGGAACCGAAGTAGTGAAGGACTCCAAACTTCAATCCTCCAAACTCAATTTGAGACACTTAGGATGGAGGAGAATGAGTGCTTCAACGACTTCGAGATTAGGTTGATGGACATTGTCAACCAAAGTCATCAACTTGGTGACCCTTACTCGGATAGAAGGATCAAGCAAAAGATAATGAGATCGATTCCCGAGAGGTTTGAGTCTAAGGTGACGGCTTTAGAAGAAAATAGTGATTTTAAGGACATGAAGCCGAGCGAGGTAATAGGTAGACTTCTCGCCTACGAGTCTAGGAAGGGTCCTAGCTCCACTCCTTCAAAGAAGCAAAAAGGGATTGCTTTGAGAGCTTCCAAGGTTGAGAAGGAGGACAAGGATGACTCGGATGAAGACATGGCACTTTTAATGAGAAAATTCAAGAAGTTTGTAAAATTCGAGAAAAAGGGTCATGCATCCAAAGGGCAAGAATTGAAGAAAAGGGTTCCTTTCAAGAAGGTTGAGCATAGGCAAGAGAATAGCGAAAGAAAAGGGATCCAATGCTATGAGTGTGGTGGCATAGGTCATATCTCACTAGATTGTGGGAATTTGAAGAACAAGAGAGAAAAAATGATGGCCGCCATTTGGAGTGAAAGTGATGACTCCGAAGAGGGAGATAAGTCATCAAGTGATGATGAGCTTATCAATAACTTCAAGGCATTGGGTGCCACTTGTGAAGAAAATGAAGTTGTTAGTAAGAATTTCGTTGCTAGTGATCCCATAGAAGAGAAAGTCGAAGAAGTAGCTCTAGAGGAGATAGTTGTTGCTTCACATTGGGATATGGCACTTATTGACTCAAGAGATCAAGGTGAAGGTCTTGATGAGGATATTGGATCCATAGGAGAGGAGGAGAGTCTAGAAGATGACACTAGTGGAGAATACTCTTTATCTAACTCTACAATTGGAAATGTAGAGAATATGGATATGCATGACTTTATAGTCAATGTTGAAAGCTCCATGAAGAAGAAAGATAGATTTCTAAGGATTTTAAAGGAAGAAAATCTAGAGCTTACAACATACAATGACCTCCTAAAGAAGCAAGTGGAGAAAATGGATCTTAAGGACAACTTTGAAAGTTTTGAAAGCTCTAAGTTAAAGAATGAAAAAGAGATTCAAAGGTTAAAGGAAGAACTACTTAGGCTTTCAACACAAGTTGATCACTTGAATGATGAAGTGATAAGATCCATGGTGGAAGAAGACAAGCTAAAAGATGAGCTAGCTTTGTCTAAGAGGAATGAAGAGGGTTTGAAGAGAGAGCTTGTTGAAGCCAAAGAGTCATTGACTAGAATGACCACAAGCACCAAGAAACTTGACAACATACTTGGTGTAGGAAAAAGCCCTTGTGACAAAAGAGGTCTTGGATTCGAAGTGAGCAAGGATTGCTCTATTCCTAAGAAGACCATCTTTGTGAAGAGTTTGGGTAAGATAGAAGCGTCACCGGTGCAAACTCCTAGGAAGAAGTTAGAACTAGGACAATGTTCGACAAATGCACAAGTGAAGGTGGGGAAAGCAAGACAACCCCAAGCTCAACGGATTAGAGCCTCTCGAGTCAACTCTCCTCAACAAATGACTCACTATGAAAAGAGGCAAAACATGCTACCTCATCCAAGGAGGCAACCCATTCCGGTTCAACCAAATAGAAGACATGAACCGACTCAACACCAAAGGAGACATCAAATGCATGATGAGTCTCCAATGACTTCACAAGAACATGGTATGAATTCTTACTTTGTACCAACTTGTCATTATTGTGGTGTTTATGGGCATATTAGTCCTAAGTGCTTTAAGTACATTAAGCATTGTAGGATTAATAGCATGATAGAGAAAAAGAGGCTAAGAAGAGCCCACTTGCATGAGCCTAGGAAATCTTTTGTCAATAATCCTAGGTTAGTGAATGACATGCAACTTTTGTCCACTAGGAAGAAAAATGTCATATCTATATGGATAAGGAAAAATGAACCCGCTTGCTACGAGACTAACAAGTCTCAAATAGGTTCAACTAAGTCCAATGGACTTGGTAGGTCCATAGGACCTCATGCCCTTCATTAATGAAGGATGATACTAACCTCATATGGGGAACTCAAGCAAAGAGAGCTATTTTTGCATTCTTGTCACTTGTAAAAAATTTGAAAAATCTTATGCTTCTTGGTTGATTGCTTGAGTAAGCTTGGTTGCACATATGTATATATGTTTTCAATTCAATAAGTGTGAACCTTGCTTGTTTACAATCCATGTCATATTTATGTTCAAACATGCATTTTGGACTAGGAGATGTATGTAGGAAGTATGATTTGAATGACCTATGATTATCTCCATGACATGATGATTCTTTTATAACATGCTAATGTCTTATGAAAAGCATGAAATTCATGTACATGCTCAAATGAAAAAGCATGAATTGATAATTGCGTTCTTAAATGCAAAAACTTGTGTGAAAAAAAAAAAAAAAGCTTATGAGACTCAAATGAAAAAGGATCTAGTATCCATTCAAGGATTTTACAATCCAAATGTCTCTCTTTCTTTATTGGTTGAACATGTCTACTATCATACGGGTTTCATTCCCAGAAAAATCAAATAGGGTGCAAAGTTGCTCATGACATGTTTAGCTTATAAAGTTGGATATAGTTGTTCTTAAATTGAAATCAATGAAATTTCTATATCCTTGCTTCTCTCATGACAATGGTGAAATTGGTTTGAATTCCTATTAGAAACCTTTGTCATTTGCTTTGCCAAATACCATGGTATTTTGGACTTGAATGCAATATGTCTTGTATGCAAAGCATTTTGTTTCACACATTTTATCTAATAAATCTCCTCGTTTCTCTTCGATTAATTGAGATTGCATAAAGTGACTTATATTGATTATGCATATACTAGAATACTACTATCTCTCTTTGCCTTAAGTGACCCGGTTGGGGACTACTCCTTTGCCTATATCATGACATAAAGGGGGAGTAGAATGTGGTAAGGGGAGGTGCAAATTGTTGTAGCAATTGGTGCACATTGGGGAGAATATACATTGAGGGGGAGTAACCCTTTGAGGGGGAGCATTGCATTCATCATACATTGCATGATGTTGTGTTTAATTTCTTAGAAATGCAAATGCTTGTTTATGTCCTCACTTGATTCATCTCACTTTTACTTGTTTTGGAAAGATAAGAAACCTTATTTCAGGGAATGATTGTTCTACAAGAGATTGAAGACTTCAAGTTTTATTTTTATATATCTCTTTGTATTGTAGAAAATCTTCATTGACCCATAGGTTTATTTTTGTTGTGAGGAATCAATGTGAGTGGTGGTTTTGTCACGAAATAGCTAAAGGGGGAGATTGTAAGGATTCCCGTTTTGTTGATTGCCTTATTTCGTGGTCAAACCACATGTTGGGGTTTTGAATGTAAGGGTAGTCTAAGTGTTTAGTGTTGAAGATCAAAGGCCCTTCCATGACCTCAAGATACAAGCACGCCAAAGGTATAATCTCTTGTGCTTGTTTTTCTTTGAAGAGATTTAGTAGCACACACACACTTAGCATTCTTGCTATGATTGCATACTTGCTTATTTTTATGTGCATCTCTTCACATGTCACTCTACACACTAGCACTTTGGTTGATATATCTTGTTGTGTGTATATGTGCCTTATAATTCGTTTCCCGACATTGTTCGGAAACGTCCGCGCTTGCACTAATGAGTGCTTGGTTTCACGCGAAGACCGCCTGTGGAGAATGCCCTTGGCTTCTCCTTGGTTTTCACCATTGTTGGTGATCGGCGGTTATTATCGGCGGCCTGGCCGCCGAATGAAACCGCCGTTTCAGTCCAAATTGGTCTGAAGCAATTATGCGGTCAAGATCGGCGGTCACGACCGCCGTTCGAAACCGCCGTTCATACCTGATCGATTTTAATCCCTCGGGTTTGATTCGGCGGTTGTATCGGCGGTCGCGAAACCGCCGAATGAAACCGCTGTTAATGCTCTGTTCTTCACGAGCTCAATTCGGCGGTCATGATCGGCGGCCTGGCCGCCGATTGAAACCGCCGAACGGTGCGTTTCAGGGGCAAAAGTGTCTTTTCACATGCCCAATTCTTGATGTCTATAAATATCTTATTTTCTCAATCTCTGATCAAGCTTCTTGAGTCATTAGAACCCTAAACATTCAAGAGAGATTTTTGAGAAAAAATCAAATCAAGAACTCATCTTTAAACACTCAAATCAAATCCCTTTTACATCAAATTTCATATTTGATCTTCTATGCCTTCATAGAATTGATCCATGCATGGTTTTGAATCATCACATCTTATTTGGTATGTTCTTCACTAATTTCATATTACTTTAGTGTTTTTCATATTAATACATCTCTTTAATTACTTGTATGCTTTTGATTATATGCTAGATACAAGTTAGAGACTATTTGTGATGAAAATGATTGAGTGTTGATTGTGATAGCTAATTAGGTTTTTGCTTAATCTTGATTAGCTAAGCTATTTGACATGTCATTTAGCAATTGATATCTAGGGTTGATTAAATTGATTATATCATCATCCTAGATAAGCATCTAAGGTTACCTAGCCTTGTTTGTTATTTGAATATTCATATATATATTCACATAGGTTGTTTCTCTTCATTGAGAAGTAAGTCTTGAGGCTAAGAGTGCTTAGGCCTCAAGCAAATTGGAATAGGGTTGCTAATAAAGGCCCGCTGGGTAGAAGTGAGGGGTTACAGACCGGAGTGTTAGACAAGGTCTACATAGGTTGTAAACTTCATTTCAATTAGTGATTTCGAGTTCCGAGTGTGGCGCACTATACAGCCCGTGGTTTTTCCCAGTGGTTGGGTTTCCACGTATACATCAAGTGTTATTTAAATTCCGCACTATATTACACTTGTATGTATTTTTGACTAGTAGGGGCATTTTCATAAAATTGACTTGCATGCGAAAATTGGGTAATAATTAGATAAAATCTATTCACCCCCCCCCCCCCCCTCTAGCTTTATATAGAACACGCCTCTAATTTGTTTCAAGAATAATATATTATATAATCACCTTTGATTGACACCCTAGTGTGATTAAAGAATCCAATGAATGGGATGGATTAGTGGAGGGTATATCAACCACATTAATCTAAACCTTGTCTTGTAAACAACTAATCCCACCTTGACCCTCTTTCCTTAATCGGTTAGGCATTGAGGTGGGAAGATGTTTATGGTTCATAGTTATGACCTAAATACACTAAAGAATACAAGAGGTTAATTTATATGAGATTGGTTCTTTAGGATAGTCGAAAAGCAACCCTAATCCACTTGCAACTTTATCAATCCCTTAGCGTATCTCTTAATTGTTTACTGATATTCGCTTTTTCCGTCGTTAAGAAATCGCAAAGATCAAAAGATTATTTCATTTAAAAAGGGGTTTCCTACGCAATGTGCTCTAAACTAGTAAAAGACTAGTAAAGCGGCAAGCGAGGTATCGTTCCGCAGGGAGGTGTGATTCGTCAACCATTTCAAGTTCTAGAGTTTATTGTAAGCATGTAAATAGAATGTGGAAAGGTGAGAATGGTGTGTGTGAAATGTATGTACAATGCGGTGTGTGTGTGTGTGTGTGTGTGTGTGTGTGTGTGTGTGTAGAGAATGAAAATGAAAATAAATAAAAACAAAGAGAATATGGAAGGGTGAGAATGGTGTTTAAAGTGATAAGCAAAATGGTGGATAGGAGAGATGCATGAAAATGGTCACAGAAGATTCAACAAGTTCACCATACATAAGTGCACAATTAGTTGGTTGTTAGACATTAAGGACATCCAATTTTAGTTAAGGGTTCGTTCTTGCCTCATTCCAATTTATACCCATTCATAGAGCTAACGGTTGAAGAGTGTGTTGAGAGCCTCTCAAACACGAAACCGCAACCAACATATGTGAATCAATTCTAAAAACAAAACTACATTGATCCCCAATGATAGCTTCGTAATGTAAAATGGCAACGTGAAAGTCTAATGAATGTGGAAAGTGTGATTGTATCTCCAACCATAACTCACCTAGAGCCCCTAGTGTGAGAGATAGCCAAAGACCAATAATTGTAACTCTAACTGTAAGGATTCCCATATCTTAATTGGCTTATTTCGTGGACAAACCACTTGTTGGGGTTGAGTGAGTAAGGGTAGTTTAGGTGATTGAACTTCATGCTCGAAGGCCCTTTCAAGACCTCAAGGGACAAGCACGCCAAAGGTATAATTTCTAGTGCTTGGTTTTCTTTGAAGAGATTTAGTTAGCACATACACACTTAGCATACTTGTTCTTGTGTGCATACTCTTCACATGTCACTTTAGACACTAGCACTTTATTTGATATCTTGTTGTGTGTATATGTGCTTAGTAATTCGTTTCCCGATAGTGTTCGGAAACGTTCGCGCATGCACTAGAATGTGTTTGGTTTTGCTCGAAAACCGCCCACGGAGAATGCTCTTGGCTTCTCCTTTAGATTCACCATCACTGGTGAATCGACGGTTTGATCGGCGGCCTAGCAGCCGAATTGAAACCGCCGTTTCAGTCTAGAAAGGTCTGGAGTGATTCTGTGGTTACGATCGGTGGCCACCGACCGTCGTTCGAAACCGTCGTTCATACCTGATCGATTTACATCTCTTGGGTTTGATTCTGCGGTTTAATCGGCGGTTTCAAAACCGCCGAATTAAACTGCCGTTGTTCCCCTGTTCTTCTTGGGTTCAATTCGGCGGTTGTAAATAGCGGCCTGGCCACCGAATGAAACCGCCGATTGGTGCGTTTCAGGGGCAAAATTGTCTTTTCACATGCCCAATTCTTGATGTCTATAAATATCTTAATTTCTCATTCTCTGATTAAGTTCTTTGAGTCCTTAGAACCCTAAACTTCAAAAAGAGATTTTTGAGGAAAAATCAAATCAAGAACTCACTTTTAAACACTCAAATCAAATCCTTTTTGCATCATATTTCATATTGCATCTTCTATGACTATATAGAATGCATCCATGATTGGGTTTGCATCATCACAACTTGCTTGGTAAGATTTTGATTAATTTCATCTTATTTTAGTATTTTACTATCAAGCATATTCTCTTTTAATTTTCTTGTATGTTTTTGATCATATGATAAATACAAGAATAGAGAATTAATTGTGATGAATTGATTGAGTGTTGTTTTGTGATAGCTAATTAGGTTTTTGATTAATTTTGATTAGCTAAGCTATTTGACATGTCATTTAGCAATTGATATCTAGAGTTGTTATAAATTGATTATATCATCATCCTAGATAAGCATCTAAGGTTACCTAGCCTTGTTTGTTATTTGAATATTTATACATATTCACATAGGTTGCATAATCTCTTCATAGAGAAATAAGTCTTGAGGCTAAGATTGCTTAGGCCTCAAGCAATTGGACTAGAGCCACTTTTAAAGGCCCGAGTGGTAGAAGTGGGGGGTTATTGACCGGAGTGTTAGACGAGGTCTACATAGGTTGTAAATGAAAAGAATACTCGGTGTGTTCTATATAAAGCTAGAGGGGGGGTGAATAGATTTTATCAATTATTACCCAATTTTCGCGTGCATGTCAATTTTACAAAAATATCCCTAGCAAGTCAAAAATACATACAAGTGTAATAAGATGCGGAAATTAAATAACATTTGAATTTTACGTGGAAACCCAACCACTAGGAAAAACCACGGGCTGTTTAGTGCGCCACACTCGGACCTCGAAATCCACTAATTGAAATGGAGTTTACAACCTATGTAGACCTCGTCTAACACTCCGGTCAATAACCCCCCACTTCTACCATGCGGGCCTTTAAAAGTGGCTCTAGTCCAATTGCTTATGTGACCACCTATTCCCGGTGTCCGACCTAATCCCGGTCAATCACACAAGACTTAAATCTCTCAAAAGAGATGCACAACCCTATGTGAATATGCAATGATATCCAAATATTGCAATAAGAGCTAGGGTACTCTAGATGCTTACCCAGGATTATAAGATGACAATATAATCAATTCTAGATATCACATATAGCTATATGTCATGGCATATAACTTTAGCTAAGCAAAGGATAACCAATCCTAGATACAAAGCTGTCACAAAACAACACTCAATCAATTCATCACAATTAATTCTCTTTTCTTGTATTTAGCATATGATCTAAAACATACAAGTAATTTAAAAGAGATGGCTTGGTAATAAAAATATTAAAAAAAGATGAAGTTAATCAAAATCTTACCAAGCAAGTTGTGATGATGCAAACCCATACATGGATGCACTCTATATAGATATAGGAGATGCAATATGAAATTTGATGCAAAAAGGGTTTGATTTAAGTGGTTAAAGGTGAGTTCTTGATTTGAATTTCTCTCAAATATCTCTCTTTTAAGTTTAGGGTTCTAATGAGTCAAAAGAACATATTCAGATAATGAGAAAGTGTGATATTTATAGACATCAAGAACAGGGCAAGTGAAAAGACAATATTGCCCTTGAAACGCACCGATCGGCGGTTTCAATCGGCGGCCAGGCCGCCGATAGAGACCGCCGAATTGAACCCGAGACGAACAGGGGAACAACGGCGGTTTCATTCGGCGGTTTCGTGACCGCCGATCCCAACCGCCGAATTAGACCGAGTGATAAAATCAATCAGGTCTTGAATGGTGGTTTCGAATGGTGGTTGTGACCGCTGATCGTGACCGCATAATTGCTTCAGACCTATCTGGACTGAAACGGCGGTTTCATTCGGCGGCCAGGCCGCCGATCATAACCGCCGATCACCAACAATGGTGAAAACCAAGGAGAAGCCAAGGGCATTCTCCGTGGGCGGTCTTCGCGCAAAACCGAGCACACCAACGTGCACGCGCGAACGTTTCCGAACATCCTTCGGGAAACGAATTACTCCACACTAAAAGCTAACATACATGAAGTGCAAGTGTGGTTATTGAATGCATCCTAATGCCTATCATGTCATGGCATTTCATAGAACAAGATGCAATCAATTTAATGCAAGAAGAGATATTGAATAATCAATAAAGCACAATGCACACAAAATATAAACACAACATTCAAGAATAAGAGTTATGAATGTTGTGTGTGTGTGCAACTATATCTCTTCAAGGCAAAAGTAAGGACTACAAATATACCTTTTGTGCTTGTCCTCTTGAGGTCTTGGAAAGGGTCTTGGAAAAGGTCTTTGATCTTCAACCTTAATCACCTAGACTACCCTTACAACCAAACCCCAACATGTGGTTTGACCATGAAATAAGCCAATCAATTAATGGGAATCCTTACAATCTCCCCCTTTGGCTATTTCATGACAAAACCACCACTCACATTGATTCCTCACAACATAATAGAAACTATGGGTCTACAATGATTTTCTACAATACAAAGAGATAAGATAAAATAAATCTTGAAGTCTTCAATCTCTTGTAGAATAATCAATCCCTGAAAAACAAGTTTCTATACTTTCCAATACAAGAAAAGGTGAGATGAATCAAGTGAGATAAACAAGCATTTGCATTTAAGAATTTAAGCACAACATCATGCAATGTATGTAATGTGCAAATGCTCCCCCTCAAAGGGTTACTCCCCCTCAACAAGTACTCTCCCCAACATGCACAATTGCTACTACAATTTGCAACTCCCCTTACTACAACCTACTCCCCCTTTTTGTCATGATATAGACAAAAGAGTAGTCCCCAACCGGGTCACTCAAGGCAAAGAGAGATCGTAGCATTCTAGATATTTGCATAATCAATATAAGTCACTTTATGCAATCTCAATTAATTGGAGAGAAACAAGGAGATTTATTTAAAGAAAATGTGTGAATCAAAAAATGCTTTGCATACAAGACATGTAGCATTTAAGTTCAAAATACCATGGTATTTGGCAAAGCAAATAACAAAGGTTTTGAATATGAATTCAAACCAATTTCACCAATGTCATGAGAGAAGCAAGGATATAGGTTTTCATTGATTTCAATTTAAGAACAACTATATCCAACTTTATCAGCCAAACATGTCATGAGCGACTTTGCACCCTACTTGATTTTTCCGGATAAGGTATCCGTATGATAGTAGACATGTTCAACCAATAAAGAAAGAGAGACATTTGGATTGTAAAATCCTTGAATGGATACAAGATCCTTTTTCATTTAAGTCTCATAAGCTTTTTCACACAAGATTTGCATTTAAAAATTACAATCATCAAAAACATGCTTTTCAAGATTAACATTTAGCATGTCATTTAGCAATTATCATGTCATGGAGATCATTATAGATCATTCAAATTAAATCCTATGTAAATATCTCCTAGTCCAAAAATGCATGTTTGAACATAAATATGACATGGATTGCAATACAAGCATTGATCACACTTATTGAATAGAAAATATATATACAGTGTAACCAAGCTTACTCAAGCAACAAAAAGAGAAGCATAAGATATTTTAAATTTTTTGCATGTGACTAGAATGCAAAATAGCTCTCTTTGATTAAGATCCCCATATGGGGTCAATATTCCATACCGCTTCAAAGAAGGGTATGAGGTCCTAAAGACCTTCTAAGTCCATCGGACCTAGTTGAACCTATTTGAGACTTGTTAGTCTCGTAACAAGCGGGCTCATTCTTTTTAATCCACTTAGGTGACACAAAGTCAATCCTAGTGGACAAAGGTTCTAGAGTACAAGATGAAAAGGATTATGTAAATGATTTTCTTCCTTTTTATGAAGCATCTTAGCTCTAGCCTTTTTCTTGTCAAACATGCTTTTAGCTCTACACATCTCAATGTAATGCAAGCAACTTGGTCTAATATGACCAACAATACCACAAAAATGACAAGTGGGAATAAAGTTAGGAATCATACCATTCCCTTTAGCATGGATAGGTGCTTTCCCTTGTCGTTGTGGTTGGCTTGGTTGTTGGATAGGATCTCTCCTCCTTTGTTGATAACCAAGACGAGGTTGCTTGGTCGTCTGAGCTTGCATGATTGAACTCTTCCCATTTTGTTTTTGAGTTTGAGGGAAGTTGGTGTGAGGAGCCCTTTGGGTGTGAGCTTGAGCTTGACCTTTTGGTGCCTCAACTACTTGGGCACTTCTTGAACACTCTCCTAGGTCAATCTTCTTCCTAGGGTGTTGAGGAGGAGGGGACATATTGAAGTTCATGTCCATGACAAAGGATGTCTTGCTTGTGGAGGAGGCATCCTTGTCATCAATGTAGCCAAGACCTCTCTTGTCACTTGGCTCTCTTCCAACTCCCAACATGTGGTCAAGCTTCTTGGTGCTTGAAGTCATCTTAGCCATTAAGACCTTGACTTCTTCAAGCTCTCTTTTTAGCTCTTCTTCTCTCCTCTTAGATAAGGCTAAGTCATCTTTTAGCTTATCTTCATCCACCATGGATCTTACCACTTCTTCACACAAGTGGTCTATTAGTGTTGAAAGCTCTAGATTAACTTCTTTTAATCTTCTAATTTCTTCCTTGTTCCTCATCATCGAGCTCTCAACTTTGACTTTGTAGTCATTAAGATCCCTACTCTCCACATATCCATTTATGGAGTTAGATGACAAATATTTAACACTTGTGTCATCTCCTATAATCTCCATTTCACCAATGGAGTCATCTCCTTCATCAAGATCATCAAATTTGTCTCTTGATGAGGAAAGAGCCAAATCCCGATGAGTAGCTACACCAACTACTTCTATATCTAGTTCTTCTTGCGGATCACAAGTAAAAGCAACTTTGCCATCTTCTTCAACTTCTACACTTTTGGCTCCAAATTCCGTGTAGATGATGGCAAGTTCTTCATCACTTGAAGGATTTTCGTCATCTTCATATTTATCCCATAAGGTGGCCAACGCCTTTCCTTTTCTTCTATCCTTCAAGTTTCCACACTCCGGGGAGATATGCCCGAATCCTCCACATTCGTAGCAATGAGTCCCCTCTCTTGAAAACACTCCTTGGTTTGGCTTGTCATTGAGTCCCATGTCTTCAATTAAGATAACCTCCTTCTTGTCATGCTTCGAAGTCTCCAAAGCAATTGTCTTCTTCTTCTTAGGAGGGGAGGTGGTCAACTTCTTCTTAGGAGGTGAGGTGGTTAATTTCACAAATCTCCTAAATCTCTCAATATAGAGAGACATCTCCTCATCGGAGTCAATTTCTTCTCTCACAAAATCACTCATAGTGTTTGCGTTGAATGAATGCAAATGAGAGGAATGCAAAATGTATGTAAAAAAAACAATAATCATACAAAATGCACAACACACCAAAAATGAGCTTGGATCACCTAAGTATATCTAGGAACCCGCTCTGATACCAATTGAAAAGAATACTCGGTGTGTTCTATATAAAGCTAGAGGGGGGGTGAATAGATTTTATCAATTATTACCCAATTTTCGCGTGCATGTCAATTTTACGAAAATACCCCTAGCAAGTCAAAAATACATACAAGTGTAATAAGATGCGGAAATTAAATAACACTTGAATTTTACGTGGAAACCCAACCACTGGGAAAAACCACGGGCTGTTTAGTGCACCACGCTCAGACCTCGAAATCCACTAATTGAAATGGAGTTTACAACCTATGTAGACCTCGTCTAACACTCCGGTCAATAACCCCCCACTTCTACCACGCGGGCCTTTAAAAATGGCTCTAGTCCAATTGCTTATGTGACCACCTATTCCCGGTGTCCGACCTAATCCCGGTCAATCACACAAGACTTAAATCTCTCAAAAGAGATGCACAACCCTATGTGAATATGCAATGATATCCAAATATTGCAATAAGAGCTATGGTACTCCAGATGCTTACCTAGGATTATAAGATGACAATATAATCAATCCTAGATATCACATATAGCTATATGTCATGGCATATAACTTTAGCTAAGCAAAGGATACCCAATCCTAGATACAAAGCCATCACAAAACAACACTCAATCAATTCATCACAATTAATTCTCTTTTCTTGTATTTAGCATATGATCTAAAACATACAAGTAATTTAAAAGAGATGGCTTGGTAATAAAAATATTAAAAAAAGATGAAGTTAATCAAAATCTTACCAAGCAAGTTGTGATGATGCAAACCCATACATGGATGCACTCTATATAGACATAGGAGACGCAATATGAAATTTGATGCAAAAAGGGTTTGATTTGAGTGGTTAAAGGTGAGTTCTTGATTTGAATTTCTCTCAAATATCTCTCTTTTAAGTTTAGGGTTCTAATGAGTCAAAAGAACATATTCAGATAATGAGAAAGTGTGATATTTATAGACATCAAGAACAGGGCAAGTGAAAAGACAATATTGCCCTTGAAACGCACCGATCGGCGGTTTCAATCGGCGGCCAGGCCGCCGATAGAGACCGCCGAATTGAACCCGAGACGAACAGGGGAACAACGGCGGTTTCATTCGGCGGTTTCGTGACCGCCGATCCCAACCGCCGAATTAGACCGAGTGATAAAATCAATCAGATCTTGAACGGCGGTTTCGAACGACGGTCGTGATCGCCGATTGTGACCGCCGATCGTGACTGCATAATTGCTTCTGACTTATCTGGACTGAAACGGCGGTTTCATTCGGCGGCCAGGCCACCAATCATAACCGCCGATCACTAACAATGGTGAAAACCAAGGAGAAGCCAAGGGCATTCTCCGTGGGCGGTCTTCGCGCAAAACCGAGCACACCAACGTGCACGCGCGGACGTTTCCGAACATCCTTCAGGAAACAAATTACTCCACACTAAAAGCTAACATACATGAAGTGCAAGTGTGGGTATTGAATGCATCCTAATGCCTATCATGTCATGGCATTTCATAGAACAAGATGCAATCAATTTAATGCAAGAAGAGATACTGAATAATCAATAAAGCACAATGCACACAAAATATAAACACAACATTCAAGAATAAGAGTTATGCATGTTGTGTGTGTGTGCAACTATATCTCTTCAAGGCAAAAGTAAGCACTACAAATATACCTTTGGTGCTTGTCCTCTTGAGGTCTTGGAAAGGGTCTTTGATCTTCAACCTTAATCACCTAGACTACCTTTACAACCAAACCCCAACATGTGGTTTGACCACGAAATAAGCCAATCAATTAATGGGAATCCTTACAGTAAACTCCATTTCAATTAGTGGATTTCGAGGTCCGAGTGTGGCGCACTAAACAGCCCGTGGTTTTTCCCAGTGGTTGGGTTTCCACGTATACATCAAGTGTTATTTAAATTCCGCACTATATTACACTTGCTTGTATTTTTGACTAGTAGGGGCATTTTCGTAAAATTGACTTGCATGCGAAAATTGGGTAATAATAGTTAAAATCTATTCACCCCCCCCCCCTCTAGATATATATATCGAACACACCGTTAATTTGTTTCACTAACCATGACTCACCTAGAGCCCCTAGAGTGAGAAATAGCTAAAGTCCAATTGTTAACAAGAACAATGAACCAGACCCTTCTAATATGGCAATTAATAGGTTCACCCACTCTTCCTAGCTAATTAGCCAAAACTATGCCAGGAGAGCCCCTCCAAAGGCACAATCCTAACTCTAAGTCACCCAAACCTATTCATGACATGCAATTTAGACCTTCCAAAGACATACAAACACAAATGGGATATTTGATTACAACTACTCCTACAATTAAGTTAATCTACTCCTAATCCCATCCATGAACACATATCAATTTCCAATCATCAATAAACATGCATTTCAAGATAGAGATATGTTCAATAAAAGCAAGAATGAATCAAAACACAAATTGGATATAAAAACAACCATCACATATATTGAGCACAAAATAGGTTTGCAAATATTTCCAAGTGGGGATTACACATTTAAGAAAACAAGAAATACAAAGAGATGAGTTAAAGGAGACAACCCTTCAAGAAAACCTCCTCCAAGTCCTCCATGAAACCTTAGCTCAAAATTGGTCAAAAGACCCTCATTTCTCCTTGCAATCTACTCCTAAATGGGTGGATGATGGGTAGAAGATGAAATGGAAGGCATCCATGGAGGAAAAACCTCCATGGATGCCCTTGAAAGCTTCTCCCTCACTTATTTAGATGGAAGAAAATGAAGAAGAAGATGAAAAAGAAGTGTGTGGGGAGTGTATTATGTTGGGAGAGAAGAGAATAAGGTGTTTATATAGTGTTTGGAGGTTAGGGCACGAATTGGGGATGAAATGACGAAACTGTCCCTGAAATTCGCCCAAAAAATGACTTTCTGGAGCTGATCGGCGGTTTCGTTATACGGCTTGGCCGCCGTTTTAAGTAGCCGTTTAGACCTGACGCCATTTCAACATTTCAGCATTTCAGCATCGTGCACCATTACGGAAATAGACATAACTTCTTGCAAAAAGCTCGGAATCATAATCCGTAAAATGTTCTGAAAACTAGACTTCCGGGGCTTTCCGAATATATAAAGATATAAACGTGATTTGATCTGAGGGGGAAGATATGACCCTTGTAACTTGACCATTCTGCACGTGTATATACAATTTCAGCCCTTTTTGCTCCATTTTGCCTCCCCAACTAATCTTTAAGCTCAAATACCTGTTGTAGGGAATATGTACCTACACAAGGCTCAAACAAAATATTATATACAAAAATACGGTTGAAAACGAGACAAACGATCGGAAATGGGGGACCTCAAATAGGTATAAAATAGTCCGATCATTTACACCCACTTTTCTTATTAAGAATGTTGAGTATTCTATTTTTCCTTTCACCATATTTTTAGTTACATTTACTTTTATGCATTTTTGGTGGTTTATCAAACCACACACACTATCCACCTAATATGATTTACTTAATTGCATTTAGAATTAGTTAAGTTATTCAACTCATTACTCCGATTCCTTATGGAACGAATCCTTACCTACCGTTATAATAATCTTTACATCCTAAAAGGATTTTCTAGTGGTAAGAACATTGTTTTCTAAAGATCACATTTATACACAAATATTGTATTTTGTTGAGTACCAAAACGACCTCATCAAGGGACTTTCTTCAACTACTTTCACTTTGTTGTCCCGCTTGTGAGAGCTAGCTAATGCCAAAAATTTTGCCACAACCTCTTCATCACTGTCACTTGAAGTGGTGGCCATTTCCTTTCCTTCTCTTCCATCTTCCAAGTTTGCACATTCCTTGGAGATATGCCCGAATCCTCCACATTCATAGCATTGAATCTTCTCTCTTGAAGACATCTCATGATTTGGCTTGACATTCTGGATTATGGTCTTCTTCTTCTTGAAGTCATCTCCCTCTGAGCCATAACCACTCTTTTGTAAATTCAAGAACTTCTTGAATCCCTTGGCAATGAATGTTATGTCTTCATTAGAGTCATCCTCCTCCTTTTCCACCTTGTAAGTTTTCAAGGCTAGATTCTTTTTCTTTTTAGGAGGTGAGATGGTAGTCTTTCTTGATTCATAGGCTAGAAGTCTTCCAATGACTTCACTCAGCATCATATCCTTGTAGGGTCATTTTCTTCTAAAGCCATCACTTTGGGTTCAAACCTCTCAGGAAGTGATCGCATGATCTTTTGCTTTATTCTTCTATCCAAGTAAGGATCACCGAGTTGGTGACTTTGGTTCACAATATCCATTAGCCTCACTTGGAAGTCATTGAATTGCTTGTGCTCTTCCATCCTAATGGTCTCAAACCGAGTTTGGAGAACTTAGAGCTTAGAGTCCTTAATTACCTCGGTTCCTTCATGTGCAACTTCTAGGATGTCCCAAGCCTCTTTGGCAATCCTAGTAATTTGAATCAACTTATATTGATTCTCATCGACTAATCAACGTATGGCATGTATGGCTTTGTTTTTCCACATGGAATCAACAAATTCTTGCACGTCCCACTGTGCCTTAGGCTTAAGCACTTATTCTCCTCCTTCGGTGAGAGTTATCTTCGGTGGAGCATATCCATCTTTAACCGCCATCCATGCCCTATCATGGATTTGACACAAGTATGCTTCCATCTTCCCCATCCATGAGGAGTAATTATCGCCAGTGAGCAACGGTGGCCTCACACTCGACGCTCCCTCTTTGCTCATCCCGAAACCACTCATAGTGTTTGGATGAATGCAAATGAGATGAATGCAAAATGTATGAATAAATCAAAAATCACACACAATGCAAAACACACCCAAAATGAGTTTGGATCTCCTAAGTATATCTAGGAACCTGCTCTGATACCAATTGAAACAAATTATAGGTGTGTTCAATATTAATCTAGAGGGGGGTGAATAGATTTTAAATGATTTTACCCAATTTTCGCATACATGTAAATTTTACGGAAATGCCCCTAACTTGTCAAAAAGACAAACAAGTGTAATATGGTGCTGAATTTAAATAACACTTGATATTTACGTGGAAACCCTCATGGAAAAAACCACGAGCTGTTATGTGCGCCACACACGAACCTCAAATCCACTAATTGAAATGATTACAACCTAATCCCGGTTTAATGATCTAATCCCGATCAATAATCATATCAACTACCTAATCCCGGTATGAGTTGACCTAGTCCAATTGCTTGTGATTTACGCAACCTAATCTCGGAAGCTACACAAGTCTTACTTCTCAATGAAGAGATAAAATGGCCAATGTGAATATATGATGATATTCAAAGAGCAAATAAAGCTAAGGAACCTTAGATGCTTATCTAAGATGATGAGAGGACAATTAATGCAATCCTACATGTCAAATAGCTTAGCTAAACATATATTATGAAAACCTAGATAGCTATCACAATACAACACTTAATCAATACATCACAATCAATCTCTATTTTGTATCTAGAATATATTCTAAGAGCATACAAATGATTAAAGAGATGGGTTGATAAGAAAGACACTAAAATTAGATGAAATTCTTGAAAACCTTACCAAGCAAGATGTGATGTTGCAAAACCATGCATGGATGCATCCTATATGGTCATGGATGATCCTAGATGAACTTTGAAGAACAAAGGAAGAGCTTTGAGTGTTTAAAGGTGAGTTCTTGTGAATTTTTTCGCTTAAAAAATTGTTCTAAGGAAATATATGATTTTTGGAACTCATTAAAGGACCTAATAACATAGAGTTATATATATAGATGTTTTAATTAAAGTGAGGTCGTTTTGAAAATTCGCGTAAAGTATATGCATTATGCACTGGTGAGTGCGCTGGTCGAGTAGCGCACAGCCAATGTATGCACATGCGTTGGTGGACCAGCGCAGCTGACAGGCGCACCACCAGCGGCAAACAACTGGGCAAGTTGCGATGGTGTGTGCGCTGGTCCAACGCATGACGACCGGCGCAATGCGCTGGTTATGCACGGGTAGAGTGACCAGCGCACTGCTACTTCCTTCACACTTACACATGAATTGAGCAAGAGTAAAAAGGTGAAGAAAATGCATCATAATGCCTAACATGAAATGGCATTTTAATCACAAGATGCAATCAATTTACACATGCTAGAAGAGAGATTAATGAACATTAAAACACACATAATAAATACACACAACATACAAGAATATGAATCATGCATGAGTTGTGAGTGTGTGCAAATACATCTCTTCTGAAAGTAATACGAATAAACGCTCGGTGTGTATGATAAATATATCTAGAGGTGGGTGAATAGATTTTAACTATTATTACCCAATTTTTGCATGCAAGTCAATTTTACGAAAATGCCCCTACTAGTCAAAAATACAAGCAAGTGTAATATAGTGCGGAATTTAAATAACACTTGATGTATACGTGGAAACCCAACCACTGGGAAAAACCATGGGCTATTTAGTGCGCCATACTCGAACCTCGAAATCCACTAATTGAAATGGAGTTTACAACCTATGTAGACCTCGTCTAACACTCCGGTTAATAACCCCCCACTTCTACCACTCGGGCCTTTAAAAGTGGCTCTAGTCCAATTGCTTGAGGCCTAAGCAATCTTAGCCTCAAGACTTAATTCTCAATGAAGAGATTATGCAACCTATGTGAATATGTATGAATATTCAAATAACAAACAAGGCTAGGGAACCTTAGATGCTTATCTAGGATGATGAGATAATCAATTAAATCAATCCTAGATATCAAGAGCTAAATGACATGTCAAATAGCTTAACTAATCAAGATTAATCAAAAACCTAATTAGCTATCACAATACAACACTCAATCAATTCATCACAATTAATTCTCTATTTTTGTATTTATCATATGATCAAAAACATGCAAGTAAATTAAAAGAGAATAGCTTGATAGTAAAAATACTAAAATGAGATGAACTTAATCAAAATCTAACCAAGCAAGTTGTGATGATGCAAACCCATTCATGGATGAATGCAAGATGAACTTTGATGCACAAAGGAATGCATTTGAGTGTTTAAATGAGCAAACTTGGTTGCTTTTTCTCTCAAAATCTCTCTTTAAAATATAGGGTTCTTGATAATCAAAGAGTCATTATTCAGAACAAGAGAAAGAGATGTATTTATAGGCATAAAAAATAGAGCATGTGAAAATACAAGTTTGCCCCTGAAAACGTACGATCGGCGGTTTCATTCGGTGGCCAGGCCACCGTTTAAAACCACCGATTTGAACCCAAGAAGAACAGGGGAACAACGGCGGTTTCAATCGGCGGTTTCGAAACCACCGAACCAACCATAGAATCAAACCCGAGAAATAAATCAATCAGGTATGATCGACGGTTTCGAACGACGGTCGGTGGCCACCGATCGTAACCGTAGAATCACTCCAGACCTTTCAGACTGAAACGGCGGTTTCAATTTGGCGGCCAGGCCGCCGATCAAACCGCCGATTCACCAGTAATGGTGAATCTAAAGGAGAAGCCAAGAGCATTCCCCTTAAGCGGTCTTCGCGCAAAACCAAGCACACATTCGTGCAAGCGCGGGCGTTTCCGAACATATTCGGGAAATGGATTACGCAACACACAAACACAACAAGATACATCAAACAAAGTGCAAGAGTGAAATGTGTCATGTGAAGAGAATACACACAAGAACAAGTATGCTAAGTGTGTGTGTGCTAACTAAATCTCTTCAAAGAAAAATTAAGCACTAGAGATTATACCTTTGGCCTGCTTGTCCCTTGAGGTCTTGAAAGGGCCTTTGAGATTAAAGTTCAATCACCTAAACTACCCTTACACAATCTGAAAAGAATACTCGGTGTGTTCTATATAAAGCTAGGGGGGGTGAATAGATTTTATCTAATTATTACCCAATTTTCGCGTGCATGTCAATTTTACGAAAATACCCCTACCAAGTCAACAATACATACAAGTGTAATAAGATGCGGAAATAATAAATGACATTTGATGTTTACGTGGAATTCCCAACCACTGGGAAAAACCACGGGCTGTTAAGTGCGCCACACTCGGACCTCGAAATCCACTAATTGAAATGGAGTTTACAACCTATGTAGACCTCGTCTAACACTCCGGTCAATAACCCCCTACTTCTACCACGCGGGCCTTTAAAAGTGGCTCTAGTCCAATTACTTGATCCTCGTAGTCACTACTTGTAATGATGTTTACAGCCTAATCCCGGTCTGTAACCCACCACTACTACCCGCAGGCCTATAATAGCAACCCTAGACCAAGACTTCAATCTCTCAAAAGAGATGCACAACCCTATGTGAATATGTATGAATATTCAATTAACAAACAAGGCTAGGGAACCTTGGATGCTTATCTAGGATGATGATATATTCAATTTAAATCAACCCTAGATATCAATTGCTAAATGACATGTCAAATAGCATAGATAATCATAGATTATAAAAACCTAGATATCTATCAAAACCAACACTCAATCAATTCATCACAAATAATCTCTTTTCTTGTATTTAGCATATGATCTAAAACATACAAGTAATTTAAAAGAGATGGCTTGGTATTTAAAATACTACAATAAGATGAAATTAATCAAAATCTTACCAAGCAAGTTGTGATGATGCAAACCCATACATGGATGCACTCTATATAGACATAGGAGATGCAATATGAAATTTGATGCAAAAGGGGTTTGATTTGAGTGGTTAAAGGTGAGTTCTTGATTTGATTTTCTCTCAAAATCTATCTTTGAAGTTTAGGGTTCTTAAGAGTAAAAAAGAACTTGTTCAGATAATGAGAAAGTGTGATATTTATAGACATCAAGAACAGGGCAAGTGAAAAGGCAATTTTGCCCTTGAAACGCACCTATCGACGGTTTCAATCGGCGGCCAGGCCGCTGATATAGACCGCAGAATTGAGCCCGAGACGAACAGGGGAACAACGGCGGTTTCATTCGGCGGTTTCGTAACCGCTGATCGTGATCGCATAATTGCTTCAGACCTATCTGGACTGAAACGGCGGTTTCATTCGGCGGCCAGGCCGCCAATCATAACCGCCGATCACCAATAATGGTGAAAATCAAGGAGAAGCCAAGGGCATTCTCCGTGGGCGGTCTTCGCGTAAAACCGAGCACACCAACGTACACGCGCGGACGTTTCCAAACATCCTTCGGGAAACAAATTACTCCACACTAAAAGCTAACATACATGAAGTGCAAGTGTGGGTATTTAATGCATCCTAATGCCTATAATGTCATGGCATTTCATATAAAAAGATGCAATCAATTTAATACAAGAAGAGACATTGAATAAACAATAAAGCACAATGCTTACAAAATATAAACACAACATCCAAGAATAAGAGTTATGCATGTTGTGTGTGTGCAACTATATCTCTTCAAGGCAAAGTAAGCACTACAAATATACATTTGGTGCTTGTCCTCTTGAGGTCTTGGAAAGGGTCTTTGATCTTCAACCTTAATCACCTAGACTACCCTTACAACCAAACCCCAACATGTGGTTTGACCACGAAATAAGCCAATCAATTAATAGGAATCCTTACAATCTCATCCTTTGGCTATTTCGTGACAAAACCACCGCTCACATTGATTCCTCACAACATAATAGAAACTACGGGTCTACTATGATTTTCTACTTTACAAAGAGATAAGATAAATAGTCTTGAAGTCTTTAATCTCAAGTAGAATAATCAATCCCTGAAAGCACAGTTTCTATACTTTCCAATACAAGAAAAGGTGAGATGAATCAAGTGAGATAAAACAAGCATTTGCATTTAAGAATTTAAGTACAACATCATGCAATGTATGAATGTGCAAATGCTCCCCCTCAAAGGGTTACTCCCCCTCAATAAGTATTCTCCCCAACATGCACAATTGCTACTACAATTTGCAACTCCTCTTACCACAACCTACTCCCTCTTTTTGTCATGATATAGACAAAGGAGTAGTCCCCAACCGGGTTACTCAAGGCAAAGAGAGATAGTAGCATTCTAGATATTTGCATAATCAATATAAGTCACTCTATGCAATCTCAATTTATTGGAGAGAAACAAGGAGATTTATTTAAATAAAATGTGTGAATCAAAAAATTGCTTTGCACACAAGACATGTAGCATTTAAGTCCAAAATACCATGGTATTTGGCAAAGCAAATGACAAAGGTTTTTAATATGAATTCAAACCAATTTCACCAATGTCATGAGAGAAGCAAGGATATAGGTTTTCATTGATTTCAATTTAAGAACAACTGTATCCAACTTTATAAGCCAAACATGTCATGAGCAACTTTGCACCCTACTTGATTTTTCCGGATAAGATATCCGTATGATAGTAGACATGTTCAACCAATAAAGAAAGAGAGACATTTGGATTGTAAAATCCTTGAATGGATACAAGATCCTTTTTCATTTAAGTCTCATAAGCTTTTTCACACATTATTTGCAGTTAAGAAATGCAATCAACAGAACATGCTTTTCAAGATTAGCATTTAGCATGTCATTTAGCAATCATCATGTCATGGAGATCATTATAGGTCATTCAAATTAAATCCTATGTAAATATCTCCTAGTCTAAAAATGCATGTTTGAACATAAATATGACATGTATTGCAATACAAGCATTGATCTCGTTTATTGAATAGAAAATATATATATATTGTAACCAAGCTTACTCAAGCAACAAAAAGAGAAGCATAAGATATTTCAAATTTTTGCACGTGACTAGAATGCAAAATAGCTCTCTTTGCTTAAGTTCCCCATATGGGGTCAATTGCTCGATCCTCGTAGTCACTACTTGTAATGATGTTTACAGCCTAATCCCGGTCTGTAACCCACCACTACTACCTGCAGGCCTATAATAGCAACCCTAGACCAAGACTTCAATCTCTCAAAAGAGATGCACAACCCTATGTGAATATGTATGAATATTCAATTAACAAACAAGGCTAGGGAACCTTAGATGCTTATCTAGGATGATGATATATTCAATTTAAATCAACCCTAGATATCAATTGCTAAATGACATGTCAAATAGCATAGATAATCATAGATTATAAAAACCTAGATATCTATCAAAACCAACACTCAATCAATTCATCACAAATAATCTCTTTTCTTGTATTTAGCATATGATCTAAAACATACAAGTAATTTAAAAGAGATGGCTTGGTATTTAAAATACTACAATAAGATGAAATTAATCAAAATCTTACCAAGCAAGTTGTGATGATGCAAACCCATACATGGATGCACTCTATATAGACATAGGAGATGTAGTATGAAATTTGATGCAAAAGGGGTTTGATTTGAGTGGTTAAAGGTGAGTTCTTGATTTGATTTTCTCTCAAAATCTATCTTTGAAGTTTAGGGTTCTTAAGAGTAAAAAAGAACTTGTTCAGATAATGAGAAAGTATGATATTTATAGACATCAAGAACATGGCAAGTGAAAAGACAATTTTGCCTTTGAAACGCACCAATCGGCGGTTTCAATCGGCGGCCAGGCCACCGATATAGACCGCCGAATTGAGCCCGAGATGAATAGGGGAACAACGGCGGTTTCGTGACCGCCGATCCCAACCGCCGAATCAAGCTCGAGAGATCGAAATCGATCAGGTATGAACGGCAATTTCAAACAGCGGTCGTGACCGCCTATCGTGACCGCATATTTGCTCCTGGAAGCAAACTGCAGTTTCATTCAGCGGCCAGGCCACCGATCATAACCGCCGATCACCAATAATGGTGAAAATTAAGGAGAAGCCAAGGGCATTCTCCGTGGGCGGTCTTCACGCAAAACCGAGCACACCAACGTGCACGCGCGGACGTTTCCGAACATCCTTCGGGAAACGAATTACTCCACACTAAAAGCTAACATACATGAAGTGCAAGTGTGGGTATTGAATGCATCCTAATGCCTATCATGTCATCGCATTTCATATAAAAAGATGCAATCAATTTAATGCAAGAAGAGACATTGAATAAACAATAAAGCACAATGCACATAAAATATAAACACAACATCCAAGAATAAGAGTTATGCATGTTGTGTGTGTGCAACTATATCTCTTCAAGGCAAAGTAAGCACTACAAATATACCTTTGGTGCTTGTCCTCTTGAGGTCTTGGAAAGGGTCTTTGATCTTCAACCTTAATCACCTAGACTACCCTTAGAACCAAACCCCAACATGTGGTTTGACCATAAAATAAGCCAATCAATTAATGGGAATCCTTACACAATCAACCTCAACATGTGGTTTGTCCATGAAATAAGCCAATCAAGATATGGGAATCCTTACAATCTCCCCCTTTGCCTATTTCGTGACAAAACCACCACTGACATTGATTCCTCACAACATAATAGAAACTACGGGTCTACTATGATTTTCTACTTTACAAAGAGATATATAAAAATAATCTTGAAGTCTTCAATCTCTTGTAGAACAATCAATCCCTGAAAGCAAAGTTTCTATACTTTCCAATTCATGTAAAATGTGAGATTAATCAAGTGAGAGCATAAACAATCATTTGCATTCTTGAAATTTAAGTACAACAATAACATCATGCAATGTTTGATGAATGCAATGCTCCACCTCAAAGGGTTACTCCCTCTAAATGTATTATCTCCCCAACATGCACAATTGCTACTATAATTTGTAACTCCCCTTACCACCATTCTACTCCCCCTTTTTGTCATGATATAGGCAAAGGAGTAGTCCCTAACCGGGTCACTTAACAAAGAGAGATAGTAGTTTATTATATACTTGCATAATCATATAATCCACTTTATGCAACTCAATCAATTAGAGAGAAACAAGGAGATTTATTTAAAATAAATGTGTGAAACAAAACATGTTTTGCATACAAGACATGTAGCATTCAAGTCCAAAATACAATGGTATTTGGCAAAGCAAATGACAAAAGTTTCTAATAAGAATTCAAACCAATTTCACCAATGTCATGAGAGAAGCAAGGATATAGAGTTTTCATTGATTTTAATTTATGAGCAACTATACCCATCTTTATAAGCCAAACATGTCATGAGCGATTTTGCACCCTATTTGATTTTTCCGGGAATGATACCCGTATGATAGTAGACATGTTCAACAAATAAAGAAATAGAGACATTTGGATTTTAAAATCCTTTGAACGGATACAAGATCCTTTATTCATTGAATCTCATAAGCTTTTTCACACAAGTTTTGCATTTTTAGAATATGCAATCATCAATTCATGCTTTTTCATTTGAGCATGTCATATGAATTTCATGCTTTTCAATATTCATTAGCATGTTATTAAAACACATGCTTTTCAATTTTTAAGCATGTCATTAAGAATCATCATGTCATGGAGATAACTATAGGTCATTCAAATCATACTTCCTATGTAAATCTGCTAGTCCAAAAAATGCATGTTTGAACATAAATATGACATGGATTGTAAACAAGCATGGTTCACATGTTAGGATTATGCTCAATAGCAAGAGTGTAATGTTGTAATTAACAATCTTTTTCATATTAATAAAGTGATTTCTAGTTTAACAAATCGTATAGCATTTATAGTTTAATATTATAAGTGTCAAAGTAAATAATCATAAGGTCTAAAGACTATGAGAAAAGAAGAATTGTTCGTACATCTGGATATGTATGTGGTAGACACAATTCTTTAGTTAGTCTTGAATAATGTTCACAACTTAAGTTAAAGGTTGGGCACCTTTATCTTGTTAAAGTTGTAGAATTCTTTTGCTAGCATTTGAGTGGGATCAAATGAGATATGATGAGTCTAAAATCATCGGAGTGTCTTCGAGCAAAAGGATCTAGTGCACTGGGTGTATTGAACTGGATCACAATGAAATACTTTATCTATAACCGTAAATAGATAATAGTCTTTTCATTATCAGGACAATCGGAGAGTCTATCTTAATCCTGAGATAAATGATGGACTTATGGTTGCAAGTGATATCATTTGAGTTATCAATGAGTACGATTATATCGCATAGTCTATCCTCGATAGTTTGGTGATATTCATTTGTTAATCGATAGAGGGCTTCATTTATAGATATGGACATCGTGGCTCCATTTATTAAATGAGAGTATAATATCATCATATGGATGTTTTGAGGTAATTGGATATTAAATCTCAACGTTGAGTTTTCGATAGTGTCTATTGAAAACATGGCTTCTGGACAAGTCAAAATATCCAAGTTCAAAACGTGGTCATATGAGTAAATATGGTAACTTGGAGAGTTGTAGGCGGTCTATGAACTCTTGGCGATTACTGATATTAATCACGAGGATACACTATCTCCAACATGATTGTCTAGGGTATGAATAAGGAACATCTTCCTTTTCTATCTTTATTTAAGAGTTCAGTTTTAGCTCTTTAGTGGAATGAGTTAAAATCAATGGATCGGACCTAAGTGAATCATTTGTTGATTGTGATTAGGTTATGTCTATTGAAACTTAAATTTAGATGGCCCGCCAAGATCCCCAATCCATACAGACTTGCATGGATCACTTGATATATTCTACCGGACCAATTTAAGGGTCCATCTAGAATTGCATTTAATATATTAAGAATATAATTTGCACATTATTTATGTAATGGGCTGCTCAATTATATTAATATATTAATGAAAGACATGTGGGCTTGTTTCTTTTAGTAAGAATGGGTCTGGTTCACATGTGGGTTTTTTATTTAAAGTCCAATGGATTAAATGAAATAAGAAAATAATATTTGGCCCAATTATTTTATATGGGGCGGCAAGGTTAAATTTTTAACCTAAGATATTATTTTGTTTTCATTGTTTTAATTAAATAAGAATTAATTAATTTATTAATTAATTGTTTAATTAAGAAACAAATCTTTTTCTGATCAGGAAATATGTTTCCTAGAGTTATACTATTGGTAGTAGTATACTAAAAGTAAAAGACTTATTTGGTAAGAAAATAAATAATAAAGTTTATTTATTTAATCAAATAAGGAAGTCTTTTATATAGTCACAGATACACTAAAGAGTTGGATTAAGGTTTGTATTTAATATATAGAATATATATGCATGAATGCATGCATGCGGAAAAATATATGCATGATTAAAGTCATGCGGATATATATAGAAATATACATATAATATATGCATGATAAAAGTCATGCGGATATATAGAAATATATAGTATATGCATGCATGATTAAAAGTGGTGCAGAATTATATACATTACATATATGCATGTTAAAGTTATGCGGCAATATATAATATATATACATAATATATTCGGCAACCCTAATTGAATAGGTTGAATTCGGCTAAACTTATTTGCAAGGCTTGAGAGTTTTTCTTTTGCTTAAAAAATAGAATCCAACTCTAGTGATTAGTGTGTGTTGATTTCGACTAAAAACATAAAAGAGTGAATAGATTATTCTTTGATGGTACACTAATTGCTTGTTCATCAATAAGCTTGTGTGTACAACATCGATTTAGGTTCACGCAAGTTTCGATCATTAGATTGAGAACTCAAAAGTGACCGGAATAATCTTAGTATTCTTTTGATTGTTTTGTGACTAACAAAAGAAAAAGAAAAGTTTGTTTGTCCATTCTCAGGTTTGCAATTCAAAGAAAAGGGAGACCACGCTCCTAGGTGATTCACGTTCGTGCTAGGATTGAAGATCTTGCGGATTACCATCGACGTAAGTCAATCGGATCACGCGACAAAAGGTATTCTTCTTTTGTTGATTATATGTATGTTTAATTAATTAAAGGGTTAAGGTTCATAAAAAGGAAAAATTTTAAAACTATACTAAAACTATTTTTAGTCTCGCTTCCGCTGCGTGTACTACGGTATTTTTCCCTACATCACACTTATTGAATTGAAAACATATATACAAATGTGCAACCAAGCTTACTCAAGCAATCAAAAAAAGAAGCATAAGATTTTTCAAATATTTGCATGCAACAAGTATGCATAAGCTCTCTTTGCTTGAGTTCCCCATACGGGGTTAATCACCATCCTTCATCAATGAAGGTCATGAGGTCCTATAGACCTCCCAAGTCCATTTGACTTGGTTGAACCTATTTGAGACTTGTTAGTCTCGTAGCAAGCGGGTTCATTTTTTCTTATCCACATAGATATGATATTTTTCTTCTTAGTGGATAAAGGTTCAAGAGTTCTAGAAATTATAGGATTATGAATGTGAATTTTTTCCTTCCTATTAACATGCATTCTAGCTCTTGTCATTCTCTTTTCAATCATGCTTTTGAATCTACATAATTTAATGAAATAAAAGCAATTTGGTCTAATGTGACCATCAATACCACAAAAGTGACATGTAGGGATGAATTTAGAAATCATGCCATGTCCTTGAGCATGCATAGGAGCCTTCCCATGACTTTATGGTTGAGTGGGTTCAAATCTTCTTTGTTGTTGAACCGGTCTAGCTTGCTTCCATGGTTCATTTTGCATGATTGGCCTCTTCCCTTGATGAATTTGAGCTTGAGGGAAGTTAGGTTGAGGAACTTTTTGAGCTTGAGGTTGTCTCCTTGGAGCTTCCTTCACTTGTGCACTTCTTGAACATTGTCCTAGATCAATTTTCTTCCTAGGAGTGTGCACCGGCGAGGTTTCTATCTTGCCTAAACTCTTGACAAAGACGGTCTTGGTTGGAGTAGTGATCTCCTTGCTTTCTTCATACCCAATACCTCTCTTGTCACAAGGGTTCTTTCCACTACCAAGAATGTGGTCAAGCTTCTTGGTGCTTGTAGTCATCCTAGTCAATGACTCTTTAGCTTTATCAAGCTCTCTCTTCAACCCTTCTTCATTCCTCTTAGACATAGCTAGCTCATCCCTTAGCTTGTCTTCAATCATCTTGGATGTTTCCACTTGCTTACTCAAGTGGTCATTGTGTGTTGAAAGCTCTAGATTTTCATACTCTAAAATCTTCAACTTTCTATTGTTCTTTTTCAATGAACTTTCACACTTGACTATAAAGTCATGAACATCCATTTTCTCTACACTTCCATTTGTAGAGTTAGATGAGGAGTCATCTTCGCTTGAGTTATCTCCTCCACTCTCCTTCTCACTTATGGAGTCATTTTCCTCATTAAGACCTTCACCTTGGTCTCTTGAGTTAATGAGAGTCATGTCCTAATAAGTAGCTACACCTATCACCTCTAGAGCTACTTCTTCATCTTTTTCTTCTATGGGATCATTAGTCGAGGCTTTCTTACCAACAACTTTATCTTCTACACAAGTGGCCCCAAATGCTGTGTAGTCGATGGTAAGCTCATCAATCACTTGATGACTTGTCTCCCTTTCTGGAGTCATCACTTTCACTCCAAGTGGCGGCCATCACTTTTGCCATCTTGTTCTTCAAATTCCCACAATCGGGTGAGATGTGTCCTATACCGCCACACTCAAAGCATTAGACCCCTTTCTTTTCACTCTTCTCTTGCCTAGGCTCAAAACTTTTGAAGGGAGCCTTTTTCTTCAAGTCTTGGCCTTTGGATCCAAAACCTTTCTTCTCGAATTTGACAAATTTCTCGAATTTGACAAATTTCTAGCATCAAAGCCATGTCTTCATCCGAGTCACGTTTATCCTCCTTCTCAACCTTGGAAGCTTTCAAAGCAATCCCTTTTTGCTTTTTAGGAGGTGAAATACTAGGAGCCTTCCTAGATTCATAGGCAAGGAGTCTTCCAATTACCTCACTCGGCTTCATATCCATATATCCACTGTTTTCTTCTAAAGCCGTCACTTTTGCTTCAAACCTAGCGGGGAGAGACCTCATAATTTTTTGCTTGACTCTCCTATCCGTATAAGGGTCACCGAGTTGATGGCTTTGATTTACAATATCCATCAACTTGACTTCAAAGTCATTGAAACATTCGTCCTCCTCCATCTTAAGCAACTCAAATTGCATTTGAAGGACTTAAAGCTTGGAATCCTTGACAACATCGGTTCCTTCATGTGCAACCTCTAGGATATCCCATGCCTCCTTGGCTATCCTAGTGTTTTGAATCAGTTTATACTGATTTTCATCCACTGCACATAGAAGAGTGTGCCAAGCCTTTCTATTCCATTTTGAAGTCTCAAACTCTTCAGTGGACCACTGAGCCTTAGGCTTGAGTACTTCCTTTCCACCACCCGTGGGAGTCATCTTAGGAGCCACATACCCATCTTCAATTGCCATCCATGCTCTATCATGGATTTGACACAAGTATGCTTCCATCTTGCCTTTCCATGAGGCATAATTCACACCGGTGAGGAGAGGAGGTTGTGTACTTGACGCACCCTCATGGTTGCCACCATATCCACTCATTGCATATAAGGAATGAATTCAAATGAATGCAAAATGTATGAATGAGCAAAAATCACACAAATGCAAAACACACCAAAAATGAGCTTGGATCTCCTAAGTATATCTAGGAACCCGCTCTGATACCAATTGAAAGTAATACAAATAAATGCTCGGTGTGTATGATAAATATATCTAGAGGGGGGGTGAATAGATTTTAATTATTATTACCCAATTTTCGCATGCAAGTCAATTTTACGAAAATGCCCCTACTAGTCAAAAATACAAGCAAGTGTAATATAGTACGGAATTTAAATAACACTTGATGTATACGTGGAAACCCAACCACTGGGAAAAACCATGGGCTGTTTAGTGCGCCACACTCGAACCTTGAAATCCACTAATTGAAATGGAGTTTACAACCTATGTAGACCTCGTCTAACACTCCGGTTAATAACCCCCCACTTCTACCCCTCGGGCCTTTAAAAGTGGCTCTAGTTCAATTGCTTGAAGCCTAAGCAATCTTAGCCTCAAGACTTAATTCTCAATGAAGAGATTATGCGACCTATGTGAATATGTATGAATATTCAAATAACAAACAAGGCTAGGGAACCTTAGATGCTTATCTAGGATGATGAGATAATCAATTAAATCAATCCTAGATATCAAGAGCTAAATGACATGTCAAATAGCTTAGCTAATCAAGATTAATCAAAAACCTAATTAGCTATCACAATACAACACTCAATCAATTCATCACAATTAATTATCTATTCTTGTATTTATCATATGATAAAAAACATACAAGTAAATTAAAAGAGAATAGCTTGATAGTAAAAATACTAAAATGAGATGAACTTAATCAAAATCTTACCAAGCAAGTTGTGATGATGCAAACCCATTCATGGATGAATGCAAGATGAACTTTGATGCACAAAGGAATGTATTTGAGTGTTTAAATGAGCAAACTTGGTTGCTTTTTCTCTCAAAATCTCTCTTTAAAATATAGGGTTCTTGATAATCAAAGAGTCATTATTCAGAATAAGAGAAAGAGATGTATTTATAGGCATAAAAAATAGAGCATGTGAAAATACAAGTTTACCCCTGAAAACGTATGATCGGTGGTTTCAATCAGTGGCCAGGCCGCCGTTTAAAACCACCGAATTGAACCAGAGAAGAATAGGGGAACAACGGCGGTTTCAATCGGCGGTTTCTAAACCGTCGAACCAACCACAGAATCAAACCCGAGAAATAAATCAATCAGGTATGATCGGCGGTTTCGAACGACGGTCGGTGGCCACTGATCGTAACCGTAGAATCATTCCAGACCTTTCTGGACTGAAACGACGGTTTCAATTCGGGGGCCAGACTACCAATCAAACCGCCGATTCACCAGTAATGGTGAATCTAAAGGAGAAGCCAAGAGCATTCCCCTTAAGCGGTGTTCGCGCAAAACCAAGCACACATTCGTGCAAGCGCGGACGTTTCCGAACATATTCGGGAAATGGATTACACAACACACAAACACAACAAGATACATCAAACAAAGTGCAAGAGTGAAATGTGTCATGTGAAGAGAATACACACAAGTACAAGTATGCTAAGTGTGTGTGTGCTAACTAAATCTCTTCAAAGAAAAACTAAGCACTAGAGATTATACCTTTGGCGTGCTTGTCCCTTGAGGTCTTGAAAGGGCCTTTGAGCTTGAAGTTCAATCATCTAAACTACCCTTACACAATCAACCCCAACATGTGGTTTGTCCACGAAATAAGCCAATCAAGATATGGGAATCCTTACATCTTCAATGCAAGTAAGCACTTAGAAATTTACCTTTGAAGTGCTTGTCATCTTGAGGTCTTGAAAGGGCCTTTGAGCTTGATCCTCAATCACATAAACTACCCTTACAATTTAAAACCCCAACATGTGGTTTGTCCACGAAATAAACCAATCAAAGAATGGGAATCCTTACACTCACCTAGGAGCAGTTATTTTTTAGATAGTCCCTTTACTGTTGAAGAAGTCCGGAAGACCACCTTCGATATGTTCCCTACCAAAGCTCTGGTACGGATGGTCTCCCTAATCTTTTTTATCAAAAAATATTTGGAGCACTGTAGGGGAAGGGGTTACAAAAGCTTGCCTTAGGTGTCTTAATGACGGGGATGTTAGGATTATGCTCAATAGTAAGAGTGTTGATACTCGCTTTTTCTGTCGTTGTAAGAATGCGAGGATCAAAAGATTTGTTTATATTTAAAATAGGGGTTTCCTACGCAATGTGCTCTGAACTAGCAAAAGACTAGTAAAGCAGCAAGCAAGGGTATCGTTCCGCAGGGAGGTATGATTCGTCAACCGTATCAAGTTCTAGAGTTTATTGTAAGCATGTAAATAGAATGTGGAAAGGTAAGAATGATGTGTGTGAAATGTATGTACAATGCGATATGTGTGTGTGTAGAGAATAAAAATGAAAATAAATAAAAACAAAGAGAATATGGAAGGGTGAGAATGGTGATTAAAGTGATAAATAAAATGATGGATAGGAGAGATGCATGAAAATGGTCACACAAGGTTCAACAAGTTCACCATACCTAAGTGCACAAATAGTTGGTTGTTAGACATTGAGGACATCCAATTTTAGTTAAGGGTTCGTTCTTGCCTCAATCCGATTTATACTCATTCATAGAGCTAACGGTTGAAGACTGTGCCGAGAACCTCTCAAACACGAAACCGCAACCAAAATATGTGAACCGATTCTACAAACAAAACTACATTGAGCCCCAATAATAGATTCGTAATGTAAAATGGCAACGTGAAAGTCTAATGAATGTGGAAAGAGTGATTGTATCTCCGACCATAACTCACCTAGAGCCCTTAGAGTGAGAAATAGCTAAAGTCTAATTGTTTACAAGAACAATGAACCAAACCCTTCTAATATGACAATTTATAGGTTCACCCACTCTTCCTAGCTAATTAGCCAAAACTATGCCCGGAGAGCCCCTCCTAAAGCACAATCCTAAATCTAATTCACTCAAACCAATTCATGACATGCAATTTCGACCTTCCAAAGACATACATACACAAATGGGATATTTGATTACAACTACTCCTACAATTAAGTTAATCTACTCCTAATCCCATCCATGAACACATATAAATTTCCGATCATCCATAAACATGCATTTCAAGATAAGAGATATATTCAATAACAATCAAGAATGAATCAAAACACAAATTGGATATAAAAACAACCACATATATATTGAGCACAAAATAGGTTTACAAATATTCCCAAGTGGGGATTACACATTCAAGAAAACAAGAAATACATAGAGAGTGAGAAATAGATACAACCCTTGAAGAAAACCTCCTCCAAGAGCTTCTTACTTTACTAGCTCGAAATTGACCAAAGGCCACTCCTATCTCTATGTAATCTACTCCTAAATGTGGTGGAAGATGGGTAGAAGGTGAGATGGGGAGCATCCATGGAGGAAAAACCTCCATGGATGCTCTTGGAAGCTTCTCTCTCTCTTATTTGGTGAAGAAAATGAAGAAGAAGAAGAAGAAGAAGAAGAAGAAAAGGAAGTTTGTGGGGAGTGTGTTCTGATGGTTGAGAAGAGAATAAGGTGTTTATATAGTGTTGGGAGGTTAGGGCACGAATTAGGGATGAAAGGACAAAACTGTTCCTAAAATTCACCAAAAAAATGACTTTTTGGAGTGATTCGGCGGTTTCATTCGGCGACCTGGCCGCCGTTTGAAGTAGCCATTTAGACCTGACAGCCTTTCAGCGATTTCAGCATCGCGCACCGTTACGAAAATGGGCATAACTTCCTACAGAAAGCTCGGAATCAAAATACGTAAAATGTTCTGGAAACTAGACTTCCGGGGCTTTCCGAATATATAAAGATATTCATGTGGTTCGATCTGAGAAGGAAGATATGATCTACGCAATTTGTATGTTCTGCACGCGTATATACAATTTCAACTCCTTTTGCTCCATTTTGCCTCCCAAACTAATCTTTAAGCTCAAAACATTATTATAAGGAATATGTACCTACACAAGGCTCAAACAAAACATTATATACAAAAATAAGCTCGAAAACGAGACAAACGATCAGAAATGGGGGACCTCAAATAGGTATAAAATAGTTCGATCAAATACCCCCAAACCTATCTTTTGCTCGTCCTCGAGCAAAACAAAGAGAACAAAAATATATACAACAAATAAAAACTTATAAAACAAATAAAATAAACTAAAATAAACTAAAAATTAAGCTAGTCCACTTCCATAGGAAACACGGTGGCATTTAGCATGTGTCACAAGCCTTTAAACCACTAGGCGATCCCTAGAGGAGGAGTTATAGTCTCCTGAGGGTTTACAGCTATGACACCCACAAACGTATACTCTGCAATAAAAGTTGAGATGCAAATCCGCACATACCAAGCAAAGACTACACATGCATGCTAGAATCTCAAATATACCAATTAATAACAATGCATCACACAATGCAAGTATGCCAATACTTAGGATGTTTTCGGTTTACAAAACAATTACGCTCGTATGCCCAAGATAAAATTTGCCTCGACTCTAATCCTCACCGGATTTCAGTCATATTTTCACTCAGAACTTAGGCACACTCTCTACCAAACGTATGTGATTTGGAGTTTAGGTATATGGAATCAAATATTATCACATATGAGTATTTTCCAATGACGCACATTTTCTGAAAATGGATCTCATGGAAGGAATTGAAATGCCACGAAGGTGGAAAGACATGCATTGACTCGCATTCCCAAGATAGACTTCCTAAGAGATCAAATGGGCTTTCCCTCACTTTTATTGGGGCCAAGGTGATTTGTGGTAGTGTTTGGGATGGAAGAGATGGTGGGAGCGGGAAGGATAAAGTTATTAACCATGCTAAGGTGTGTTTACACATTACACTTTATTACAAAATTAGCTCTATTACATATTTACAATACAAGCGTCTAGGTTATAAAATTTACATTGAACTATTATGCTACAATTTTACCTTTATTAGTGAGTAACTTTACCATTGAAGAACTAGGAGGCTTAAGTGTTTTATATTTCAACACTTATTCTTTTTTTTTTCTTTTTTTTTTCTTTTTTCTTTTCTTTTTGTAAGCTTTTGCCTAGCACAATTTACATATATTTGCCTACGTACACGCTTTTACAAAATTTAGAGCTAGCTTCTCCTAAGCTATATACCTCAACATGATCAATAACTAGGGAATGGATATGTGTTTGGCTTCAATTTGCAATGAATATAGGGGTATGGGAGTGTTTAGGCTATTTTAATAGTTATGCACACACTCAAGCTCAAAATCATTTCTAAAAGTCCATCTACCAAAGGAATACAAGTCTCAACAAGCAGTCCGCAAGATAAAGTTCTATGGCAATCAATGCAAAATTGATGTACAATGAGATCACAATGAAGAAAAAAAATCGAAGAGTGTATAAGAGTAGAAACAAAACCCACAAACTTTCGTTATTTAGGCACAATATAGCTCACGGGTAGTCTCCACAATTTTCCTAGGCTACACAAACATAGAAGTCTCATCCACCTCAACATCAAAAGATTGGCACTGTACAAGCAAATTTAAGCGACGCACGGAGCTAAAAGCATGCAATGCATGTCTCTACCGGCACGCAAAGAAAAACAACTCAACAAAAATGGACTAATTTCCAAATAAATTCAAAATTGATCGTTTTGTGCAGAGATTTGAAAATTTTCTAAACATAACAAAAAATAAAAAATAAAAATAAACAACGAAGCTGTCCACACCCCCAAACCTAAACCCAACATTGTCCTCAATGTTGCTCAAATCATAAAATATAGACAATGTTTAGCAAGATTCGGAGATAAGAACGAAAATCAAAAACTAACAACAAAACACAACAAATCCTAAGATCTAAGCACAATACAAATCCACTCTTAGATCTAAACAAAAATAAAAGTTACAAACACTACAAGCATAGCATTTTAACATTAAGCTCATGGGCAATTTCGGCCTAAATCAACAACAAATCCACAAGTGCTCCATTTAAACTCAAAATTCAGAGGATACCTCTTATGGCTACAACCAACTAGGCCATTGTGGCGTTGCCGTTTCACTTGGGAGTTGTTGCGGTGCAATAAGCGCAAACTTACGGTTCTCTTGAGTTGTGTGGTCCATTCGACCTGAAAATATCATTTCCTTGCACAAACACAACTCAAAAACATCAACTGCATATGCATAAAGAAAGAAAAAAAAATTGTTTATTAACACATCTAAACATAATCCGCAAAGCAATTAAATCTAAGATTTACAGAACCTAAACTAAAACGAGAAACAATCAATGAATACGCCTCCCCGGCAACGGTGCCATTTTGATACTCGCTTTTTCTGTCGTTGTAAGAATGCGAGGATCAAAAGATTTGTTTATATTTAAAATAGGGGTTTCCTACGCAATGTGCTCTAAACTAGCAAAAGACTAGTAAAGTGGCAAGCAAGGGTATCGTTCCGCAGGGAGGTATGATTCGTCAACCGTATCAAGTTCTAGAGTTTATTGTAAGCATGTAAATAGAATGTGGAAAGGTAAGAATGATGTGTGTGAAATGTATGTACAATGCGATGTGTGTGTGTGTAGAGAATAAAAATGAAAATAAATAAAAACAAAGAGAATATGGAAGGGTAAGAATGGTGATTAAAGTGATAAATAAAATGATGGATAGGAGAGATGCATGAAAATGGTCACACAAGGTTCAACAAGTTCACCATACCTAAGTGCACAAATAGTTGGTTGTTAGACATTAAGGACATCCAATTTTAGTTAAGGGTTCGTTCTTGCCTCAATCCGATTTATACCCATTCATAGAGCTAACGGTTGAAGAGTGTGCCGAGAACCTCTCAAATATGAAACCGCAACCAACATATGTGAACCGATTCTACAAACAAAACTACATTGAGCCCCAATAATAGATTCGTAATGTAAAATGGCAACGTGAAAGTCTAATGAATGTGGAAAGAGTGATTGTATCTCTGACCATAACTCACCTAGAGCCCCTAGAGTGAGAAATAGCTAAAGTCCAATTGTTTACAAGAACAATGAACCAAACCCTTCTAATATGACAATTTATAGGTTCACCCACTATTCCTAGCTAATTAGCCAAAACTATGCCCGGAGAGCCCCTCATAAAGCACAATCCTAGCTCTAATTCACTCAAACCAATTCATGACATGCAATTTCAACCTTCCAAAGACATACATACACAAATGGGATATTTGATTACAACTACTCCTACAATTAAGTTAATCTACTCTTAATCCCATCCATGAACACATATAAATTTCCAATCATCCATAAACATGCATTTCAAGATAAGAGATATATTCAATAACAATCAAGAATGAATCAAAACACAAATTGGATATAAAAACAACCACATATATATTGAGCACAAAATAGGTTTACAAATATTCCCAAGTGGGGATTACACATTCAAGAAAACAAGAAATACATAGAGAGTGAGAAATAGATACAACCCTTGAAGAAAACCTCCTCCAAGAGCTCCTTCCTTTGCTAGCTCGAAATTGACCAAAGCCCACTCCTATCTCTATGCAATCTACTCCTAAATGTGGTGGAAGATGGGGAGCATCCATGGAGGAAAAACCTCCATGGATGCTCTTGGAAGCTTCTCTCTCTCTTATTTGGTGAAGAAAATGAAGAAGAAGAAGAAGAAGAAGAGGAAGTTTGTGGGGAGTGTGTTCTGATGGTTGAGAAGAGAATAAGGTGTTTATATAGTGTTGGGAGGTTAGGGAACGAATTGGGGATGAAAGGACGAAACTGTCCCTAAAATTCGCCCAAAAAATGACTTTCTGGAGTGATTCGGCGGTTTCATTCGGCGACCTGGCCGCCGTTTGAAGTAGCCATTTAGACCTGACAGCCTTTCAGCGATTTCAGCATCGCGCACCGTTACGAAAATGGGCATAACTTCCTGCAGAAAGCTCGGAATCACAATCCGTAAATTGTTATGGAAACTAGACTTCCGTGGCTTTTCGAATATATAAAGATATTCATGTGGTTCAATCTGAGAAGGAGGATATGATCTCCGTAAGTTGTACGTTCTGCACGCTTATATACAATTTCAGCTCTTTTTGCTCCATTTTGCCTCCCAAACTAATCTTTAAGCTCAAAACCTTATTATAAGGAATATGTACCTACACAAGGCTCAAACAAAACATTATATACAAAAATACGCTCGAAAACAAGACAAACGATCGGAAATGGGGGACCTCAAATAGGTATAAAATAGTTCGATCAAGTGTAATATTGTGATTGACAATCTTTTTCATATTAATAAAGTGATTTCTGGTTTAACAAATCTTATAGCATTTATAGTTTAAAATTATAATTGTCAAAGTAAATAATCATGAGGTCTAAAGACTATGAGAAAAGAAGAATTGTTCGTACATCTGGATATGTATGAGGTAGACACAATTCTTTAGTTAGTCTTGAATAATGTTCACAACTTAAGTTAAAGGTTGGGCACCTTTATCTTGTTAAAGTTGTAGAATTCTTTTGCTAGAATTTGAGTGGGATCAAATGAGATATGATGAGTCTAAAATCATCGGAGTGTCTTCGAGTAAAAGAATCTAGTGCACTGGGTGCATTGAACTAGATCACAATGAAAAGCTTTATCTAGAACCGTCAATAGATAATAGTCTTTTCATTATCCGGACAATCGGAGAGTCTATCTTAATCCTGAGATAAATGATGGACTTATGGTTGCAAGCGATATCATTTGAGTTATCAATGAGTATGATTATATAGCATAGTCTTTCCTCGATAGTTTGGTGATATTCATTTGTTAATCGATAGAGGACTTCATTTATAGATATGGACATCGTGGCTCCATTTATTAAATGAGAGTATAATATCATCATATGGATGTTTTGAGGTAATTGGATATTAAATCTCAACGTTGAGTTTTCGATAGTGACTATTGAAAACATGGCTTCTGGACAAGTCAAAATATCCAAGTTCAAAACGTGTTCATATGAGTAAATATGGTAACTTGGTGAGTTATAGGCGGTCTATGAACTCTTGGCGATTACTAATATTAATCACGAGGATACACTATCTCCAACTTGATTGTCTAGGGTATGAATGAGGAACATCTTCTTATTCTATCTTTATTTAAGAGTTCAATTTTAGCTCTTTAGTGGAATGAGTTAAAATTAATGGATCGGACCTAAGTGAATCATTTATTGATTGTGATTAGGTTATGTCTATTGAAGCTTAAATTTAGATAGCCCGCCAAGATCCCCAATCCACACGGACTTGCATGGATCACTTGATATATTCTACCGGACCAATTTATGGGTCCATCTAGAATTGCATTTAATATATTAAGAATATAATTTGCACATTATTTGTTTAATGGGCTGATCAATTATATTAATATATTAATGAAAGGCATGTGGGCTTGTTTCTTTTAATAAGAATGGGTCTGGTTCACATGTGGGCTTTTTTTTTAAAGTCCAATGGATTAAATAAAATATGAAAATAATATTTTGCCTATATATATAATGTGGGGCGGCAAGGCTAAATAATTAGTCAAAAATATTATTTTATTTTATTGTTTGATTAAATGAGAATTAATTTATTTATTAATTAATTATTTAATTAAGAAACAAAATCTTTTTCTGATCAGGAAATATATTTCCTAGAGTTATACTATTGGTAGTAGTATACTAAAAGTAAAAGACTTATTTGGTAAGAAAATAAATAATAAGGTTTATTTATTTAATCAAATAGGAAAGTCTTTTATTAAGTCAATAAAAGAATAAAAGCACTTATGAGTTGAATTAGGGTTAGGAGTCTAAAGTTGATGGGAATTAGGGTAAAGCACAAATCCTTTTTTGTAGAGGATTTTCGGCCAACCCTAATAGCATCACAAGGAGATTTCGGCATCCCTAATTAAAAGAGAAGTAGAATTTGGCCACCCTATATAAGACACCATATAGGGTTCGGCCACCCACTCTAGTTTTACTGGATCAATTTCTTCTTCTTCTCATACTCATAGAAAAGTGTTTGATTATTCAGCCAAGACAAAAAGAGAGAAGAGATTATTCTTTTGATAGTACACTAATTGCTTATTCATCAATAGGCTTGTGTGTACAACATCGAATTAGGTCCACGCGAGTTTCGATCATTAGATTGAGAACTCAAAAGTGACCGGAATATTCTTTGTAGTCTTTTGGTTGTTTTGTGACTAACAATAAGAAAAAGAAAGTTTGTTTGTCCATTCTCAGGTACGCAATTCAAAGAAAAGGGAGACCACGCTCCTAGGTGATTCACGTTCGTGCTAGGATTGAAGATCTTGCGGATTACCATCGACGTAAGTCAATCGAATCACGCGACAAAAGGTATTCTACTTTTTGTTACTTTATATGTATGTTTAATTAATTTAAAGGGTTAAGGTTCATCAAAGGAAAAATTTTAAAACATACTAAATCTCTTTTTAGTCTCGCTTCCGCTGCGTTGATCGGTATTTTTCCCTACAGGGGACTCACTGAAGAGAGTCAATAGAACTTTAATTACTTTTATCCCTAAAGTCCATAGAGTTGAGTGTATGTCTGATTTTTGTCCCATCAGTCTCTGCAATGTCATCTATAAATTTATGGCTAAAGCTTTAATTAATAGGCTTCGACTAGTTATTGGTGAGGTGGTCTCGGATTCTCATAATGCTTTTATTCCGGGGCGCCTTATATTGGATAATGCAATTGTTGGGTTTGAGTGTTTACATGCTTTAAGAACGAGGAAACGGAAGGCGGGGTCTATGGCTTTGAAGCTTGATATGTCCAAAGCTTATGACCGTGTGGAGTGGGTTTTTTTTACAGAAAATGATGATAAGTCTGGGATTCTCCGAGGCTTGGATTGATTGGATTATGAGATGCATTTCCTGTTAGGATTATGCTTGATAGCAAGAGTGTAATATGGTTTTGATAATCTTTTCATATTAATATAGTGATTTCTAGTTTAACAAATCTTATAGCATTTATAGTTTAATTATTATAATTGTCAAAAGTAAATAATCATAAGGTCAAAAGACTATGAGAAAAGAAGAATTATTCGTACATCTGGATATGTGACACGCACGCGGTAGTACTAAAATATATCCCAGTAATGGCGCCAATAACTTGATCGGCGCACAGAATGACCGGTTCTAATGAACTACGGTAAATGATATGGCGCGCGAGTTTTTACCCTTTCACAAGTGTACGAATCGTTGGCCACGTATAGTGGTTATGAGTAAGGGTTTTGTTCCCACGAGAAAGTGTTAAGGAAGTGTTTATCTTAAGTCAGTTCTAAGTCCTAGATATATATATATATATATATATATATATATATATACATAATATATTTACACTATTAACATGCAATAAAAGTAAAAGGGGATGGTCACAAGTAATTTAAACTAATGATTACACTAGAATTAAGCTAAGATGGCAATAATTAAATAACAACTAAATTAACATTAACTAACTAAACTAACTAAACTAACAAGCTTACTAAATCAATTAACTAATTAACACTAATTAACTAAACTAAACTAATTACCAACTACACTCATGCATGTGTTAGGATTATACTCAATAGCAAGAGCGTAATATTGTAATTGACAATCTTTTTTATATTAATAAAGTGATTTCTGGTTTAACAAATCTTATAGCATTTATAGTTTAATATTATAATTGTCAAAGTAAATAATCATAAGGTCTAAAGACTATAAGAAAAGAAGAATTGTTCGTACATCTGGATATGTATGAGGTAGACACAATTCTTTAGTTAGTCTTGAATAATGTTCACAACTTAAGTTAAAGGTTGGGCACCTTTATCTTGTTAAAGTTGTAGAATTATTTTGCTAGCATTTGAGTGGGATCAAATGAGATATGATGAGTCTAAAATCATCAGAGTGTCTTCGAGTAAAAGAATCTAGTGCACTGGGTGCATTGAATTGGATCACAATGAAAAGCTTTATCTAGAACCGTCAATAGATAATAGTCTTTTCATTATCCGGACAATCGGAGAGTCTATCTTAATCCTGAGATAAATGATGGACTTATGGTTGCAAGTGGTATCATTTGAGTTATCAATCAGTACGACTATATAGCATAGTCTATCCTCGATAGTTTGGTGATATTCATTTGTTAATCGATAGAGGACTTCATTTATAGATATGGACATCGTGGCTCCATTTATTAAATGAGAGTATAATATCATCATATGGATGTTTTGAGGTAATTGGTTATTAAATCTCAACGTTGAGTTTTCGATAGTGACTATTGAAAACATGGCTTCTAGACAAGTCAAAATATCCAAGTTCAAAACGTGGTCATATGAGTAAATATAGTAACTTGGAGAGTTATAGGCGGTCTATGAACTCTTGCCGATTACTGATATTAATCACGAGGATACACTATCTCCAACATGATTGTCTAGGGTATGAATGAGGAACATCTTCTTATTCTATCTTTATTTAAGAGTTCAATTTTAGCTCTTTAGTGGAATGAGTTAAAATTAATGGATCGGACCTAAGTGAATCATTTGTTGATTGTGATTAGGTTATGTCTATTGAAGCTTAAATTTAGATAGCCCGCCAAGATCCCCAATCCACACGGACTTGCATGGATCACTTGATGTATTCTACCGGACCAATTTATTGGTCCATCTAGAATTGCATTTAATATATTAAGAATATAATTTGCACATTATTTGTTTAATGGGCTGATCAATTATATTAATATATTAATGAAAGACATGTGGGTTTGTTTCTTTTAGTAAGAATGAGTCTGGTTCATATGTGGGCTTTTTATTTAAAGTCCAATGGATTAAATAAAATAAGGAAATAATATTTGGCCCATTTATTGTAAGTGGGGCGGCTAGGCTATATACATAGTCAAAAATATTATTTTATTTTATTGTTTGATTAAATGAGAATTAATTAATTTATTAATTAATTATTTAATTGAGAAACAAAATCTTTTTCCGATTAGGAAATATGTTTCCTAGAGTTATACTATATGTATACTAAAAGTAAAAGACTTGTTTGGTAAAAAATAAATAATTAAGTTTATTTATTTAATCAAATAAGAAGTCTTTTTATTAAGTCAATAAAAGAATAAAAATACTTATGAGTTAAATTATGGTTAGGATTCTAAAGTTGATAGGAATTAGGGCAAGGCACAAATCCTTTTTTGTAGAGGATTTTCGGCCAACCCTAATTGTATCACAAGTAGGATTCGGCCAACCCTAAAGGAAGAGGAGAAGAAATTTCGGCCACCCTATATAATACATGCTATAGAATTCGGCCACCCTGATCGGTTCACTGAATCAATTTTCTTCTTCTTCTCAACTCATAGAAAAGTGTTTGATTATTCTATCAAGACATAAAAGAGAGAAGAGATTATTCTTTTGATGGTACACTAATTGCTTGTTCATCAATAAGCTTGTGTGTACAACATCAAATTAGGTTCACGCGAGTTTCGATCATTAGATTGAGAACTCAAAAGTGACCGGAATAATCTTTATGGTCTTTTGATTGTTTTGTGACTAACAAAAGAAAAAGAAAGTTTGTTTGTCAATTCTCAGGTACGCAATTCAAAGAAAAGGGAGACCACGCTCCTAGGTGATTCACGTTCGTGCTAGGATTGAAGATCTTGCGGATTACCATTGACGTAAGTCAATCGGATCACGCAACAAAAGGTATTCTACTTTTTGTTACTTTATATATGGTTAATTAATTTAAAGGGTTAAGGTTCATAAAAAGGAAAAATTTTAAAACATACTAAAACTATTTTTTTAGTCTCGCTTCCGCTGCGTGTACTGCGATTTTTCCCTACAATTGGTATCAGAGCCTAGGTTGTACCCTTTTTATTAATTAACGTATATATACGTGAATCTATTTCTTTTTATTGTGATTATGCATGTTTAGAAAGAGTTGACACTCTAGGTATTCGCATATATAATTAGATGTGAATGTATGGATTTATATATGTTATTATTTTATATGTGGATTGTTGTTGCTCGATTTTGGTCCTAGAATTTCAATGTATTTTTTGTTTCGGGTTTGTAACAAGAAGGGTGGTCTATCATCGCCATAATTCCTTCTTGGTAGTTGCTATTTTTTTATTTTAGTGTATTAATATTATGTGCAGTTTTTTTTTTGTTGTATTAAATTTAGGTGCAGTTTTTTATTGTAAAAAATTACTGCAGTGATTAAAAATAAAAAATAAAAAAAATACTGCAGTATTATATTAGTTTATATACTGCTATAATGTATTCGGGTATTGAAGATTCGAAGACATGAAGAAAAGGAAGCAACCGGAACCAAGAACGAGCACCGTGCGCACCCTAGGAGTGGATTGGGCTGCGCATGGCAAGCCCAAATCATGGTGGGCTGCGCACGGCAGCCCTATATACTCTCATGGGCTGCGCACGGCAGCCCCTTTGTAGGGTTGTGGGGTGTGCACGCCTATGGGGGGCAGCCGAGGGATGAGCGTATGGTTGGTGGCCACTTGAAGATCTTGTATTCCTAAGCAATTGTAATTTACTTGCTTTTCTAGGATGGACCAAAATTGTTGCTATTTATTTTTTGCATAAATATTACAACATTTGTTATTGTATGATAACATGACATATAGAATAGGAGTGCCAGTCATATATCTCTTTTGGTATGAACATGCATTGAATGATTTAGGTATCTAAATTGGCATCCAGAAAACTTGGTAAATCATTCTATAGGATTTAATCACACACCTTAAATACATGAGTGGGAGAAGGTGTTTTGTAACTCCTATGGCCTCCAAGGTTGGTTGAGCTTTATTATTTATTGGTAAGCCCCCCAAGCGGCATCCATGAATGGAATTTAGCAAAATACTTCCTTACAAGGATAGACTAGACAATGGACTCAAATGAGATCTACTCCCCAAGGAGGGATTTTCGTGAAAGAAAATTGAGGGCCGATATCTTGGTAACACACTCAATGTAATTTTATTGATATCCTCCCAAGAGTTCTTGTTAGTAAAATTGCAAGGTTAAAATTGAAAACGCTGGTTGTTATGTTAATAATTAGGTGGGACCTAGTCTAACTAGTAAATGGTGCGAACTCCCAAAAGAGGCGTAACATTTATGGTTGTTGGATCACCGTTGAATTTTTATGATTGAGTTATTTATTTAATTCAAGATAAATATTTAAAAGTGCTTTATCATGATTATTTACTCATATAATTTTTGTTTTATTCAGAAATCATGACCCCATCACTTATGAACATCCTGAAAGATAACACTTTAACTGGAGATAATTATGTCACATGGAAAAGGAAAATTGGGTTGTTGCTGTAAAGTGAAAAATATAAGTTTGTTCTAACTACTCCTAAACCACCTGCTCCTAATAATGAATCAAGCATAATGCAAAGAGATGAGTATGAACAGTGGAAGACTTCAGATGATATGGCCAAATGTTACATTATGGCTACTATCTCCGACGTGTTGCAACAGCAGCATGAAGGAATGGAGTCTGCTGCTGATATAATGATGTCTCTAGAGGAGATGTTTGCTATGAAGTCCAGGACGACTAAGAGAGAGGCAGTGACTGCTTTTATGAATCTTAGGATGAAACCTGTACAGGCTGTAAAGGATCACATGATGAAAGTCATAGCACATCTCAACATTGCTGAACTACATGGCGCTGAGATAGATGGTGAGACAAAAATTGATATGGTTGTCAATTCATTGTCAGATTCCTTTGATCAGTTCAAATTGGACTACACTTTGAACAAAAAGGAATACACCTTACAAGGCCTGATGCAAGATGTTCAAAGTGCTGAAAAGATCCTTGTGAAAAGTAAAGGTCAAGAGATTTATATGGTTGGTAAAGTTGCTACTGTTAAGACCCGTCAAAAGGTCAAGAAACAACAGAAGAAAAAGTAATTTGGGCCTACCAAGAAGGAGACCAAGAAAGTAACCAAGATCAAAGGGAAATGCTTCCTTTGTGGTGAAAAGGGACATTGGAAAAGAAATTGCCCAAAGTCCCAGAATAAGAAGGAAGAAGGTAATGTTAATTATCTTGAAACATGTTTTCTGGCAAATTCTACTGATTCTTGGATCATAGACTCTGGAGCCACTAATCATGTTTGTTATTCCTTGTAGGGGTTCCTAGAAAGGAGAAGGCTAAGTAAGAATGAAATCAATTTGCGCTTGGGCAACGAAACGTTAGTGTCTGCAAGTGCAGTGGGAGATATTAGAGTTTATTTGGATTCTAGAAGGCATTTAGATTTGATAGACATTTATTATGTACCTCAATTCAAGAGGAATTTAATTTCAGTTTCTTGTTTAAATAAATTTGGATATTCGGTTACTTTTAATAAAGTTTTTATTATTAGTAAGAATGACAAAATTATTTGCCAAGGTACATTGGAAAATGGTCTATACTTCTTGCATAGAAATATCTCTCACTTGTTAGACACAGAATTAACGGAACCTGATCATAAAAGAGTAAAATTATCAATAGATGAAACCTACCTATGGCATTTATGCCTAGGTCATATTAACCTTAATAGGATTAAAAGATTGGTATGTGACGGACCTTTAAGTGACTTAAAGGTTAATGATCTACCAACTTGTGAATCTTGTTTGGAAGGTAAAATGACCAAAAGGTCGTTCTTGGCCAAAGGCGCAAGAGCCACTGAATTTTTAGGATTGATACACACTGATGTATGTGGACCTATGAGCATTCAAGCTAGTGGTGGATATGAGTACTTCATCACCTTCACAGATGATTACTCGAGATTTGGCTATGTGTATCTCTGTAGGGAAAAATACCGGTCAACGCAGCGGAAGCGAGACTAAAAATAGATTTAGTATTGTTTTAAAATTTTTCCTTTGATGAACCTTAACCCTCTAATTAATTATACATATATAATCAAAAGTATCATACCTTTGTCGCGTGATCCGATTGACATTGCGTCGATGGTAATCCGCAAGATCTTCCAATCCAATCACGAACGTGAATCACCTAGGAGCGTGGTCTCCCTTTCTTTGAATTGTGTACCTGAGGATGGATAACAAAATCTTTTCTTTTTCGTTATTCACAGAAACTTCTAAGAGATAACGAAGAACGTTCCCGTCACTTTTGAATTCTCAATCTAATGATCGAAACTCGCGTGAGCCTTATTCGAAATTATGCACAAAACCTTTTGATATAAAAGTTACTAGTGCACTATCGAAATAAGAACAAACTCTTCTCTCTATACCTCTTGGCCGAAATTATCACACTAGTCTAAGAGTTGGATTCTATTTTTCTCAAGTAAAAGAAAAAACTCTCAAGTCCAAAGACTTAGGGTTGCCAAATTCTATCCAAAGAATATATACATCTCGGCTGCAGAATACTCTTTTTACAAAATATATATATTAGGTCTTTTTTTTATTTTATAAAACCTGCGCGCCTATTAATAAATATATATATATATCTATTTATTGCGCATTATGCATGCCAATCTATATATTGCGGATTCTGCATACTTTTTATATAAACTATATATATTGCGGCTAAGTGCCATATATATCATATATTTTTATGTCTTGGCTAATTGCCATATAAATCATATGTATATATCTATTAATCTTTAGAATTCAACCATAATCCAACTCTTTAGTGTATTTGTGATTATATCAAAGACTTCCTAATTTGACTAGATAAATAAATTCCTTATTTATCTACTTACCAAATAAAGTCTTTTATATTTATTATACTACCACAATAGTATACTACTAAGAAAAATATTTCCTAGTCAGAAAAAGATTTTGATCATTAATTAAATAATTAATTAATAAATTAATTAACTTCCATTTAATTAAATAATAAAATAAAATAATATAATAAGCTAATTTATTAGCCTTGCCGCCCAAGTACTCTATCATGGGCCATATATTATTTTTCCATTTTATTAAATCCATTGGACCTTAATAAAAAAACCCACATGTGAACTAGACCCATTCTTATTAAAAGAAACAAGCCCACATACCTTTCATTAATATATTAATATAATTTAACAGCCCATTAAATAAATAATGTGCAAATTATATTCTTAATATATTAAGTACAATTCTAGATGGACCCATAAATTGGTCCGGTAGAATATATCAAGTGATCCATGCAAGTCCGTGTGGATTGGGGATCTTGGCGGGCTATCTAAATTTAAGCTTCAATAGACATAACCTAATCACAATCAACAAATGATTCACTTAGGTCCGATCTATTAATTTTAACTCATTCCACTAAAAAGCTAAAATTGAACTCTTAAATAAAGATAGAATAAGAAGATGTTCCTCATTCATACCCTAGACAATCATATTGGAGAGAGTGTATCCTCATGAATAATATCAGTAATTGCCAAGAGCTCATAGACCGCCTATAGCTCTCCTAGTTACCATATTTACTCATATGACCACGTTTTGAACTTGGATACTTTGACTTGTCCAGAAGACATGTTTTCAATAGACACTATCGAAAACTCAACGTTGAGATTTAATATACAATACCTCAAAACATCCATATGATAATATTATACTCTCATTTAATAAATGGAGCCACGATGTCCATATCTATAAATGAAGTCCTCTATCGATTAACAAATGAATACCACCAAACTATCGAGGATAGATTATGTTATATAATCGTACTCATTGATAACTCAAATGATAACACTTGCAACCATAAGTCCATCATTTATCTCAGGATTAAGATAGACTCTCCGATTGTCCTGATAATGAAAAAACTTTTATCTACTGATGGTTCTAGATAAAGTATTTCATTGTGATCCTGTTCAATGCACCCAGTGCACTAGATTCTTTTACTCGAAGACCCTCCGATGATTTTAGACTCATCATAACTCATTTGATCCCACTCAAATGCCAGCAAAAGAATCTACAACTTTAACAAGATAAAGGTGCCCAACCTTTACCTTAAGTTGTGAACCTTATTCAAGACTAACTAAAGAATTGTGTCTACCTCATACATATCCAGATGTACGAACAATTCTTCTTTTCTCATAGTCTTTTGACCTTATGATTATTTACTTTTGACAATTATAATAATTAAACTATAAATGCTATAAGATTTGTTAAACCAGAAATCACATTATGAATATGAATAGATTGTCAAAAACCTTATTACACTCTTGCTATTAAGCATAATCCTAACAATCTCATGCGACATAAGTCGGATGCTTTTGACATGTTCAAAGCATTCAAAGTTGAAGTGGAAAATCAGCTTGAGAAACACATAAAAATCTTGAGATCTGATCATGGTGGAGAATATCTATCTGGTGAGTTTCAGCAATATCTTGTTTATAATGGGATAGTTTCTCAGTTTTCTGCACCAGGAACACCTCAACAGAATGGGGTGGCAGAAAGGAGAAATAGAACTCTTTTGAATATGGTTAGGTCTATGTTGAGTTATTCAACACTTCCTATTTCTTTTTGGGGATATGCTTTACAAACTACTATATACATTCTAAACGATGTACCATCTAAGTCTGTTCCTATAACACCGCATGAGTTGTGGACTGGGCGCAAGCCTAGTTTACAACACTTAAGGATATTTGGTTGTCTTGCGCATGTGTTAAAAGGAAAGACAGAAAAGATGGAGTCCCGTTCGGAAACGTGTATATTTGTAGGGTATCCAAAAGAAACTAAAGGATATTATTTCTATAGTCCTTCAGATCTTAAAGTATTTGTTTCGACAAATGCTAAATTTCTGGAAAAGGACTATATGAATGATTTTGTACCTAGAAGTAGAATTGTCCTGAATGAGATGTCAGGAGATACAATTCCACGAAAGGTTACACAACCTAACCCAATTGTAAGTTTCGATCCAACACAAGATCAACAACCTGCCATTCCTCGTCGTAGTGGGAGGGTTAGAACACAACCTGAAAGATACATCTGTCTGGGAGAATCAGTGGAGAATCTCCCGGATGACGATGATCCCTACACGTATAAAAAGCAATGGAAGATGTTGATAGTTGCCATTGGAATCTATGTTTGATAACAAAGTCTGGTCCCTTGTAGACTTGCCTAAAGGGATAAAACCCATTGGGTGCAAGTGGGTATACAAGAGGAAAAGAGGTATGGATAGAAAAGTGGAAACCTTTAAAGCTAGATTGGTAGCTAAAGGGTATACACAGAAAGAAGGTATCAATTACGAGGAAACCTTCTCTCCTGTGGCCATGCTTAAATCCATTAGGATACTCTTGTCCATTGCAGCATCTTTAGATCTAGAGATTTGGCAAATGGACATCAAGACAGCTTTCCTTAATGGAAGTCTTGACGAAAGCATCTACATGATGCAACCAGAAGGATTCATTGAAAAGGGCCAAATGCAAAAGGTATGCAAGTTGCAAAATCCATATATGGATTAAAGCAAGCATCCAGATCCTGGAACATAAGGTTCGATCAAGCTGTCAAAGGTTTTGGATTTATTCATAATCCTGACGAACCTTGTGTATACAAAAGGATTAAGGGCGACAAGTTGGTTTTCCTGATTCTTTATGTTGATGATATACTACTCATTGGAAACGATGTAGGTGTATTGACATCAGTAAAAGAATTGAAAGTTCATAAAAATACTCGAGGTGTGTTTATCAATATAAAGCTAGAGGGGGGGTGAATAGATTTTATCTAATTATTACCCAATTTTCGCATGCATGTCAATTTTACGAAAATACCCCTAGCAAGTCAACAAAACATACAAGTGTAATAAGATGCGGAAATAGTAAAAGACACTTGATGTTTACGTGGAAAACCCAACCACTGGGAAAAACCACGGGCTGTTAAGTGCGCCACACTCGGACCTCGAAATCCACTATATGAAAAGACGGTTACACCCTCAAGTGATTCTCGGACCCTCACCCTAGATAACCTCAGGCTATGGACACTACCAATCGCCACTCTTGGTTCAATCCCTAGTGATATCCCCTGATACACTACTCTTGGCGTGAGCACCCTCTAATCTACCACGCGGGCCTTTTATAGCGGCTCTAGTCCAATTTGCTTGAGGCCTAAGCACACTTAGCCCCAAGACTTCAATCTCTCAAAAGAGATGCACAACCCTATGTGAATATGTATGAATATTCAATTAATGCAATAAGAGCTAGGGTACTCTAAATGCTTACCTAGGATTATAAGATGACAATATAATCAATCCTAGATATCACATATAGCTATATGACATGGCATATAACTTTAGCTAAGTAAAGGATCACCAATCCTAGATACAAAGCTATCATATAAAACCCATAAACATTCAAAGGATTAACTAGTTGATTAAAAAACAATCTATCAACCTAGTTATCAATACATCACACAAGAATGTTCATGGCATAGCTTTTAGGCAATAATGACCTAATCAAATAAGCTATGAAAAATAATCTCAATCAATAAATGAGATCAATTAGCTAGATGGCATATGAACATTAAAGCCTAGCTAACAAATAAAAACCCAATCAACACATAATCTCAATCTTATATGTAGAAATTAATCTAAACACATATAAGTAAAATATGAGATAAAATTGATAAGTAGAAACACTAATTATGTAAGATAAAAGTGTTCAACAAATCATACCATGTGTGTTGAAGAAGTCCCATGCATTAGCATATGCTAGATGATCCTAGATGATGCTTAGATGAAGATTTATGCATGTGGGAATGGGTTTAGAGAGATAAAGATATGATCTTTAAGCTTTCTCTCTCAAGTCTCTCTAAATATCTCTCTAGGGTTCTTATAATCAAAGACTTGTGTTCTGAACCAGAGATAAGGATGTATTTATAGAGACCAAAAACAGGGCAGGTGAAAATACAATTTTGCCCTTGAAACGCACCGATCGGCGGTTTCATTCGGCGGCCAGGCCGCCGAAATGAACCGCCGAATGGCTCCCGTGTGGAACAGGGGAACTTCGGCGACTTCATTCGGCGGTTTGGAAACCGCCGATCCCAACCGCCGTTTTGGACCCGAGAGATATATTTCAATCAGGTCTCATTCGGCGGTTTCGAACGGCGGCAAGGCCGCCGAACGTAACAGCCGATTCACCAAAAATGGTGAAACCAAGGAGAAGCCAAAGGCATCTCCACCGGCGATCATCGCGCAAATCAAAGCACATTACCGTGCACGCGCGGACGTTTCCGAACATCCTTAGGGAAACGAATTACTCCACACTAAAAGCTAACATACATGAAGTGCAAGTGTGGGTATTGAATGCATCCTAATGCCTAACATGTCATGGCATTATCATATAACAAGATGCAATCAATTCAACATGCAAGAAGAGATATTGAATAAATCAATAAAGCACAATGCACACAAAATATAAACACACCATACAAGAATAAGAGTTATGCATGTTGTGTGTGTGTGTGCAACTATATCTCTTCAAGCCAATGTAAGCACTAGATATATACCTTTGGTGCTTGTCCTCTTGAGGTCTTGGAAAGGGTCTTGATCTTCAACAAACACCTAGACTACCCTTACAACCAAACCCCAACATGTGGTTTGACCACGAAATAAGCCAATCAATAATGGGAATCCTTACAGAATGGTTAGCAAAACAATTTGATATGAAGGATTTAGGAGAAGCAAGTTTTATTCTAGGTATCCAAGTAATAAGGGATAGAAAGAATAAAACTGAAAATAAATAATAAACGTGTCCTAAAGTAATCTAGAGGGGGGGTGAATAGATTTTAAACAATTTTACCCAATTTTTCGAGATTAGTCCAAATTACGAAAAAGCCCCAATCTAGTCAATATACAAAAAAACATACAAGTGCGGAAATTTGAGGACACACAATATTTACGTGGAAACCCACACGGGGAAAAACCACGGGCTGTTATGTGCGCCACACGAGAACCTCGAATCCACTATTTGCAAATACGATTACAAATTAGGTTGACCACATCACACCTAAATTTACTAATCCGTCTTTGCTACCCGCGGGCCTTTAATAGTGACTCTAGTCCCTTGCTTGCAAACTACCTAAGAGGTAAATACAAGACTTGTCTCTAAAGTGAAGAGATAGCACAACCTAAGGTGAATATGTGAAATACTCAAGATGCTAAAAATGCAAGGTTAGACATTTTAAGCTTATCTAGGCAAGGATGAACATGTTAGACAATCCTAGATATCATATTACTAGATGACATGCATAAACCAACACTAAATAAGTAACCAAAATCCTATATGCATTATCTATCACAATACAACTCACAAACCACAATAAAACAATCTTGAAACTAAGTCAAGTCATAAAGATGCAATCTTGAATCAATTCAAGTGATAAAGAAGCTATCTTGTAAAGCAAGAACATATAGATATGAGAATGATGTTCTAGATACAAGTCATGTGAGCAAAACTAAAAACCCTAGATGAAATCAACCTAGAATTATGCTAGATGATAAATGAAAGATGCAATATGAAGGGTTTTGTGATTTGGAAGCTTAAAGATGAAGTCTTGATACCTTGGCTTGAAGATACTCAACCATGCTCTCAAAAGTGTAATTTTTTGCTCTTGAAACCGAGCCAAGACTATCAAGACATATATAAATGGGATCCAAGTGAAGTGACATCGTTTTTGAAAAAAAACGGTTTAGATTCCCGTCAGCTGCGCTGGTGAAGCGCTGGACGACCAGCGCAACTCACCAGCGCACGCCCTTTAACTGGCAAGGGCGCTCGACGAGTGGCGCGTCTCAAGGGCGCAAGACCAGCGGCAACATTCTGGACGAGATGCGCTGGTGGAGCTTGCGCTGGTGACGACCAGCGCACCAACAGCGACAACCTACTGGAGGAGTTGCGCTGGAGGAGAGCGCCGGTGCAGACCAGCGCACGACCAGCGGTAGTCCACTGGACTAGTTGCGCTGATCAGCTTGCGCTGGTGACACCAGCGCATGACCAGCGCACACACTCCCTTAAGCACACAAACAAAAGTGCAAGGGTCAAAAGAAATGCATCCTAAGCCTAACTAGATATGCCATTATAATCACAAGATGTAAGAAGAGAGATTTAAATACCCAATGATGCACAAAAACTTCAAACACAACATACAAGTAAGAGTTATGCAAGTGTTGTGTGTGTGTGCAACTACATCTCTTCAAAGTAGAGTAAGTCAAGAAATCTACCTTCCTTGAAGCTCTTGATCATGCAATGAGGTTTTCTTCCATCCTAAGCTATCCTTACATATAGAACCCCATTGTGATTTTGCCAACGAAATACGCCAATAAAAAAAGAGGCACTTACAAAAACGATTGCATTATCCCAAGCTTCATACATAGACAAGATCTTGTCTAGGTTTTCCATGCAGGATTCTAAGAAAGGTATGTTACCTCTCAGACATGGAATCAAACTTTCTAAGGAACAAGTTCCTAAGAATGAGCATGAAAAGCAATTCATGAGTAGAGTTCCATATGCCTCAGCAGTTGGAAGTCTCATGTATGCAATGCTCTGCACTAGACCAGATATTTGTTTTGCTGTTGACATAGTTAGCAGGTTTCAATCGAAACCTGGTCCTGATCACTGGACGGCAGTCAAGCATATTTTCAAGTATCTTAAGAGAACGAGAGATAATATGCTTGTATACTCTGGAGGGGATTTAATTCCCGTTGGGTATACAGATTCTGATTTCCAATCAGATTCTGACTCCCGAAAATCCACATCAGGGTTATGTTTACTATTGGAGGAGGAGCAGTCATATGGAGGAGTATCAAGCAATCTTGTATTGCTGATTCCACCATGGAAGCTGAGTATGTTACTGCATGCGAGGCTGCCAAAGAGGCTGTTTGGCTCCGCCAATTCTTGATAGACTTGGAAGTGGTTCCTAGTGCGAATAAGCAGATCACTATCTACTGTGACAACAGTGGAGCGGTGGCTAATTCGAAAGAACCAAGAAGTTACAAGAGAGGAAAACACATTGAAAGAAAGTATCATCTTTTAAGGGAGATTGTTCAAAGGGGTGACGTGACGATTACCAAAATCGCGTTAGCAGAAAATCTAGCGGATCCCTTCACAAAGGCTCTACCTCAGAAGAGTTTCGATGGGCATCTAAAGAACATGGGCATGAGAGATATGACACATTTGCTATAGCGCAAGTGGGAGATTGATAGGATTATGCTCAATAGCAAGAGCGTAATATTGTAATTGACAATCTTTTTCATATTAATAAAGTGATTTCTGGTTTAACAAATCTTATAACATTTATAGTTTAATATTATAATTGTCAAAGTAAATAATCATAAGGTCTAAAGACTATGAGAAAAGAAGAATTGTTCGTACATCTGGATATGTATGAGGTAGACACAATTCTTTAGTTAGACTTGAATAATGTTCACAACTTAAGTTAAAGGTTGGGCACCTTTATCTTGTTAAAGTTGTAGAATTCTTTTGCTAGCATTTGAGTGGGATCAAATGAGATATGATGAGTCTAAAATCATCGGAGTGTCTTCGAGTAAAAGAATCTAGTGCACTGGGTTCATTGAATTGGATCACAATGAAAAGCCTTATCTAGAACCGTCAATAGATAATAGTTTTTTCATTATCAGGACAATCGGAGAGTCTATCTTAATCCTGAGGTAAATGATGGACTTATGGTTGCAAGTGGTATCATTTGAGTTATCAATGAGTACGACTATATAGCATAGTCTATCCTCGATAGTTTGGTGATATTCATTTGTTAATCGATAGAGGACTTCATTTATAGATATGGACATCGTGGCTCCATTTATTAAATGAGAGTATAATATCATCATATGGATGTTTTGAGGTAATTGGATATTAAATCTCAACGTTGAGTTTTCGATAGTGACTATTGAAAACATGGCTTCTAGACAAGTCAAAATATCCAAGTTCAAAACGTGGTCATATGAGTAAATATAGTAACTTGGAGAGTTATAGGCGGTCTATGAACTCTTGCCGATTACTAATATTAATCACGAGGATACACTATCTTCAACATGATTGTCTAGGGTATGAATGAGGAACATCTTCTTATTCTATCTTTATTTAAGAGTTCAATTTTAGCTCTTTAGTGGAATGAGTTAAAATTAATGGATCAGACCTAAGTGAATCATTTGTTGATTATGATTAGGTTATGTCTATTGAAGCTTAAATTTAGATAGCCCGCCAATATCCCCAATCCACACGTACTTGCATGGATCACTTGATATATTCTACCGGACCAATTTATAGGTCCATCTAGAATTGCATTTAATATATTAAGAATATAATTTGCACATTATTTGTTTAATGGGCTGACCAATTATATTAATATATTAATGAAAGACATGTGGGCTTGTTTCTTTTAGTAAGAATGGGTCTGGTTCACATGTGGGCTTTTTATTTAAAGTCCAATGGATTAAATAAAATAAGGAAATAATATTTGGCCCATTTATTGTAAGTGGGGCTGCAAGGCTATATACATAGTCAAAAATATTATTTTATTTTATTGTTTGATTAAATGAGAATTAATTAATTTATTAATTAATTATTTAATTAAGAAACAAAATCTTTTTCTGATTAGGAAATATGTTTCCTAGAGTTATACTATATGTATACTAAAAGTAAAAGACTTGTTTGGTAAGAAAATAAATAATTAAGTTTATTTATTTAATCAAATAAGAAGTCTTTTTATTAAGTCAATAAAAGAATAAAAATACTTATGAGTTAAATTAGGGTTAGGATTCTAAAGTTGATAGGAATTAGGGCAAGGCACAAATCCTTTTTTGTAGAGGATTTTCGGCCAACCCTAAAGGAAGAGGAGAAGAAATTTCGGCCACCCTATATAATACATGCTATAGAATTCGGCCACCCTGATCGGTTCACTGAATCAATTTTCTTCTTCTTCTCAACTCATAGAAAAGTGTTTGATTATTCTATCAAGACATAAAAGAGAGAAGAGATTATTTTTTTGATGGTACACTAATTGCTTGTTCATCAATAAGCTTGTTCATCAATAAGCTTGTGTGTACAACATCGAATTAGGTTCACGCGAGTTTCGATCATTAGATTGAGAACTCAAAAGTGACCGGAATAATCTTTATGGTCTTTTGATTGTTTTGTGACTAACAAAAGAAAAAGAAAGTTTGTTTGTCAATTCTCAAGTATGCAATTCAAAGAAAAGGGAGACCACGCTCCTAGGTGATTCACGTTCGTGCTAGGATTGAAGATCTTGCGGATTACCATCGACGTAAGTCAATCGGATCACGCGACAAAAGGTATTCTACTTTTTGTTACTTTATATATGGTTAATTAATTTAAAGGGTTAAGGTTCATAAAAACGAAAAATTTTAAAACATACTAAAACTATGTTTTTATTCTCGCTTCCGCTGCGTGTACTACGATTTTTCCCTACAGCATGGTCATGGGAAAGTGTAGTTGTGAGGTGGTAAATGCATGGAAATGCTAGGAAATGGTTTTCATGCAACAAATCCAATACCTAGTTGATAACAATAAGCTTACAAGATTGGTCTTAACCAATCTAACTTTGGATTAGGCACATACACAAATAATCACTCATGCATGCTATTGATGTCTCAAATAGTCTAATCCTATTACATATCAATTAATTGGTTAATCAATTAACATGCATCTATTAAGCTCAAGCAAATATACTAATCAACCAAAATATGAATATTATTACAATCCCACCAATATTCCCAACATCAACATGTAGTAAAATTACAACAACAATAACAACAAGCTAAAGTAAATAAAATAGATAAAGAAAACAACCCAATCTCTTGTGAAGTCTTCAAGCTAGCTAGGCTTCTCCTTGTCTTTCCCTTGCTTAGAGTCAAGAGGTGTTGAGAGTGAGCTAGGATGGTTATTTACAAGTGATTGTAAGCTATTTCTAAGGTGATTAAGGTTTATTTGTGAATGGTTGCATAAGTGGGTGTAATTCTACTTGAGTTTGGATATTATGGATATGTTTTAGGTTTAGGAAAGATGAATATATATATAGGGAAGGTTTTGGGCGTGAAAGGAGCTTGAGTCGGTCAAGTTTGCGGGTTCCAGCCACCAAGCTCGCGGGTTCTTGCCCCCCGCACGAAGTCGCTGGGCATTTTGGAGCTTCTCCCGCGAGTTCGAACCTTCTGGACTGCGGGCACTTTCCCGCCACATGAAACAACCGTCTTTTGGCAAGTTTGGATACTCTGGAACGCGGGAAAGAAGCCACTGAAGTTGACATTGAAGCTTGATGGCTATAGAGTTTTGGCTTCTTGGAGGAGAGAGAGAACTCGTGCATGGAAGGCTGGAAATGGGTCCTTTGTGACCGGAGCAAGTGTTGCTGTCGATCTGGGTGGATTTTGGCCAGAAAAATCACCAAAAAATGGTCGAAAATGAGCTGGAAAAGTTTGGGTCACAACCGGGTATGAACCGGGTCGGGTCGGGTCGGGTCGGGTCGGGTTCGCGGGTCGTCGGGTCGTCGGGTCGCCTGTCTGCATGAGGAAGATGACCTGACGTCACGCCTACATCAGCAGCACCAAAACGCTGCCGTTTCACACGAGTGAAGTGGCACTGACGCCTGCGCTGGCTGGCAAATTACCGTCTGCACCCCTGATCTCTTTCTTAATTGCAAAATCTTCAATCTTCTCCAGAATATTACATTTTAGCACCTATTTCTCCAAAATGACCAAAATACCCCTGAATTCCTCTATTTTCCTGAAACACTTATTTAAACCATTAAAATCCTTATTTTACCCAAGAAACGAATACAAAAGATAGGAAATGGGAGCGCTAAATGTGAACATTTGCAGCGTGATCAATATGTATGAGGTAGTGATCGCGCTATGAATGTTTACATTTAGCGCCCCTTATTCCTACCTTTTATGTTCGTATTCAAGCACTTTTGTATGCATAACGTGTGTTTTTGTTAAAGTTCAGGTAATCTGACTAGTCAGGAAGGTTTGTGCATCAAAGTGATTAAAAGAGGAGCAAAACCATGAGAAGAAGACATGGCTGGACATAAGCCGCCAGCCAGAGAGCTTGAAGTCGCCAGAAATTACGGCGGGTTCGGACGGCGAGAACATTCCAACCGTCTCGAAGGTCTGAAGTCGCCAGAAAGCACAGTGAGTTCGTACGGCGAGTTCGTGCGGCGGGAAAGAGGCCGCCAATAGCTTTTCAGAAGCCGCGGCGAGTTCGTGCGGTGGGAAAAAGGACGCCGAGAAACTCACCAGAGGCCACGGCGGGTTTGAACCCGCGAAATGAACCCGCCAGAGGCACGTCCAAGGGCCAAATTGGCATTCCTTGCCTCACTTGAAGAAAAACATATATATACTTCTCTCTCCTGCAGAACAAAAGGGTGACAAAAAAATAGCATAGAAATAGTTATTGTTAGTTTTTAGTTATTATATCATAGAATAGCTTAGAGATTCAAGTAGTTCATCACTTGTAATCTTTGTAGTAAAAGGTACTAATCTTAGTAAGTATCTTGCTCATCAATCTCTTGAAAGTTATTATGATCATTTGGTTTGTATTGCTGTGGTCAGGAGAGGTCGGCCTTGATTCTTCGAGGGTAGTATTTCTTCCTTTTATCATTAATATGCTATACTTGATGATCATGTGTAACTAAACACTTTGTTGGGGAATTTATGAAAGTATTGATGTAATCACTTGTTACCACCTTTCTTATATGCATCACTTGTGTTTTTTTTGGGTAAATTATGCATCACTTGTGTTTGTATGCTTGAATTGATGAAATCATGCCTTATATCTCATAAATCTTAGAAGCATGGAGTTGGTTATTGTAAAATGATGAAATACTAAGTTCAGAATGTTTGAATTGAGTATGGTTAGTCAAAACTCCTAGATTAGAATGTGTTTGTTCATACAAAATCCTAAGAATACATTCTATTAATTTAGTTCCACAACTTATATTCCTTGATGATTAATTTGAACCTCAGATGAGATATTAAGTGGATGGTTGAGAGTACCAATTGTATAAATGGAACTACACGAGTGACTTGATCTTTGTTGCATGAAGGTGGTTAATTGTGGTACATGGTTACTAATTTCATACATTCCCTAGCATCTTAGCTTATCAATTATAATCTTTTATTATCACATTAGTTTAATTCCTTAAAACGCTCACTAATTCTAGCATTTACCAGTTATTGGATTCCCTGTGGATCGATACCCTTACTTTGTACACTATACTAGCATAACAACTTGTACGATTGCAAAGGGTGAAATACTCGCGCGTTCAATAATATAACCGTGGTAATTTAGAACATATTATAGTGTAATTAGAGACCCGGTTAGGACGCGTCAAACTTTTGGCGCCGCTGCCGGGGACTTCTTTTGTAGCGTGGTTAGCTAGGTTTAGAAGTATCATTTTAGGGAAATTTTAGAATTACTATACTTTTAGTTGCTGACTAGTATAACGTTTATCTTTTTCACGTTGATCTTCGTTACTTTTCTTGAACTTGTGTGTAGAATCTTCAAGTGAACTAGATGGAGAACGTACGATGCATGAAGGAATTTTCATTGCCCATTGTGGGGGCACATCCTTCGGCCATAGCATTGAATGCCGCTCAGCGGGACTATGAGCTGAAGAACTTGCACTATAACATCTTGCCATCCTACTATGGGAAACCTAATGAGGACGCACTTCAATTGTGAAAGAATACTACAATGCTATCACTACGATACCATTGGGCCGGTTAACAGAGGACTTACTGAGGATGCGTTGCTTTTCATACTATTTGAAGGACAACGCTAAAAAATGTCTGATGGCTTTGCCAGCTGGTACACTGACCACGTGGGCTGAGGTGGAGCAGAAATTTTTCTCCAAGTTCTTTCCGTCCTGGAAAACCAAAGAAATAAAGGGAAGAATTGCAAACTTCCAAGAGGAGGAAGGAGAAGCATTCCACGAATCATGGGAGAGGTTCAAGCTATTGTTAGCTCAGTGCCCACACCACGATTTCACACTTTAGTCACAGGTGCGATCATTTTATGATGGACTTACTGGACTCACACAAGTAATTGTTGACAATGCTTGTGGTGGGGCGATGAGGGAATGTACCGCTGATTATATGTTCAACAAGTATGAAATGCTGGGACATAATTCTCAACAAAGGAGCACAAAGGGAAGCCGTAGTGGGACTGCACATTTAGCAATGCAGATGGAGACCTTGAATAACAGTGTCAGGGCAATGATGGTAAATCAGCCGGGGCAACAGAATAGCCAGAGAAAGGTATGCCAAGCATGTGGCATGATTGGACATGGAGCAAATGTATGCACCTCCCACAGAGAGGTTTATTCAAAGGCAGAAGCTCAAGCGATGTACCAGTGGAATCAAGGCAGGCAGAGAAATAGTAACAATGCCTACCAGCTGCCAAGGTATGATCAGAATCAATCATGGGGTGGAAACAACCCACGTAGTCAGTATCAAGTACAGCAGGGTGTTGGGAGTTCGAGTCAATGGAGCAATCATAACCCTCCACAGTCATATCAACAGGAGATGAACCAAAGAATGATGGGAATAGAGGCGTCACTAAAAAAGTTGTGATGGAGGCTAACGGGCAGCAAGACAGGGGGAAAGCCCCAATGCATGAGCAGGCTCACGCCATTACTAGTTCTAGGAGTGGGTACACTACCAAGGAACAAGATCCAGGGAGTTTTGAGTTGAGTATTACTGTGGGAAACTCCTCAGCAGAAAAAGCCATGCTTGAACTAGGAGCTAGCATCAACATGATGCCATACTCTGTGTATGAAAGGCTAGGATTGAGTGAACTCAAGCCGACTTCCATTAGTTTGCATCTCGCAGATCAGTCATCTTCAAATCATAAAGGAGTAGTGGAGAATGTGATCCTCAAGGTGGATCGATTGCTCATTCCCACTGACTTTATAGTGTTGGACGTAGAGGATAAAGATGAGAATGGAAACTCACAACCAGTGTTGTTAGGAAGGCCGTTTATGGCGACCTCACGAGCAGTTGTGGATGTTCATGGAGGGAAACTCACTTTGAGTGTTTTGGATGATGTAGTAGAGTTCAATATGTTTGGAGCTCGACCATTGCAAAAGAAGGAACCCAGAATTGAGGAAAAAAGTCCACATAGTCAAGACACTCAGGAGTCTGACAGTATGGAAGAATTTTTGAGGACACTGGAAGAAGAGGCGAAAAGCCTGAAGGATTTAGAGACTCTGAACAGGGAGGAATTGCTTGCCCACAACAAGAATTTGTTAATAAGAATTGAGCAGCTAGATCAAGAGAAGGAGGAACAGATCACATATCTTGCGGAGGTTATAAAACTCATATCTGATTTGAAGGAGGCCTATGCGTTCTCTACATAGAAGATGCAAGATAGGATTTTCAATCTAATGAAAGAATTGGAGGTACGGGATATGGTGGATGATTTGAACACAACTTATCTGGGAAGGAAGCGAGCCAGCCACAACCTCAATACCACAGAAAGAGTTGACAACCATGGAGGTACTTTCTACTCTCCAACATGCTATTATTGTGGAACTCAAGGGCACAAAAGGCCCAATTGCATGAGATATCACGAGTTCTGTAAAACAAGGAATGTGTCTCCTAGGAGGGTTGTGGGGAGACCGAGGCAAATATGGGTCCGAAAGGACACATACAAGGAATCTTCCCCACCACAAGTGAACTCCACACCAGATTTAAAAATGTGGCTCCCTGAGGTACCCATGACCTATAGCTTGTTACACCGACCTCCTACGTCTTGTTCTGCGATTGGAAGCACGAGCATGTCTCGTTCATATATAAAGACGTGAACGATTTAATGAATATTGTGTGTGTGTGTAGGTTGGTGACTGAAGAACAGGGTCGGAAATGGAATGTTTTACTTGTTTTGTCTGTAATTATTAATAAAGGACAAGTAATGAGGTGTGGGATCATTTGACCCACAACCTTGGACTCTAATAAGTGATAATATCTATTATGTGTGTAATTTCCCCGAGCATTGAGCTAGGATTGTATATGTTGTGTGTGTAAAGTGATTTGTGTAGGTTAGACAATCCGAAAGTACGAAAAGAGAGACCCAGGGTATTGCGGCGAGCTTAGTCCCGGCGGGACATAAGCCGCCGTCCAGAAGTAACAAACTCGCCAAAGGAAAATGGAGCATCTCGGTGACCTTGGTTCAGGCGGGACATAAGCCGCCGTACAGATGATACAAGCCCGCTGTGAATTGATGTCCGTGTGGTGAGACCATGGTCGGCGGGCTAAAAACCGCCTGGCAGAAGAAGAAAGCTCGCCAGTTATAGAAGGAGTGTACCGCGACCTTGTGCGGCGAGACATAGGCCGCCGTGAAGAAGGAACAGAAGCCGCAGCGAGTTGCTTCTAAGGAAGGATGATGTTGTGCGGCGAGTTAGTACGGCGGGATTAAACTCGCCGCACAAACCCGCCGAGGCAGTCAGAAAGGGGTTTAAAGGTAGATGTTCTGGCTTTTTGGTTGGTACTCTACTTTTCAACTGAAAGTTTTCATTTCAAACATCCTCGCTCTTCTTGATCCTCAGCCAAGGTACCTTTTACATACTAATTCTTTACTTGGTTTGCAAGTCATCTCTCTTTCTTTATTCTTTGTTGTTTATATGGTGATGTTAGGCTGCAAAAATTTCAATGACTAGAAAGGAGAAACCATTAGAAGATATCTAGAGACATGTACATGCTAGGATGATAGGTTCGTCAGAAGTAAGATAAAATCAATGATATGTGAGCCAACTTGTGATTTTGATTGTTGAATAACGTGTTTATATGCATGATGGTTTACACACACACACCTAATTATAGTAAATAACATAAGGATTAAGAAATATTTAGGAAAATTAAGGCATTTTCGGTAGAGGTAGAATTCACTGTTCCAGTAGTCTTGTTAACATTGATTCTATGTAGTGTATAAATTGTTCATACCAAGGAAATGGAAAACTCCATTGAAGATGTGTTAGTGGCTGAATTCTCTTAGAAGAATATTCATGACTCTATCCCTATTTTACCCGAGAAACGAATACAAAAGATAGGAAATGGGAGCGCTAAATGTGAACATTTGCAGTGTGATCAATATGTATGAGGTAGACACAATTCTTTAGTTAGTCTTGAATAATGTTCACAACTTAAGGTAAAGGTTGAGCACCTTTATCTTGTTAAAGTTGTAGATTCTTTTGCTAGCATTTGAGTGGGATCAAATGTGGTATGATGAGTCTAAAATCATCAAAGTGTCTTTGAGTAAAAGAATCTAGTGCACAAGGTGCATTGAATAGAATCATAATGAAATACTTTATCTAGAACCGTCAATAGATAAAAGTTTTTTCATTATGAGGATAATCGGAGAGTCTGTCTTAATCTTGAGATAAATGATGGACTTATGGTTACAAGTGTTATCATTTGAGCTATCAATGAGTATGATTATATAGCATAGTCTATCCTCGATGGTTTGGTGGTATTCATTTGCTAATTGATAGAGGACTTCATTTATAGATATGGACATCGTGGCTCCATTTATTAAATGAGAGTAGAATATCATCATATGGATGTTTTGAGGTTTTTGATATTAAATATTGAAACAAATACTCGATGTGTTTGATACTAATCTAGAGGGGGGGGGGGGGGGGGGGGGGGGGGGGGTGTGAATAGATTTTAAAAGATTTTACCCAATTTTCGTGTATGGTCAAAATTACGGAATTTCCCTTAATAGTCAATATAATATAGCAAGTGTAATATGGTGCGGAATGTAAAACAACACTTGATATTTACGTGGAAACCCTCACGGGAAAAACCACGGGCTGTTATGTGAGCCACACACAAACCTCGAATCTACTAAATGTGATAAAATTACAACCTAATCCCGGAAGTAATCACACACCTACCTAATCCCGGTAGAAGTGAACCTAGTTCAAATGCTTGCGATCTAAGCAACCTAATCCCGGAAGCTACACACAAGACTTTAGTTCTCAATCAAGAGATTAACACCCTAAGTGAATATGTGAATATCCAAAATGCAACATAGAGCAAGGGAACCCTATATGCTTATCTAAGATGATGATTTTGCAATAAAAGCAATCCTAGATATTAAGAACTAAATGACATGTCAAATAGCTTAGCTAATCAAGATTAAGCAAAAACCTAATTAGCTATCACAATATAACACTCAATCATATTCATCACAAATAATCTCTAACTTGTATTTAGCATATGATCTAAAACATACAAGTAATTTAAAGAGATGTGAAACAAATTATAGCACGGTGTGTATTAAACTATCTAGAGGGGGTGAATAGATTTTAAGCTTATTACCCAATTTTTTGTATAAGACAAAATTACGAAATTACCCCTAACTAGATAAAGCAATAAATCAAGTATAAAATGCGGAAATTAAATAACACTTGATTTTTACGTGGAAACCCTCACGGGAAAAACCACGGGCTAGTAAGTAAGCCACACTCGAACCTCGAATCCACTAAATATGTAAACAATTACAACCTAATCCTGGAAGTAATCACACACTTACCTAATCCCGATATGAGTGAACCTAGTCCAATTTGCTTGCGATCTAAGCAACCTAATCCCGGAAGCTACACACAAGACTTACTTTCTCTATGAAGAGAATACAACCCTAAGTGAATATATGAATATCCAAATGCAACATAGAGCAAGGGAAACCCTATATGCTTATCTAAGATGATGAATTTGCAATTAAAGTAATCCTAGATATTACAAACTAAATGACATGTCAATTAGTTTAGCTAATCAAGATTAAGCACAAAACCTAATTTTCTAGCACAAAACAACTTCTCAAACATACATCACACTAATCTCAATCTTGTATCCAAAGTATATAAAATAACATACAAGTAATTAATTGAGATTGCTTGTTAAGAGAAACACAAAATATGTAAGATATTAGTGAAAAGCTTACCAAGCAAAGTATGATGAAGAATCCATGCAAGATGACATCTAGATGATCAAAGATGATGCTAGATGATGATTGATGATCATGAAAAAGTGTTTGAGTAATTAAAAATGAGTTCTTTGTGTATTTTTCTTCTCTTGAAAAATATCCTAAGTATAGAATATGAATATGAACTCTCTTGGCTGACCTAAAGTCAAAGTGGCATATATATAAGGGCCATAAGTGAAGTGTGGTCGTTTTGAAAAACGCACCAGAAATTGCTCTGTGCGCTGGTGGCCTTGCGCTGGACGACAGGCGCACGACCAGCGCAAAGGCAAAAATTGCACAGGCACTTGACGACCAACGTTTAGACAGGCGCACGACCAGCGGCACACCACTGGGCGTTTTGCGCTGGTGAGCTGCGCTTGTCTGGACCAGCGCACGACCAGCGACAGACAACTAGGCGATCTGCGCTGGTGAGCTGCGCCGGTCTGGACTAGCGCATGACCAGCGACAGACCACTGGGCGATCTGTGTTGGTGAGCTGCGTTGGTCTGGCGCATGACGACCAGCGCACAACCCACTCTTTTGAACCCCACAAGAAAACATGCAAGGGGTAAAAAGGTAAAACTAAATGCATCCTAAAGGCCTAACATGATATGACATATAATCACAAGATGCAGTCAAAAGAACATGCAAGAAGAGGTGAAAATAGGCATTAATGCACAACAAAAATAAACACAACATACAAAGATAAGACATATGCATGAGTTGTGAGTGTGTGCAAATATCTCTTCAAGACAAGTAAGCACAAAGAAAATTACCTTCGGTGCTTATCAACACGAGGTCTTCAAAGGGCTTTGAACAATAAAACCAATACATAAGCTACCCTTACAAAGTACCCCAATATGTGGTTTGTCCACGAAATGAGCCAATCACAAATGGGAACCTTACAAGATGTCTTAATATGAAAAACACTAAAATTAGATGAAGTTAGTGAAGAACATACCAAAGAAGATGTGATGATACAAAACCATGCATGGATGATTGCTAGATGATCTTTGATGCACAAAGGAATGTATTTGAGTGTTTAAAGAAGAGTTCTTTAAGGATTTTTCTCTTGAAAAATATTCTAAGGAAAACATATGATATTTTGAACTCAGCAAACTGACCTAAAAACATAGAGTTGTATATATAGAGGCCATAAGTAAAGTGTGGTCGTTTTGAAAAATCGCACCAAAATATGCCTTGTGCGCTGGTGACCTGCGCTGGTGGACCAGCACACAACCAGCGCAAAGCCAATTTTTGCACGGTGCGTTGGTCGACCAGCGCATGCGAAGGGTGCACGACCAGCGGCAACCCACTGGGCGATGTGCGCTAGTGAGGGCTGCGCATGACCAAGGGCGCAATACCAATGACAGAGACTTGGACGATCTACGCTAGTGAGCTTGCACTGGATGACCAGCGACAGAGAACTGGGAGTTCTACGCTGGTCTGGCGCATGACGACCAGTGCACAGCCTATTCCTTTGAACCCCAACATAAAATTCAAGAGTAAAAAGGTAAAGAAAATGCATCTTAAAAGCCTAACATGATATGTCATTTTAATCACAAGATGCACTCAATACTTATGCAAGAAGAGAGATTAAATAATTAATAATGCACACATAATACAAACACAACATTCAAGAATAATAATTATACAAGTGTTGTGTGTGTGTGCAACTACTTCTCTTCAAAGCAAAGTAAGCACTAGAAATTTACCTTTGGTGCTTCTTCTTTTGAGGGCTTGAGAGCCTAAACTACCCTTACAAAAAACCCCAAATGTGGTTTGTCTACGAAATAAGCCAATCAATAAACTTAGACCTTACAATCTCCCCTTTTGGCTATTTCTTAACAAAACCACCACTCACATAGATCCTCACAACATAATTGAAGCTACAGGATAGCAATGAAATTCTACATTACAAAGAGATAAGAAAATAAAACTTCAAGTCTTCAATCTCTTGTAGAATTTTCAAACCTTCAAAACAAAAAGATTACACTTCCAAAGCAAGTGTATGTGAGGTCATCATGTGAAGTTAAAAACAAGCATTTGCATTATATAATTTTTCAATTAAGAAAACATGCAACATTATGAAATGATTGTGCAATGCAATGCTCCCCCTTAACGGGTTACTCCCCCTCAACGGGTTACTCCACCTCAAAGAATAGTCTCCCCAACATGCACAATTTGTAGGGAAAAATACCGTAGTACACGCAGCGGAAGCGAGACTAAAAATCGATTTAGTATGTTTTAAAATTTTTCCTTTTTATGAACCTTAACCCTTTAAATTAATTAACCATAGATAAAGTAACAAAAGTATAATATCTTTTGTTGCATGATCCGATTGACTTACGTCGATGGTAATCCGTAAGATCTTCAATCCTAGCATGAACATGAATCACCTAGGAGCGTGGTCTCCCTTTTTCTTTGAATTGCAAACCTGAGAATGGACAAACAAACTTTTCTTTTTCTTTTGTTAGTCACAAAACAATCAAAAGAATACAAAGATTATTCCAGTCACTTTTGAGTTCTCAATCTAATGATCGAAACTCGCGTGAACCTAATTCGATATTGTACACACAAGCTTATTGATGAACAAGCAATTAGTGTACCATCAAAAGAATAATCTTTTTCTTTTCTTTTATGTTTTAGTAGAATAAAATCTAATACTTTTCTATGAGTTTAGAAGAAGAAGAAAATTGAATCAATCAACCAGTAGGGTAGCCGAATTCTATAACAAGTGTTATATAGGGTGGCCAAAATTTTTCTCCTCTTCCTTTTAGGGTTGGCCGAAATCTCCATGTGGTCCAATTAGGGTTGCCAAATTTCCTCTACAAAAAAGGATTTGTGTTGTACCCTAATTCACATGTTAATTAGACTCCTAACCCTAATTCAACTCATAAGTATTTTTATTCTTTTATTGACTTAATAAAAGACTTTCCTATTTGATTAAATAAATAAAACTTATTATTTATTTTCTTACCAAATAAGTCTTTTACTTTTAATATACTACTACCAATAGTATATCTCTAGGAAATATATTTCCTGATCAGAAAAAGATTTGTTTCTTAATTAAACAATTAATTAATAAATTAATTAATTCTTATTTAATTAAACAATGAAACAAAATAATATATTAGGCTAATCTATTAACCTTGCCGCCCCACATGTATAAAAATGGGCCATATATTATTTTCTTATTTCATTTAATCCATTGGACTTTAAATAAAAAGCCCACATGTGAACCAGACCCATTCTTACTAAAAGAAACAAGCCCATATGCCATTCATTAATATATAAATATAATTGAGCAGCCCATTAAATAATTAATGTGCAAATTATATTCTTAATATATTAAATGCAATTCTAGATGGACCCATAAATTGGTCCGGTAGAATATATCAAGTGATCCATGCAAGTCCGTGTGGATTGGGGATCTTGGCGGGCTATCTAAATTTAAGCTTCAATAGACACAACCTAATCTCAATCAACAAATGATTCACTTAGGTCTAATCCATTAATTTTAACTCATTCCACTAAAGAGCTAAAATTGAACTCGTAAATAAAGATAGAAAAGGAAGACGTTCCTCTTTCATAACCCTAGACAATCATATTGGAGATAGTGTATCCTCGTGATTAATATCAGTAATCGCCAAGAGTTCATAGACAGCCTATAACTCTCCAAGTTACCATATTTACTCATATGACCACGTTTTGAACTTGGATATTTTGACTTGTCCAGAAGCCATGTTTTCAATAGTCACTATCGAAAACTCAACGTTGAGATTTAATATCCAATTACCTCAAAACATCCATATGATGATATTATACTCTCATTTAATAAATGGAGCCACGATGTCCATGTCTATAAATGAAGTCCTCTATCGATTAACAAATGAATATCACCAAACTATCGAGAATAGACTATGCTATATAATCGTACTCATTGATAACTCAAATGATATCACTTGCAACCATAAGTCCATCATTTATCTCAGGATTAAGATAGACTCTCCGATTGTCCTGATAATGAAAAGACTATTATCTATTGACGGTTCTAGATAAAGCTTTTCATTGTGATCCAGTTCAATGCACCCAGTGCACTAGATTTTTTTGCTCGAAAACACTCCGATGATTTTAGACTCATCATATCTCATTTGATCCCACTCAAATGCTAGCAAAAGAATTCTACAACTTTAACAAGATAAAGGTGCCCAACCTTTAACTTAAGTTGTGAACAATATTCAAGACTAACTAAAGAATTGTGTCTACCACATACATATCCAGATGTACGAACAATTCTTCTTTTCTCATAGTCTTTAGACCTTATGATTATTTACTTTGACAATTATAATATTAAACTATAAATGCTATAAGATTTGTTAAACCAGAAATCACTTTATTAATATGAAAAAGATTGTTAATTACAATATTACACTCTTGCTATTGAGCATAATTCTAACACAATTGCCACTACAATTTGCAATTCCCCTTACCACATTCTAATCTCCCTTTTTGTCATGATATAGGCAAAGGAGTAGTCCCCAACCGGGTCACTTCTAGCAAAGAGAGATAGTAGCATACAAGATATTTGCATAATCATATAAGTCACTTTATGCATCTCAATTAATTGGAGAGAAACAAGAGATTTATTTAAAGAAAATATGTGAATCAAACATGCTTTGCATACAAGACATGTAGCATTCAAGTCCAAAATATAATGGTATTTGGCAAAGCAAATGATAAAGGTTTCTAATAAGAATTCAAACCAATTTCACCATTGTCATGGGAGAAGCAAGGATATAGATATTTTATTGTTTTCAATATAAGAGCAACTATATCCAACTTTATAAGCGAAACATGGCATGAGCGACTTTGCACCCTATTTGATTTTTCCGGGTGAGAAACCCGTATGATAGTAGCCATGTTCAACTAATAAAGAAAGAGAGACATTTGGAATTAAATTCCTTTGAACGAATTCAAGATCCTTTATTCATTTTGAGTCTCATAAGCTTTTCACACAAGTTTTGCATTTTAAGAATATGCAATCATCAATTCATGCTTTTTCATTTGAGCATGTTATATGAATTTCATGCTTTTTCAATTGACATTAGCATGTTATACAAGAATCATCATGTCATTGAGATAATTATAGGTCATTCAAATCATACTTCCTATGTAGATCTCCTAGTCCAAAAATGCATATTTGAACATAAATATGACATGGATTGTAAATAAAGCATGGTTCACACTTATTGTATTGAAAGCATGTATACATATGCACAACCAAGCTTACTCAAGCAATTAAAAAGGAAGCATAAGATATTTCAAATTTTTTGCAAGTAACAAGTATACAAAATAGCTCTCTTTGCTTGAGTTCCCCATATAGAGTCAATCACAAAATACATCACTCCACAAGACATATCTCAATAGATCTACTAAGTGTTTTAAATTGAGTAGTATCTAAGGGTTTAGTAAATAGGTCCGCAAGTTGATCATTAGTACCTACATGTTCAAGTACTATGCATTTATTTTCAACAAGCTCTCTAATGAAATGATGACGGATGTCAATATGCTTAGTTATAGAATGTTGCACCGGATTTTTTGAAATATTAATGGCACTTATATTATCATAAAAGAGAGTGAGTGCACCTTGGTTGAATCCGTAGTCTACTAGCATTTGCTACATCCACAGGAGTTGTGTGCATTCACTCCCCGCGGCTATGTACTCAGCCTCGGCTGTGGACAAGGAAATCGAGTTTTGCTTCTTACAAAACCAAGACACCAAGTTTTTTTTTGGGTAAATAAATAGTATCATAGAAAAAAGGAAGAATGTACAAATTCAAGGGGCATACCCCAGGAAGAAAGAGACAAGAGCCGAAAGGCCCAAAAAACAAGCACAACAAAGCTCAAACAAGAGCTAAACAAAGGCTACACCAAAGCACAACCAAACACAAAAGCCAAAAGCAAACAAGCAGGCCTACAACACATTGGATTATCTAGAGTTGATGTTCCAATTCAATGCTAGAAGAGGCCAATCCTTCAAGTTGATAGAGGAGAGCCGGCAACGGATAATGTCAATAATGGACCGGGCAACCTCAGCATTAAGCTTTCGAGAGCTTTTAAAAATGCGACAATTTCTTTCTCTCCAAATAAAATAGACAGCCACCGCTAGACATAGCTTTTTAGTCACCGTGGAGGGAGAGTTCCCCTTCCAATGAATGGACACCCAATCTATAAAATCATACCAGCTGAGACCAATCCAAGGACAACCACATTTATTCAAAAGTTGTGTCCATATGGCTTTGCTATACGAACACTCAAAGAAAAGGTGAGCATGAGTCTCGGCTTGAGAGTTGCAAAGGACACATGTAGCAACAACTTGAGGGTCATAGCGCTGAACACGATCCAAGGTAGAAAGCCTACCTTTAATAGCCAACCAAAGGACAAAACCCATTCTCGGAATATTTTGAGGAAACCACACAATTTCATACCAAGAAACAAGAGGATGAGGGGTTCTAAGAGACTCCATAGTAGAAGCAGCTGAATAAATGCCATTTGAAGAAGGAAGCCACCGAATACTATCATCCAAATTAGAGTTTGGGTTGTAAGAAGGCATACGGCTCCTTATTTCAGCAAGATCAATGGACATAGCAACAGGCCATTTCCAATTATCACCTACAACAATGGCATTAACCTTAGCATTGATAGAGAGGCCAGAGTCATAAATTACACGGGAGCTCCATTTCGAACGAATAGGGCCATCCGGGTGCCAATTATCAAACCATAGGGAAGTTTTCAAGCCACTACCAATGATGTGCTGAATTAAAGGACGAACGAAAGGCCTAAGATGAAGAAGCTTTCTCCAATTCCATGAACAGGTATGCGGAGCTTTCACCTCCCACAAATTAGTACCTTTGAGGTGATAAGCTTTGATCCAAGATGTCCAAAGATTATTAGTGCCATAAACCAGAATCCATATGTGTCTAATCATAAGCGCCTTATTCCACAAAGAGAGGTCCTTGATTCCAAGGCCACCTTCTTTCCTTGGAATACAAATATCGGACCAAGCAATTTTAGAGCCTTTGCTGTTAACCTCAACCCCATTCCATAAAAAACTTCGGAATTTCTGCTCAATGCTTTTCAAAATTTTCTTTGGAAGACAAAGGTGACTAGCCCAAAAGATTTGAATACTTGTTAAGACCGAAATAATAAGTTGAAGACGACCAGCAAAAGAAAGGCACCGATTCAGCCAAGAAGAAAGCCTACTCGAAACCTTTTCCACAAGGGGAGAGCAATCATGAAAATTCAACTTTGAAGAGATGATAGGAATTCCCAAATAACGAATAGGAAGAGAGCCAACCGGGTAACCAAAAAGGTTGATGAGCTGCTGACTAATAGCATAGGGCACTCCTGAAATGAAAATGTTGCTCTTGGAATGATTAGCACGAAGACCCGAAAGCAAAAAGAACTCATCAAGGGCTGATTTGAGAGCAAGAGCTGAATGATAGGAACCATGGCAAAGCATAATCAGGTCATCTGCAAAGGAGAGGTGGGAAAGCTTTATTTTGTCACACCTCCAATGATATTTGAAGTTAGGAGTGTCCGTAATATGTTTGGCCAGAAGCTTAGAGAGTACCTCCATAGCAATAACAAAAAGATACGGAGACATAGGGTCCCCTTGCCGAAGGCCCCTCTTTCCGGAGAAGAAACCAGCAAGCTCACCATTAATAGAGATAGAGAACTTGGGAGAAGTAAGGCAAGCTTTAATCCAATGAATGACTTTCAAAGGAAAGTGAAACGCAGCTAGAGTGTCAAGAAGGAAGCCCCAATCCACCATATCAAAGGCTTTCATCAAATCCACCTTAAGAGCCACCTTTGGAGTACTAGCATCCTTGTGATAATTCCTCATAATCTCTTGAACAAGAAGGATGTTGTCCCCAATTCTCCTACCTGCCACAAAAGCTGATTGGGAGGGGCTAATAATGTCCGGAAGACAAGGTTTTATTCTGTTGGCTATGATCTTAGCAATGATCTTGTAGAGAGTGTTGCAGCAAGAGATTGGTCTAAAGTCCGTCATTTTAGAGGGATTAGGGACCTTAGGGACCAAAGCAAGGATCGTAGCATTGAGCTCTTTAAGAAGAAGACCTGAGCGAAAGAACTCTTGAATTGCGTTAATAACATCATCACCAACTATGTGCCATGTCTTCTTAAAGAAATGAGCATTATAGCCATCGGGACCGGGTGCCTTATTAGGGTGAAGAGAGAAGCAAACCTCACGAATCTCATCATTTGTAACTTCTCTACTCATGAAATCAGCTTGATCATTGGAGATGTGTTTATCAATAACATTTCTCAAAGAACAAGAACCATGTCTAGAAGCCATAGAGCTTCCAAGGATATTTTGGAAGTGACGAATAGCTTCGGATTTGACCTGGGTATGACCTTCAATCAAGGAACCATCTTCACCAGTAATAGAGAGGATCTTACTTCTATTGCGTCTCCCATTGATGGCTTTGAAAAAATAGGAGGAGTTACGGTCACCAGCCTTGAGCCATTGAACTCTAGATTTTTGTCTCAAAAAATCCTCCTCCGCCTGAAGAGCCGTTGTATAAGAACTCATTAGCTCCTTCTCTTGCATTCTAAGGCTTGCATCAAGAGGCTGCCGATCAAGAAGACGTTGACAATCAACAAGAGCAGCCTTGGCCTCAATCGAATTGACAGCCACATCCCCCACCGTATTCTTGTTAAGGGATTTTAAAGCCTTCTTTAATTTTCGGAGCTTAGAGCAAAGCTGAAATTGCATATTTCCATGAAAATTCTCTTGCCAACAACTCTCAACCAAAGGAAGAAAGTCTTCCCTTTCCGTAAGAAAATTGAAAAATTTAAAAGGGCAATTTTTCTTGTTACCTTGCCACCCGAGCTTAACCAAAGAGGGGCTGTGATCCGAGATGCTAGGAGGAAGAAAAAAGGCTTCAGAGTGCTCAAACTTGGCCATCCATTCCTTATTAACTAGAACTCTATCCAACTTCTTAGAAATGCAGCCATTGCTTCTTTTATTACACCAAGTATGGAGAAAACCCGAGAAACGAAGGTCATCTAGCTCCGCATCCTGTAGACAATTATCAAACTCCTCCATAGCTACTGAAATTCTAGAAGAACCCCCAACCGATTCTTGCACCTTCCTAGAGACATTGAAGTCCCCAACAACAATCCAAGGAACACAACCATGCTGGGTACTCATACTATCCCAAAGAGCTCTTCTAGCTCTATCATCATTAGAACCATAAACAAAGGAAATTTTAAACCGATCATTACTTTCCAAAATACAAGCTTGACAATGAATGATCTGGTCCGTTTCACTAATTTTGCTGATATTGATAATCCTAGGATCCCATCCAACCCAAATTCTACCAAGACCATGACTATTGTAATTGTCTAACATATCCCACTCTTTAAAAACAGAATTGACAACAAGAGGTTTATTGATCCATCTCACTCTTGTTTCCACTAAACAAACTAGACTTAGCTTGTGTTCAAACAACATCCTTTTAACTTCTAATTGTTTAGGGGAGGCATTCAGACCCCTAATATTCCAACAAGCAAAATTAATCATTGAGAGATAGATAGAGAAGACTCCACCTTAGCTTGAGAGCTACTATCCATTCCTTTCTTAGAAGCCTTTGACAACTGTTTCTTCTTCTTCTTCTTCTTCTTACTAGAAGTTTCAGAGGGGCTGGAGAGCCCAATAATAGGGACCCCATCAATATTCTTGATCTTTGTAAGCCAAAGAGAGTGATCTGGAGAGGCTGTGGTAGGAGAGTCATCTTCACCACACAAATTACCATCATCATCAACAAGAGCTGAGAAATTGTTAGAGGTATCAATAATTTTTTCCTTAGAAGGATCAATGCTAATAATTGGAGTAGGCACATTGGCAACATGAATGGAGTGATCCGGAGAGGCTGTGGTAGGAGAGTCATCTTCACCACACAAATTACCATCATCATCAACAAGAGCTGAGAAATTGTTAGAGGTATCAATAACATTTTCCTTAGAAGGATCAATGCTAATAATCGGAGTAGTGACAGTGGCAACATGGATTGGAGGCTCAATTTTGGGATTACACCCAGAAATAGCTTCATCACCTTTCGTAGTGGCTTTAGAAAGAGGCAAAGGCTCGAAGGCCTTTAGAGGTGTAGAAACAGAGGCTGCATCTCCTCTATTAACCTTCTTCCATTCTTGCTTTGGTTTGGAAGGAAGTTCAATATCAGAAGATGATTTCATAGGCTTGAGCCTAGGGCAAGTCACTACAGAATGGCCAAAGGACTTGCATTCAGTGCAGATTTTAGGCTTCCATTGGTATTCAACCAAAATTTCTACACTTTCACCATGATTTGGATCCGCATTGTCTCCCATAAAAAGGTCAAAAGAATCAACCAAGTCACAGGTAGCATCTATTTCAATACAAACTCTAGCAAACGAGATTCTCTTCATGGATTCCGTTAGACTATCAGAATAAAGTGGTTTGCCAACCGCACTAGCAATGTGGCTCAAGCCCTCTTCATTCCAATATTCATGAGGAATATTGAAGAGCTTAACCCATACCGGGATTTTAGAATATGTTTCTTTTGTTAAAATGAGCCTAGGATGCCATTTCTTGAGAATCAACATCCTTCCGGTAAATAACCAAGGGCCTCCTTCCAAAACATTAGAGCAAGCATCATCATCTGAGAATTTGAAAAAATAGAACCCTTTCTCATTAGCTAACACTTCCAGCAGACCACGGTTGCCCCATATACGCATGGCAATATTGTTGACTAGAGAGAAAGGGAGCTTTTTCTCAATAAAGTGACCCACCAAGCAATTCTTCCATGCCTTAGAACCATCATCAGCAACTTCCAAGGGAGGGGAGACACAAGTTCTATTTCCACTCTGAAATGGTTGGTAAAATTTTAGGTTCATAGGCCTACGAATGTGACCTTCAATATTAGAACCATAGCTGTCACCTTTAAGCACATTACAATAGGTAGTAGGAGCTATTTCAGGAATTATAGGAGAGGGGCATTTAGGTTGACCTTCAGCCTTGTTTGGATCATTAATCACCAAAAGAGAAGTGGAAGGGATGTCTTTACATTGCTGTACCTTAGAATACCCGAATAAGGCAACACCACCACGCTGGACATGCTGGCCTTCAACATTTGTGGAGGAACATGCTTTTTCTTTTGGGGCTAGCTTTTGAGCATTACCTAAAGAGGAAAAAGGCACCTGTTGCTGCAGCATAGCAGGTCTGAAAGTTTCAGTATGCTTTTCAGAGCTATCACCTTGATCCTTGGTCCCCTTCTTCTTCCCTATCACGTTCTTGGAGGGAGATACCATTTTTGAACCTTCAAGAACTCCATTGTTGCCAAAGATGACAGTGGTAGATGAAGATTCTATCACGTTCTTGGAGGAAGCCACCATTTTTGAACCATCAAGAGCTCCATTTTTGCCTCCAAGAGCCTTGGTCTTCTTCACTATGTTCACAGAAGTTCCCACCAACTTTGGGCTTTGAAGAATATCCATACCTGGTAAACCTTCATTCTCAAGAGACGAACCAGCTCTTTTGCTAATAGCTTCATGACCAGCTGCAATTTCCTCATTTTGACGACCCAATCCAGCTCCATTGCTAAGAGCTTTGTTTGAAACCTCACTAGCTTCCAAGAGAGAAGGAAAACCAGAAAAAGAAGATACATTTGAAAGAGAAGGATGCCCTCCTTTGCTGGACATAATGTTACTCTTAATAGGAACACTAGACTTTGAAATGGAAAAAGCACCTTGAGAAGAGGAAAGAGGACTGCCTTCCATGGAAGAAATGGGAGGAAGAACACTAGAAAATGAGTGTTTATGTGAGGAAGCCATGGAGGGATAAGAATCCACCATGAAAATGGGCTGGGAATAGAAGGAGGCAGCAAGGAATTCTAGAGAGGAGGAGGAGCATCTCTCTCATTCGGGCATTATCTTGTAGTTTTGGTTGCAAACTGGACCAAGACACCAAGTTGTTGCTTAGAAAGAAGCAACCACCCGATATGCTCTTCCTATCATCGTAATTTCCTGCCCAATCCGCATCACTAAAGCCTACAAGACTAGCATTAGTGTCAAAAGAGTACCAAATCCCATAGTTAGATGTCCCATTCACATAGCGAATGATTCTCTTAACATAAGAGAGATAGGACTCCTTAGGATCCGCTTGGTACCTAGCACACACACCCACACTAAAAGTGTAGGGAAAAATCGTAGTACACGCAGCGGAAGCGAGACTAAAAAGAGATTTAGTATATTTTTAAATTTTTCCTTTGATGAACCTTAACCCTTTAAATTAATTAAACATACATATAAAGTAACAAAAAGTAGAATACCTTTTGTCGCGTGATCCGATTGACTTACGTCGATGGTAATCCGCAAGATCTTCAATCCTAGCACGAATGTGAATCACCTAGGAGCGTGGTCTCCCTTTTCTTTGAATTGCATACCTGAGAATGGATAAACAAACTTTCTTTTTCTTTTTGTTAGTCACAAAACAACCAAAAGACTACAAAGATTATTCCGGTCACTTTTGAGTTCTCAATCTAATGATCGAAACTCACGTGAACCTAATTTGATGTTGTACACACAAGCTTATTGATGAACAAGCAATTAGTGTACTATCAAAAGAATAATCTCTTCTCTCTTTTTTGTCTTGACAGAATAATCAAACACTTTTCTATGAGTATGAGAAGAAGAAGAAATTGATCCAGTAAACACTAGAGGGTGGCCGAACCTTATAGCTTGTATTATATAGGGTGGCCGAATTTTACTTCTCCTTTCCTTTAGGGTTGCTGAAATCTACATGTGATTCTATTAGGGTTAGCCGAAAATCCTCTACAAAAAAGGATTTGTACTTTACCCTAATTCCCATCAACTTTAGACTCCTAACCCTAATCCAACTCATAAGTGTTTTTATTCTTTTAATTGACTTAATAAAAGACTTTCCTATTTGATTAAATAAATAAAACTTATTATTTATTTTCTTACCAAATAAGTCTTTAACTTTTAGTATACTACTACCAATAGTATAACTCTAGGAAATATATTTCCTGATCAGAAAAAGATTTTGTTTCTTAATTAAATAATTAATTAATAAATTAATTAATTCTCATTTAATCAAACAATAAAATAAAACAAAATTTTTGACTAATTACATAGCCTTGCCGCCCCACATCATATATATGGGCAAAATATTATTTCCTTATTTTATTTAAGCCATTGGACTTTAAATAAAAAGCTCACATGTGAACCAGACCCATTCTTACTAAAAGAAACAAGCCCACATGCATTTCATTAATATATATTAATATAATTGATCAGCCCATTAAACAGATAATGTGCAAATTATATTCTTAATATATTAAATGCAATTCTAGATGGACCCATAAATTGGTCCGGTAGAATATATCAAGTGATCCATGCAAGTCCGTGTGGATTGGGGATCTTGGCGGGTTATCTAAATTTAAGTTTCAATAGACATAACCTAATCACAATCAACAAATGATTCACTTAGGTCCGATCCATTAATTTTAACTCATTCCACTAAAGAGCTAAAATTGAACTCTCAAATAAAGATAGAATAAGAAGATGTTCCTCATTCATACCCTAGACAATCATGTTGGAGATAGTGTATCCTCGTGATTAATATCAGTAAACGCCAAGAGTTCATAGACCGCCTATAACTCTCCAAGTTACCATATTTACTCATATGACCACGTTTTGAACTTGGATATTTTGACTTGTCCAGAAGCCATGTTTTCAATAGTCACTATCGAAAACTCAACGTTGAGATTTAATATCCAATTACCTCAAAACATCCATATGATGAAATTATACTCTCATTTAATAAATGGAGCCACGATGTCCATATCTATAAATGAAGTCCTCTATCGATTAACAAATGAATATCACCAAACTATCAAGGATAGACTATGCTATATAATCATACTCATTGATAACTCAAATGATATCACTTGCAACCATAAGTCCATCATTTATCTCAGGATTAAGATAGACTCTCCGATTGTCCTGATAATGAAAAGACTATTATCTATTGACGGTTCTAGATAAAGCTTTTCATTGTGATCCTGTTCAATGCACCCAGTGCACTAGATTCTTTTACTCGAAGACACTCCGATGATTTTAGACTCATCATATCTCATTTGATCCCACTCAAATGCTAGCAAAAGAATTCTACAACTTTAACAAGATAAAGGTGCCCAACCTTTAACTTAAGTTGTGAATATTATTCAAGACTAACTAAAGAATTGTGTCTACCTCATACATATCCAGATGTACGAACAATTCTTCTTTTCTCATAGTCTTTAGACCTTATGATTATTTACTTTGACAATTATAATATTAAACTATAAATGCTATAAGATTTGTTAAACCAGAAATCACTTTATTAATATGAAAAAGATTGTTAATTACAACATTACACTCTTGCTATTGAGCATAATCCTAAGAAAAAGAGATATCGGGCCTACTTGCGGTCAAATAAAGCAAGCTACCAATCATGCCACGATATAACGTGTGTTCCACACTTTTACCACTAGCATCCTTGCTTAGCTTCAAAGTCGTACTCATGGGTGTATTACAATGTTTGACATTTTCTAGACCAAACTTCTTCACTAGGTTTTTGGCATATTTAGCTTGGGTTATAAAAATCTCATCATTCAATTGCCTAATTTGTAAAATTAGGAAGTAACAAGCTCACCAACAAGACTCATCTCAAATTCATGAGACATGACATCATCAAATTGTTGGACTTTGGTGTTATTGGTTGAGCCAAATATAATGTCATCAACATAGATTTGAGCTATAAATAACTCATCTTTGTTTCTCTTGATGAACGAGGTCTTGTGAACACTACCTCTTGTGTAGTCATTGTCAACAAGAAATTGAGTGAGGCGCTCATACCAAGCCCTCAGTGCTTGTTTCAACCCATACAAAGCCTTTTTGAGGCAATAGACATGGTTTGGGTGGTGTGCATCCACAAACCCCTTGGGTTGTTCAACAAACACTTATTCTTGCAAGAAGCCATTGAGGAAGGCACTCTTGATGTTCATTTGGTGTAATTTTTAATACACGAGATGGACAAGAGAAGCCTAATGGACTCTAAACAGGCAACGTGAGCAAATGTCTCCTCAAAGTCGATACCCTTAATTTGAGAGTACCCTTGTGCTACAAGTCTAGCCTTGTTCTGCACTATGTTGCCATTCTCATCGGATTTGTTCCTATAAATCCACTTAGTGCCTATAACATGTGTGCTTTTAGGCCTAGGAACTAGAGTCCAAACCTCATTCATTTTGAATTGGTTTAGCTTTTCTTGCATGGCAAGAATCCAAAATTCATCATTTAAGGCTTCATCAACCTTTTTGGGTTCTATTTGAGAGGTGTAGCATGTGTAGCTAATTAGATTAGCTAATTGACGCCTAGTCATAACACCCTCATTTACCTCTCCAATGATGTCATTTTTATCATGGAGTTGTCTAACCCATGGAGCAGGTTCTTTAGAGTTCAAGAGAGGAACTCTATTAATAGGTTGAGTGTCCTCATAATCACCATTGGATTTCCCAACATTGGGAGACTCCACAACCTTCTCCGAAGGAGAATCATCATCTAAAACTACCTACTCCTTATGGTTACTAGACTTAAGCCTTTCATCATCAAAGACAACATTGGATGATTCCATGACACTTAGAGTCTTTAAATTGAAAACTCTATAGGCTCTACTATTTAAGGCATAGCCATTAAAGATACCCTCATCACTCTTAGCATCAAATTTGCCAAGTTGATCACAGTCATTTAAAATGTAGCATTTGCATCCAAAGGAGTGGAAGTAGCTAACATTTGGCCTTTTACCTTTCCATAGCTCATAGGAAGTATTTCTAGTTCCGGGCCTTAGGAAAACTCTATCTCTTATATAGTAAGCCGTATTGACCGCTTTGGCCCATAGGTTCCTAGGGACATTGTTGCTAAGCAACATCACATGGGCCATCTCTTGAAGGACCCTATTCTTCCTCTGAACAACTCCATTTTGTTGAGGTGTCCTAGGAGCCGAAAACTCATGGGAGATACCTATACTATCACAATAGGTTTCAAAAGAAGCATTCTCAAATTCTCTCCCATGGTCACTTCTAATTCATTTTATGCTTTTAATGTTTGAGTTCATTTCATTTTGAATTTTAGTACAAAGCATTTTAAACTATTCAAAAGTTTCGAATTTTTCTCTAAGAAAATATATCCATGTGAACCTAGAGAAATCATCAACACAAACAAAAAAATATCTCTTTCCACCTAAGCTTTCGGTTTGCATAGGACCCATGAGATCCATGTGGAGAAGCTCAAGGGGCTCCTTGGTGGAGAGATACTTGCCCCTTTTATGCATGCTTTTGGTTTGTTTTCCTTGTTGGCAAGGTCCACAAACACCATTGGCTTTTTTCCCAAGCTTAGGGAGGCCATGTACACAATTGAACTTTCCAAGAGTTTGTAAATCCCTAAAGTTCATGTGGCCAAGTCTTTCATGCCACAACTCAATTTGCTCATCCATGGACACATTGTTTGAGACTATTATAGCTTCAAGACAATAGCAATTGTCGCTAGATCTCATTCCTTTTAACAAGGTTTGTTCATCGGGCAATAGGATAGAGCAATCATTTTTACTAAATAAGACGAAAAGTCCTTCATCACTTAGATGTGAAATGCTTATCAAATTGGCTTTCAAGCCATCAACAAATAAAGCATTGGACAAGGAGGGTAATCCGGGAATGGAAATAGTTCATTTCCCTATAACTCTCTTTTTGGATCTATCACCAAAGGTGACACATCCTCCTTCCTCCATGACAAGAGTCTAGAAGAAACTCTTTTTTCCCGTCGTGTGCCTAGAGAACCCACTATCCAAATACCAAAAATTAGAAGAATTAGCCTTTAAGGCAATTTGTGCAACATGGCAAACATTTTCATTATTTCTAATCCACCTAGAAACAATATTTGCTTTCTTAGTGGTCTTTGGTACATGGGCTCTAGATGTCCTAGGATTATGCACATCAATTTTATCATTCCTAGGAACATGCATCTTGGCTCTATTCTTTCTCTTTTCAATCATGCTTCATGTTCTACACATTTTAATATATTGAAAGCAATTTGGTCTAAATGATCAAGCTTTTGAGTGCTAGAGGTCATCCTAGTCATAGACTCTTTTACTTCTTCAAGCTCTCTCTTTAGACTTTCTTCATTCCTCCTAGATAAGTCTAAATCCTTTCTTAGCTTATCTTCTACCTTCTTGGATTTTTCCACTTGTTCACTTAAGTGGTCATTATGAGATAAAAGCTCAAGATTCTCTTCTCTCAACATCTTGATCTTTTTCATGGTTTTCATCTCTAAGCTTTTGAACTCCACGTAATGTTTAACAAGAACCTTTCTCTCCACATATCCATTTGTGGAGTGAGTTGATGAGTCATCTTCACTTGAGTCATTTTTCTCTTGACTCTCTTCCTCTTTTTCACTTCTACCTTTGCTCTTGTGAGAATAGGCAAAAGCTATGAAGTTAGCCACTTCATCATCCGAAGTCTCATCTCCTTCATTGGAGTCATCACTACTACCATTCCATGTGGCGGCCATCACTTTACCTTTCTTCTTATCATTGTGACTAGCACATTCGGGGGCAAAATGACCTATACCACCACATTCATAACATCGGACCCCTTTCCTTTTAGTCTTCTCTTGCCTAGGCTCAAACTTGTTGTAGGAACCCTTTTTCTTGAAATTTTGACCTTTGGAACCAAAGTCCTTTTTCCCGAACTTCATAACCTTCTTGACTCTCTTCACAAATAATGCAAGGTCTTCGTCCAAGTCATTTTTTTGCCTCTTTTTCATCCTTGGAGGCTTTCAAAGCAATTCCTTTTTTGCTTTTTAGGAGGTGTGGAGATAGGACCCTTCCTAGACTCATAAGCTAGAAGTCTCCCAATCACCTCACTCGGCTTCATATCCTTGAATGTGTTAATCTCCTCTAAAGCCATCACCTTGGACTCAAATCTATCGGAAAGAGATCTCATAATTTTTTGCTTGATTCTCCTATCCGAATATGGGTCACCAAGTTGATGACTTTGGTTCACAATGTCCATCAACCTTACTTCAAAGTCGTTGAAGCATTCGTTCTCATCCATCCTAAACAATTCGAATTGCGTTTGGAGAACTTGAAGCTTTGAGTCCTTTACAACTTCGGTTTCCTCATGTGCAACCTCTAGGATGTCCTATGCCTCCTTAGCTATCCTAGTGTTTTGAATCAACTTATATTGATTTTCGTCCATTGCACATAGGATGGCATGCATCGCCTTCCTATTCCATTTTGATGACTCAAACTCTTGCGCGTTCCATTGCACTTTAGGTTTGAGCAGATCCTCTCCTCCACCCGTAGGAGTCATCATGGGTGATGTGTAGCCGTCTTCAATAGCCATCCAAGCCTGGTCATGGATTTGGCATATGTACGACTCCATCTTGCCTTTCCAAGAGGTATAATTCAACCCGGTAAGAAGTGGAGGTCTTATGCTAGAAGCACCCTCGTTGCCACCACCATTTTCACCATTTCCACTCATAGTGTTTATGAATTAATGAAATGAATGCAAATGTATGAATGATCAAAAATCACACAAAAATGCAAAGCACACCAAAATGAGCAAGGATCACCTAAATATATCTAGGAACCCGCTCTAATACCAATTGAAACAAATACTCGATGTGTTTGATATTAATCTAGAGGGGGGGTGAATAGATTTTAAAAGATTTTACCCAATTTTCATGTATGGTCAAAATTACGGAATTGCCCCTAATAGTCAATATAATATAGCAAGTGTAATATGGTGCGGAATGTAAAACAACACTTGATATTTACGTGGAAACCCTCACGGGAAAAACCACGGGCTGTTATGTGAGCCACACAAAAACCTCGAATCCACTAAATGTGATAAAATTACAACCTAATCCCGGAAGTAATCACACACCTACCTAATCCCGGTATAAATGAACCTAGTTCAAATGCTTGCGATCTAAGCAACCTAATCCCGGAAGCTACACACAAGACTTTAGTTCTCAATCAAGATATTAACACCCTAAGTGAATATGTGAATATCCAAAATGCAACATAGAGCAAGGGAACCCTATATGCTTATCTAAGAAGATGATTTTGCAATAAAAGCAATCCTAGATATTAAGAACTAAATGACATGTCAAATAGCTTAGCTAATCAAGATTAAGCAAAAACCTAATTAGCTATCACAATACAACACTCAATCATATTCATCACAAATAATCTCTAACTTGTATTTAGCATATGATCTAAAACATACAAGTAATTTAAAGAGATGTCTTAATATGAAAAACACTAAAATTAGATGAAGTTAGTGAAGAACATACCAAAGAAGATGTGATGAAACAAAACCATGCATGGATGATTGCTAGATGATCTTTGATGCACAAAGGAATGTATTTGAGTGTTTAAAGAAGAGTTCTTTAAGGATTTTTCTCTTGAAAAATATTCTAAGGAAAATATATGATATTTTAAACTCAGCAAACTGACCTAAAAACATAGAGTTGTATATATAGAGGCCATAAGTAAAGTGTGGTCGTTTTGAAAAATCGCACCAAAATATGCTTTGTGCGCTAGTGACCTACGCTGGTAGACCAGCGCACGATGAGCGCAAAGCCAATTTTTGCACGATTCGTTGGTCGACCAGCACATGCGAAGGGCGCACGACCAGCAGCAACCCACTGGGCGATGTGCACTGGTGAGGGCTGCGCATGACCAGGGGCGCAAGACCAACGACAGAGACTTGGACGATCTGCGCTAATGAGCTTGCACTGGATGACCAGCGCATGACCAGCGACAGAGAATTGAGAGTTCTGCGCTGGTGAGCTGCGCTGGTCTGGCGCATGACGACCAGCGCACAACCCACTTCTTTGAACCCCAACACAAAATTCAAGGGTAAAAAGGTAAAAAAAAAAATGCATCCTAAAAGCCTAACATGATATATCTTTTTAATCACAAGATGCAATCAATACTTATGCAAGAAAAGAGATTAAATAATCAATAATACACACATAATACAAACACAACATTCAAGAATAAGAATTATGCAAGTGTTGTGTGTGTGTGCAACTACTTCTCTTCAAAGTAAAGTACGCACTAGAAATTTACCTTTGGTGCTTCTTCTCTTGAGGTCTTGAGAGCCTAAACTACCTTTACAAAAAACCCCAAATGTGGTTTGTCTATGAAATAAGCCAATCAATAAACTGAGACCTTACAAATATTATCGTTAAGTTTTCGATAGTTTCTATTGAAACATGGTTTCTGGACAAGTCAAAATATCCAAGTTCAAAATTTGGTCATATGAGTTAATATGGTAACTTGGAGAGCTATAGGCGGTCTATGAGCTCTTGGCGATTACTGATATTATTCACGAGGATTCACTATCTCCAATAAGATTGTCTAGGGTATGAATGAGAAACATTTACTTGTTCAATCTTTATTTAAGAGTGCAATTTTAGTTCTTTAGTGGAATGAACTAAAATTAATAGATCGAACCTAAGTGAATCATTTGTTGATTGTGATTGGGTTATGTCTATTGAAGCTTAAATTAAAATAGCCCGCCAAGATCCCCAATCCTCACGGACTTGCATGGATCACTTGATATATTTTACCGGACTAATTTATGGGTCCATCTAGAATTGTATTAAGGCATGTGGACTTGTTTCTTTTTGTAAGATTGGGCCTAGTTCACATGTGGGCCTTTTAATTAAGGTCCAAAGGATTAAATAAAATGAGAAAATAATATATAGCTCATGTATGTATATATGGGCAAGGCTTAAATAAAAGTCTAATATATTATTTTATTTTATTATTTGATTAAATGGAAATTAATTAATTGATTGATTAATTATTTAATTAAAAATCAAAATCTTTTTCTGACTAGGAAATATGTTTCTTAGTAGTATACTGTTGTGGTAATATAATGAGAATAAAAGACTTTATTTGATAAGAAGATAAATAAAAGGATTTTATTTATCTAGTCAAATTAGGAAGTCTTTAATATAGTCACAAATACACTAAAGAGTTGGAATAGGGTTTGAATTCTAAAAGATTGATAGGAGTCTTTTGTGGAAACACAAATCCTGTTTTGTAGAGGATTTCGGTTACCTTTTCAATATAGACTAATGAATTCGGCCAACCCTAATTGTAATAGGGCAAGGAATTCGGTCACCCTATATAAGACAAGTGATAGAATTCGGCCACCCATAATACAAGGCTTGAGAGTTATTTTCTTTTGCTTGAGAAAAATAAAATCCAACTCTAGACATCAGTGTGAAAATTCGGCCAAGAGAGAAAAAGAGAAGAGATCGTTTTACTTCGATAGTGCACTAGTAGCTTATACATCAATAGGCTTTGTGCACAACTTCGAATAAGGTTCACACGAGTTTCAATCATTAGATTGAGAATTCAAAAGTGACCGGAATGTTCTTTGTTATCTTTTGGAGGTTTAGTGACTAGCGAAAAAGAAAAAGTTTTATTATCCATCCTCAGGTACACAATTCAAAGAGAAGGGAGACCACGCTCCTAGGTGATTCACGTTCGTGATTGGATTGGAAGATCTTGTGGATTACCATCAACGCAACGTCAATCAGATCACGCGACAAAGGTACGATACTTTTAATGATATATGTTAATTAATTAAAGGGTTAAGGTTCAACTTATGAAAAAATTTTAAAATATACTAAAACCTTTTTTAGTCTCGCTTCCGCTGCGTGCACGTCTGTTTCCATACAATTTTCGGCAAAGAGGAAATAGAGAGAAGAATCGTTTTTATTTTGATAGTGCATTAGTAAGCTTTTACATCAAAAGGCTTTGTGCACAACTTCGAATTAGGTTCACACGAATTTCGATCAAAAGATTGAGAATTCAAAAGTGACCAGAACGTTCTTTGTTATCTCTTGGAAGTTTATGTGACTAACGAAAAAGAAAAAGTTTTTGTTATCCATCCTAAGGTACACAATTCAAAGAAAGGGAGACCACGCTCCTAGGTGATTCACGTTCATGATTGGATTAGAAGATCTTGCGGATTACTGTCGGCGCAAGTTCAACCATCACGCTACAAAGGTATGATACTTTTATTATATGTTAATTAATCAAGGGTTAAGGTTCATCTTTAAAAAGGAAAAATTTTAAATTATACTAAACCTATTTTAGTCTCGCTTCCGCTGCGTGCACGTGTTTTTCCCTACATTTCCTCGGTTTTGTTCTCCTTTCTAACTAATGGGGACATTTGCGGGTACTTGAATCCGTCTGGAGGCCTTAAGAAGGGCAACCCTCTGTCCCCTTGATACTCACTTTTTCCGTCGTTAAGAAATTGCAAGGATCAAAAGATTTGTTTATATTTAAAATAGGGGTTTCCTACGCAATGTGCTCTAAACTAGCAAAAGACTAGTAAAGCGGCAAGCAAGGGTATCGTTCCGCAGGGAGGTATGATTCGTCAACCGTATCAAGTTCTAGAGTTTATTGTAAGCATGTAAATAGAATGTGGAAAGGTAAGAATGATGTGTGTGAAATGTATGTACAATGCGATGTGTGTGTGTGTAGAGAATAAAAATGAAAATAAATAAAAACAAAGAGAATATGGAAGGGTGAGAATGGTGATTAAAGTTGGTTGTTAGACATTAAGGACATCCAACTTTAGTTAAGGGTTCGTTATTGCCTCAATCCGATTTATACCCATTCATAGAGCTAACGGTTGAAGAATGTGCCGAGAACCTCTCAAACACGAAACCGCAACCAACATATGTGAACCGATTCTACAAACAAAACTACATTGAGCCCCAATAATAGATTCGTAATGTAAAATGGCAACGTTAAAGTCAAATAAATGTGGAAAGAGTGATTGTATCTCCGACCATAACTCACCTAGAGCCCCTAGCGTGAGAAATAGCCAAAGACCAATAATTGTAACTCTAACCATGACTCACCTAGAGCCCCTAGAGTGAGAAATAGCTAAAGTCCAATTGTTAACAAGAACATTGAACCAAACCCTTCTAATATGGCAATTTATAGGTTTACCCACTCTTCCTAGCTAATTAGCCAAAACTATGCCCGGAGAGCCCCTCCAAAAGGCACAATCCTAACTCTAAGTCACTCAAACTCATTCATGACATGCAATTTTGACCTTCCAAAGACATACATACACAAATGGGATATTTGATTACAACTACTCTTACAATTAAGTTAATCTACTCCTAATCCCATCCATGAACACATATCAATTTCCAATCATCCATAAACATGCATTTCAAGATAAGAGATTTATTCAATAACAATCAAGAATGAATCAAAACACAAATTGGATATAAAAAAAACCATTTATATATTGAGCACAAAATAGGTTTACAAATATTCCCAAGTGGGGATTACACATTCAAGAAAACAAGAAATACATAGAGAGTGAGAAATAGATACAACCCTTGAAGAAAACCTCCTCCAAGAGCTCCTTCATTTGCTAGCTCAAAATTGACCAAAGCCCACTCCTATCTCTATGCAATCTACTCCTAAATATGGTGGAAGATGTGTAGAAGGTGAGATGGGGAGCATCCATGGAGGAAAAACCTCCATGGATGCTCTTGGAAGCTTCTCTCTCTCTTATTTGGTGAAGAAAATGAAGAAGAAGAAGAATAAGAGGAAGTTTGTGGGGAGTGTGTTCTGATGGTTGAGAAGAGAATAAGGTGTCTATATAGTATTGGGAGGTTAGGGCATGAATTGGGGATGAAAGGACGAAACTGTCCTTGAAATTCACCCAAAAAATGACTTTCTGGAGTGATTCGGCGGTTTCATTCGGTGGCCTGGCCGTCGTTTGAAGTAGCCGTTTAGACCTGACAGCCTTTCAGCGTTTTCAACATCGCGCACCGTTACGGAAATGGGCATAACTTCCTACAGAAAGCTCGGAATCATAATCCGTAAAATGTTCTAGAAACTAGACTTCCGGCGCTTTCCGAATAAATAAAGATATCCGTGTGGTTCGATCTGAGAAGGAAGATATGATCTCCGCAAGTTGTATGTTCTGCACGCGTATATACAATTTTAGCTCTTTTTGCTCCATTTTGCCTCCCAAACTAATCTTTAAGCTCAAAACCTTATTATAAGGAATATGTACCTACACAAAGCTCAAACAAAATATTATATACAAAAATACGCTCGAAAACGAGACAAACGATCGGAAATGAGGGACCTCAAATAGGTATAAAATAGTTCGATCACCCCTTATCTCTTTATTCTATATGCTAAGGGGTTGTCCTGCATGCTGAATTTAGCAGTTTCTGAGCACCGGATTACTGGCTTTAGTTGCATTAAAGGGGGCCTGAATGTTTCCCATATTTTTTTTCACCAACGATAGTTCGTTGTTCTCTAGTGCTTCGATTGCGAACTGTGTGGCTATCCAGGGTTTCCTAGACGACTATGCATTTGCTTCTGGTTAGGTGATTAATTTCTCTTAGTCTGCTTTGTGTGTTAATAATTTTGTTGGCAGAGTGGAAGGTGTGCAGTTGGCTAGTATTATTGGTGTGCGGTGGGTTAAGTGTCATGAGAAATATCAAGGGCTCCCCGGTTTTGCTAGTAGGAATAAGAGGACTCTTTTTGCGAATATCAAAGATCGAGTGTGGGACAAGGTCAAAGGCTAGAGGGATAAACTCTTATCTACCAGGGGAAAAGAGATTCTTCTTAAAGCTGTAATCCAGGCAATTCCTACATATGTTATGGGTTTGTTCCAACTTCCTAAAGGTTTAATTGTAGATATCCATAAGATGTGTAACCGTTTTTTGTAGGGCACTTCATAAACGAAGAGGAAGATTCATTGGGGTGTGTGGGATAAATTGTGTGTGGAGAAAGATATTGGGGGTTTGGGGTTCCGCGATCTCACTACCTTCAATCAGGCCCTTCTGGCTAAATAGGGGTGGTGTTTGTTATTGAATCCACAGTCTTTGGCAGCTAGGATTCTTCAATGTTGTTACTTCCTTGACTCCTCCTTCTTGGAGGCCAAATATTGTGCTATTCTGAGTCTTCCCACTAGGTCCTCGCAGTAAGCTGATTCAATTCTTTGGCATTATGAGAATTCTGGCTCCTATTCTGTTCGTAGTGGTTACAAAGTTGGGAGGAGTATGCTTCTGCAAGCTAGCTCCTCGGGCCTGAATGGGGTGGAGGCTTGGTGGAAATATTTATGGCGCCTCAAGATCCCATTCAAAGTTAAGATCTTTATTTGGAAAGCTTGTCACAATTGGATTCCCTCCTTAGTTAATTTGGCTAAGAGGAGAGTTCCTACGGATGTGTGGTGCCCGGTTTGCAAAAGAAATCCAGAGTCTACTATTCATGCTTTGTAGGGATGTAAGCATCTTAAAGGTACATGGTCTTCGTGCTCTTTCCTGCAGAATTTGAGTTGGGGTGACCAGGTACATTTCCTTGATATCATCCTCCTCTGCTCTCGCTCTCTTGTGCGCAAAGATCTAGAGCTGCTATATGTGATTTTCTGGCAGATTTGGTGGCGTAGAAACCAAGTTGTTCACCAAGCTGCGTTCCGCTATGATGAGAATGTTGTCTACTGGGCATCTGATTTTCTTGATGAGTTCTGGGCTACTAATGATCTTGACACTTCTCTTTTTGTTGTTCGGGAGGTGCCCTGCCACAAGTGGATTGGGCCACCTGTTGGGTGGTTTAAAATAAATACAGATGCGGCCTTAAGGGCTGCTCATGGCAGAATTGGTTTTGACATTATTGTTCGCAACTCTGACAGGTTGGTTAGGGGCTCTTCTATACAACACATTTCTGGTTTCTGTTCTCCCCAGAGGGCGGAGGCTATGGTTGTTTTTCGAGGCATTTAATCCGCTATTCAGGTTGGTTTGCTGCCTATGGTTGTTGAATCAGATGCGAAAACTGTGGTTGATCTGATTAACAGGGGAGAGGCCCCCTTTGCTAATGTTAGGATTGTCATTAGTTTTATTTTGTCTTATTTTAGTTTTTTTCCTCTTTCTATTTCTTTTGTTCCTAGGTTTGCCAATTCAGTGGCTCATAATTTAGCTAAGATGTCTTTTTTGTGCTTTGAGGATTTTTTTGTGTTTGATCGGTGTCCTCCCTATGTGGAGCATATTGTCCTGGCTGATTGCCATGGTGATGTTTTTTGTTCTTGATTAATGATAATTTCCCTTCAAAAAAATAAAATAAAATTGAGATTTCATAATAAATTTATTAATTTATTATTATTATTTATATTGAGTTGTCGGGTTGGGTTATATTTTATTGACTCAACTTAACCCAATCTTAAAAGCAACCCAACCGAATCTAGTCAGATTGGGTCGGGTTGGCATGTTGGTGCCCACCCCTATCTCCAATACAATCATATCTATTCAATATTTTAATGATATATATAGCAACATAAATTCAATTCAATTTTTTCAACAATTAAGCTACAAATAAATCAATTTTTCTCTAGTAGGCACACAATATATGCATATTTATAGCATACTAATACACATCATCACACTTTTGCCATGTGTATTATTATTGAAGTTATGTTGCTTACATGACAAAAGTGTAGTGATGTTTATTAGTATACTATAAATATGCATATATTGTATGTCTATGAGAGAAAAACTGCAAATAAATTAATACATGATATCATGAAGTAGTTTTAATTTGTCTTTTTGATAGAGTAGTGCTATTGGCACCCCCACTAATGAACTATTTATGCTCCACTTTTTAAAATTTTGTTTTAATTATATAAAATTAAATGGTTTTATTAATTTTTTTTGATTTATTTCCAGGACTACCATTTTACTTATTTTTCAAACTTAATACACCCCATATCTTTTCCAAAAAAATAAAAATAAAAATACACTTCATCTCTAATCTTTATGAAAGTAAATTCGATACAATCAAATAAACATAAACGAAATTCGGATCATTACCGTTCACTATACGGAATTCGAATCTCTACAGCGGAAGCGGATCGAACACCTAGAACTGTATCACCGGTCAGAGGACGATCACGGAATTGGAAAGTCCCTTCTGATCACAATGAAATTTACCCACACAATGATCGGAGATGGGAGAAAATTCTCTAGATTTTCTCCACATCTATCGGTGTTTCTCACTCTGTATTGTTCTCTGTTGTGTTTCTCATACACATACAAACATGCACTCTTGCATACACACACTCACAGTGTTTATTGTCTACAGACACTACACGTAGTGAATGCTCACCCATTACTACATGATTGCTTTCTCATGTCTATTGCATACACAAGATACCAGACTTGTCATCATGCTTACAAATACACGTTATGTGTTTGTTTTTATTGCTTGAGCAGTTATTAACATTAAATAACTGCTCTCATGCTTGGGCTTGTCATATTGACATGGGCTTGTCCATATACAGCTTGTGCTGTTGCCCACTTGGGTGTCTAAATGGGTTTCCTAGCCCAAACCCAATTATGCCAACACTTTATATATAGTTTTCTCACATCCATTCGTAGGACTTGTTTTTTCTTCTTATTTCATGGCAAAACCATCATTGTTAGATGCGAATTTTTTTTTTTTTTCTGTAGTCGATTGGATTGTTGGTGGTAGATTGTGAGTGTGATATGAATCGTCTGATGATTTTTTTTTTGAGTGATTGAGTTAGAGTTTTTGTATGATTTCATATCGTCGGAGAATAGGTTTTCTTGGTTGCGATTCCGTTGTTTTTTTTTTTTTTTTTTTTTTTTTTTTTGTAAATAACATTAAACTAACTTTGAAAGATCCGGAATAAAATCTACAAAAGAATTGATATAAATTATAGTATACCTAAGGTATAAATAGTTCAGTAGTGTGCCAATAGCACCACTCTTTTTGATATGAATTTTTACTTCCACTTTCCTCATTGAACCTTGGTTTCATGCTATTACTAGTAGTACAATATTCAACAAAAAAAAAAAAAAACAAAAAAAAATTTGATACTAAATTGAGATTGCGATTTTCTTTATAAAATAGAATATATTATCATTATTTTTCTTTAAAAAAAAAAAAAAAAACTTTTTTCTTTCTGTAAAAGAGCAACAAGTCAACAACCCAACTGTGTAAGAGTCCGTTTGGGGGAGCTTCTCAAGTAGAGCTTTTTGTAGTAGATCTTTTTGAAGTAGAGCTTCCACAAGTAGAGCTTTCAGGGAGTAGATGTTGGTCGTTTGGTTGTCAATTAAAAAAGCTCTCTTAAACCGTAGATCGTTTGGTGAAAAAAAAATTAAAAGCTCTTTTAAATGATAGAATTACCAAAAAGGATATATATAAAAGAATTTAACACTTCATTAAACAAATATAAAGATTGTGGAGGACGGATGGTGCTGGCACTTATAAAGAGCCTCTCAAGCCTCTGATGATGTTTGGCACTGATGGTGCTGGCACACTTGCATCACCATCGAATCAATTGGCTGATATGGATCCCTTGATGATAATGTTGAGTCTTTTTTATCCCATGATGATACAGACCCAAGAGATACTGTTGGTCGTGGTATGGATGTCAGCCAAGGTGTGCAAAATGCTAATGATTTGTGAGGAATCTCTGAGAACTTTGCCGTCTCCTGCTTTGTTTAAGTTTATGTAGTATTGAGTTCTTGACCTCAGGTCAATATTTCACTGATTATTTATGGATATTATAATGTCATGAAGTGCCACTATTATTTGTATTATTTTTCATGCATAATGTTTCAATTTTCAATGGTTGATATTCTCAGTGTAAGTTCAGAATTTGAAGTCTTCTTGGAAATGTATTGTAATGCCTTTTTTAAAAAAAAAATTTAATTTGCTCTGCAATTTCACTTGGTCAAGTTAAAGTTGAGCGCAGAATTTTAAGATAGGTACAGATTGTCTATGAAACACCGTGACAATCTATCTAGTCATCGCTTATAAAATTTTAAGTTCAATCTGGATGAGTCAAAAATTGTTTAAAAAATTTCAAATGAACACAATTTTCAATACTTCAATCTGGATGAGTCCAAATCGAATTTTGCAACTACTATATTGCTTTGTTTGCTCATTGCACTTTTTCAGTCTAAATTGAATTTCTAATCTTAAATAATTAAATGAAATTGCCAAATATTATGAAGGAGTACGAGAATACGAGTTTGAAATAAATTACTAAAAATTCAAAACATGACAATAATAAAATATTTCAATAACATAAATTCAAAATCAAAATAAATAACCTAAACTAATTACTCTCGGTGCATTAGAAGAACTGCAATTCGATCGCGTTCCTCATCCATCTCACGTTCATGTAATGAATTTGTGCTTTGTTCTTCACCAACTATTTCTCTTTCATTTTCTCCTTCTTCCGGGAGTAGCTCATCATCATCATCATATGGCATGAACTCTTGATCTTTGATAGAATGAATTCTTATGAAATTATGAAGAGCCATTGAAGCAATTACAATCTTCACTTGCTTGCTAAAAGGGAAGCTAGGCATTTGACGTAAAATCTTCCATCTATTTTTCCATACGCCAAATGTTCTCTCGATAGTACATCTCAAAGATGAGTGTGCATGATTAAATATTTCATTTTTCCCTCTTGGTTGACTTCCACGTTGATAATCTGGAAGATGATAGCGTTCTCCCTTATAAGGCCCTAAATACCCTTTCATATGAGGGTATCCGGCATCTACAAGATAATACTTACCTACATTGACAAACAAATATATAATTTAAAATATAGAATTATGAAATTAATATAAATATTTTGAAAAAAAAATTACTTACCTGTAGGTGGATGAGGAAAATGCAAATTTTCTCTTCGCAAGGCCTCCAAAAAAATACGCGTATCATGAGCACTACCTTCCCATCCAGCCCATGCAAAAGTAAAACACATGTTAAAATCACATACAACCATCACATTTTGGGTAGGAAACCCTTTTCTACCAATATATGGTATTTGCTTCGATGCAGGCATTACAACCGGTATATGTGTTCCATTTATTGCACCTATGCAATCTTTGAAATATGGCCAATATCGATCATTATCCTTAATTTTTTTTGGAATTCTATTAAAATGTGGGTCAGATGGTCTCACAATATGAATAGCCATCTCACAAACAGCATCTAACACTAGTTCAAACCATCTAGATATAGTCTCACCTGAATGCTGAAATCTCTCTTGAACCATTCTATTCCCGAATGCATGTCCTAGTGTGATCAAAAACATAGCTACTGTCTCAACTAATGATACTTCTCTACCCTTTGGAAGGCCGTATTTTTGACTCAACGCATTGCATAATTTCATAAAGACGTGTTTTTTCATCCTAAATTGTTGGTGACACCTATCCTTGTGACCTTTTAACACCTCCATCACAAATTTATATCCTGTATGAGATGATATTCTACATGGCACTTTCAAACTATATTTTAAAAAATGATGAACACACAATGCAACTCCAGTATGTAAATACTTGTAGTCGTTGTTACTTTCATCAATGTCACTATGTTCATTATCATCATCACTTTCATCACTGTCACTATACCCATTATCATCATCCCTTTCATTATTCTCATGCTCAGTATCATCAAGATTTTCAAAAAATTCCATCTGTAAAGCAAGAAAAAATGCAACTAATTCAACATTACATACACGTAAAAATTTAATCATATACTAAATATTAAAACTCAAATCAATAATAATTCTAGAAAAACAAAACTCAAACAATAGTCTTCGTACATCAATATAAAATAAACTGAAATCATACTCAAACAATAGTCGTAATAGATCAACATAAAACAAGGCACATTAAAATCCTAATAATATAAATATTTTTTTTTTGAATCATAATAATAAAAAAAAATCCTAGTTCTTCATCTCCTTGAGCCACTCAATTTGAACTTCTGGATCATCTTTAAGTGCAGCAAACATCTCTCTATTTTGCTTCTTAAGAAACAGTTTAGTAGCTAACATATAACGTTCACTCTTTCTAGGTATTGCTGTATTGTTACGCAACAATTCAATAGCTTCTGTAATGCTAGTGTCATCTTTCTTTGTAGATTTTTTATTTTCTACCGCTTCTACAATGCGATCCAAATGTGTTAACATTCTATCTGTGACTTTATCTCTCGATCGAAACGTTTTTCTTTTTTTCCTTCCATTATCTTCAGTAGTATTCACATATGTGGGACTTCCTATATTCATCTCAATATTTTCAAGCCCATCAACACGATCAAAGTCATTATTTAAATTCTCCTCAATGCCATGCATCCTATCAACTTTAGAAATTTGTTCGTTATACGACCTATCCTCTCCATCATTTGGTACAAAATTTGTTGATGGAGCCCAAGCTCCTTCCCCTGTAGCAGCAACATCTTTGAATAGAATATCCAGTTCATCTGCATTCTTTAATCCTTTATGACGAAATTTCATTGCATCAGGAATCTCCTATAGTGTCAAGAAAAAAAAAATTGAATATTAATTAGTTTAAATTCAAAATGATAAAGTGTAACGAATATTAAAAATAAAGGTTTGACATTATACCTTTAATTTTCTATTCCACCATTCATTAGTGGCTTCAATTGTTCGCTTCACGTGATCCCATCCTAAGCCGGTTTCCTTTCCTTTCAAACTTGTCCAAATTTGCCAATCCTTCTTGAGTGAATCTCACTTGTTTTTGAATTGCTTGTAGTTATATGTTTTACCGGTCATAGCAGTGAACTTACTAGTAACATTTTTCCAACCAGTTCTATTTAAGTGACTGTTAGGTCGATTCCCTACCAAGGTCTCATTAACGCAAATCTTGATGAAGGCATCCAGGGTAAAATCATTCCACTTAGCCTTGGTTTTATTTTTATTTTCTTCTACAGATGTTTCCATTCTAAAAAAAATAATATTACATAAATTGGCAGCAAGTGATCCTATTCTTTCAAATATATAAGTTCATTCGTCAATTGGTATCTATATATATATATATATATATATATATAAAGAATAGCCTAACAAACACAAACAATATACAAAATATAAGGTCAATCAGGGAAACGAATAGCAAACATATAACAAGGCTATATAACAGAGCAACAGATAAAAGAAAAAAAAAAAGGCACAAACACAAATTATATTCTGCATAGCTTTTAAACACAATTCAATGAAAACTTAAAAAAAAAAATTAAATATTATTAAACAAAGGCTCAAAAAGAGTAGCCCACAACAAGCCAAGACAGGCACAAAAAACAACAAAGCATAGGACAAAACAGTTCAAGCACAAAAGCATAGGGCACCACCCAAAAAACAAAGCCCCAAAGCAAAAAAGAAAACCCAAACGAAGAGCACTGGAAAACCAAGCCAACAAACCAGACAAAATAAAAAGTCAAAGGCGGACAAAATACCTGCGATGCTTTTTTCCCTTACATCAGTCCAATTTTAGAAAGAAAAAGAAAACAAATGCAATACAATATTTTGACCACTGATTTTTTTTCCATTATTATTATTATTTTTTAAAAAATATACAATATTTTAACCATGTAAATCAATCAAATATGGAAACAAACCACGGAAGAAGAAGAGAGTCAAGCCCGAGTCGGGTTTGGTGTTAGTGGTAATTAATGATGAATATTAGAATCAAAAGTAGAAATATTTTTTATTTTGGAAATTCTGTTTCATTTTTTTTTATTTTTTTTAAACAAGAAATTCTGTTTCATGGTAATTAATGAAGATTCTTTTCAATATTTTCTCGTTAATGAAAGGGGTATTATCACTAAAGTCCCTACTCTTTTATGAATTGTCACTATTTTAATGTCTTTGCCATATTAATCACTTTAGTCCCTTGTTTTTTCAAAATACATCACTTTAGTTCATTTGACCAAAAAACTAACGGTCAACTATAACAGAATGTGTAAAAATATAATTTTACCCCTTATTGTTATTTTTTAATTTTTTTCTTTTAGTCCCTCTAGTTTCAATAATAGTTGGTTAACCCCTGAGAAAAATTAAAATGCCTCCAATAGGTATCAGACCTTCAATCTTAAGGTTAAAAGCCACAAGCTTTAACTAGTTGAGCTACTCTAGCTTATTGTTGAAGATTTGTTGATTTAAATGTATATATGGTTATATAAATTGTTTAAACTAATTTAAATATGTTTATATAATTTAAAATAAACTCATATTTAATAATAATATATAAAAACATATTTATGAAAATGAAAATGAATAAAAAAACAAAATGAAACCCAGAACATCAAAAAAATCAAATCCCATAAATTGAAATGGGAAAAAAAATCAACAAAAAAATAATAAAAAAATAAACTCATATTTATATAATTTAAAATAAACTCATAATAATAATAATATATAAAAACATATTTATGAAATGAAAAAGAAAATAACAAAACAAAAGGAAAAAAAAGACATTTTCAATTTATGGGATTTGATTTTCTAGGTTTTTATTTTATTTTATTTTATCAAATTGAAATAATATATTTTTTGAAAAGAAAAAAAATCCAAAGAAAGAAAGAAAGAAAAAAATTTACGGGCTTTGATTTTTTTGGATTTTCTGGTTTCATAGGTTTCATTTTGTTTTGTTATTTTCTTTTTAATTTTCATAAATATGTTTTAATATATCATTATTAAATTTGAGTTTATGTTAAATTATATAAACAGATTTAAATTAGTTTAAACAAATTATATATCTGTATATACAGTCAAATCAACAAACCTTCAACAATGAGCTAGAGTAGCTCAGCTGGTTAAAGCTTTTGGCTTCTAACCTAGCTTGAAAGTTCGATTCCTATTGGAGGCATTTTAATTTTTTTTTCAAGGGTTAACTAGCTATTATTGAAACTAGAGGGACTAAATAAAGGGTAAAATTGTATTTTTACGCATTCTGTTATAGTTAACCGTTAGTTTTTTGGCCAAATGGACTAAAGTAATGTACTTTGAAAAAACAAGAGACTAAAGTGACTAATATAGCAAAGACGTTTAAAAAGGTGACAATTCATGAAAAAGTAAGGATTTTAATGATAATACCCCTAATGAAAGTGACATACTTGCCATATAAATATGCTACTCTCTTGAATAAACTATACATGCTTTGTTGATTTTTGTTTGTTGTGTGTTTTTGATATCAATTCAATGGTGCTTGTAGAGAGAAGAAACAAGATTAATGACTAGAAACAGCCAATTGTGTTTTTGTGAGGATCAATTGTGAATGGTGGTTTTGTTACGAAATAGCCAAAGGGGGAGATTGTAAGTTCCTCATTATTGATTGGCTTATTTTATTGACAAACCACAATTGGGGTTTAATAATGTAAGGGTAGATTAGGTGCTTCATTGTTCGTGATCAAGCCTCTATGGAATTATCAAGACCACAAGCTCAAGAGCACTTCAAAGGTATATCACTTGTGCTTAACTTCTTGAAGAGATTAGGCGAGCACACACACACATATCATACATTTGTGTCCCTGCATTGTTGTGCAATTTATTTGTAGCACACATTCTCAATATGTATGTCCATGCATTAGAAATCATGTTTTACGAAATAGATTTAAGGAATAGCATATTTCGAATGTTGTTGTGCATTTTAGTATTTGTGTTTGTTTTGGTATGGTTGGTAAAATCTCATTGTATTTTTAAAGAATTATATTTTTGAGATTTTTTATTTTTTTTACGAGTCCAACCGTGTGTGGATTTGTTCCTAGATGGGTTCCGAGCGATTCAAAGACTTGTTTATATGTTTCGGATGATTTCCGAGATATTTGGGACATTCCCTATTTTTATCGGAAACCGAAATTGAATTTTGAGCTTTGAGTGGAAAGTTATGTAATTTTCCGTATTTATGATTGAATCCGGGTCTATATTCCAAAGACGGAATCGAATTCCGAGTTCCAAGTTTAAAACTGGATTGAAGAACGCTCGGAACGAAAGTAGGCTTGGTATGACATGAAAGCCACACCAAGAGAGGATTCGCCGTGAAGGCGCGCGTCTCTCATGCAACCACAGTCTCTCTATTCACGTGAAACCCCGTGAAGCCAACGCCATTGTTTTGATTTTTTTGAATTAATAAGGTCATTTTATTGTGTGTGTTGCTTTCACGTGAAACCTAGTGTGTTGTGAATTTTTTTGCTGCATGCATGGACTTAATACGCTCTATGATTGGACCGCTTGAGTTCTTCTCGTGTGAGCTCACCTCACTGGATAATTCTCATTTGATCAATTCAGTGCAGTTTTTTCTTTACCTATTATATATTTATTCTTTACTCTTCACTTAGTTTCTTATGAGTCTAAAATCTATATTTTTGAGAGATCGAATATTTTTCAAGAGTGAGAGACTCCCAAAAACCTTTTTTTACTCATCCAAACCCATTTTCATGTGCATCAAACATCATCTAGCTTCATTTAGGATGTGTTCTTATTCATTTAGGATGTGTTCTTATATGGGTCTTCTTCAACACACATAACTTGGTAAGTAGAACATCATCTTCATCCATTTTAGTGTTCTTACTTAGTAAGAAATCTCATTTTTAACTTATTTGCATCTAGATTAAGTTTTATCTACAAGTTGAGATTTTTGTGTTAATTGATTGAGTTGTTGTATTGTGATAGCTATTGCATCTAGGATTGCATTGATTTTATATGGCTAAGTTTTATATATGACATGTAACCATATAATATCTAGGATTGTTTAACATGTTCATCCATGATTAGATAAGCATTAAATGTGTTGATCTAGTATTTATGCATTTGACATTCACCTAGGTTGTGTTCTCTTCCTTATGAGTTAAGCCTTGTGACTAAGTAGCTTAGTGCACAAGCAAGTGGGTCTAGGATCACTATTAAAGGCCCGTTGGGTAGAGTGGAAGGGTTAGTGACCAAGAATGGTTTGACTTGACGTCAACCTAGGTTGTAAACTTTCATTCAAGTAGTGGATTTAAGGACCGTGTGTGGCTAGCACAATAGCCTGTGAGTTTTTCCCATTTGGAGGGTTTCTCATGTAAATCAATCAACGTGCAATTTATTGTTTTCCGCACTTAAATTTAGTTGATTGTATTTGCTTAATTTGGGTGATTATTGAATATTGACTAATCAAGAAAAATTGGTAATTAACTTGATTAAAACCTATTCACCCCTCCCCTCCCCTCCCCTCCCCTCCCCTCCCCTCTAGGTATATTTAGACACGCATTATTAGTTTCACGGAGTCTTTTTCATGTAGACCATACGTAACTAGACAAAAGACACGGCTGCAATGCACTGCTGAAAAGAAAAAAAATTCAGTCAGTAAATATAAGGTTGAAATCCATTTGAAACAAAATTCTAGAATAACGAGGAGACGATTATTATTTTCTTCAAACAACCCTCTCTCATCATTTTCGGATGATGACATTCATTTGTTGAACGTTTTGTTCAATCACCCAACAAAAGAGAATGAAAGGTAAAACCGATTTCACTTCACTGTTTTTGAATGTTCATCATGTTTCTCTTTAATAAATTACTGTAGTCAGTGTTTTATATTTGTTCCTTTTTTTTCAGTAATGTATAGTCATAATATGTTGTCAACAATCGCATCATGAAATATTGTCTGATTTCAATTAACTGTTTTTATTTAGTGAACTGGTTATTAAGACTGAGCATTTGTGTCTATGTTGGAAAGATATGCCCAAACAATGGTTGAATGATACAGTGAATCATGCTACAATATTTGTTTCTTACATATTTAACATATTTAATACTATAAATCCAATGTAATCAACTGTTGATAATTTATTAACTGTGTAGCTCATTAACATAGCCGTGTACAATCTATCATGTGATTCCTGAAAACGTGCGTGGTATTTGTCGACATACTTTTCGGTTAGCCCATTAAACCTTACTTCATTTTTTAAATTATTTGTTTGAACAAAGACGTGGACTTTATTGCCTCATTGAATTGCATTGCAACATATATATGTTAAGGTCCTTACAGCCCATTCATGAGCAGGTTTATACAACAGTGGACAACACTACTTGGTTGACACAATTGACGGCGATGAAACGCATCAACAATCTTAAATTTTACGAGGGATATGAGCACCATTGTGACAAGATTTTTATTTCCATGAACAAGAGCAATTTGCACTGGTTCTTGTTGGTGATAAATGTTTCAGGCAAAATAGCTGAAATATGGGATGGCTTACTCGTGGATGAGAAAAACATACAAAGACTGGAGTCGGCAAAAAAAGTTGTTAGTATCCTTAAATACCTATTCATTTATGCAAGAATGAATTTTTTATATGTAAAAATGATGTGATATGCAGCTTGCATTTCTGGACCGGTACTTTTCGGAATGTCGCAATTTAAAGATGAACTTCAAATCCTTTACAGTCAATGCCTTCGCCCAATGGGGTATATTTTTATAACCAATTGTATGTAGGGTTCAGAGAGTTGGTTCAATGAGACTAATGTATGTGAATTCTCTACCGTTTATTTTTTATTTTTTATTTTTTTGGGTTCTGTCCTATAATTGTTCAACTCTAACTCTTTGAATGATAACATCAAATATAATGCAATACAACTCTGGGTATCATAGGTTGAAACTTGCTTTTGATCTTGCCAAGCATCACACAAACCGACTGCTCCAAAAACTGAAAGCTACTCCATTACCCGAAAAAGCAAGCTTCTCTACGGTACGACCAAAAACCCCAGCTTTTCTCGCGGCAAGACAAAAGGTTCACGACGTGTTCATAAGGAAAATGGGATAACAGAAAATACGGTTGCAAATTATACAAAAGGTTTTCAATGTGGTTGGACATCTCGACGTCGCAGCGGATGATAGCGATCCAATGTGTGATAGATATCACAGCATACTGAGATATTTGTTTTGGACTCCAATTCTGGGATATATTTTCTTATTGTCTTACAAATGTAATGGGTTCAAATAAATGTTACATTACAATGCTATTAGAAATGGCTCGTTGTGATCATACGCAGTTTTCTTGGATAACTTTTACTTCTTGATTGATTAAACCTTTACATCCATGTTTATACACTATTTACATAAAACCTTTTAAGAGTTACTATGCATGCAATGCACCAATGATTTTGTAACATAACAAAATGCCCTAACATAACAAAAGGTCCTATCCTAATAAAATCTGTAAGTTTTTAGACCCAACTCAATTTATGGATCTTTGTTTTGAATAATTACTATAAGAATTCCCATATATTGATTGGCTCATTTCGTGGACAAACCACATGTTGGGGTTGATAATGTAAGGGTAGTTTAGGTGTTTGAACTTCATGCTCGAAGGCCCTTTCAAGACCTCAAGGGACAAGCACGCCAAAGGTATAATTTCTAGTGCTTGGTTTTCTTTGAAGAGATTTAGTTAGCACACACACACTTAGCATACTTGATTATGTGTGCATTCTCTTCACATGTCACTTTACACACTAGCACTTTGATTGTTATATCTTGTTGTGTGTATATGTGCTTAGTAATTTGTTTCCTGATAGTGTTCGGAAACGTCCGCGCATGCACTAGAATGTGCTTGGTTTTGCGTGAAGACCGCCCACTGAGAATGCCCTTGGCTTCTCTTTGGTTTTCACCTCTATTGGTGATCGGCGGTTATGATTGGGGCCTAGCCGTCGAATGAAACCGCCGTTTGCATCCAGAAGTGTTTGGAGCAATTCTGTGGTCACGACCGCCGTTCATACCTGATTGATTTAATATCTTGTGTTTGATTCGGCGATTGGATCGGCAGTCATGAAACCGCCGAATGAAACCGTTGTTGTTCTCCTGTTCTTCTCGGGTTCAATTCGGCGGTTATGATCGGCGGCCTGGCCGCCGATTTAAACCGTCGATCGGTGCGTTTCAAGGGCAAACTTGTCTTTTGACATGCCCAATTCTTGATGTCTATAAATATCTTACTTTCTCATTCTCTGATTAAGTTCTTTGAGTCTTTAGAACCCTAAACTTCAAAGAGAGATTTTTGAGAAAAAATCAAATCAAGAACTCACATTTAAACACTCAAATCAAATCCTTTGTGCATCAAAGTTCATCTTGCATTCATCCATGATTGAGTTTGCATCATCACAACATGCTTGGTAAGATTTTGATTTAGTTCATCTTATTTTAGTATTTTGACTATCAAGCATATTCTCTTTTAATTTACTTGTATGTTTTTGATCATATGATAAATACAAGATTAGAGAATTAATTGTGATGAATTGATTGAGTGTTGTATTGTGATAGCTAATTAGGTTTTTGATTAATCTTGATTAGCTAAGCTATTTGACATGTCATCTAGCTATTGATATCTAGGATTGAATTAATTGCATATCATTATCCTAGGTAAGCATTTAGAGTAACCTAGCTCTAAATTGCATTTTGAGTAATTATACATATTCACATAGGTTGCATAATCTCTTCATAGAGAATTAAGTCTTGAGGCTAAGGTTGCTTAGGCCTCAAGCAATTGGACTAGAGCCACCTTTAAAGGCCCGAGTGGTAGAAGTGGGGGGTTATTGACTGGAGTGTTAGACGAGGTCTACATAGGTTGTAAACTCCATTTCAATTAGTGGATTTCGAGGTCCGAGTATGGCGCACTAAACAGCTCGTGGTTTTTCCTAGTGGTTGGGTTTTCACATATACATCAAGTGTTATTTAAATTCCGCACTATATTACACTTGCTTGTATTTTTGACTAGTAGGGGCATTTTCCTAAAATTGACTTGCATGCGAAAATTGGGTAATAATAGTTAAAATCTATTCACCCCCCCCTTTAGATATATTTATCATACACACCGAGCGTTTATTGTATTATTTTCAATTGGTATCAGAGCAGGTTCCTAGATATACTTAGGTGATCCTAGCTCATTTTAGGTGTGTTTTGCATTTGTGTGATTTTTGCTCATTCATACATTTTGCATACATTTGAATTCATTCATTATACAATAAGTGGATACAGTGGTAACCAAGAGGGTGTGTCAAGTACACGACCTCCTATCCTCACCGGTGGGTATGTGGCATACTTGTGTCAAATCCATGATAGGGCATGGATGGCAATTGAAGATGGGTATGTGGCTCCTAAGATGACTCCCACGGGTGGTGGAGAAGAAGTACTCAAGCCTAAGGCTCAGTGGTCCCCTGAAGAGTTTGAGACTTCAAAATGGAATATGAAGGCTTGGCACGCTCTTCTATGTGTAGTGGATGAAAATCAGTACAAACTGATTCAAAACACTAGGATAGCCAAGAAGGCATGGGATATTCTAGAGGTTGCACATGAAGGAACCGATGTTGTCAAGGATTCCAAGCTTCAAGTCCTTCAAACGCAATTTGAGTTGCTCAAGATGGAGGAGGAAGAATGCTTCAATGACTTTGAAGTCAAGTTGATGGATATTGTCAATCAAAGCCATCAACTCGGTGACCCTTATACGGATAAGAGAGTCAAGCAGAAAATTATGAGGTCTCTCCCCGCTAGGTTTGAAGCAAAAGTGATGGCTTTAGAGGAGAATAGCACTTATAAGGACATGAAACCGAGCGAGGTAATTGGAAGACTCCTCGCCTATGAATCTATGAAGGCTCCTAGTATTTCACCTCCTAAAAAGCAAAAAGGGATTGCTTTGAAAGCTTCCAAGGTTGAGAAGGAGGAAAAAGGTGACTCGGACGAAGACATGGCATTGTTGCTTAGAAGATTTAAAAAATTTGTCAAGTTCGAGAAGAAGGGCTTTGGATCCAAAGGCCAAGACTTGAAGAAAAAGGCTCCCTTCAAGAGTCTTGAGCCTAGGCAAGAGAAGAGTGAAAACCCCAAATGAGTGTGGCGGTATAGGACACATCTCACCCGATTGTGGGAATTTGAAGAATAAGATGGCAAAAGGGATGGCCGCCACTTGGACCGAAAGTGATGACTCCGAAAAGGGAGACAAGTCATCAAGTGATGATGAGCTTACCATCGACTACACGGCATTTGGGGCCACTTGTGTAGAAGATAAAGTTGTTGGTAAGAATGACTTGACTAATGATCCCATAGAAGAAAAAGATGAAGAAGTAGCTCTAGGGGTGATAGGCGAAGCTACTCATTGGGATATGGCTCTCATTGACTCAAGAGACCAAGGTGAAGGTCTTAATGAGGGAAATGACTCCATTAGTGAGAAGGAAAGTGGAGGAGATAACTCAAGTGAAGATGACTTGTCATCTAACTCTACAAATGGAAGTGTAGAGAAAATGGATGTTAATGACTTTATAGTCAAGTGTGAAAGTTCATTGAAGAAGAACAATAGAAAATTGAAGATTTTAGAGGATGAAAATCTAGAACTTTCAACACACAATGACCACTTAAGTAAACAAGTGGAGGCATCCAAGATGATTGAAGACAAGCTAAGGGATGAGCTAGCTTTGTCTAAGAGGAATGAAGAAGGGTTAAAGAGGGAGCTTGATGAAGCTAAAGAGTCATCGACTCGAATGACCTTAAGCACCAAGAAGCTTAACCACATATTTGGTGTTGGAAAGAACCCTTGTGACAAGAAAGGTATTGGGTATGAAGATTGCAAGGAGATCTCCACTCCAACCAAGACCATCTTTGTCAAGAGTTTGGGCAAGAATGAAGCCTCACCGGTGCACACACCTAGGAAGAAAATCGAACTAGGACAATGTTCAAAAAGTGCTCAAGTGAAGGAAGTCCCAAGGAGACAACCTCAAGCTCAACGCATTAGAGTCTTCCAAGTTAACATTCCTCAACAAATGACTCTCAATGGGAAGAGGCCAATCATGCAAAATGGATCAAGGAAGCAAGCTAGACCGGTTCAACAACAAAGAAGATTTGAACCCGCTCAACCACAAAGTCATGGGAAGGCTCCTATGCATGCACAAGCACATGGTATGAATTCTAAATTTGTCCCTACATGTCACTTTTGTGGTATTGATGGTCACATTAGACCAAATTGCTTTCATTTCATTAAATTATGTAGAATCAAAAGCATGATTGAAAAGAGAATGACAAGAGCTAGAATGCATGCTAATAGGAAGGAAAATATTCATGTTCATGATCCTATTATTTCTAGAACTCTTGAACCATTGACCACTAAGAAGAAAAATGTCATATCTATGTGGATAAGGAAAAATGAACCCGCTTGCTATGAGACTAACAAGTCTCCAATAGGTTCAACCAAGTCAAATGGACTTGGGAGGTCCATAGGACCTCATGACCTTCATTGATGAAGGATGATGATGACCCCATATAGGGAACTCAAGCAAAGAGAGCTAATGCATACTTGTTGCATGCAAATACTTGAAAAATCTTATGCTTCTTTGTTGATTGCTTGAGTAAGCTTGGTTGCACATATGTATATATGTTTTCAATTCAATAAATATGAACCATGCTTGTCTATAATCCATGTCATATTTATGTTCAAACATGCATTTTTGGACTAGGAGATTTACATAGGAAGTATGATATGAATGACCTATAGTTATCTCCATGACATGATGATTCTTAATGACATGTTGAAAAATTGAAAAGCATGAGTTGTTTTTATAACATGCTAATGACATATGAAAAGCATGAAATTCAAATGACATGCTCAAATGAAAAAGCATGAATTGATGATTGCAATTTTTAAATGCAAAACTTGTGTGGAAAAGCTTATGAGACTCAAAATGAATAAAGGATCTTGTATCCGTTCAAAGGAATTTATATTCCAAATTGTCTCTCTTTTATTATTTGTTGAACATGTCTACTATCATACGGGTTTCATTCCCGAAAAAATCAAATAGGGTGCAAAGTTGCTCATGACATGTTTGGCTTATAAAGTTGGATATAGTTGCTCATATTAAAATCAATGAAAACTCTTTATCCTTGCTTCTCTCATGACATTGGTGAAATTGGTTTGAATTCTTATTAGAAACCTTTGTCATTTGCTTTGCCAAATACCATTGTATTTTGGACTTGAATGCTACATGTCTTGTATGCAAAGCATGTTTTGATTCACACATTTATTTTTAAATAAATCTCCTTGTTTCTCTCCTATTGATAGAGTTGCATAAAGTGCATTTTATGATTATGCAAATGACTTGAATGCTATCATCTCTCTTTGCTAAGTGACCCGGTTGGGGACTACTCCTTTGCCTATATCATGACAAAAAAGGGGAGTAGAATGGTGGTAAGGGGAGTTGCAAATTGTGGTAGCAATTATGCACGTTGGGGAGACAATACATTGTGGGGGAGTAACCCATTGAGGGAGAGCATTGCATTCATAATTATTGCATGATGTTGTAGTTGTGCTTAAATTCTTAGAATGCAAATGCTTGTTTTTATTCTCACTTGATTCATCTCACTTTTTACTTGAATTGGAAAGAATAGAAACTTTGCTTTCAGGGATTGATTTGTCTATATGAGATTGATGACTTCAAGATTACTTTTATATATCTCTTTGTAAAGTAGAAAATCATTGTAGACCCATAGTTTCTATTATGTTATGAGGAATCAATGTGAGTGGTGGTTTTGTCACGAAATAGCCAAAGGGGGAGATTGTAAGGATTCCTATATATTGATTGGCTCATTTCGTAGACAAACCATATGTTGGGGTTGATAATGTAAGGGTAGTTTAGGTGTTTGAACTTCATGCTCGAAGGCCCTTTCAAGACCTCAAGGGACAAGCACGCCAAAGGTATAATTTCTAGTGCTTGGTTTTCTTTAAAGAGATTTAGTTAGCACACACACACTTAGCATACTTGATCATGTGTGCATTCTCTTCACATGTCACTTTACACACTAGCACTTTGATTGTTATATCTTGTTGTGTGTATATGTGCTTAGTAATTCGTTTCCCGATAGTGTTCAGAAACGTCCACGCATGCACTAGAATGTGCTTGGTTTTATACGAAAACCGCCCACGGAGAATGCCCTTGGCTTCTCTTTGGTTTTCACCTCTGTTGGTAATCGGCGGTTATGATCGGCGGCCTAGCCGCCGAATGAAACCGCCGTTTGCTTCCAGAAGTGTTTGGAGCAATTCCGCGGTCACGAATACCTGATCGATTTAATATCTCGGGTTTGATTCGGCGGTTGGATCAGCGGTCACGAAACCACTGAATGAAACCGCTGTTGTTCCCCTGTTCTTATCGGGTTCAATTCGACGGTTATGATCGGCGGCCTGGCCGCCGATTTAAACTGCCGATCGGTTCGTTTCAAGGGTAAACTTGTCTTTTCACATGCCCAATTCTTGATGTCTACAAATATCTTACTTTCTCATTCTCTGATGAAGTTCTTTGAGTCTTTAGAACCCTAAACTTCAAAGAGAGATTTTTGAGAAAAAATCAAATCAAGAACTCACATTTAAACACTCAAATCAAATCCTTTGTGCATCAAAGTTCATCTTGCATTCATCCATGATTGGGTTTGCATCATCACAACATGCTTGGTAAGATTTTGATTTAGTTCATCTTATTTTAGTATTTTGACTATCAAGCATATTCTCTTTTAATTTACTTGTATGTTTTTGATCATATGATAAATACAAGATTAGAGAATTAATTGTGATGAATTGATTGAGTGTTGTATTGTGATAGCTAATTAGGTTTTTGATTAATCTTGATTAGTTAAGCTATTTGACATGTCATCTAGCTATTGATATCTAGGATTGAATTAATTGCATATCATTATCCTAGGTAAGCATTTAGAGTAACCTAGCTCTAAATTGCATTTTGAGTATTTATACATATTCACATAGGTTGCATAATCTCTTCATAGAGAATTAAGTCTTGAGGCTAAGATTGCTTAGGCCTCAAGCAATTGGACTAGAACCACTTTTAAAGGCCCGAGTGGTAGAAGTGGGGGGTTATTGACCGGAGTGTTAGACGAGGTCTACATAGGTTGTAAACTCCATTTCAATTAGTGGATTTCAAGGTCCGAGTGTGGCGCACTAAACAGCCCGTGGTTTTTCCTAGTGGTTGGGTTTCCACGTATACATCAAGTGTTATTTAAATTCCGTACTATATTACACTTGCTTGTATTTTTGACTAGTAGGGGCATTTTCGTAAAATTGACTTGCATGCGAAAATTGGGTAATAATAGTTATAGTTAAAATCTATTCACCACACCCCCCCCCCCCCCCCCCCCCCCCCCCCCCTCTAGATATATTTATCATTACTTTCAATTACAAGTATTATAGATCTTTGGTTTGATGGATTTGAAGACTTAGTTAGGAAGTGTCCATGCACTACAAGCTTTTTAGCAATTAATGTGGAAGAATTGCACCAAATGCAACCAGAAATAATTATATATCATCCTTAGTTATGAAACTTTAGATCAGTAAGAGATAATTCTTTTGGTAAACTAAATAAATGTCTTAGCTTTTACTTTTAATTCACTCTAATCTTTAACCAATCAAGCTACAAAATGACACCATACAATGGGCACAACTCAAGTTTATTTCACTTTGCATTCATCTAACCAGAGTTCACCACAAGTCTCAGTTAGGATTATGCTCAATAGCAAGAGTGTAATGTTGTAATTAACAATCTTTTTCATATTAATAAAGTGATTTCTGGTTTAACAAATCTTATAGCATTTATAGTTTAATATTATAATTGTCAAAGTAAATAATCATAAGGTCTAAAGACTATGAGAAAAGAAGAATTGTTCGTACATCTGGATATGTATGTAGTAGACACAATTCTTTAGTTAGTCTTGAATATTGTTCACAACTTAAGTTAAAGGTTGGGCACCTTTATCTTGTTAAAGTTGTAGAATTCTTTTACTAGCATTTGAGTGGGATCAAATGAGATATGATGGGTCTAAAATCATCGGAGTGTCTTTGAGCAAAAGAATCTAGTGCACTGGGTGCATTGAACTGGATCACAATGAAATACTTTATCTATAACCGTCAGTAGATAAAAGTCTTTTCATTATCAGGACAATCGGAGAGTCTATCTTAATCCTGAGATAAATGATGGACTTATGGTTGCAAGTGATATCATTTGAGTTATCAATGAGTACGATTATATCGCATAGTCTATCCTCGAGAGTTTGGTGATATTCATTTGTTAATCGATAGAGGACTTCATTTATAGATATGGACATCGTGGCTCCATTTATTAAATGAGAGTATAATATCATCATATGGATGTTTTGAGGTAATTGGATATTAAATCTCAACGTTGAGTTTTCGATAGTGTCTATTGAAAACATGGCTTCTGGACAAGTCAAAATATCCAAGTTCAAAAGGTGGTCATATGAGTAAATATGGTAACTTGGAGAGTTATAGGCGGTCTATGAACTCTTGGCGATTACTGATATTAATCATGAGGATACACTATCTCCAACTTGATTGTCTAGGGTATGAATGAGGAACATCTTCCTTTTCTATCTTTATTTAAGAGTTCAATTTTAGCTCTTTAGTGGAATGAGTTAAAATTAATGGATCGGACCTAAGTGAATCATTTGTTGATTGTGATTAGGTTATGTCTATTGAAGCTTAAATTTAGATAGCCCGCCAAGATCCCCAATCCACACGAACTTGCATGGATCATTTGATATATTATACCGGACCAATTTATGGGTCCATTTAGAATTGCATTTAATATATTAAGAATATAATTTGCACATTATTTATTTAATGGGCTGCACAATTGTATTAATATATTAATGAAATACATGTGGGCTTGTTTCTTTTTGTAAGAGTGGGTCTGGTTCACATGTGGGCTTTTTATTTAAAGTCCAATGGATTAAATGAAATAAAAAAATAATATATGGCCCATTTATTTTAAGTGGGGCGGCAAAGGTGAATAAATTAACCTAATATATTATTTTGTTTCATTGTTTAATTAAATAAGAATTAATTAATTGTTTAATTAAGAAACAAATCTTTTTCTGATAAGGAAATATATTTCCTAAAGCTATACTATTGGTAGTAGTATACTAAAAATAAAAGACTTGTTTGATAAGAAAATAAATAATTAATTTTATTTATTTAATCAAATAAGAAGTCTTTTTATTTAGTCAAATAAAAGAATAAAAGATCTATGAGTTGGATTAGGGTTTGAAGTCTTAAACTATATGGAAATTAGGGTGCAACACAAACCCTTTTTGGCTTGTGTTTTGTGGCAACCCTAGTCCCTTTTAGAGAAGGATTTTCGGCAACCCTAAAAGAAAAGAGGAAGCAAATTTCGGCCACCTATATATTCACACTTATAGAATTCGGCCACTAAGTTGTTGATTGATACAATTTTCTTCTTCTTCTCAATTCATAGAAAGGTTTTTTATTCTACTAAAAACATAAAAGAGTGAATAGATTATTCTTTGATGGTACACTAATTGCTTGTTCATCAATAAGCTTGTGTGTACAACGTCGATCAAGGTTCACGCGAGTTTCGATCATAAGATTGAGAACTCAAAAGTGACCGGAATAATCTTAGTCTTCTTTTGATTGTTTTTGTGACTAACAAAGAAAAAGAAAAGTTTGTTTGTCTATTCTCAGGTTTGCAATTCAAAGAAAAGGGAGACCACGCTCCTAGGTGATCCACGTTCGTGCTAGGATTGAAGATCTTGCGGATTACCATCGACGTAAGTCAATCAGATCACACGACAAAAGGTATTCTTCTTTTGTTAGATAATATATATGTTTAATTGATTAAAGGGTTTAAGGTTCATAAAAAGGAAAAATTTTAAAAGTTACTAAATCTATTTTTAGTCTTGCTTCCGCTGCGTGTACTACGGTATTTTTACCTACAATTGGTATCAGAGCCTAGGTTGAACCCTCTTAATTAATTAACGTATATATACGTGGATCTATTTCTTTTTATTGTGATTATGCATGTTTAGAAAGAGATGACACTCTAGGTATTCGCATATATAATTACATGTGATGTATGGATTTATATATGTTTTATGTGGATTGTTGTTGCTCGATTTTGGTCCTAGATTTTCAATGTAATTTTTGTTTCGGAATTGTAACAAGAAGGGTGGTATAGTAGCGCCATAATTCCTTCTTGGTAGTTGCTAGGTATTTCTTTTTTGTTAAGTGCAGTATTTTTTTTTGTAATACTACTGCAGTTTTTTTTTTTTTTTTTTAATGTGCAGTTTTTATTTTGTAAAAGTACTGCAGTGAATAAAAAAAAAAAAAAATTAATACTGCAGTATTTTATTATTTATACTGCCGTAATGTATTCGGGTATTGAAGATTCGAAGATACGAAGAAAAAGGAAGCAACCGGAACCAAGTACGAGCACCGTGCGCACCCTAGGAGTGGATTGGGCTGTGCACGGCAAGCCCAAACTTTGTGGGCTGCGCACGGCAGCCCTGGGAGGTTTCATGGGCTGTGCGCAGCCCCTTTGTGGGGTTGTGGTGTGTGTCGCCCATGGGTGGAGGCCGAAGGATGAGCGTATGGTTGATGGGCCACTTGAAGATCTTGTATTCCAAAAACAAATTGTAATTTACTTGTTTTTCTAGGATGGGCCAAAATTGTTGCTATTTAATTTATGCTTAAATATTACAATATTTGTTATTGTATGATAACATGACATATAGAATAGGAGTGCTACTCATATATCTCTATTGGTATGAACATGCATTGAATGATTTAGGTATCTAAATTGGCATCTAGATAACTTGGTAAATCATTCTATGGGATTTAATCACACGCCTTAAATAATTGAGTGGGAGAAGGTGTTTTTGTAACACCTATGGTCTCCAAGGTTAGTTGAGCTTAATTATTTAATGGTAATCCCCCCAAGGGGCATCCATGAATGGAATTTAGCAACATACTTCCTTACAAGGATAGACTAGACAATGGACTCAAACGAGATCTACTTCCCAAGGAGGGATTTTCGTGAGAGAAAATTAAGGGTCGATATCTTGGTAACACACTCAATGTAATTTTATTGATATCCTCCCAAGAGTTCTTGTCAATAAAATTGCAAGGCTAAAATTGAAAACGCTGGTTGTTATGTTAACAATTAGGTGGGACCTAGTCTAACTAGTAAATGGTGCGAACTCCCAAAGGAGGGGTAACATTTATGGGTGTTGGATCACCGTTGAATTTTTATGATTGAGTTATTTATTTAATTCAAGATAAATATTTAAAGTGCTTTATCATGATTATTTACTTATATAAGTTTTGTTTTTATTCAGAAATCATGATCCCATCGCTTATGAACATCCTGAAAGGTAACACTTTAACTGGAGATAATTATGTCACATGGAAAAGGAAAATTGGGTTGTTGCTGCAAAGTGAAAAACATAAGTTTGTTCTAACTACTCCTAAACCACCTGCTCCTAATAATGAATCTAGCATAATGTATAGAGATGAGTATGAGCAGTGGAAGACTTCAGATGATATGGCCAAATGTTATATTATGGCCACTATCTCCGACGTGTTGCAACAGCAGCATGAAGGAATGGAGTCCGCTGCTGATATAATGATGTTTCTAGAGGAGATGTTTGCTATGAAGTCCAGGACGACTAAGAGAGAGGCAGTGACTGCTTTTATGAATCTTAGAATGAAACCTGGACAGGCTGTGAAAGATCACATGATGAAAGTCATAGCACATCTCAACATTGCTGAACTGCATGGCGCTGAGATAGATGGTGAGACAAAAATTGATATGGTTGTCAATTCATTGTCAGATTCCTTTGATCAGTTCAAATTGGACTACACTTTGAACAAAAAGGAATACACCTTACAAGGCCTGATGCAAGATGTTCAAAGTGCTGAAAAGATCCTTGTGAAAGGCAAGGGTTAAGAGATTCATATGGTTGGTAAAGTTACTACTGTTAAGGCCCGTCAAAAGGTCAAGAAACAACAGAAGAAAAAGCAATTTGGGCCTACCAAGAAGGAGACCAAGAAAGTAACCAAGATCAAAGGGAAATGCTTCTTTTGTGGTGAAAAGGGACATTGGAAAAGTAATTGCCCAAAGTCCCAGAATAAGAAGGAAGAAGGTAATGTTAATTATCTTGAAACATATTTTCTGGCAGATTCTAATGATTCTTGGATCATAGACTCTGGAGCCACTAATCATGTTTGTTATTCCTTGCAGGGGTTCCAAGAAAGGAGAAGGCTGAGTAAGAATGAAATCAATTTACGCTTGGGCAACGGAACGTTAGTGTCTGCAAGTGCAGTGGGAGATATTAGAGTTTATTTGGATTCTATAAGGCATTTAGATTTGATAGACGTTTATTATGTACCTCAATTCAAGAGGAATTTAATTTCAGTTTCTTGTTTGAATAAATTTGGATATTCGGTTACTTTTAATAAAGTCTTTATTATTAGTAAGAATGACAAAATTATTTGCCAAGGTACATTGGAAAACGGTCTATATTTTTTGCATAGAAATATCTCTCACTCGTTAGACACAGAATTAACGGAACCTAATCATAAAAGAGTAAAATTATCAATAGATGAAACCTACCTATGGCATTTACGCATAGGTCATATTAACCTTAATAGGATTAAAATATTGGTATGTGACGGACCTTTAAGTGACTTAAAGGTTGATGATCTACCAACTTGTGAATCTTGTTTGGAAGGTAAAATGACCAAAAGGTCCTTCTCTGCCAAAGGTGCAAGAGCCACTGAATGTTTAGGATTGATACACACTGATGTATGTGGACCTATGAGCATTCAAGCTAGAGGTGGATATGAGTACTTCATCACCTTCACAGATGATTACTCGAGATTTGGCTATGTGTATCTCATGCTACATAAGTCGGATGCTTTTGACATGTTCAAAGCATTCAAAGCTGAAGTAGAAAATCAGCTTGAGAAACACATAAAAATCTTGAGATCTGATCGTGGTGGAGAATATCTAGCTGGTGAGTTTCAGCAATATCTTATTGATAATGGGATAGTTTCTCACTTTTCTGCACCAGGAACACCTCAACAGAATGGGGTGGCAGAAAGGAGAAATAGAACTCTTTTGGATATGGTTAGGTCTATGTTGAGTTATTCAACACTTCCTATTTCTTTTTGGGGATATGCTTTACAAACTGCTATATACATTCTAAACGATGTACCATCTAAGTCAGTTCCTCAAACACCGCATGAGTTATGGACTGGGCGCAAGCCTAGTTTACAACACTTAAGGATATTTGGTTGTCCTGCGCATGTGTTAAAAGGAAAGACAGAAAAGATGGAGTCCCGTTCAAAAACATGTATATTTGTAGGGTATCCAAAAGAAACTAAAGGATATTATTTCTATAGTCCTTCAGATCTTAAAGTATTTGTTTCGACAAATGCTAAATTTCTGGAAAAGGACTATATGAATGATTTTGTACCTAGAAGTAGAATTGTCCTGAATGAGATGTCAGGAGATACAATTCCACGAGAGGTTACACAACCTAACCCAATTGTAAGTTCCGATCCAATACAAGATCAACAACCTACCATTCCTCGTCGTAGTGGGAGGGTTAGAACACAACCCGAAAGATACATCGGTCTGGGAGAATCAGTGGAGAATCTCCCGGACGACGATGATCCCTACACATACAAGGAAGCTATAGAGGATGTTGATAGTCGCCATTGGCAAAAGGCAATGCAATCTGAGATTGAATCTATGTTTGATAACAAAGTTTGGTCCCTTGTAGACTTGCCTAAAGGGATAAAACCCATTGGGTGCAAGTGGGTATACAAGAGGAAAAGAGGTATGGATGGAAAGGTGGAAACCTTTAAAGCTAGATTGGTAGCTAAAGGGTATACACAGAAAGAAGGTATCGATTACGAGGAAACCTTCTCTCCTGTAGCCATGCTTAAATCCATTAGGATACTCTTATCCATTGCAGCATCTTTAGATCTAGAGATTTGGCAAATGGACGTTAAGACAGCTTTCCTTAATGGAAGTCTTGACGAAAGCATCTACATGATGCAACCAGAGGGATTCATTAAAAAGGGCCAAATAGAAAAGGTATGCAAGTTGCAGAAATCCATATATGGATTAAAGCAAGCATCCAGATCCTGGAACATAAGGTTCGATCAAGCTGTCAAAGGTTTTGGATTTATTCAAAATCCTGACGAACCTTGTGTATACAAAAGGATTAAAGGCGACAAGTTGGTTTTCCTGATTCTTTATGTTGATGATATACTACTCATTGGAAACGATGTAGGTGTATTGACATCAGTAAAAGAATGGTTAGCAAAACAATTTGATATGAAGGAATTAGGAGAAGCAAGTTTTATTCTAGGTATCCAAGTAATAAGGGATAGAAAGAATAAAACGATTGCATTATCCCAAGTTTCATACATAGACAAGATCTTGTCTAGGTTTTCCATGCAGGATTCCAAGAAAGGTATGTTACCTTTCAGACATGGAATCAAGCTTTCTAAGGAACAAGTTCCTAAGAATGAGCATGAAGAGCAATTCATGAGTAGAATTCCATATGCCTCGGCGGTTGGAAGTCTCATGTATGCAATGCTCTGTACTAGACCAGATATTTGTTTTGCTGTTGGCATAGTTAGTAGGTTTCAATCGAAACCTAGTCCTGATCACTGGACGGCAGTCAAGCATATTTTCAAGTATCTCAAGAGAACGAGAGATAATATGCTTGTATACTCTGGAGGGGATTTGATTCCCGTTGGGAATACAGATTCTGATTTCCAATCAGATTCTGACTCCAGAAAATCCACATCAGGGGCTGTGTTTACTATTGGAGGAGGAGCAGTCATATGGAGGAGTATCAAGCAATCTTGTATTGCTGATTCCACCATGGAAGCTGAGTATGTTGCTGCATGCGAGGCTGCCAAAGAGGCTGTTTGGCTCCGCCAATTCTTGATTGACTTGGAAGTGGTTCCTAGTGTGAATAAGTAGATCACTATCTACTGTAACAACAGTGGAGCAGTGGCTAATTCGAAAGAACCAAGAAGTCACAAGAGAGGTAAACACATTGAAAGAAAGTATCATCTTTTAAGGGAGATTGTTCAAAGAGGTGACGTGACGATTACCAAAATCGTGTCAACAGATAATCTAGCGGATCCCTTCACAAAGGCTCTACCTCAGAAGAGTTTCGATGGGCATCTAGAGAATATGGGATTAAGAGATATGACACATTTGCTATAGTGCAAGTGGGAGATTGTTAGGATTATGCTCAATAGCAAGAGTGTAATGTTGTAATTAACAATCTTTTTCATATTAATAAAGTGATTTCTGGTTTAACAAATCTTATAGCATTTATAGTTTAATATTATAATTGTCAAAGTAAATAATCATAAGGTCTAAAGACTATGAGAAAAGAAGAATTGTTCGTACATCTGGATATGTATGTAGTAGACACAATTCTTTAGTTAGTCTTGAATATTGTTCACAACTTAAGTTAAAGGTTGGGCACCTTTATCTTGTTAAAGTTGTAGAATTCTTTTACTAGCATTTGAGTGGGATCAAATGAGATATGATGGGTCTAAAATCATCGGAGTGTCTTTGAGCAAAAGAATCTAGTGCACTGGGTGCATTGAACTGGATCACAATGAAATACTTTATCTATAACCGTCAGTAGATAAAAGTCTTTTCATTATCAGGACAATCGGAGAGTCTATCTTAATCCTGAGATAAATGATGGACTTATGGTTGCAAGTGATATCATTTGAGTTATCAATGAGTACGATTATATCGCATAGTCTATCCTCGAGAGTTTGGTGATATTCATTTGTTAATCGATAGAGGACTTCATTTATAGATATGGACATCGTGGCTCCATTTATTAAATGAGAGTATAATATCATCATATGGATGTTTTGAGGTAATTGGATATTAAATCTCAACGTTGAGTTTTCGATAGTGTCTATTGAAAACATGGCTTCTGGACAAGTCAAAATATCCAAGTTCAAAAGGTGGTCATATGAGTAAATATGGTAACTTGGAGAGTTATAGGCGGTCTATGAACTTTTGGCGATTACTGATATTAATCACGAGGATACACTATCTCTAACTTGATTGTCTAGGGTATGAATGAGGAACATCTTCCTTTTCTATATTTATTTAAGAGTTCAATTTTGGCTCTTTAGTGGATGAGTTAAAATTAATGGATCGGACCTAAGTGAATCATTTGTTGATTGTGATTAGGTTATGTCTATTGAAGCTTAAATTTAGATAGCCCGCCAAGATCCCCAATCCACACGGACTTGCATGGATCACTTGATATATTCTACCGGACCAATTTATGGGTCCATTTAGAATTGCATTTAATATATTAAGAATATAATTTGCACATTATTTATTTAATGGGCTGCACAATTGTATTAATATATTAATGAAAGACATGTGGGCTTGTTTCTTTTAGTAAGAATGGGTCTGGTTCACATGTGGGCTTTTTATTTAAAGTCCAATGGATTAAATGAAATAAGAAAATAATATATGGCCCATTTATTTTAAGTGGGGCGGCAAAGGTGAATAAATTAACCTAATATATTATTTTGTTTCATTGTTTAATTAAATAAGAATTAATTAATTAATTAATTAATTGTTTAATTAAGAAACAAATCTTTTTCTGATAAGGAAATATATTTCCTAAAGCTATACTATTGGTAGTAGTATACTAAAAATAAAAGACTTGTTTGATAAGAAAATAAATAATTAATTTTATTTATTTAATCAAATAAGAAGTCTTTTTATTTAGTCAAATAAAAGAATAAAAGATCTATGAGTTGGATTAGGGTTTGAAGTCTTAAACTAGATGGAAATTAGGGTGCAACACAAACCCTTTTTGGCTTGTGTTTTGCGGCAACCCTAGTCCCTTTTAGAGAAGGATTTTCGGCAACCCTAAAAGAAAAGAGGAAGCAAATTTCGGCCACCTATATATTCACACTTATAGAATTCGGCGACTAAGTTGTTGATTGATACAATTTTCTTCTTCTTCTCAATTCATAGAAAGGTTTTTTATTCTACTAAAAACATAAAAGAGTGAATAGATTATTCTTTGATGGTACACTAATTGCTTGTTCATCAATAAGCTTGTGTGTACAACATCGATCAAGGTTCACGCGAGTTTCGATCATAAGATTGAGAACTCAAAAGTGACCGGAATAATCTTAGTCTTCTTTTGATTGTTTTTGTGACTAACAAAGAAAAAGAAAAGTTTGTTTGTCCATTCTCAGGTTTGCAATTCAAAGAAAAGGGAGACTACGCTCCTAGGTGATCCACGTTCGTGCTAGGATTGAAGATCTTACGGATTACCATCGACGTAAGTCAATCGGATCACGCGACAAAAGGTATTCTTCTTTTGTTAGATAATATATATGTTTAATTGATTAAAGGGTTTAAGGTTCATAAAAAGGAAAAATTTTAAAAGTTACTAAATCTATTTTTAGTCTCGCTTCCGCTGCGTGTACTACGGTATTTTTACCTACAGTCTCAAGCATTAATGAGAAGGAGGAAAAAGTTCAGATACTAAGATATGTTGTACTTTAGATGAATTTATTGGTTAATTTATGAAGATTGTGACAAAATAATTCTGTGGTTTAAAAAAGAGACTTAACTGTGCTAATTTCCAACCATATCATAACTGGTGTGAATACAAATTACAAAACATGCAAAAGATGTATTGAAACACACAACTGTTCTAAACGAAAGATAAGTTAAAAAACAACATAAAAATAAATAACAATACAGCAAAGATTACAGAAAGAAATCCTAGATTACACTACTAAACCGAAACGTCGTTAATAAGTAGTAACAGACGATCACATTCCTCAATTAACCTGTTGACATCATTGATTTTATCTTCCACCTTCATCTCTAGCATCATGATACGGATATCGGCATATACGACCTTCTTGTTCGCATCCCTCTAATCCACTTCCAGCTTCATGCAACGTATGTGCTCTTTGGCTAGTGTGATTGTGCCAAAAGTGTTGTATATTTTGGCCCTCATTTCCTTATCCTTGGTCTCGTTCTCTTGCGTTTTAATGTCTCTTATGGGCTCTTTGATCGTATTTATAGGCATTTGTACATTTCTGGTGTTAGAAGCGGAATTTGAGACTTTCGGGCAAAAAGAAACCAAAAGATGCAAAAAGAATGACAAAAGCCATCAGATGCTCTAAGAGTACGGGTCTAGTGCGGGTCATCCACTCGCACTTCACCTGCAGTTTGCCAGTCAAGGGAAATCTTTTTGCTCTAGATTTTGATACATTGTCTTGATTCCTTGATATGAGTCTTCCCTAAACTGATAAATGTTTCTTGTGCAGATGTCCATGAGAACTAAGAACTCCACAAAGCAAGTAGGACTAGGTTTAGAGATAAGGTCGAGGAAGTCAACTCAAGTCCTACCGGTGCCCCCTTATGTCCTAAACTCAGATTTTGAGGGTTGATTAGAGTACTTCCATTGGCGGGATGTTATTGAAGAAAGAGGGATAGCACTGCAAGAATTGGATACCATTCCTATACCTCAAGTCATTGAAATGAGGGGGTGGGAAAATTTTGTTAGTAACCCTACTAGTTATTGCTGGAGAGTGGTTGAAGAGTTCTATGCTGGGATGGTGCCTGAGAATTTTTGGCGAACTGCAATAGTGATGGTTCGAGGAGTGGAGGTTCGAATAAGCATAAATGACATCAACATGTACTACAGAACCGAGCTCCCAAATGATGAGGAAGTTGTGGGAAGACTTCGTAATGGAGTCAGTTGGAATGAATTGTTCATGACGTAGAATGTTGAGTTTGCAAATGACTTGGTGATCAGACCAATTGATTTTTGGGTAGCCCCAGACTACCGCATGAAGCACACCAACTTGAAGTTGGATTTGGGTTTTTGGCATGTATTCATTTCTCACACCCTGATTCCCAAGAAGCATAAGACCTCGGTCAATTTCAATGCAGCCACCATCCTTTATTGCATCCGACATGGAGAGTTGATAGACGTTGGGTTTTTGGTCAAGAGAGAGATTCTTGAACTCGGGTGCATAAGGGTGGATAAACAGCCTCTCATATTTTCTAGCCTAATCACTGCTTTTTGTAAGGAGGCAGGGGTGGATTTCGGGGATGATCCTTTTGAAGATGGCCAATGGCCAGTTGATATGGTCACTTGGAACAACCAATTAAGGGAAAGGGACCCTTTCGGTGTCAGAGTGAGAAATGGTATGAAGAAGACTGTTCAGGGTGCTAGCTCAAGCAGACAGGCAGAGGAGGGTCAAAAACAGATGGGTTTCGACCAGGAATATATGGACTATGAACAGATGCCCCTACCTCCGCAGGAGCCTTATAATGAAATTCCTTGGCAGACTTTGCTGGATGGGATTCAAAACCTCAGGACTAATGTTCTTAAGAAAGGAAGTAGATAGCTGAAGGCAGAGCGGAAACCATTGGGAGTTTTGCGGATGTGTGGGACATATCACCAGCATGAGGAAGGAACTCGGTCTCTCCCATTACTCAAACAAGAAAAAGAGACCTGCTCCCTAATCACCACCCATATGAGGCCCCATTGTTGATAAGAGATGAATAGGAGACAACATGAAGAGAAGGCAAGAGTAGAACTAGACCCGAAGGGAAAGGGGACATCTTTGGAGGCAGAGGCCGAGTCTTTGGACGAGGATTGATCCGTCCATCTATCTTATTTTTCTTGCCATTTCTTGAACTCATTTACTTTTCGTATTTTGCTTTTTTTTTTCCGTAGTATTTTGTGAGGATATATTGTTAAGGATGTTTAGATCGTGCGTTATGATTGAATATCTTTGCACTTATTGATTATCTTTTGGTAGAAGTTTTGTGCTTAAAGTTAGGTTTTTCATCTCTTTGGAAGATACATGACAACTTGCACATCTCGGAGGGACAAGCAAGCCAAGAGTGCTCATAAAATGAGAAAATGACCTATCTTCCATTAAAGGAGTTTCTACCTCTTGATTTTGTGCTTAATTGATAATTGTTGCCAATTGTGGATTTTTGCTTTTATTCATTTTTGGATGATGATACAAGCCAAATTCTCATTATTGATGCATGAGAGTATACAGGATTACTTGCATATATAACCCAATTTGATTTGGGGTCATCTACATACTTGTATAGGTTTTAAGCTTATATAGGATCTGGTTTGGGGGTTGTTATACCCCCATTCTGCCAATTTTGAGATGATGTTTGATATGGGTTGAAATGTTTGTCATTGCGCTTTTATGATATATTGTATGAATTGCCTTTATTAGTATAGCCTTTTTGAGTCCTTGTATTTTTGGGGCATTGATTGTGGATAATTAGTGCCTAGGTTTATCTTTGTGTCTTGTAAGGTGCAAACCGCTAGGCAGAGCTCTTTTGTTTCCAACATTGGGGACAATGTTGAGTTTTAGTTTGGGGGTGTGGACGCCTTGTCGAGTTGTCTTTTCAAGAGTCTTGAGTCTTTTTAGTGTGCATTTTTTTCAAATTGTCACATGGCTAAAATTTTTTGAGCTTCCATTAGCTTGGGTGTGATACCTTTATTGTGTGCTTGTGGCGAATTTTCCGTATGCATTTTGAGCTTGTGATGTAGCTTGTTGCCACTTAGGTTTTCACTTGCACCTTTATGGGCTTGTCTCATCCTTTAGGTGTTAAATTGAGTGGACTCGACACTCTCGTGCCTTGTTCTAATAGTGGAGATTTCGGTGAGATCACAAACACGAGCCTTTAAATAGCGTATTGAGTGTTATTATTGATTATTCTTAAACACTTCTCTCGTCATATGTGTCACATGCCATAGGACATGCATATCATATAGTGGATTGCTTGATGGATATGTTCATTCCCTTGATAGATGATTTGTGATGAGGTCGTTTTTTTACTCAACAGAATACAATATTTATGTGATCATTTGAAAACCATGTTTTGGCCACTTAAAAATCCTTTAAGATGTAAATTCTTAGCAAGTGATAAGCAAGATTCGTTCCACAGGGAGATGGAGTAATATGTTAGATTGATTGACTAATCTTAAGTGCAATAAAATAAATCATTGTAAATTGTAGTTGTGTGGTTTCATAAACCACCAAATTTGCAAATAAAATAAGCATACAAAAATGATAGGACAAATAGAAGACTCAACAATCTTGATAAGAGAGATGATGAAACAATTAAGATAGATACTAGGGAATAGATGGAGTTTCAAGTGGGTATGGGTGATGCTTTTAAAGCCTCTTTAATGATCAATCCCTTATATGTTAACTATTTGTTTTCTAGGATGTGCTTAGGTCATCACTATGAACTCTAAGCATCTTCCCACCAAGATGCCTAACCGATTAAGGAAAGGGGGTCAAGGTGGGATTAGTTAGTTACAAATTAAGGTTTAGATTAGTGGGGTTGATATACCCACCACTAATTTATCCTAATCACTATGATCTATCCTAACCAATCAAAAGTGTCAATCCAAGATTGATTTCACAATAATTTACCCCACACAAGATTATGATCTACTAGTGATATACAATGCAAATCATATAGTGAATAGGATCTAAATATAAAGTGAAATAGAACTGAAAGGAACGAATAAACGCTCGGTGTGTATGATAAATATATCTAGGGGGTGAATAGATTTTAACTATTATTACCCAATTTTCGCATGCAAGTCAATTTTACGAAAATGCCCCTACTAGTCAAAAATACAAGCAAGTGTAATATAGTGCGGAATTTAAATAACACTTGATGTATACGTGGAAACCCAACCACTGGGAAAAACCATGGGCTGTTTAGTGCGTCACACTCGAACCTCGAAATCCACTAATTGAAATGGAGTTTACAATCTATGTAGACCTCGTCTAACACTCCGGTCAATAACCCCCCACTTCTACCACGCGGGCCTTTAAAAGTGGCTCTAGTCCAAATGTTTGAGGCCTAAGCAATCTTAGCCCTAAGACTTAATTCTCAATGAAGAGATTATGCAACCTATGTGAATATGTATGAATATTCAAATAACAACCAAGGCTAGGGAACCTTAGATGCCTATCTAGGATGATGATATAATCAATTAAATCAACCCTAGATATCAATAGCTAAATGACATGTCAAATAGCTTAGCTAATCAAGATTAAGCAAAAACCTAATTAGCTATCACAATACAACACTCAATCAATTCATCACAATTAATTCTCTATTCTTATATTTATCATATGATCAAAAACGTACAAGTAAATTAAAAGAGAATAGCTTGATAGTAAAATACTAAAATAAGATGAAGTTAATCAAAATCTTACCAAGCAAGTTGTGATGATGCAAACCCATTCATGGATGAATGCAAGATGAACTTTGATGCACAAAGGTATGTATTTGAGTGTTTAAATGAGCAAACTTGGTTGCTTTTTCTCTCAATGTCTCTCTTTAAAATATAGGGTTCTTGATGATCAAAGAGACATATTTCAGAACAAAAGAAAAAGGTGTATTTATAGGCATGAAAAATAAAGCATGTGAAAATACAAGTTTGCCCTTGAAACGCACCAATCGGCAGTTTCAATCGGTGGCCAGGCCGCCGATCATGACTGCCGAATTGAGCCCGTGAAGAATAGAGCATCAACAGCGGTTTCATTCGGCGGTTTCGTAACCACCGATCCAACCGCCGAATCAAACCCGAGATATTAAATCAATCAGGTATGAACGGTGGTTTCGAATGGCGGTCGTGATCGCCTATCGTGACCGCATAATTACTCCAGACACTTCTGGATGCAAACGGCGGTTTCATTCGGCGGCCAGGCCACCGATCATAACCTCCGATCACCAACAGAGGTGAAAACCAAGGAGAAGCCAAGGGCATTCTCCGTGGGCGGTCTTCGCGCAAAACCAAGCACATTCTAGTGCATACGCGGACGTTTCCGTACAATGTCTGGAAACAAATTACAAGGCACATATACACACAATAGAATATAACAATCAAAGTGCAAGTGTGTAAAGTGACATGTGAAGAGTATGCACACAAATGCAAGTATGCTAAGTGTGTGTGTGTATTCTAAGTCTCTTCAAAGGAAACCAAGCACTAGAGATTATACCTTTGGCGTGCTTGTCCCTTGAGGTCTTGGAAGCGCCTTCGAGCTTGAAGTTCAATCATCTAAACTACCCTTACACAATCCCCAACACGTGGTTTGTCCACAAAATAAGCCAATCAATATATGGGAATCCTTACAAGAACACATATAAAGATTCGAATACAATAGCTTAAACAAATACCCATAACCACATAATCCACACATCTATCCCCTAGATTAGGGGTTTAGTTACACATAGTTACTATCAAATGAAAAGAAGTAATATATAAGGAAATCACCCTTGGGTCTCCTTCTTTAATACTTGCACCTTTTTCTCCTTAGATTGCTCCTAGTGTCAAGAATGGTGGAAGAGGATGTGTGACGAGTACGTTTTTGTAGTTAAAATGATTGTACGTCAAAACAATTTATAAAACCTATGTGATGCGTTCACAAGTATAAATACAAGTATAAATACAAGTAAAGCGGCAAGCACGGGTGTCGTCCACAAGGATCGAGGTAGCGGTGACTAGATTCGGATTAATAGAACTAGCGTGCATAAAAGTAAAGGTGAATGGTTGGTGGTGTTGTGAAGTGTGAAAGAGAAAACAATAAAAACTAAACTAGGAATGCAACTAAATGGGATGTGAATGGAGTGGAAGATATATATATATATAGACTAAGGAGTCAACGGACTAATATCGAACAATTAGGCAAATGCAATAAACTTGAAAATACGCGTATTGTAACGAATGTAGCCAACCTAGGGTGTATAGAGTTGGCTATCTATCCCTAGCAAGGGGCCAACCTAGGGTGTATAGAGAAGGCCTCTTACTAGTGATTGATCCCTCTTAAGCAACCAATCTAGGATGTATAGTGTTAGTTGCTCGATTAAGACCCTAACAATGAATACACGTATATCTATCTAGGGCTCAATCGATACTAGTGTAGCGAACTTAGGGTGTATAGTGAAGGCTTTTAATCCCCTCATAAGAGCCATTCTAGGGTGTATAGCGACGGACACCCGTTCGAGGTTAGATGAAGAAAGCGGTTATAGGGTTGGGATTTCGGAAATCCCGTCTATTCAAATAAGCCATAAACAACCAAATAGAGTGTATACCTAGTTGTCTACATAAATAGAATCCCAAAGAAGACTTGCAAAGAGAGTGTATCCATACAAGCACATCAAAGAAATACCATTCATACTCCTAAATAGACAATAAAAGATAGACATATATAAGAAACACAGTTTATATACAAAAGCCCAATATTCAACATCTAATCCATCAACCCCTTAGAGGGGGATTAACCTACTCATGTTCTTAATAACACATAAAAACTAAGAGAAGAGATTGAGAGGAAACCCTTGAAGAGCTATCTTTACTTGAAGCTTGAATCCAAATCTCTTTAGTTGCCTTTGGATGAGTAGAGATAGGCTTGGATGAGAGGGAAAGTGTTCTTGGTCTAGAAAAAGTAAAGAATAGAGATTATCTAAGTGTTGGATCGAAATAACATAAGGTTTTATTTATAGAGGTTACAAAAAATAGGTCAAAAATGCTTAAAACAGAAATTTGACGCGTGCAAGAGTGCTGGTGAAAGTGTTGTTGGGATCCGCACTCTGACCCGCAGTTTATCAAGTTTTCACAATTTCAGCTCCTGGGTTTTGGCAAGAGTGCTAGTGAGAGTGCAGTTAGGACCCGCACTTTATCAACAGTGGTGGCGGAGTGCTGTTGGGACCCGCACTCTAACCCACACTCTGACGGCTTTTGTCCTTCTTTCAGCATCTTTTAGTTCCCTTTCGCTTGAAAGTCCCGCATTCCGCTTCTAACACCATAAATGAACGAATGCCTGCAATTACGAACAAAGAGCCCATAAGAGACTCTAAAACACAAGAAAACAAACAAAGGATACGGAAATAAGGGCCGAAATATACAACATATTTGGCACGATCAAATACCCCCAAACCAAACCTTTGCTCGTCCTCGAGCAAACAAATCAATAAAACAAATAAAACGGACAGACAACTGACTCAACTGAAAAATCCCTAGACACCTAAGCAACAATTTCAAAAAGGCCGCAAGTCCAACAAGTGATGTGATACAAAAATGTGTGATCGAGAGAAGTGAACATATGCACATGATCTAAAGCAACTTGAGACACCAAAGGCAGACTCATACGAACACTAATCCCACACCAACAGGTGCTCATGCGTTAGGGACTACTTACTCCCATACCTCGAGCATAATTCGCTTCAATTCTAAACCTCACGTGGATTCTCTCGTTTCTTTCTGCTCAGAGTCCTAAGTTTCACACGCACACATATGCAAAGATGAATGATGCATACAATTTAAGCAATGACTATCCTAGGAAAGAACCAATATGCCATGGACGTGAAAGATCATGTGTCAATCGACATTCCCAATTTAGACTCATTATGGATCAAAAAGGTCTTTTTCTTGGTTATAACGTGGCCATGGGTTTAATGAGGTAATACAAAGAAATGGGAAGTTTTGGAGTTCAAAATTACCAATCATGATAGAATATACCCACACACTGCATACAATGCTCTGTTTCACAATTACTTACACATTAGCGTCTAGGCATTCAATTTGCACAATTTTGTGCTTTCAATATTGTACTCCACATTGTGAGTACTTATCATTACACATGTCAAGGATCTTTTGCTTTCTTTTCTTTCTTTGCTTTCATTCTTTTCTTTTATTTTTTATCTTTTGCTTTTGACATTTTTAAGCTCATAAGTGCTCATTTTTATCACTTTTACATTTTTGAGCCATTTGCTAGCACATTTACAACATTTTGCCTTAGTACACGCTAATTGACAACTAGTGCTTAATTTCTTTCATTGTCACAATTAACACATCCTAACATGATTCGTAAAAAGGTAAGCATGTGTTTAGGCTATTAGGTATATGGTTGTACGTGGTACCAAATGAAAGAGTAGTGTTTGGCCTCAAGTTGGGCTTTAGAGCACACAATACGGATAGGAATGTGTTTAGGCTTTTGTAGGTAATTAAGTGCACACACATTGCCTAAAATCATTTCCATAATCATTTATCAAGGGAATGAACGCATCCATCAAGCAATTCACTATATTATATGCATGTCCTATGGCGTGTGACGTATATGACGAGAGATGTGTTTAAGAATATTCAATAATAACACTCAAAATGCGCAATTTGAAGGTTTGTGTTTGTGATCTTGCGGCAATCTCCACTATTAGAACAAGGCGTAAAAGCACTGAGTCCCCTCAACTTAACACCAAGGATAGGACAAACCCATGAAGGTGCAAGCGAAACCCTAAGGGCACCAAGCTATATCACAAGATTATTATGCATACAAAGAATTCGCCAAAAGCACACACTAAAGGAATCACATCCAAATTACTTAAAGCTCGAAATTTTTGGCAAAGCGACAAAATTTGAAAAATTGACACAAAAAGACTCAAAGACTCAAAAAGACGACTTGAAAAGGCATCTACACACCCAAACCAAAACCCAACATTGTCCTCAATGTTAAAGACAATAGAGTTCGGTCTAGCGGCGCGCACCTAACATGACTCAAAACAAACCTAGGCACTAATCATGCATAATCAATGCCCAACAAAAATAAAGAGAAAAGACTCAAACTAGGCTCAACTAATAAAATAAGGCAATTCATGCAATATATCAAATAAGCGCAAAGGCACACATTTCAACCTATATCAAACATATTCTCAAAATTGAAGGAATGGAGGAATAACACCCCAAAACCGGATCTTATCATAAGCTCAAAACCTGTACAGGTCACCAAAGATTTAGGCTACCTTATCAGGATACCAGATACTTCATCCTACCAGGCATACATGTGAAAACTTTCCATGATAGAATTCTACGGGGTAATCAATCAGGGTTGATTCAGCATCGGGATTCCTTATGTAGGGGTCATCAAAATACCCAGACTTACAATGTTCTAATCAGGGTACCCAGGCAACCTTGGACCCTTACCATGATCGATTTGCTCTAACCAAGGTCGTTCCATACTTGGTCAAAATTACTTTATCAGACTCTTGCGAAAATTATGCTGAAATCATACAAGGGGACTGTCGTCCAAGAATTGTTTCCGGAGATAGTGTAAGTTTGGATTCCTCTATAGCCAGGCAAACATGCTTGAGGCTAAGTACTGACAAAATTTCAAGTAAGTTCTATCTAGGTCATACACAAACATGCAAGTATCATCCTATATCGGGATATATATATATATATATATATATATATATATATATATATATATGAGGAAATTGCAGGAAATGATCAAAAAATTTATTGAGTTATTGTTTTTAGCCATAAATTTATTTTTTATTATTCTTGTCATCTTTATGCTTGAATTGCCAAAATTACCCTCCATTTTATTTTACTTCCCCAAAATTTCCCACCCCAAATTTCATTCTGCCTTCACCGTATAACCTCCAATTTGTCTCCTAAATTTTCAAAATAAGATATTTTCTCTCTCTCTCTCTCTCTTTTCACTCTCTCTGTGAATTCAAGCAAATTCAAACAAACAAACAAAAAAATAGAAAAAATGAAATCGAAACCTTTTGTCGAAATCTCTTTCATCATCTCTTTCATCAATTCATAATGTCGAAACCTCTGCGACTTCAATTTGAAACCTTTTGTCAAAATCTCTTTCGTCAAAAACCAGATCGAGTCTCAGAAAAAGCTTCAAAGTCTACAAATCGAACAACGAAAACGATCCTCCGCTCCATCCCAACATCTCTCGTCTCTCGCCGGCGCTATCGCCGTCCAAGTCGTTGACTTTCGACTAGCAGGTCACCGAATCCAATGGCCAGTTTGAAGTTCCTCAAACTCAGGAGCCACGACCTATCAAGGTAACTAATTGTTGAAAATTAGTGATTTTTTTTTAATTTATTATGCAGTGAAATCAATTTATCTTCAAATTAAGAAATTATAGCTCATTTTTGTGGAATTGTTGAACTTGTGTAGAGCCAAAGAGAGAGCACTGGATCTTCATCGATCATCCTCAGGTGACAGCAACACCGCATTAGGTTTTCCATTTTCAGGTGATTTCTTACCAAATACAACAATTAATCACTATTATCATTAAGAAAAAAATAGGTTTTCTTTAAAAAAAAATTATTTTTTTGCGTTGGATTTGATTCAAAAGATTAATCACTATTATCACTAGTGGCTGCAGCAAAACAACAGCTTCAGTTTCTTGCAGCTGTTGATAGGAACCGATGGCTCTATCAAGGCCCTGCCCTTCAAAAGACTATCTATAGGTAACCACACTCTGCAATCTATCATCTCATTGCTTTAGTTTGTCATTTATATTTAATTTGTAAGATTATCATGTCATTGCCTGAATTTGTCATTAATACTATATAATTTGTAAGATATTCAGTTGTTGGATTATACCACGTTGGCATAAGTTTAATTTTGATTTCGATTTTTGTTTATGTTTTTTGAGAATGAGACAATTGAGTATTTAATGTGTTTCCTAATGCTCTCATGCCTTACATGTAAACGTACTGCAAGGGAAACTAGTGTATACAATGTGTTTCTAATGCAAGATAGAGTATCTATGGTTATATTCATCGATATGTCTTTCGTTTACAAGGAATTTCATTTGTCTTAAAACTTATTTCCATGACATATATATATTATTATTACGGATTTTCACCATGGAACAATTTTAATTTTGGTTTATGTATTTTACGAAAGAAACAGTGTGGTAAAGAAACAGTGGTTCATATAAGGAGTTTGTATACTGCTGCATGTCTTGTTCAAGGGAAAAGGTGTATACAGTCTGTTTCTTAATGCATTTAGAAATCAATATTTAAAAAATGCAACGATTAATCACTATTTTTGGGAATTGCACTACAACATAATTAATTATGTCTTTGTTTTGCTTGTATTAAGTGTTTGTTTGTTTGTTTGTTTGTTTGTTTGTTGAGAAAATGGAGGAAATGTAAAAAGATTGAGATTTTTAATTACTATTTGGTTGATATGGTTTGGCAGGAATAAATTGCTTTTTATTGTTTTAGCTTCATGAACTTTCCACCAATTTCATGTTATAGCTTACGGAGAAATATACAAACTGATTTACATCCACCAATTTCCATGTACTTTTATACAAACTCAATGTTGATGCATGTTGATGCAGGGTCTAGTAAGTATGGTGCTGTAATTGTGTTCATATATGAGCATGAGATTGTGGTTGAGGCAGCTGCTATGGTTTTTCAAGGAGTGGTCTCGGTAGAGATAGTAGAAGTGGAGACCATTTTCGAAGAGTTTGCTATGACTATCAGATTGGGGCAACTTCCTTTGTGTATAGAATCGGATGCTTTGGGGGTAAATTTGTGTAATAAAGTTGGGTCCTCAAATGGTGATAGAGACAATGTTATACATGATATTGTTTTGTTGCATAGCTTTTGCGATGTAAAACTTGTTCATATTCCTAGAGCTTGTAATAGTGTAATGTAACACATATGTAGCTAGATTTGCAGTTGGTCCGGTTAGTTGGCTAGTGATGTTGGCCAATAAGGATTTTTCTTCTTGTAATCTTTCTGTTGTTTAATGAAAGTTTCATGTTGGCATGTAATTTGACATGCCATTTTAATTGTAAGTTACATGCCAGTTGAATTTCATGTTACATACCAGTTTAATTTTAAGTTACATGCCAGTTGGTTGTGAAGTTACATGCCAGTTGAATTTTAAGTTACATGCTAGATCAAATTGAAGTTACATGCCAGTGTCGGTTCTTAAGTTACATACCAGAGAAGTTATATGCCAGTTGGTTGTGAAGTTACATGCCAGTTGATTTTCAAGTCACATGCTAGTTGATTTTCAAGTTACATGCTAGTTTAATTTCAAGTTACATGTGAGTTGAGTACCAACTATTCAGAGTTACATGCCTTTCAAGTAACTATTCAGAGTTACATGCCTTTCAAGTTACATGTCAGTTGTATTCGAACTTATATATCACTATCAAATTGAAGTTACATGTCAAGCTTGTTTCAAGTTACATGTTCTTCGTGTTCCAAGTTACATGCTAGTTGATTCTTAAGTTACATGCCAGTTTGTTTTTTATTTCTCTAATTGAAAGATACTTGAAACAAATTAGAGGCGTGTTCTATATAAAGCTAGAGGGGGGGTGAATAGATTTTATCTAATTATTACCCAATTTTCGCATGCAAGTCAATTTTATGAAAATGCCCCTACTAGTCAAAAATACATACAAGTGTAATATAGTGCGGAATTTAAATAACACTTGATGTATACGTGGAAACCCAACCACTGGGAAAAACCACGGGCTGTTTAGTGCGCCACACTCGGACCTCGAAATCCACTAATCGAAATGGAGTTTACAACCTATGTAGACCTCGTCTAACACTCCGGTCAATAACCCCACACTTTTACCACTCGGGCCTTTAAAAGTGGCTCTAGTCCAATTGCTTGAGGCCTAAGCAACCTTAGCCTCAAGACTTGATTCTCTAAGAAGAGATTATGCAACCTATGTGAATATGTATGAATATTCAAATAACAAACAAGGCTAGGTAACCTTAGATGCTTATCTAGGATGATGATATAATCAATTTAATCAACCCTAGATATCAATTGCTAAATGACATGTCAAATAGCTTAGCTAATCAAGATTAAGCAAAAACCTAATTAGCTATCACAAACAACACTCAATCAATTCATCACAATTAATTCTCTAATCTTGTATTTATCATATGATCAAGACATACAAGTAAATTAAAAAGAATAGCTTGATAATAAAAATACTCAAATAAGATGAACTTAATCAAAATCTTACCAAGCAAGTTGTGATGATGCAAACCCAATCATGGATGCTTTCTATCTAGACATAGAAGATGCAATATGAAATTTGATGCACAAGGGATTTGATTTGAGTGGTTAAAGGTGAGTTCTTTGTATTTTTCTTCTCTTGAAAAATATCCTAAGTATAGAATATGAATATGAACTCTCTTGGCTGACCTAAAGTCAAAGTCTTATATATATATGAGCCATAAGTGAAGTGTGGTCGTTTTGAAAAACGCACCAGAATTTGCTCTGTGCGCTGGTGGACTTGCGCTGGACGACAGGCGCACGACCAGCGCAAAGGCAAAAATTGCACAGGCGCTTGACGACCAGCGCTCACACATGCGCACGACCAGCGGCAAACCACTGGGCGATTTGCGCTAGCGCACGACCAGCGACAGACCACTGGGCGATCAGCGCTGGTCTGGCGCTTGACGACCAGCGCACAGCACACTCCTTTGAACCCTACAAGAATTCATGCAAGGGGTAAAAAGGTAAAAGCAAGATGCATCCTAAAAGCCTAACATGCTATGACATTATAAACACAAGATGCATCAAAATAACAAGCAAGAAGAGATGAGAATAAGCATTGATGCACAACAAAAAAGAAACACAACATACAAAGATAAAACATATGCATGAGTTGTGAGTGTGTGCAACTATCTCTTCAAGACAAGTAAGCACAAAGAAAATTACCTTCGGTGCTCATCAACACTAGGTCTTCAAAGGGCTTCGAACAATTAAACCAATACCTAAGCTACCCTTACAAAGTACCCCAACATGTGGTTTGTCCATGAAATAAGCCAATCAATAAAACGGGAATCCTTACAATCTCCCCCTTTGGTTATTTCGTGACAAAACCACCACTCACATTGATTCCTCACATTATAATAGAAACTACGGGTCTACTAAGATTTTCTACTTTACAAAGAGATATATAAAAATAAACTTGAAGTCTTTAATCTCAAGTAGAACAATCAATCCCTGAAAGCAAAGTTTCTATACTTTCCAATTCAAGTAAAAGTGAGATGAATCAAGTGAGGACATAAACAAGCAATTACATTTCTAAGAAATTAAACACAACATCATGCAATGTATGATGAATGCAATGCTCCATCTCAAAGGGTTACTCCCCCTCAATGTATTGTCTCCCCAACATGCATAATTGCAACCCTCCTTACCACCATTCTACTCCCCCTTTTTGTCATGATATAGGCAAAGGAGTAGTCCCCTTCCGGGTCACTTAGCAAAGAGAGATGATAGCATTCAAGTCATTTGCATAATCACAAAATGCACTTTATGCAACTTTATCAAATGGAGAGAAACCAGGAGATTTATTTTTAAATAAATGTGTGAAACAAAACATGCTTTGCATACAAGACATGTAGCATTCAAGTCCAAAATACAATGGTATTTGGCAAAGCAAATGACAAAGGTTTCTAAAAAGAATTCAAACCAATTTCACCAATGTCATGAGAGAAGTAAAGATATAGAGTTTTCATTGATTTTAATGTATGAGCAACTATATCCAACTTTATAAGTCAAACATGTCATGAGCAACTTTGCACCCTATTTGATTTTTCCGGGAATGAAACCCGTATGATAGTAGACATGTTCAACAAATAAAGAAAGAGAGACAATTTAGAATATAAATTCCTTTGAACGGATACAAGATCCTTTATTCATTTTGAGTCTCATAAGCTTTTTCACACAAGTTTTGCATTTAAAAATTGCAATCATCAATTCATGCTTTTTCATTTGAGCATGTCATTTGAATTTCATGCTTTTCATATGACATTAGCATGTTATAAACAGCTCATGCTTTTCAATTTTTAAGCATGTCATTAAGAATCATCATGTCATGGAGATAACTATAGGTCATCCAAATCATACTTCCTATGTAAATCTCCTAGTCCAAAAATGCATGTTTGAACATAAATATGACATGGATTGTAAACAAGCATGGTTCACACTTATTGAATTGAAAACATATATACAAATGTGCAACCAAGCTTACTCAAGCAATTAACAAAGAAGCATAAGATTTTTCAAATATTTGCATGCAACAAGTATGCATAAGCTCTCTTTGCTTGAGTTCCCCATATGGGGTTAGTATCATCCTTCATTAATGAAGGGCATGAGGTCCTATGGACCTAACAAGTCCATTGGACTTAGTTGAACCTATTTGAGACTTGTTAGTCTCGTAGCAAGCGGGTTCATTTTTCCTTATCCACATAGATATAACATTTTTCTTCCTAGTGGACAATGGTTCAAGAGTACTAGAAATAATAGGATCATGAACATGAATATTTTCCTTCCTATTAGCATGCATTCTAGCTCTTGTCATTCTCTTTTCAATCATGCTTTTGATTCTACATAATTTAATGAAATGAAAGCAATTTGGTCTAATGTGACCATTAATACCACAAAAGTGACATGTAGGGATAAATTTAGAATTCATACCATGTCCTTGTGCATGCATAGGAGCCATCCCATGACTTTGTGGTTGAGCGGGTTCAAACCTTCTTTGTTGTTGAACCGGTCTAGCTTGCTTCCTTGTTTCATTTTGCATGATTGGCCTCTTCCCTTGATGAATGTGAGCTTGAGGGAAGTTAGGTTGAGGAACTTTTTGAGCTTGAGGTTGTCTCTTTGGAGCTACATTCACTTGTGCACTTCTTGAACATTGTCCTAGATCAATTTTCTTCCTAGGAGTGTGCACCGGTGAGGCTTCTTTCTTGCCCAAACTCTTGACAAAGACGGTCTTGGTTGGAGTAGTGATCTCCTTTGTTTCTTCATACCCAATACCTCTCTTGTCACAAGGGTTCTTTCCACTACCAAGAATGTGGTCAAGTTTCTTGGTGCTTGTAGTCATCCTAGACAATGACTCTATGGCTTCAACAAGCTCTCTCTTCAACCCTTCTTCATTCCTCTTAGACATAGCTAGCTCATCCCTTCGCTTGTCTTCAATCTTCTTGGATGCCTCCACTTGTTTACTTAAGTGGTCATTGTGTGTTGAAAGTTCTAGATTTTAATCCTCTAAAATCTTCAACTTTATATTTTTCTTCTCCAATGAACTTTCACACTTGACTATAAAGTCATTTACATCCATTTTCTCTACATTTCCATTTGTAGAGTTAGATGAGGAGTCATCTTCACTTAAGTTATCTCCTCCACTCTCATTCTCACTAATGGAGTCATTTTCCTCATTTAGACCTCCACCTTGGTCTCTTGAGTCAATGAGAGTCATATCCCAATGAGTAGCTACATATATCTTCTCTAGAGCTACTCCTTCATCTTTTTCTTCTATGGGATCACTAGTCAAGTCATTCTTACCAACAACTTTATCTTCTACACAAGTGGCCCCAAATGCCGTGTAGTTGATGGTAAGCTCATCATCACTTGATGACTTATCTCCCTCTCCGGAGTCATCACTTTCACTCTATGTGGTGGTCATCACTTTTGCCATCTTGTTCTTCAAGTTCCCACAATCCGGTAAGATGTGACCTATACCACCACACTCATAGCATTGGACCCCTTTCTTCTCACTATGCTCTTGCCTAGGCTCAAAACTCTTGAAGGGAGCTTTTTTCTTCAAGTCTTGGCCTTTGGATCCAATGCCCTTATTCTCGAACTTGACAAACTTCTTGAATCTTCTAAGTAGCAAAGCCATGTCTTGGTCCGAGTCACCTTTTTCCTCCTTCTCAACCTTGGAAGCTTTCAAAGCAATTCCTTTTTGCTTTTTAGGAGGTGAAATACTAGGAGCCTTCCTAGATTCATAGGCGAGGAGTCTTCCAATCACCTCGCTCGGCTTCATATCCTTGTATGTGCAATTTTCCTCTAAAGCCGTCACTTTTGATTCGAACCTAGCGGGGAGAGACCTCATAATTTTCTGCTTAACTCTCCTATCCGAATAAGGATCACCGAGTTGATGGCTTTGATTCACAATATCCATAAACTTGACTTCAAAGTCATTGAAGCACTCGTCCTCCTCCATTTTAAGCAACTCAAATTGCGTTTGAAGGACTTGTAGCTTGGAATCCTTAACGACATCGGTTCCCTCATGTGCAACCTGTAGGATATCCCATGCCTCCTTGGCTATCCTAGTGTTCTGAATCAGTTTGTACTGATTTTCATCCACTGCACATAGAAGAGCATGCCATGCCTTCCTATTCCATTTTGAAGTCTCAAACTCTTCAGGTGACCACTGGGCCTTTGGCTTGAGTACTTCTTCTCCACCACTCGTGGGAGTCATCATAGGAGGTGCATACCCATCTTCAATTGCCATCCATGCCCTATCATGGATTTGGCACACATATGCCTCCATCTTGCCTTTCCATGAGGCATAATTCACACCGGTGAGGAGAGGAGGCCGTGTGCTTGAAGCACCCTCATGGTTGCCACCGAATCCACTCATTGTATCAAATGAATGAATGAAATGTATGCAAAATGTATGAATGAGCAAAAATCACACAAATGCACAACACACCTAAAATGAGCTAGGATCACCTAAGTATATCTAGGAACCAGCTCTGATACCAATTGAAACAAATTAGAGGCGTGTTCTATATAAAGCAAGAGGGGGGTGAATAGATTTTATCTAATTATTACCCAATTTTCGCATGCAAGTCAATTTTACGAAAATGCCCCTACTAGTCAAAAATACATACAAGTGTAATAAAGTGCGGAATTTAAATAACACTTGATGTATACGTGGAAACCCAACCACTGGGAAAAACCACGGGCTATTTAGTGCGCCACACTCGGACCTCGAAATCCACTAATCGAAATGGAGTTTACAACCTATGTAGACCTCGTCTAACACTCCGGTCAGTAACCCCCCACTTCTACCACTCGGGCCTTTAAAAGTGGCTCTAGTCCAATTGCTTGAGGCCTAAGCAACCTTAGCCTCAAGACTTGATTCTCTAAGAAGAGATTATGCAACCTATGTGAATATGTATGAATATTCAAATAACAAACAAGGCTAGGTAACCTTAGATGCTTATCTAGGATGATGATATAATCAATTTAATCAACCCTAGATATCAGTTGCTAAATGACATGTCAAATAGCTTAGCTAATCAAGATTAAGCAAAAACCTAATTAGCTATCACAAACAACACTCAATCAATTCATCACAATTAATTCTCTAATCTTGTATTTATCATATGATCAAGACATACAAGTAAATTAAAAAGAATAGCTTGATAATAAAAATACTCAAATAAGATGAACTTAATCAAAATCTTACCAAGCAAGTTATGATGATGCAAACCTAATCATGGATGCTTTCTATCTAGACATAGAAGATGCAATATGAAATTTGATGCACAAGGGATTTGATTTGAGTGGTTAAAGGTGATTCTTTGTATTTTTCTTCTCTTGAAAAATATCCTAAGTATAGAATATGAATATGAACTCTCTTGGCTGACCTAAAGTCAAAGTCTTATATATATAGGAGCCATAAGTGAAGTGTGGTCGTTTTGAAAAACGCACCAGAATTTGCTCTGTGCGCTGGTAGACTTGCGCTGGACGACAGGCGCACGACCAGCGCAAAGGCAAAAATTGCACAGGCGCTTGACGACTAGCGCTCACACATGCGCACGACCAGCGGTAAACCACTGGGCGATTTGCGCTGGTGGAGCTGCGCTGGACTGGACCAGCGCACGACCAGCGACAGACCACTGGGCGATCAGCGCTGGTGAGCTGCGCTGGTCTGGCGCTTGACGACCAGCGCACAGCACACTCCTTTGAACCCCACAAGAATTCATGCAAGGGGTAAAAAGGTAAAAGCAAGATGCATCCTAAAAGCCTAACATGCTATGACATTATAAACACAAGATGCACCAAAATAACAAGCAAGAAGAGATGAGAATAAGCATTGATGCACAACAAAAAAGAAACACAACATACAAAGATAAAACATATGCATGAGTTGTGAGTGTGTGCAACTATCTCTTCAAGACAAGTAAGCACAAAGAAAATTACCTTCGGTGCTCATCAACACGAGGTCTTCAAAGGGCTTCGAACAATTAAACCAATACCTAAGCTACCCTTACAAAGTACCCCAACATGTGGTTTGTCCACGAAATAAGCCAATCAACAAAACGGGAATCCTTACAATACTCATAACTTACATAACTTTTTTAACTTACATGCCGGTGTATTTTTAAGTTACATGCCAGAGTTGCATACCAATACATAACTTACATGCCAATACAAACAACTAAATTCACGTGACATGTAACTTGAAAAGTTAATTGGCATGCAATATAAAAATCAAATGGCATGTAACATGCAATATACAAATTACATGTCAGTCTATTTACAAGATCGATATTTTCAGACATTATACTCAAACCATTTATGAAAGATGATACCCACCAAAAATTGCGTACCAAAATAGTCCCAAAACGACACCCACCATGAAAAATCAAGAGTATTAGCAGTCTAAACAATTCCAACTCTTAATTTATAAACAAAAACCCAACTCACAATCATATGAACCAATATAGCAGAGACCCAACCCAAGCAATAACATCAGCAGTCTTCATGATTTTTTTTTTCTTTGATACGGAACAAGAATGAATTTATCAAGTCTCTCGAAAACAAATGAATGAATGAATTTATTAAGAATCACAAGAGAAAGAAAAACTGTAACCCTAACAAAAAAATTCAGAAAAAAAAACGTAAAATTCAAAATTCAAAAATAAACCACAACATCAATCTGCCGGTACACTCATGAGTGCTGATTATGGTTCTTCTGAAGGGTGGATCGGTGCAAATGGTTCTTTCGAAAGATTAACCCGCATAGGAGATGGCAGTACAGGGATTGGTGGAAATCAGGACTGAATATTACTTCATCGGGACTGCAACACTGGGACTGTATTCCCTTCATCCCCTCTTTAAACTGCGAATTGCGGTAGACATTTGTAGTTGCAGTTCCTGCATTCAGACCCCCTTTTGTTTTGAACTGCTTGCTGCTGTATATGAACTGACAGGAAATTCTCTACAAATCAACAATCGCTTTCATCAACACCCAACCATCAATTTGCAATCATCGTTGAGTAATCCGTAAACAGAAAAGCTTCAAATTATTAAACTCAATTGTTTTGGTACTCAGCAGATCCATTTGGTACATCATCTAAAACGATTGTTTTTTCGGGTTTACAATCTCTTGGGGAAAAAAATTCCAAGCAAATACAAGGCTATTATATTATCAGTTAATCAAGTCACAGAAAAAGAAAACAAAAACGTAGTGGGGCAACCTTTGATTGAAAAACAGGGGATTAAACTTCCATATAACTAACCAGATTTGATGAGCGACGACCGCGGGAGACGGCGACAGTGTCGATGACCAAGAGTAGCAGCTTCGACGAATGAGGGCATCGAGAGGTGCGATGGATTTAGCTAGAGGTGGGGCGACGGTGAGAGGTACGGCGACGACGATAGGTCCGGCGGATTCGATGAGAGCAGCGGCAACGGCGAGAGGTTTTTTCTCTTTTTCTCTTCCTTTTTCTCTCTCTCTTTTCTTTTGCCTGATTTAACTAAACCCTAAAACAAAAGAATCCACAAGCGGTCACCCACTGACCTTTTTTTTTTTTCCTTTTTTTTTTTTTTTTTTTCAAATTTAGGGGTATTGTTGTCCAAAAGTGGTCAAAACTGACAAAAACAATAAAAAATAAATTTGTGGCTAAAAACAATAAACCCATAATTTTTTTGGCTCTTTATGATTTCACCCCTATATATATATATATATATATATATATATATATCAGTGTTCTAGTAAACGCTAGGCGCTAGTCGGGCGGTGGACCAGCGCCTAGCGCCTAGGCGGCCTAGTCGGCGCCTAGGCGGATTTCTAGGCGGCCGGTTTTTCACTTGCTTTTTTTTTTTGTCTTTCCCACCTATAAATCCAATATTAAAACTCATATTATGACCAAACTCAATCAAAATAATCAACATCTAGTCAAAATCCACACAAACAAAATAATAAATATAGTCAAAAATTGTCAATTTTACAATTCATATTTCACAATACAATATCCCAACATCACAATCATCAAAATAATAAATAGAGTCCAAATCCACAAAAAGCGAATGAAATCCAATCACAAAGTCCAAGTTTCGAACATTCAAAGTTTCAAACAAACATCCAAATCAAATCAAACTATCTAAGATTGAATTTCTAATGCTTCGTCTTCTACTACATATTCATCCAATTGAAAAACAACGTCATCATCGGATTCAAACTCAACGTTTTCTTCGATCGCCTCATTGTCGGATTGAAAATCATCTTCAAGATCTCTCATTTCACCATCATCTAGCCCCGAACCGAGCTCGACTTCATCATCTCCATCATCAACAATCCATCCTTGTGCATTACTAGCATCATTTGCTAGTAGTATATCTATCTTTTTATCGGTCCCCCTTTTTCTTTGTTCCATCAATCTAGAATTAAATTGGACGTATACTAGATTGTTCAACCGATTCGTATCTAGTCGATTCCTTTTCTTCGTATGTATCTACATCAAAGTAAAATAAATAGATATTTAAAATTAAAAGTAACTTCGTAGTTAAGTAGTTATCAATATTCAATATACTAATAAAGTAATAATCTATAAATCATTAAATCTAATGTAGTAACTTACCCCCTCAAACGTGCTCCAATTTCTTTCACAACCGGATGAACTACTCGTTAAGGAGAGGATCCTTTTTGCTACTATTTGCAAGTTTGGTGTTTCAGTTCCATAGTTAGTCCACCAAGTTACTACATCAAAATTCAAAAATAGTAAAATACATATGCTTTAAAAAAAATTTAAAAATACTTACTACTGAAAAGTAAAAAAGAAAAACAAATGAAACAATTAAACTTTATTTTGTTTACCTGGATTGTAGAACTCATCATTCTTCTCACATCCTTTCAATGCCAATGGCCTTCCGAAAGGACCTTCTTTGTTCAAATACTTCCCAAACTCAATATTCACAAAGAGGTTTTGCTTTTCAAGGTTATAGGGATATAAAATCTCCGCAAAAGTACAAAACCCACTAGAAACTTCTGTAGTATAAATGCTTGAACTAGGCTCATTGAAGAAATAGTAAGGATTTAATACGTAGGCCGCCATATGCAATGGAGAATCAAGCCGACCTTTGGATTTCTCATCAATAATCCCAAAGATCGGTTGATAATTACTCTCAACATTTTTCAAACCCTCTCTAATCTCTTCCTTAGCTTTTTTTAGCTCCCCATATAAAAACCCCATAGATGGCTTTCGGTCCCCATCAACTAGTCGAAGCACCCTCACTAATGGAGAAAAAACCCTCAAACAATATTTCACACCATTCCAAAACACTATGCTCAATACAGTGTTGTAGGCCGCTTTCCCTTTAACACTCTTCGACCATTTGCATTTCTCCCACTCGATGCTAGTAAACATTGCCCTCAACTTATCTTTTTTCTCTAACAAAGATTGCAATGTTAAGAAAGCAGATGCAAACCTAGTAACTCCTGGCCTCACTATATCCCTCTTCCTTGTAAACGTCCTCATTAACGCCAATGTCGTATGGTGGGCATAAATGAAGATAGTGAGACTCTTGGCTTCATCAAGTGTATTTTTGAACTTTGGTAGCTTGCCAATACCTTCAAGCATGAGGTTAATGGTGTGAGTAGCACAAGAGCTCCAAAATATAGATGGCATCTTCAACTTCAACATCTTCGCCGCGGCCATATTATTGGAGGCATTATCGGTCACCACCTGAACAACATTTTCAGGGCCAACTTCTTCAATCGCACTTAACACATATTTAAAAATGTTTTCACCTGTATGTGCCTCAGCGGAGCTATCTTTGGAGGAAAGGAAAGTGGTGCCCTCCTTGCAATTCACACACAAATTCATAATACTCCTCCTTTTCCTATCCGTCCAAGCGTCCGTCATAATTGAGCACCCATTAACTTTCCATGATTGTTCTTGTTTCTTAAGTGCCTCTTTGGTTGTTTCAAACTCCTCCTTTAGTAGTGGTTCCCTCAATTGCCATTGAGTTGGAGGTTTGAAACTTGGTCCAAATCGACCAATGGCTTCTACCATTTGCAAGAAACAATCATTATCAATGGCATTAAAAGGAATGCCCGCTCGATACACCCATTTGGCCACATATTTTTGAGTAGCATGTGTCCTCTCCTTAAGGATGGTATCGTTGAGGGACTGTTTCTTCATACTCTTTCTAGAGACGGAGGAATCTGGGTTGATAGGATTAGCAAATTGATCCATAGGGCCAAGAAACTTAGGGGTTTTCCTTGGCTCTAACCCTTCTGTTTCCTCTAAATCTTCTTCACTACCAATACTCACCGCAGCTCTTAAATCTTCTTCTTCCTTTTTCTTATTTTTTTCTTGTTTTTTCCATCCATTATTGCTTGTCTACACCTCAGTTGATTATCCTTTGATGCCTTTCGACATGGCGCAACATTTCCTTGTATGTTGGCAACATGTTCTTTCAATCGGTAAACCCCCCCAGAAAACACCTTTTCACACAAAATGCATTTCACTTTATCTGGATTCTTCTCATCAATCAAAACTCCAAACTCCCACCCAACATCATTTGATTTTCGTTTCCTTCCGATTCCTGAAGTGGCATTAGAGGCGGCCGAAGATGAATTACCGGTGGGATTAGGGACAGTATTACTACCGGGCTCTGAAGTCATGTCTAAACTGAAACAAATAATAGCACGGTGTGTATAAAGCTATCTAGAGGGGGGGTGAATAGATTTTACGCTTTTTACCCAATTTTTCGTGTTAGTCAAAATTACGAAAATGCCCTCAAGATAATATAACCAAGCAATTGTAATATGGTGCGGAAATTAAAACAACACTTGGTTTTTACGTGGAAACCCTCACGGGAAAAACCACGGGCTATATAAGTAAGCCACACTCGAACCTCGAATCCACTAAATGTGCAAACGATTACAACCTAATCCCGGAAGTAATCACACACCTACCTAATCCCGGTATGAGTGAACCTAGTCCAATTTGCTTGCGTTCTAAGCAACCTAATCCCGGATGCTACACACAAGACTTACTTTCTCTATGAAGAGAATACAACCCTAAGTGAATATATGTAAATATCCAAAATGCAACATAGAGCAAGGGAAACCCTATATGCTTATCTAAGATGATTAATATGCAATTAAGAACAATCCTAGATATCAAAACTAAATGACATGTCAATTAGTTTAGCTAATCAATATTAAGCACAAAACCTAATATGCTAGCACAATACAACTTCTCAAACATACATCATACTCATCTCAATATTGTATCCAAAGCATACAAAATAATCAACAAGTAATTAATTGAGATTGCTAGATAAGAGAAACACAAAACATGTAAGATATTAGTGAAAAACTTACCAAGCAAAGTATGATGAAGATTCCATGCAAGATGACATCTAGATGATCCAAGATGATGCTAGATGATGATTGATGATCATGAAAAAGTGTTTGAGTGATTAAAAATGAGTTCTTTGTGTATTTTTCTTCTCTTGAAAAATATCCTAAGTATAGAATATGAATATGAACTCTCTTAGCTGACCTAAAGTCAAAGTGTTATATATATAGGGGCCATAAGTGAAGTGTGGTCGTTTTGAAAAACGCACCAAAAGTTGCTCTGTGCGCTGGTGGACTTGCGCTGGACGACAGGCGCAAGACCAGCGCACACGCACATTTTTGCATTGGCGCTGGACGACATGCGCTCACACAGGCGCCATACCAGCGGAGCCACACTGGGCGATCAGCGCTGGTGACCTTGCGCTGGTGTAGACCAGCGCACGACCGGCGACAGAGAACTGGACGATCTGCGCTAGTGGGCTGCGCTGGTGTAGACCAGCGCACGACCAGCGGCACGCCACTGGGCGTTTTGCGCCGGTGAGCAGCGCTGGACGTCAGGCGCAGGTGGACCAGCGCACAGCCCACAACTTTGAACCCCACAAGCAATCATGCAAGGGGAACAAAGGTAAACTAAGATGCATCCTAAAAGCCTAAATGCTATGATGTTATAAACACAAGATGCACTCATTATACCAAGCAAGAAGAGATGTAAATAGGCATTGATGCACAACAAAAAGAAACACAACATACAAAGATTAAACATATGCATGAGTTGTGAGTGTGTGCAACTATCTCTTCAAGACAAGTAAGCACTTAGAGTATTACCTTTGGTGCTTGTCAATCATGAGGTCTTCAAAGGGCCTAAGCAATAGCAACAACATCTAAACTACCCTTACAAAGAATCCCCACATATGGTTTGATCACGAAATAAGCCAATTAAAAACAACGGGAATCCTTACAATCTCCCCCTTTGGCTATTTCGTGACAAAACCATCACTCACATTGATTCCTCACTTAAAAAATAGAAACTACGGGACTACAATGATATTCTATATTACAAAGAGATAAGAGAATGCAACTTGAAGTCTTCAATCCTCTTGTAGAATAATCAATCCCTGAAAAGAGTTTCTAACATTTCTAATACAAGAAAAGTGTGAGATTAATCATGTGAGAACAATACCAAGCATTTGCATTTTTAGAAATTAGGCACAACATTACCAAATGTATGCAATGTATGATAAATGCAATGCTCCCCCTCAACGGGTTACTCCCCCTCAATGTATGTTCTCCCCAAAGTGTACAATAGCTTCTATATTTTGCACCTCCCCTTACCATATCCTACTCCCCCTTTTTGTCATGATATAGGCAAAGGAGTAGTCCCCAACCGGGTCACTCATAGCAACGAGAGATAGAAGCATGCAAGATATGCATATACATATAAGTCACTTTATGCACTTCAATTATTTTGAGAAAAACAAGGAGATTTATTTTGAGAAAATGTGTGAATCCAACATGCTTTGCATACAAGACATATAGCATTCAAGTCCAAAATACAATGGTATTTGGCAAAGCAAATGACAAAGGTTTCTAATAAGAATTCAAACCAATTTCACCAATGTCATGGGAAAAGCAAGGATATAGAGATTATTGATTTCAATTTAAGAGCAACTATATCCAACTTTATAAGCGAAGCATGGCATGAGCGACTTTGCACCCTATTTGATTTTTCCGGATAAAATTATCCGTATGATAGTAACCATGTTCAACTAATAAAGAAAGAGAGACATTTGGAATGTAAATTCCTTTGAATGGATACAAGATCCTTTATTCATTTTGAGTCTCATAAGTTTTCACACAAGTTTTGCATTTTTAAGAATATGCAATCATCAATTCATGCTTTTCATGTGAGCATGTTATATGAATTTCATGCTTTTTCATTTGTCATTAGCATGTTATTAAAGAATCATCATGTCATGGAGATAATCATAGGTCATTCAAATCATACTTCCAATGTAAATCTCCTAGTCAAAAAATGCATGTTTGAACATAAATATGACATGGATTGTAGACAAGCAAGGTTCACACTTATGGAATTTTAAAACCAAGCTTACTCAAGCAATTAAAAGAAGAGGCATAAGATATTTCAAATTTTTTGCAAGATACAAGAATGCAAAATAGCTCTCTTTGCTTGAGTTCCCCATATGGGGTCAATCATAGAACATCACTCCGCAAGACATACCCCAATAGATCTACTAAGAGTTTTAAATCGAGTAGCATCTAAGGGTTTAGTAAATAGGTCCGCAAGTTGATCATTAGTACCTACATGTTCAAGTACTATGCATTTATTTTCAACAAGCTCTCTAATGAAGTGATGGCGGATGTCAATATGCTTAGTTCTAGAATGTTGCACCGGATTCTTGGAAATATTAATGGCACTCATGTTATCACAAAAGAGAGTGAGAGTACCTTGGTTGAATCCGTAATCCACTAGCATTTGCTTCATCCACATAAGTTGAGTGCATCCACTCCCAGCGGCTATGTACTCGGCTTCCACCGTGGACAAGGAAATCGAGTTTTGCTTCTTGCAAAACCACGACACCAAGTTGTTGCCTAGAAAGAAGCAACCGCCCGATGTGCTCTTCCTATCATCACAATTTCCTGCTCAATCCGCATCACTATATCCTACAAGACTAGGATTAGTGTCAAATGAGTACCAAATCCCATAGTTGGAAGTCCCATTTACAAAGCGAATGACTCTCTTAACCGAAGAGAGATGGGACTCCTTGGGATCGGATTGGTACCTAGCACAAACTCCTACACTAAATGATATATCGGGCCTACTTGCGGTCAAATAGAGCAAGCTCCCTATCATGCCACGATATAAGGTTTGGTCCACACTTTTACCGCTAGCATCCTTGCTTAGCTTCAAAGTGGTGCTCATAGGAGTGTCACAATGTTTGGCTTTTTCAAGACCAAACTTCTTCACAAGGTTTTTGGCATATTTGGCTTGGGTTATGAAGATCCCATTATCAAGTTGCCTAATTTGCAAACCTAGGAAGTAATTAAGCTCACCAACAAGACTCATCTCAAATTCATGAGACATAACATCAACAAATTGTTGGACCTTGGTGTTGTTGGTGGAGCCAAACACTATGTCATCGACATATATTTGAGCTATGAAAAGCTCATCATTGTCTCTCTTGATGAATAGTGTCTTGTCAACACTACCTCTTGTGTAGTTATTGTCAACAAGAAATTGAGTGAGGCGCTCATACCAAGCCCTCGGTGCTTGTTTCAACCCATATAGTGCCTTCTTGAGGCGATAGACATGGTTGGGGTGGTGAGCATCCACAAACCCCTTGGGTTGTTCAACAAACACTTCCTCTTGCAAGAAGCCATTGAGGAAGGCACTCTTGACATCCATTTGGTGCAATTTGAACTTGTGCACACAAGAAATGGACAAGAGAAGCCTAATAGACTCTAAACGGGCAACGGGAGCAAATGTCTCCTCAAAGTCGATACCCTCAATTTGAGAGTACCCTTGTGCTACAAGTCTAGCCTTGTTCCGCACTATGTTGCCATCCTCATCGGATTTGTTCCTAAATATCCATTTAGTGCCTATGACATTAGTGGTCTTAGGCCTAGGAACTAGAGTCCAAACCTCATTCCTTTCGAATTGGTTTAGCTCTTCTTGCATGGCAAGAACCCAAAATTCATCATGTAAGGCTTCTTCAACCTTTTTGGGTTCAATTTGAGAGGTGTAGCAAGTATAGCTAATAAGATTAGCAAGTTGACGTCTAGTCCTAACACCCTCATTTACCTCTCCAATGATATCTTCTTTATCATGGAGTTTCCTAACCCATGGAGCGGGTTCTTTAGAGTCCAAGAGAGGAACTCTAGCAATAGGTTGTGTGTCATCATTGTTGACATTAGATGTCCCAACATTAGGAGGCACCACAACCTTCTCCAAAGGAGAACCATCACTAAAAATAACCTCCTCCTCATGATCATTAGACTTGAGCCTAGTATCATCAAATACGACATTGGATGATTCCATAACACTTAGAGTCTTTAAATTGAAAACTCTATAGGCTCTACTATTCAAGGCATAGCCAATAAAGATACCCTCATCACTCTTAGCATCGAATTTGCCAAGTTGATCACGGTCATTCAAAATGTAGCATTTGCTTCCAAAAGTGTGGAAGTAGCTAACATTTGGCCTCTTGCCTTTCCATAACTCATAGGAGGTATTTCTAGTACCAGGCCTTAGGAAAACACGATTCCCTATATAGCAAGCCGTATTGACGGCTTCGGCCCATAGGTTCCTAGGGACATTGTTGCTAAGCAACATCACACGGGCCATCTCTTGAAGGACCCTATTTTTCCTCTCAACAACTCCATTTTGTTGAGGTGTCCTAGGAGCCGAAAACTCATGGGAGATACCTAAACCATTACAAAAGGTTTCAAAGGTAGCATTCTCAAATTCCCTCCCATGGTCACTTCTAATCCGTTTTATGCTTTTAATATTAGAGTTCATTTCATTTTGAAGTTTATTACAAAGCATTTTAAACTTATCAAAAGTTTCGGATTTTTCTCTAAGAAAATATGTCCATGTGAACCTAGAGAAATCATCAACACATACAAAAATGTATCTCTTTCCACCCAAACTTTCGGTTTGCATGGGACCCATGAGGTCCATGTGGAGAAGCTCAAGAGGCTCCTTGGTGGTGAGATACTTACCCTTTTTGTGCATGCTTTTAGTTTGCTTTCCTTGTTGGCAAGGTCCACAAACACCATTGGCTTTCTTCCCAAGCTTAGGGAGGCCACGCACACACTCGAACTTTCCAAGGGTCCGTAGATCCCTAAAGTTCATGTGGCCAAGTCTTTCATGCCACAACTCAATTTGCTCATCCATGGACACATTGTTTGAGACTATTCTAGCTTCAAGACAATAGCAATTGTCGCTAGATCTCATACCTTTCAATAAGGTTTGTCCATCGGGCTTTAGGATCGAGCAATCATCTTTACAAAACAAGACGGAATATCCTTCATCACTTAGATGTGAAATGCTTATTAAATTGGCTTTCAAGCCATCAACAAATAAAGCATCGGATAAGGAGGGTAATCCGGGAACGGAAATGGTTCCTTTCCCTACTACTTTCTTTTTGGATCCATCACCAAAAGTGACATATCCACCTTCCTCCATAACAAGAGTCTCGAAGAAACTATTGTTTCCCGTCATGTGCCTAGAGCACCCACTATCTAGATACCAAAAATTAGAAGAATTTGCCTTCAAGGCTATTTGAGCAACATGGCAAACAATGTCATTCTTTCTAATCCACCTAGAAACAATCTTAGCTTTCTTAGTGGTCTTTGGTATATGGGCTCTAGATGTCCTAGGATCATGCATAATAATATTATCATTCCTAGGAACATGCATCATGGCTCTTTTCTTTTTCTTCTCAATCATGCTTTGTTTTCTACACATTTTAATATATTGAAAGCAATTTGGTCTAATATGACCATCACAACCACAAAAGTGACAAATAGGGATGAAATAAGAAATCATACCTTGCCTTTGTGCACGTATGGGAGCTTGTCCATGTCTTTGTGGATAAGTGGGTTCAATCCATCTTCGTTGTTGAACCGGTCTAGGTTGCTTCCAAGCTTGAGGTTGCATGATTGGTCTCTTTCCTTTGTGAGCCAATTTTGGAGGAGTGTTGGCTTGAGGGACCCTAGGGGGTTGAGCTTGAGATTTCCTTCTTGGTCCCATTTTCACTTGAGCATTAGAACATTGTCCTACTTCTAACTTCTTCCTAGGAGGTTGCACAAATGAAGTTTCTTCGTTCTTCAAGCTCTTGACAAACACGGTCTTGTTAGAGGTTGAGATTTTCTTGCCATCATCATACCCAAGACCTCTCTTGTCACTTGGACTCTTTCCAACACCAAGTAAATGATCAAGCTTCTTGGTGCTAGAATCTATCCTAGCCAAGGACCCTTTAACTTCTACAAGTTCCCTCTTCAAGCCTTCTTCACTTCTCTTGGATAAGTCTAACTCCTCAATTAACTTATCCTCTCTCCTCTTCAATCTTTCCACTTGTTCACTTAAGTGGTCATTGTGAGCCGAAAGTTCAAGGTTTTCTTCTCTCAACCTCTCAATCTTTCTTGTGCTTTTAAGTGCTAAATCATTGAACTCGGCATGGTATTTAGCAAGCACCTTTTGCTCCACAAATTTCTTTTTGGAACTAGAAGAGGAGTCACTTTCTATTTCACTTGAGTCATTTTCCTCTTGACTCATTTCCTCTTTCTCACTACCACTTTTGCTCTTATGTGAGGAGGCAAAAGCTAGGAGGTTAGCCATGAGCTCTTCTTCACTTGAAGACTCATCTTCCTCATTGGAGTCATCACTACTCCCACTCCAAGTGGCGGCCATCACTTTGCTCTTCTTCTTATCATTGTGATTAGCACATTCGGGGGCAAAGTGACCAATCCCACCACATTCAAAGCATCGGACCCCTTTCCTTTCGGTCCTCTCTTGTCTAGGCTCAAACTTCTTGAAGGAACTCTTTTTCTTCAAATCTTGTCCTCTTGACCCAAATCCCTTCTTCTTCTTGAACCCCATAACCTTGTTGAACCTTTTCACAAATAAGGCAAGGTCTTCATCCGATTCATGCTTTGCCTCCTTTGCATCCTTAGATGCTTTCAAAGCTATTCCTTTAGACTTCTTAGGAGGAGTAGTGGTGCTAGGAGCCTTCCTAGACTCATATGCAAGGAGACGCCCAATCACCTCACTTGGCTTCATATCCATGTAGCCACTATTTTCTTCTATGGCCGTCACCTTGGATTCAAACCTATCGGGGAGAGATCTCATAATTTTTTGCTTGACTCTCCTATCCGAATACGGGTCTCCGAGTTGATGGCTTTGATTTACAATGTCCATCAATTTGATTTCGAAGTCATTGAAGCATTCATCCTCTCCCATCCTTAGAAGCTCAAACTGAGTTTGGAGGACTTGAAGCTTGGACTCCTTCACCACCTCGGTTCCCTCATGTGCAACTAGAAGGATGTCCCATGCCACTTTGGCAATCTGAGTATTCTGAATAAGCTTGTACTGATTCTCATCCATAGCACACATAATGGCATGCATAGCCTTCCTATTCCACTTAGATGCCTCAAACTCTTGCGCGTTCCATTGCGCCTTAGGCTTCAAAACATCTTGTCCTCCACCCTCGGGAGTCATCATAGGGAGATCATATCCGTCTTCCACCGCCATCCAAGCACGGTCATGAATTTGGCATATGTAGGATTCCATCTTCCCTTTCCATTGGGAATAGTTCAATCCGGTAAGAAGTGGAGGCCTTGTGCTAGAAGCTCCTTCGTGGCCACCACCATTTCCACCGTTTCCACTCATAGTGTTTATGAATGAATGAAATGAATGCAAATGTATGAATGATCAAAAATCACACAAAATGCAAAACACACCAAAATAAGCAAGGATCACCTATGTATGTCTAGGAACCCGCTCTGATACCAATTGAAACAAATAATAGCACGGTGTGTATAAAGCTATCTAGAGGGGGGGTGAATAGATTTTACGCTTTTTACCCAATTTTTCGTGTTAGTCAAAATTACGAAAATGCCCTCAAGATAATATAACCAAGCAATTGTAATATGGTGCGGAAATTAAAACAATACTTGGTTTTTACGTGGAAACCCTCACGGGAAAAACCACGGGCTATGTAAGTAAGCCACACTCGAACCTCGAATCCACTAAATGTGCAAACGATTACAACCTAATCCCGGAAGTAATCACACACCTACCTAATCCCGGTATGAGTGAACCTAGTCCAATTTGCTTGCGTTCTAAGCAACCTAATCCCGGATGCTACACACAAGACTTACTTTCTCTATGAAGAGAATACAACCCTAAGTGAATATATGTAAATATCCAAAATGCAACATAGAGCAAGGGAAACCCTATATGCTTATCTAAGATGATTAATATGCAATTAAGAACAATCCTAGATATCAAAACTAAATGACATGTCAATTAGTTTAGCTAATCAATATTAAGCACAAAACCTAATATGCTAGCACAATACAACTTCTCAAACATACATCATACTCATCTCAGTATTGTATCCAAAGCATACAAAATAATCAACAAGTAATTAATTGAGATTGCTAGATAAGAGAAACACAAAACATGTAAGATATTAGTGAAAAACTTACCAAGCAAAGTATGATGAAGATTCCATGCAAGATGACATCTAGATGATCCAAGATGATGCTAGATGATGATTGATGATCATGAAAAAGTGTTTGAGTGATTAAAAATGAGTTCTTTGTGTATTTTTCTTCTCTTGAAAAATATCCTAAGTATAGAATATGAATATGAACTCTCTTAGCTGACCTAAAGTCAAAGTGTTATATATATAGGGGCCATAAGTGAAGTGTGGTCGTTTTGAAAAACGCACCAAAAGTTGCTCTGTGCGCTGGTGGACTTGCGCTGGACGACAGGCGCAAGACCAGCGCACACGCACATTTTTGCATTGGCGCTGGACGACATGCGCTCACACAGGCGCCATACCAGCGGAGCCACACTGGGCAATCAGCGCTGGTGACCTTGCGCTGGTGTAGACCAGCGCACGACCGGCGACAGAGAACTGGACGATCTGCGCTGGTGGGCTGCGTTGGTGTAGACTAGCGCACGACCAGCGGCACGCCACTGGGCGTTTTGCGCCGGTGAGCGGCGCTGGACGTCAGGCGCAGGTGGACCAGCGCACAGCCCACAACTTTGAACCCCACAAGCAATCATGCAAGGGGAACAAAGGTAAACTAAGATGCATCCTAAAAGCCTAAATGCTATGATGTTATAAACACAAGATGCACTCATTATACCAAGCAAGAAGAGATGTAAATAGGCATTGATGCACAACAAAAAGAAACACAACATACAAAGATTAAACATATGCATGAGTTGTGAGTGTGTGCAACTATCTCTTCAAGACAAGTAAGCACTTAGAGTATTACCTTTGGTGCTTGTCAATCATGAGGTCTTCAAAGGGCCTAAGCAATAGCAACAACATCTAAACTACCCTTACAAAGAATCCCCACATATGGTTTGATCACGAAATAAGCCAATTAAAAACAACGGGAATCCTTACATAAACTCTAAAGAAGTAAAGAGTAAATTCTGATTCTCTGAAATCAACATATGACAGCAATTACAATTTATAAAACAGTAAAAGTAAACACTAAAAGTCTAAAACAGGGCAAGTAAAAATGTAAAATAAAAGCAACCCTAAGTCTCCAATTAGGCACATAGGCAAATAGCAATTACAGATTTACAATTACAGCAATAACAAAATAATGAAATATGAGTATATGACATGTATAAAGTATAAACTATAATATATAATGTATAGGCAAAATATGACAACAATTACTCGATTAGTAATTCAAATGTTTGTGACATGTATAATGTATCATTGTATTGTAAATTTGTAATTAACTAATTTGTAAATAACTAAAAATACTAAATATCAGTATATCACTAAATCGGTAATTCAGTATAGAACAAATCCACAAACTCAAAGTGACAAAGTGACAAAATGGTTGAAGCAAAGTTGAAGCAAAGTTAAAGCAACTGCCAAGCTTAATCGGTAAATCAGTAAACAACTAAACATATACAAACGCATTGCACTATGCCACTAAATCAGTAAACAGATACAAACGCATTCCACTAAATCAGTAAATCCAAACTTAATCAAACAGCAGCCATAAAGAAATTAGTCAAATTACTGAAATCTCAAATAAAAAACCCTAAAAATCTAAAAGAGTAATAGAAGAAGAAGAAGTATAAAACATTAAAATTTAAAACTAAAAAAGAAAACTAAACAAAGTAACAAACCCTAGATGGTGACGATGAACAGCACGCCGGCGACGGAGGCTCCTTCTAGCGACTGGCGGCGACAAACGGCGACGGTGTTTGGTCGGCGATTGAGATAATGAGAGGAGAGAGTCGATTTTGAGATGGGATTTTTTGAAATTATGTTACACTATTCTGTTATAAGCTTTTACGATTGAAAGAATGAAAGGGGATTTTGTCTGCTAAGCTCCGTTTTAGTGTTTTTATCCCAAAACAGCTCCGTTTTTTTAAACCGAATTAAAACAAAAAAATCGGTCTGGGCGGAGTCAACGACTTTGACTCCGCCTAGACCCGATTAATCGGACAAAAATCGGCCACGTCACCCGATTTATTCCAGGCCGCCTAATCCCACCGATTTTGCTCAAAGCAGTTCGGCCGCCCACCGATTCCGCCTGTACGGCCGCCTAGACGCCCGCCTAGGCCGCATTTTCGAACACTGATATATATATATTTATATATATATATATATATATATATATATATATATATATATGTATATATATATATACATATTATAAGCAAGACCATATAATTGCAAAAAAAAAAAAAAGATAGAGTTTCTCATTTAATTAATCAGGGAGCCTAACCCCCATTTTCGGGCTACAAGAATAGAATGAATATGATATGAAATTGCAAATAGATAAAGTCATGCATCATGTTGTCCTTCCCCTACCTGCTCCTCCTGGCTAGCTGCATCCACCACCTCAGCCCCTTTAGCTCCAGCATTAGCCTGGACCTCCTTATCTCATAGCACCTTGGCTTTAACAGGAAGATCTACTTCATCCGGTGATACTACCTCAGTAGGATGCACAAAATCCTGCCCTTGATTTTCTTGAGCAGTAAGAGGATCATGAGTTTCCTTCTCGGTAGATTCTCCCTGTAAGGATTCCCATTTGTTGATTGGCTTATTTCATGGTCAAACCACATGTTGGGGTTTGGTTGTAAGGGTAGTCTAGGTGATTAAGGTTGAAGATCAAAGACCCTTTCCAAGACCTCAAGAGGACAAGCACCAAAGGTATATGTTGTGCTTACTTTGGCTTGAAGAGATATAATTGCACACACACACAACATGCATAACTCTTATTCTTGAATGTTGTGTTTATATTTTGTGTGCATTGTGCTTTATTGTTTATTCAATGTCTCTTCTTGCATTAAATTGATTGCATCTTGTTTTATGAAATACCATGACATGAAAGGCATTAGGATGCATTCAATACCCACACTTGCACTTCATGTATGTTAGCTTTTAGTGTGGAGTAATTCGTTTCCCGAAGGATGTTCGGAAACGTCCGCGCGTGCACGTTGATGTGCTTTGTTTTGCGAGATGATCGCCGATGGAGATGCCTTTGGCTTATCCTTGGTTTCACCATTTTTGGTGAAACGGCGGTTACGTTCGGCGGCCTGGCCACCGTTCGAAACCGCCGAATGAGACCTGATTGAAATACATCTCTCGGGTCCAAAACGGTGGTTGGGATCGGCGGTTTATAAACCACCGAACGAAGTTGCCGAAGTTCCCCTGTTCCGCTCGGGAGCCATTCGGTGGTTCAATTCGGCGGCCTGGCCGCCGATTGAAACCACCGATCGGTGCGTTTCAAGGGCAAAATTGTATTTTCACCTGCCCTGTTTTTGGTCTCTATAAATACATCCTTATCTCTGGTTCAGAATACAAGTCTTGCATCCCAAGAACCCTAGAGAGATATTTAGAGAGACTTGAGAGAAAAAGCTTAAAGATCACATCTTTAATTCTCTAAACCCATTCCCACATGCACAAATCATCATCTAGGCATCATCTAGGTTCATCTAGTATATGCTAATGCATGGGTCTTCTTCAACACACATGGTATGATTTGTTGAACACTTTTATCTTACATAATTAGTGTTTCTACTTATCAATTTTATCTCATATTTTACTTATATGTGTTTAGATTAATTTCTACATATAAGATTGAGATTATGTGTTGATTGGGTTATTATTTGATAGCTAGGCTTTAATGTTCATATGCCATCTAGCTAATTGATCTCATTTGTTGATTGAGATTATTTTTCATAGCTTATTTGATTAGGTCATTATTGCCTAAAAGCTATGCCATGAACATTCTTGTGTGATGTATTGATAACTAGGTTGATAGATTGTTTTTTAATCAACTAGTTAATCCTTTGAATGTTTGTGGGTTTTATATGATAGCTTTGTATCTAGGATTGGTTATCCTTTACTTAGCTAAAGTTATATGCCATGACATATAGCTATATGTGATATCTAGGATTGATTATATTGTCATTTTATAATCCTAGGTAAGCATTTAGAGTACCCTAGCTCTTATTGCATTAATTGAATATTCATACATATTCACATAGGGTTGTGCATCTCTTTTGAGAGATTGAAGTCTTGGTCTAGGGTTGCTATTACAGGCCTACGGGTAGTAGTGGTGGGTTACAGACCGGGATTAGGCTGTAAACATCATTACAAGTAGTGACTACGAGGATCAAGCAAATTGGACTAGAGCCACTTTTAAAGGCCCGCGTGGTAGAAGTGGGGGGTTATTGACCGGAGTGTTAGACGAGGTCTACATAGGTTGTAAACTCCATTTCAATTAGTGGATTTCGAGGTCCGAGTGTGGCGCACTCAACAGCCCGTGGTTTTTCCCAGTGGTTGGGTTTTCCACGTAAACATCAAGTGTCATTTATTATTTCCGCATCTTATTACACTTGTATGTATTGTTGACTTGCTAGGGGTATTTTCGTAAAATTGACATGCACGCGAAAATTGGGTAATAATTAGATAAAATCTATTCACCCCCCCTCTAGCTTTATATATAGAACACACCGAGTATTCTTTTCACTCCCAAACCAACAGTAAGCGAGCCGGATACCTGATGTGAAAGAGGATCCGAGACAGTGGCAGCCTGAGAAGGACCTCCTTGGTCTTGATCTGCATCCAAAATTTGGGTGGCCTTGGCCATTATTTGATCCCGGTCCCAATTGAAGGCTGCTTGTAGGTCAAAAGGGGGAGGTAGAGCCTGGGCGACCTCGTAAGAGGCAGTGAAGTACCCATTCATGAAGGAGGAATCCACCCTAGATTCTAAGATACTCAGAGAACCCCGTAGAAATCAGTTCTCATCCAGGAGGATAGCTTTCTCTGCCTTCACAGGCTCTCTCTCTGCCCGGCAGCGAGTTGACTTGATTGTTTCTGTGTCATAAGTATGCGTCATTCGCTTTAACTCCACCAAGTCAGCCTGCCTACTAGACTCAGCTTCAGTGGCAGATTGGACCAGAGAAGTCACGCTCTCCTCAGCTCGAACCAGATCATCCTTATCCTCTTCCAGCTCCGCCTAGAGTGCAAGTGAACTTGAAGCTTTGACCTGCTGCCCCATAACCAAAGCGAACTTGAAGCCCTATAAAAACAAAGAAAGACAGTAAGTGTCTTCAAAGGAATTTAAACCAAGCAAAGCTAGAGGGTCAAGGCTCATACCTCGGTGAGCAGAGAAGCCCCCTTAGTAACCAGGATGTCAGTGGGCTAGGAAGACATGGACTGCAAGCCTCCTCCAGGACAGGTGGTGATCAAGCCAAATTTGGTATGATTTTATACCTCATTCCCGTCTCTTTATGCTTGATTCTTAGGCATGTCCCCGTATTTAATAGTGTTAAATTGAGCATTTCAGGTTTATTTAGGTCTCAAGGGCTTTTGTGAAGAAGATGTGAAGTTTGGTTCAAAAGGTGTACAAGTTGGCAAAACGGGGCATTGTCGCCACAAGCGTCGCCATGGCGACAGGGAGTTTTATTCCAAGGCATTTCAATCAAGTCTCATCGCCACTTGATATCGCCATTTTACATATGGCGACACAGAAGGAACTCAAGCGTCACCACTTTCTGTCGCCATTTGGGAAGTGGCGACATAGAAATGTCGCCACAAGTGTCGCCATGGCGACAGAAGATTTTGAAAGCATCAAGAGTTGTCGCCACTTTGTGTCGCCAGTTGCAATGTGGCGAAAAAGATGAAGATTGTGGCGACATTTGAATCTTAGAAGGAATAACCGTCTGTTGCCACTTGTGTCGTTATGACAAATGGCGACAATGGAAGTGGCGACACCTTGCCACATCAGATTTTCTAGCGGTTATCAGTACATTTCCATGGCCACTATATAGATTCTTCTTCTTCCAAACTTGAGCCACACACCATACTGAGAGAGCACGAATTCTTACTAAATCTAACCCTAGTTTCTCATCCATTTTTCACTCTTCAACTTCCTTCATTCTCTAAACTTGGACTGTCTCTACCATCCAAAACCTCAACACAATGTCTTGATTCCTTCACTCAATCATTCCTATCTTTCCATTCTCTCCATTTTCATACCTTTGTCACTTACCATTAGACACCTACCTATCTAGACACTTCCTATTCTACCACGCTTTACACTAGAAGCATCAAGGGAAATGAAGGAGTAAGCTCTAAAGAATGAGGCCTAAGGGTGATTTCTTTAACTATTACTTCCTATTCTTTTGATTGTAACTATGTGTAACTAAACCCCTAATCTAGGGGATAGATTTTAGGAACTTGTGGTTATGGCTATTGCTTGACTATTTGTAATTGAATATCTATTTGTTTCCTTTTCACTTTATATTTGGATTCTATGCTTATTGTGATTTGCATTGTATATCACTAGTAGATCATAATATTGTGTGGGATAATTTATTGTGAAACCAATCTTGGATTGACACCCTTGATTGGTTGAAGAACTTAGTGATTAGGATGGATTAGTGGAGGGGTATATCAACCCCATTGATCCAAACCTTGATTTGTACCTAACTAATCGCACCTTGACACCCTTTCTTTATTCGGTTAGGCATTGAGGTGAGAAGATGTTGAGTGTTCATAGTAATAACCTCAACACACTTTAGAAAACAAATGGTTAGCATTTATGAGATGGGTCATTATTGATGAAAGAAACGAATAAATGCTCGGTGTGTATGATAAATATATCTAGAAGAGGGGTGAATAGATTTTAAGCTTTATTACCCAATTTTCGCATGCAAGTCAATTTTACGAAAATGCCCCTACTAGTCAAAAAGACAAACAAGTGTAATATAGTGCGGAATTTAAATAACAGTTGATGTATACGTGGAAACCCAACCACTGGGAAAAACCATGGGGCTGTATAGTGCGCCACACTCGAACCTCGAAATCCACTACCTGAAATGGAGTTTACAACATATGTAGATCTCGTCTAACACTTCGGTCAATAACCCCCCACTTCTTCCACACGGGCCTTTAAAAGTGGCTCTAGTCCAATTGCTTGAGGCCTAAGCAATCTAAGCCTCAAGACTTAATTCTCAATGAAGAGCTTATGCAACCTATGTGAATATGTATGAATATTCAAATGACAAACAAGGCTAGGGAACCTTGGATGCTTGTCTAGGATGATAATATAATCAATTAAATCAATCCTAGATATCAAGAGCTAAATGACATGTCAAATACCTTAGCTAATCAAGATTAAGCAAAATCCTAATTAGCTATCACAATACAACACTCAATCAATTCATCACAATTAATTCTCTATTCTTGTATTTATCATATGATCAAAAACATACAAGTAAATTAAAAGAGAATAGCTTGATAGTAAAATACTAAAATAAGATGAAGTTAATTAAAATCTTACCAAGCAAATTGTGATGATGCAAACCCATGCATGGATGCATTCTATATAGTCATAGAAGATGCAATATGAAATTTGATGCAAAAAGGATTTGATTTGAGTGTTTAAAGGTAAGTTCTTGATTTGATTTTCTCTCAAATATCTCTCTTTGAAGTTTAGGGTTCTAAGGAGTAAAAGAACTTGTTCAAATAATGAGAAAGTGAGATATTTATAGACATCAAGAACAGGGCATGTGAAAAGATAATTTTGCCCCTGAAACGCACCGATAGGCGGTTTCAATCGGTGGCCAGGCCACCGATCATGACCGTCGAATTGAGCCCGTGAAGAACAGAGCATTAACGGCGGTTTCATTTGACGGTTTCACAACCGCCGAATCAAACCCGAGAGATTAAATTGATCAGGTATGAACCGCGGTTTTGAACGGCGGTCGTGACCACCGATCGTGACTGCAGAATTGCTCCAGACACTTCTGGACACAAACGGCGGTTTCATTCGGCGGCCAGGCCGCCGATCATAACCGCTGATCACCAACAGAGTTGAAAACCAAGGAGAAGCCAAGGGCATTCTCCATGGGCGGTCTTCGCGTAAAACCAAGCACATTCTAATGCATGCACGGACGTTTCCGAACACTATCGGGAAACGAATTACTAAGCACATATACACACAACAAGATATCAATCAAAGTGCTAGTGTGTAAAGTGACATGTGAAGAGTATGCACACAAATGCAAGTATACTAAGTGTGTGTGTGCATTCTAAGTCTCTTAAAAAAAAACCAAGCACTAGAGATTATACCTTTGGCGTGCTTGTCCCTTGAGGTCTTGGAAGGGCCTTCGAGCTTGAAGTTCAATCACCTAAACTACCCTTACACAATAAACCCCAACATGTGGTTTGTCCACGAAATAAGCCAATCAATGTATGGGAATCCTTATAATCTCCCCCTTTGGCTATTTCGTGACAAAATCACCACTCACATTGATTCCTCACAACATAATAGAAACTACGGCTCTACAATGATTTTCTACTTTACAAAGAGATATATAAAAATAATCTTGAAGTCTTCAATCTTGAAGTCTTCAATCTCTTGTAGAACAATCAATCCCTGAAAGCAAAGTTTCTATACTTTCCAATACAAGTAAAATGTGAGATTAATCAAGTGAGAGCATAAACAAGCATTTGCATTCTAGAAATTTAAGTACAACAACAACATCATGCAATGTATGATGAATACAATGCTCCCCCTCAAAGGGTTACTCCCTCTCAATGTGTTATCTCCCCAACATGCATAATTGCTACCACAATTTGCAACTCCCCTTACCACCATTCTACTCCCCCTTTTTGTCATGATATAGGCAAATGAGTAGTCCCCAACCGGGTCACTTAGAAAAAAGAGATAGTAGCATATTATATACTTGCATAATCATATAATCCACTTTATGCAACTCAATCAATTGGAGAGAAACAAGGAGATTTATTTAAAATAAATGTGTAAATCAAAACATGCTTTGCATACAAGACATGTAGCATTCAAGTCCAAAATACAATGGTATTTGGCAAAGCAAATGACAAAGGTTTCTAATAAGAATTCAAACCAATTTCACCAATGTCATGAGAGAAGCAAGGATATAGAATTTTTATCGTTTTCAATATAAGAGCAACTATATCCAACTTTATAAGCGAAACATGGCATGAGCGACTTTACGCCATATTTGATTTTTCCGGGAATGATACCCGTATGATAGTAAACATGTTCAACAAATAAAGAAAGAGAGACATTTGGATTTTAAAATCCTTTGAATGGATACAAGATCCTTTATTCATTAAGTCTCATAAGCTTTTTCACACAAGTTTTGCATTTTAGAATATGCAATCATCAATTCATGCTTTTTCATTTGAGTATGTTATATGAATTTCATGCTTTTTCATTTGACATTAGCATGTTATAAAAACTCATGCTTTTCAATTTTTAAGCATGTCATTAAGAATCATCATGTCATGGAGATAACTATAGGTCATTCAAATCATACTTCCTATGTAAATCTCCTAGTCCAAAAATGCATGTTTGAACATAAATATGACATGGATTGTAAACAAGCATGGTTCACACTTATTGAATTGAAAACATATATACATATGTGCAACCAAGCTTACTCAAGCAATTAACAAAGAAGCATAAGATTTTTCAAATATTTGCATGCAACAAGTATGCATTAGCTCTCTTTGCTCCATATGCGGTCATCACCATCCTTCATAAATGAAGGTCATGAGGTCCTATAGACCTCCCAAGTCCATTTAACTTGGTTGAACCTATTTGAGACTTGTTAGTCTCATAGCAAGCGGGTTCATTTTTCCTTATCCACATAGATATGACATTTTTCTTCCTAGTGGTTAGTGGTTCAAGAGTTCTAGAAATAATAGGGTCATGAACATGAATTTTTTCTTTCCTATTAACATGCATTCTAGCTCTTGTCATTCTCTTTTCAATCATGCTTTTGACTCTATATAATTTAATGAAATGAAAGCAATTTGGTCTAATGTGACCATCAATACCACAAAAGTGACATGTAGGGATGAATTTAGAAATCATACCATGTCCTTGTGCATTCATAGGAGCCTTCCCATGTCTTTGTGGTTGAGTGGGTTAAAACCTCTTTTATTGTTGAACCGGTCTAGCTTGCTTCCTTGGTTCATTTTGCATGATTGGCCTCTTTCCATTTAGAGTCATTTGATGAGGAATGTTGACTTGGGAGACTCTAATGCGTTGAGCTTGAGGTTGTCTCCTTGGAGCTTCCTTCACTTGTGCACTTCTTGAACATTGTCCTAGATCAATTTTCTTCCTAGGAGTGTGCACCAGCGAGGCTTCTATCTTGCCCAAACTCTTGACAAAAACGGTCTTGGTTGGAATAGTGATCTCCTTGCTTTCTTTATACCCAATACCTTTCTTATCACAAGGGTTCTTACCAACACCAAGTAAGTGGTCAAGCTTCTTGGTGCTTGAAGTCATTCTAGTCAATGACTTTTTAGCTTCATCAAGCTCTCTCTTCAACCCTTCTTCATTCATCTTAGACATAGCTAGCTCATCCTTTAGCTTGTCTTCAATCATCTTGGATGTTTCCACTTGCTTACTCAAGTGGTCATTGTGTGTTGAAAGCTCTAGATTTTCATCCTCTAAAATCTTCAACTTTCTATTGTTCTTCTTCAATGAACTTTCACACTTGACTATAAAGTCATGAACATCCATTTTCTCTACATTTCCATTTGTAGGTAGATAAGGAGTCATCTTCACTTGAGTTATCTCATTCACTCTCTTTCTCACTTATGGAGTCATTTCCCTTATTAAGACCTTCACCTTGGTCTCTTGAGTTAATGAGAGCCATGTCCCAATGTGTAGCTACACCTATCACCTATAGAGCTACTTCTTCATCTTTTTCTTCTATAGGACCATTAGTCAAGACATTCTTACCAACAACTTTATCTTCTACACAAGTGGCCCCAAATGCCGTGTAGTCGATGGTAAGCTCATCCCCACTTGATGACTTGTCTCCCTTTCCGGAGTCATCACTTTCACTCCAAGTGGAGGCCATCACTTTTGCCATCTTGTTCTTCAAATTCCTACAATCAGGTGAGATATGTCCTATACCGCCACACTCATAGCATTGGACCCCTTTCTTTTCACTCTTCTCTTGCCTATGCTCAAAACTCTTGAAGGGAGCCTTTTTCTTCAAGTCTTGGCCTTTGGATCCAAATCCTTTCTTTTCGAACTTGAAAATTTTCTTGAATTTTCTAAGCATAAAAGCCATGTCTTCGTCCGAGTCACCTTTTTCCTCCTTCTCAACCTTGGAAGCTTTCAAAGCAATCCCTTTTTGCTTTTTAGGAGGTGAAATACTATGAGCCTTCCTAGATTCATAGGCGAAGAGTCTTCCAATTACTTCACTCAGCTTCATGTCTTTATAACCATAATTCTCTTCTAAAGCCGTCACTTTTGCTTCAAACCTAGCGGGGAGAGACCTCATAATTTTCTGCTTGACTCTTCTATCCGAATAAGGATCACCGAGTTGATGGTTTTGATTGACAATATCCATCAACTTGACTTCATATTCATTGAAGCAATCATCCTCCTCCATCTTGAGCAACTCAAATTGCGTTTGAAGGACTTGAAGCTTGGAATCCTTGACAACATCGGTTCCTTCATGTGCAACCTCTAGAATATCCCATGCCTCCTTGGCTATCCTAGTGTTCTGAATCAGTTTGTACTGATTTTCATCCACTGCACATAGAAGAGCGTGCCATGCCTTCCTATTCCATTTTGAAGTCTTAAACTCTTCAATGGACCACTGAGCTTTAGGCTTGAGTACTTCTTCTCCACCATCCGCGGGAGTCATCTTAGGAGCCACATACCCATCTGTTAGGATTATGCTCGATAGCAAGAGTGTAATATTGTAATTGACAATCTTTTTCATATTAATAAAGTGATTTCTGGTTTAACAAATCTTATAGCATTTATAGTTTAATATTATAATTGTCAAAAATAAATAATCATAAGGTCTAAAGACTATGAGAAAAGAAGAATTGTTCATACATCTGGATGTGTATGAGGAAGACACAATTCTTTAGTTAGTCTTGAATAATGTTCACAACTTAAGTTAAAGGTTGGGCACCTTTATCTTGTTAAAGTTGTAGATTCTTTTGCTTGCATTTGAGTGGGATCAAATGTGTTATGATGGGTCTAAATCATCAAAATGGCTTTGAGTAAAAGAATCTAGTGCACTAGGTGCATTGAACTGGATCACAATGAAATACTTTATCTAGAACCATCAATAGATAAAAGTCTTTTCATTATCAGGACAATCGGAGAGTCTATCTTAATCCTGAGACAAATGATGGACTTATGGTTGCAAGTGGTATCATTTGAGTTATGAATGAGTACGATTATATAGCATAGTCTATCCTCGATAGTTTGGTGATATTCATTTGTTAATCGATAGAGGACTTCATTTATAGATATGGACATCGTGGCTCCATTTATTAAATGTGAGTATAATATCATCATATGGATGTTTTGAGGTAATTGGATATTAAATCTCAACATTGAGTTTTCGATAGCGACTATTGAAAATATGGCTTCTGGACAAGTCAAAGTATCCAAGTTCAAAACGTGGTCATATGAGTAAATATGGTAACTTGGAGAGTTATAGGCGGTCTATGAACTCTTGACGATTACTGATATTAATCACGAGGATACACTATCTCCAATATGATTGTCTAGGGTATGAATGAGGAACATCTTCTTCTTCTATCTTTATTTAAGAGTTCAATTTTATCTCTTTAGTGGAATGAGTTAAAATTAATGGATCGGACATAAGTGAATCATTTGTTGATTGTGATTAGGTTATGTCTATTGAAGCTTAAATTTAGATAGCCCGCCAAGATCCCTAATCCACACGGACTTGCATGGATCACTTGATATATTCTACCAGACTAATTATGGGTCCATCTAGAATTGTATTAAGGCATGTGGACTTGTTTCTTTTAGTAAGAATGGATTTAGTTCACATGTGGGCCTTTTATTAAGGTCCAATGGATTTAATAAAATAGAAAAACAATATATAGATATATTAATATATATGGCACATGGCCGAGATATATATATGATATTATATTGTTTTATTTTTATTATTTAATTAAATGAGAATTAATTAATTGATTGATTAATTATTTAATTAAGAATCAAAATCTTTTTCTGACTAGGAAATATGTTTCTTAGTAGTATACTATTGTGGTAGTATAATTAAAATAAAAGACTTTATTTGATAAGTAGATAAATAAGAGATTTATTTATCTAGTCAAATAAGGAAGTCTTTTATATAGTCACAAAACACTAAAGAGTTGGATTAGGGTTTGTATATAATATGTATGCATGCGGAAATATATATACATATATATGCATGAATACATGCGGAAATAAATATGCATATATGCATGCGGCAGAATATATATTAGATATACACTATCATTTATATGGGGCATGCAGTACCGGATTACATATATTCTTATAAAGCATGTAGAATTATATATATATATATATATATATATATATATATATATATATATATATATATATATATATTAAGAGGCGTGCAGGATTGATGCAATAGAGATATATATGTTTGGGCAAAGAATTCGGTGCACTTGATGACTTATATATTTTAATAGGCAAAGAATTCGGTGCATATATATGTTTTAATAGGCAAGAATTCGGAGCACTATATAAATATGAGGCAAGTGGAATTCGGTTAACCCTAGAGCTTGGCTTGAGAATTATTTCTTTTGCTTAGAAAATAAATCCTACTCTAGTGATTAGTGTGTGTAGATTTCGACCAAGACATAAGAGAGAAGAGATTATTCTATTTCGATAGTACACTAATAGCTTATACATCAATAGGTTTTTGTGTACAACTTCGAATAAGGTTCACGCGAGTTTCGATCATTAGATTGAGAACTCAAAAGTGACCGGAATAATCTTTGTTGTCTTATTGGACGTTTTGTGACTAACGAAAAGAAAAAAAGGATTTTGTTTTTCCATCCTCAGGTACGCAATTCAAAGAAAAGGGAGACCACGCTCTTAGGTGATTCACGTTCGTGATAGGATTGGAAGATCTTGGGATTACCATCGACGCAAGTCAATCGGATCACGCGACAAAAGGTATTCTACGTTTAATAGTATATATATATGTTTAATTAATTTAAGGGTTAAGGTTCATCAAAGGAAAATTTTTAAACTATACTAAACCAGTTTTTAGTCTCGCTTCCGCTGCGTGTACTGCGATTTTTCCCTACAATTGGTATTAGAGCCTAGTTGTACCCTTTAATTAATTAACGTATATATACGTGAATCTATTTCTTTTTATTGTGATTATGCATGTTTAGAAAGAGATGGCACTCTAAGTATTCGCCTATATAATTACATGTGGATGTATGGATTTATATATGTTTTTATGTGGATTGTTGTTGCTCGATGTTGGTCCTAGAATTTCAATGTATTTTTTGTTTCGGAATTGTAACAAGAAGGGTGGTCTATCATCGCCATAATTCCTTCTTGATAGTTGCTTAATTTTTTATGTATTTGTAATTAAATAGTGCAGTTTTTGTTTTGTATTAAAAATTTACTGCAGTTTATTTTATTTTATTATAGTGCAGTTTTTTAATTGTAAAAAATACTGCAGTGATTAAATATATATATACATATATACTGCAGTATTTTATTTGTTTAAATACTGCTGTAATTTATTCGGGTATCGAAGACTCGAAGATTTGAAGAAAAAGGAAGCAACCGGAACCTAGAACGAGCACCGTGCGCACCCTTGGAGTGGATTGGGCTGCGCATGGCAAGCCCATATCATGGTGGGCTGCGCACGGCAGCCCCTTTGTGGGGTTGTGGGGTGCGCACGCCCATGGGGGCCAGCCGAGGGATGCGTGTATGGTCGAAGGCCACTTGAAGACTTGTTCGTCAAGAAGGAAGATCTTGTAATCCCAACAAATTGTAATTTACTTGCTTTTCTAGGATGGACCAAAATTGTGGCTATTTATTTTTTGCATAAATATTACAATATTTGTTATTGTATGATAACATGTCATATAGAATAGGAGTGCCACTCATATATCTCTTTTGGTATGAACATGCATTGAATGATTTAGGTATCTAAATTGGCATTTAAATAACTTGGTAAATCATTCTATGGGATTTAATCACACGCCTTAAATAATTGAGTGGGAGAAGGTGTTTTGTATCACCTATGGCCTCCAAGGTTAGTTGAGCTTTATTATTTATTGGTAATCCCCCTAAGGGGCATCCATGAATGGAATTTGGCAAAATACTTCCTTACAAGGATAGACTAGACAATTGACTCAAACGAGATCTACTCCCCAAGGAGGGATTTTCATGAGAGAAAACATTGAGGGTCGATATCTTGGTAACACACTAAATGTAATTTTATTGATATCCTCCCAAGAGTTCTTGTCAGTAAAATTGCAAGGCTAAAATTGAAAACGTTGGTTGTTATGTTAACAATTAGGTGGGACCTAGTCTAACTAGTAAATGGTGCGAACTCCCAAAGTAGGCGTAACATTTATGGGTGTTAGATCACCGTTAAATTTTTATGATTGAGTTATTTATTTAAATCAAGATAAATATTCGAAAGTGCTTTATCATGATTATTTACTCACATATATTTTTGTTTATATTCAGAAATCATGACCCCATCCCTAATGAATATCTTAAAAGATAATATTTTAACTGGAGATAATTATGTCACATGGAAAAGGAAAATTGGGTTGTTGCTGCAAGCTGAAAAACATAAGTTTGTTCTGTCTGCTCCTAAACCACCTGCTCCTACTTATGAATCTCAGATTCATATGGTTGGTAAAGTTGCTACTGTTAAGGCCCGTCAAAAGGTCAAGGAACAACAGAAGAAAAAGCAACTTGGGCCTACCAAGAAGGAGACCAAGAAAGTAACCAAGATCAAAGGGAAGTGCTCTTTTTGTGGTGAAAAGAGACATTGGAAAAGAAATTGCCCAAAGTCCCAGAACAAGAAGGAACAAGGTAATATTAATTATCTTGAAACATGTTTTTTGGCATATTCTACAGATTCTTGGATCATAAACTCTGGAGCCACAAATCATGTCTGTTATTCCTTACAGGGGTTCCAAGAAAGAAGAAAGCTGAATAAGAATGAAATCAACTTGCGTTTGGGCAACGGAACATTAGTGTCTACAAGTGTAGTGGGAGATATTAGAGTTAATCTAGATTCTTTCAGGCATTTAGATTTGATAGACGTTTATTATGTACCTCAATTCAAGAGAAATTTAATTTCAGTTTCTTGTTTGAATAAATTTGGATATTCGGTTACTTTTAATAAAGATTTTATTATTAGTAAGAATAACAAATTTATTTGCAAAGATACATTAGAAAACGGCTTATTCTTTTTGCATAAAAATATCTCTCACTCGTTAGACACAGAATTAACGGAACCTAATCATAAAAGAGTAAAATTATCAATAGATGAAACCTACCTATGGCATTTATGCCTAGGTCATATTAACCTTAATAGGATTAAAAGATTGGTAAGTGACGGACCTTTAAGTGACTTAAAGGTTGATGATCTACCAACTTGTGAATCTTGTTTGGAAGGTAAGATGACCAAAAGGTCGTTCTCGGCCAAAGGTGCAAGAGCCTCTGAATGTTTAGGATTGATACACACTGATGTATATGGTCCTATGAGCATTCAAGCTAGAGGTGGATATGAGTACTTCATCACCTTCACAGATGATTACTCGAGATTTGGCTATGTGTATCTCATGCGACATAAGTCGGATGCTTTTGACATGTTCAAAGCATTCAAAGCTGAAGTAGAAAATCAGCTTGAGAAACACATAAAAATCTTGAGATCTGATCGTGGTGGAGAATATCTATCTGGTGAGTTTCAGCAATATCTTATTGATAATGGGATAGTTTCTCAGTTTTCTGCACCAGGTACACCTCAATAGAATGGGGTATCAGAAAGGAGAAACAGAACTCTTTTGGATATGGTTAGGTCTATGTTGAGTTATTCAACACTTCCTATTTCTTTTTGGGGATATGCTTTACAAACTGCTATATACATTCTAAACGATGACCATCTAAGTCCGTTCCTTAAACACCGCATGAGTTGTGGACTGGGCGCAAGCCTAGTTTACAACACTTAAGGATATTTGGTTGTCCTACGCATGTGTTAAAAGGAAAGACAGAAAAGATGGAGTCCCGTTCGGAAACATGCATATTTGTAGGGTATCCAAAAGAAACAAAAGGATATTATTTCTATAGTCCTTCAGATCTTAAAGTATTTGTTTCGACAAATGCTAAATTTCTGGAAAAGGACTATATGAATGATTTTGTACCTAGAAGTGGAATTGTCCTGAATGAGATGTCAGGAGATACAATTCCACGAGAGGTTACACAACCTAACCCAATTGTAAGTTCCGATCCAACACAAAATCAATAACCTACCGTTCCTCGTCGTAGTAGGAGGGTTAGAACACAACCCGAAAGATACATCGGTCTGGGAGAATCAGTGGAGAATCTCCCGGACGACGATGATCCCTACACATATAAGGAAGCAATAGAGGATGTTGATAGTCGCCATTGGCAAAAGGCAATGCAATCTGAGATTGAATCCATGTTTGATAACAAAGTCTGGTCCCTTGTAGACTTGCCTAAAGCGATAAAACCTATTGGGTGCAAGTGGGTATACAAGAGGAAAAGAGGTATGGATGGAAAGGTGGAAACCTTTAAAGCTAGATTGGTAGCTAAAGGGTATACACAGAAAGAAGGTATCGATTACGAGGAAACCTTCTCTCCTGTGGCCATCCTTAAATCCAATAGGATACTCTTATCCATTGCAGCATCTTTAGATCTAGAGATTTGGCAAATGGACGTTAAGACAGCTTTCCTTAATGGAAGTCTTGACAAAAGCATCTACATGATACAACCAGAAGGATTCATTGAAAAAGGCCAAATGGAAAAGGTATGCAAGTTGTAGAAATCCATATATGGATTAAAGCAAGCATCCAGATCCTAGAACATAAGGTTCGATCAAGCTGTAAAAGGTTTTGGATTTATTCAGAATCCTGACGAACCTTGTGTATACAAAAGAATTAAAGGCGACAAGTTGGTTTTCCTAATTCTTTATGTTGATGATATACAACTCATTGGAAACAATGTAGGCCTATTGACATCAGTAAAAGAATGGTTAGCAAAACAATTTGATATGAAGGACTTAGGAGAAGCAAGTTTTATTCTAGGTATCCAAGTCATAAGGGATAGAAAGAATAAAACGATTGCATTATCCCAAGCTTCATACATAGACAAGATCTTGTCTAGGTTTTCCATGCAGGATTCCAAGAAAGGTATGTTACCTTTCAGACATGGAATCAAACTTTCTAAGGAACAAGTTCCTAAGAATGAGCATGAAGAGCAATTCTGTAGGGAAAAATACGGTCACACAGCGGAAGCGAGACTAAAAATGAGTTTAGTATGTTTTAAATTTTTTCCATAAGTTGAACCTTAACCGTTTAATTAATTAACATATAATACTAAAGATATCATACCTTTGTCGCGTGATCCGATTGACATTGTGTCGATGGTAATCCGCAAGATCTTCCAATCCAATCACGAACGTGAATCACCTAGGAGCATGGTCTCCCTTCTCTTTGAATTGTGTACCTGAGGATGGATTAACAAAACTTTTTCTTTTTCTTTTGTTAGTCACAATAAATTCCAAGAGGCTACAAAGAATGTTCCGGTCACTTTTGAATTCACAATCGTTAGATCGAAACTCGCGTGAACCTTATTAGAAATTGTGCACAAAACCTTTTGATATAAAAGTTACTAGTGCACTATCGAAAATAAGAACAAACTTTTCTCTCTTTTCCTCCTGGCCGATTGTCACACTAGTCTAAGAGATAGCTTTTATTTTTCAAGCAATAGAAAAATAAATGTCTAGAAAAACTATTAGGGTTGCCGAATTCTGTTCACATAAAATAATGTGTTGTAACCGAACTCTCTTGCCTCATATCTATATTTAGTGCCCGAATTCAATTTCCTATTAATATATATATAAATCCTAAAGTGCACCGAATTCTTCTTTCCTTATATTATATAAGTGAGCCGAATTCTGCACTTTCCTTATATATATATTTATTAACCAAATTCTGCACTTAAATAACTTACATGTATATCATACATATATTTGCATGCCACCTATAATGTATATAAGTCAACATATATATATCCAATACTGCATGCTACATATAAATATCAATATATATATATATATATATTCGGCCAATTGCCATATATATCTCATATATTGCGGCCGAAATCCTTTACCATGTAGGATTTGTCTTTTGACTTAAATCCTAACCCTAGGTAGATTTCCTTAGAATTCCAAACCCTAATCCAACTCCTTAGTGTATTTGTGACTATATAAAAGACTTCCTTATTTGACTAGATAAATAAATCCCTTATTTATCTACTTACCAAATAAAGTCTTTCATTTTAATTATACTACCACAATAGTATACTACTAAGAAACATATTTCCTAATCAGAAAAAGATTTTGATTTTTGATTAAATGATTAACTAATAAATTAATTAATTTCCATTTAATCAATCAATAAAATAAAATAATATTTTAGACTATTGTTCTAGTCTTGCCGCCCACACCATATACATGGGCCTAATATTATTTTCTTATTTTATTTAATCCATTAGACTTTAATTAAAATGCCCACATGTGAACCAGACCCATTCTTACAAAAAGAAACAAGCCCACATGCCTTTCATTAATATATTAATATAATTGATCAACCCATTAAATAAATAATGTGCAAATTATATTCTTAATATATTAAATACAATTCTAGATGGACCCATAAATTGGTCCGGTAGAATATATCAAGTGATCCATGCAAGTCCGTGTGGATTGGGGATCTTGGCGGGCTATCTAAATTGAAGCTTCAATAGACATAACCTAATCACAATCAACAAATGATTCACTTAGGTCTGATCTATTAATTTTAACTCATTCTACTAAAGAGCTAAAATTGAACTCTTAAATGAAGATAGAATAAGTAAATATTTCTTATTCGTACCTTAGACAATCTTATTGGAGATGGTGTATCCTCGTGAAAAATATCAGTAATCGCCAAGAGCTCATAGACCGCCTATAGCTCTCCAAGTTACCATATTTACTCATATGACCACATTTTGAACTTGGATATTTTGACTTGTCCAGAAGCCATGTTTCAATAGACTATATCGAAAACTTAACGTTAAGATTCAATATCCAATACCTCAAAACATCCATATGATAACATTCTACTCTCATTTAATAAATGGAGCCACGATGTCCATATCTATAAATGAAGTCCTCTATCGATTAACAAATGAATACCACCAAACTATCGATGATAGACTATGCTATATAATCGTACTCATTGATAACTCAAATGATAACACTTGCAACCATAAGTCCATCATTTATCTCAGGATTAAGATAGACTCTCCGATTGTCCTGATAATGAAAAGACTATTATCTATTGACGGTTCTAGATAAAGTATTTCATTGTGATCCAGTTCAATGCACCCAGTGCACTAAATTCTTTTACTCGAAGACCCTCCGATGATTTTAGACTCATCATAACACATTTGATCCCACTCAAATGCTAGTTAAAGAATTCTACAACTTTAACAAGATAAAGGTGCCCAACCTTTAACTTAAGTTGTGAACATTATTCAAGACTAATTAAAGAATTATGTCTACCTCATACATATCCAGATGTACAAACAATTCTTCTTTTCTCATAGTCTTTTGACCTTATGATTATTTACTTTGACAATTATAATATTAAACTATAAATGCTATAAGATTTGTTAAACCAGAAATCACTTTATTAATATGAAAAGATTGTCAATTACAATATTACACTCTTGCTATTGAGCATAATCCTAACAAATTCATGAGTAGAGTTCCATATGCCTCGGCAGTTGGAAGTCTCATGTATGCAATGCTCTGCACTAGACCAGATATTTGTTTTGCTATTGGCATAGTTAGCAGGTTTCAATCGAAACCTGGTCTTGATCACTGGACGGTAGTCAAGCATATTTTCAAGTATCTCAAGAGAATGAGAGATAATATGCTTGTATACTCTGGAGGGGATTTAATTCCCGTTAGGTATACAGATTCTGATTTTCAATTAGATTCTGACTCTAGAAAATCCACATCAGGAGCTGTGTTTACTATTGGAGGAGGAGCAGTCATATGAAGGAGTATTAAGCAATCTTGTATTGCTGATTCCACCATGGAAGCTGAGTATGTTGCTGCATGCGAGGCTGCCAAAGAGGCTGTTTGGCTTCGCCAATTCTTGATTGACTTGGAAGTGGTTCCTAATGTGAATAAGCAGATCACTATCTACTGTGACAACAGTGGAGCAGTGGCTAATTCGAAAGAACCAAGAAGTCATAAGAGAGGAAAACACATTGAAAGAAAGTATCATCTTTTAAGGGTGATTGTTCAAAGGGGTGACGTGACGATAACCAAAATCGCGTCAGCAGAAAATCTAGCAGATCCCTTCACAAAGGCTCTACCTCAGAAGAGTTTCGATGGGCATCTAGAGAACATGGGCATGAGAGATATGACACATTTGCTATAGCGCAAGTGGGAGATTGTTAGGATTATGCTCGATAGCAAGAGTGTAATATTGTAATTGACAATCTTTTTCATATTAATAAAGTGATTTCTAGTTTAACAAATCTTATAGCATTTATAGCTTAATATTATAATTGTCAAAAGTAAATAATCATAAGGTCTAAAGACTATGAGAAAAGAAGAATTTTTCGTACATCTGGATATGTATGAGGAAGACACAATTCTTTAGTTAGTCTTGAATAATGTTCACAACTTAAGTTAAAGGTTGGGCACCTTTATGTTGTTAAAGTTGTAGATTCTTTTGCTTGCATTTGAGTGGGATCAAATGTGTTATGATGGGTCTAAATCATCAAAGTGGCTTTAAGTAAAAGAATCTAGTGCACTAGGTGCATTGAACTGGATCACAATGAAATACTTTATCTAGAACCGTGAATAGATAAAAGTCTTTTCATTATTAGGACAATCGGAGAGTCTTTCTTAATCCTGAGATAAATGATGGACTTATGGTTGCAAGTGGTATCATTTGAGTTATGAATGAGTACGATTATATAGCATAGTCTATCCTCGATAGTTTGGTGATATTCATTTGTTAATCGATAGAGGACTTCATTTATAGATATGGACATCGTGGCTCCATTTATTAAATGTGAGTATAATATCATCATATGGATGTTTTGAGGTAATTTGATATTAAATCTCAACGTTGAGTTTTCGATAGCGACTATTGAAAACATGGCTTCTGGACAAGTCAAAGTATCCAAGTTCAAAACGTGGTCATATGAGTAAATATGGTAACTTGGAGAGTTATAGGCGGTCTGTGAACTCTTGGCGATTACTGATATTAATCATGAGGATACACTATCTCCAATATGATTGTCTAGGGTATGAATGAGGAACATCTTCTTCTTCTATCTTTATTTAAGAGTTCAATTTTATCTCTTTAGTGGAATGAGTTAAAATTAATGGATCAGGCCTAAGTGAATCATTTGTTGATTGTGATTAGGTTATGTCTATTGAAGCTTAAATTTAGATAGCCCGCCAAGATCCCCAATCCACACGGACCTGCATGGATCACTTGATATATTCTACCGGACTAATTATGGGTCCATCTAGAATTGTATTAAGGCATGTGGACTTGTTTCTTTTAGTAAGAATGAGCTTAGTTCACATGTGGGCCTTTTATTAAGGTCCAATGGATTTAATAAAATAGAAAAACAATATATAGATATATTAATATATATGGCACATGGCCGAGATATATATATGATATTATATTGTTTTATTTTTATTATTTAATTAAATGAGAATTAATTAATTGATTGATTAATTATTAAATTAAGAATCAAAATCTTTTTCTGACTAGGAAATATGTTTCTTAGTAGTATACTATTGTGGTAGTATAATTAAAATAAAATACTTTATTTGATAAGTAGATAAATAAGAGATTTATTTATCTAGTCAAATAAGGAAGTCTTTTATATAGTCACAAAACACTAAAGAGTGGATTAGGGTTTGTATATAATATGTATGCATGCGGAAATATATATACATATATATGCATGGATACATGCGGAAATAAATATGCATATATGCATGCGGCAGAATATATATTAGATATACACTATTATTTATATGCCGGATTATATATATTCTTATAAAGCATGTAGAATTATATATATATATATATATATATATTAAGAGGCGTGCAGGATTGATGCAATAGAGATATATATATTTGGGCAAAGAATTCGGTGCATATATATGTTTTAATAGGCAAGAATTCGGAGCACTATATAAATATGAGGCAAGTGGAATTCGGCTAACCCTAGAGCTTGGCTTGAGAATTATTTCTTTTGCTTAGAAAATAAATCCTACTCTAGTGATTAGTGTGTGTAGATTTCGACCAAGACATAAGAGAGAAGAGATTATTCTATTTCGATAGTACACTAATAGCTTATACATCAATAGGTTTTTGTATACAATTTCGAATAAGGTTCACGCGAGTTTCGATCATTAGATTGAGAACACAAAAGTGACCAGAATAATCTTTGTTGTCTTATTGGACGTTTTGTGACTAACGAAAAGAAAAAAGGGATTTTGTTTTTCCATCCTTAGGTACGCAATTCAAAGAAAAAGGAGACCACACTCCTAGGTGATTCACGTTCGTGATAGGATTGGATGATCTTGCGGATTACCATCGACGCAAGTCAATCGGATCACGCGACAAAAGGTATACTACTTTTAATAGTATATATATATGTTTAATTAATTTAAGGGTTAAGGTTCATCAAAGAAAAAATTTTAAACTATGCTAAACCAGTTTTTAGTCTCGCTTCCGCTACGTGTACTGTGATTTTTCCCTACACCATCTTCAATTGCCATCCATGCCCTATCATGGATTTGACACAAGTATGCTTCCATCTTGCCTTTCCATGAGGCATAATTCACACCGGTGAGGAGAGGAGGTCGTGTACTTGACGCACCCTCATGGTTGCCACCATATCCACTCATTGTATATAATGAATGAATTCAAATGAATGCAAAATGTATGAATGAGCAAAAATCACACAAATGCAAAACACACCAAAAATGAGCTAGGATCACCTAAGTATATCTAGGAACCCGTTCTGATACCAATTGATAGAAACGAATAAATGCTTGGTGTGTATGATAAATATATCTAGTAAACTATTAATCTAGAGGGGGGGTGAATGAATTTTAACTAATTTTACCTAATTTTCATTTAAGGACAAGATTACGAAAATACCCCTAATAGTCAATAAAATATAGCAAGTGTAATATTGTGCGGAAATTAAAACAACACTTGATATTTACGTGGAAACCCTCACGGGAAAAACCACGGGCTGTTAAGTGAGCCACACCTGAACCTCGAATCCACTAAATGTGATGAAATTACAACCTAATCCCAGAAGTAATCACACACCTACCTAATCCCGGTATAAGCGAACCTAGTCTGATTGCTTGCGAATTAAGCAACCTAATCCCAGTCACAACATAAGACTTAATTCTCTAAAAAGAGATTAACACCCTAAGTGAATATATTGTAGGGAAAAATACCGTAGTACACGCAGCGGAAGCGAGACTAAAAATAAGATTTAGTGACTTTTAAAATTTTTCCTTTATGAACCTTAAACCCTTTAATTAATTAAACATGCATATACAATAACCAAAAAGTAGAATACCTTTTGTCGCGTGATCCGATTGATTTACGTTGATGGTAATCCGCAAGATCTTCAATCCTAGCACGAACGTGGATCACCTAGGAGCGTGGTCTCCCTTTTTCTTTGAATTGCAAACCTGTGAATGGACAAAACAAACTTTCTTTTCTTTGTTAGTCACAAAAACAATCAAAAGAATGACTGAGATTATTCCGGTCACTTTTGAGTTCTCAATCTAATGATCGAAACTCGCGTGAACCTAGATCGATATCGTATACACAAGCTTATTGATGATTAAGCAAATAGTATACTATCAAAGAATAATCTAACACCCCTATTTGTTTTAGTAGAATAAAAGCTTTCTATGAATTGAGAAGAAGAAGAAAAATTGTCTCTAGAACCACTTGTGGTGGCCGAAATCTATAAGAGCACTTATATAGGTGGCCAAATTTTCTTCTCTTCTTTCACTTAGGGTGGCCGAAAATCACAACCTAAAAGGGACTAGGGTTGCCGCAATTCTCAAGCCCAAAAGAGTTTGTATTGCACCCTATTTCCTATTTAGTTTAAGACTTTAAACCCTAATTGAATTCATAAATCTTTTATTCCTTTATTTGACTAAATATAAAAGACTTCTTATTTGATTAAATAAATAAAATTAATTATTTATTTTCTTACCAAATAAGTCTTTTACTTTTAGTATACTACCAACAATAGTATAACACTAGGAATCATATTTCCTAATCAGAAAAGATTTGTTTCTTAATTAAACAATTAATTAATAAATTAATTAATTCTTATTTAATTAAAACAAATGAAACAAAATAATATATTAGGTTAAAACTTAACCTTGCCGCCCCACTTGAATAAATGGGCCAAAATATTATTTTCTTATTTCATTTAATCCATTGGACTTTAAATAAAAAGCCCACATGTGAACCAGACCCATTCTTACTAAAAGAAACAAGCTCACATGTCTTTCATTAATATATAAATATAATTGAGCAGCCCATTACTTAAATAATGTGCAAATTATATTCTTAATATATTAAATGCAATTCTAGATGGACCCTTAAATTGGTCCGGTAGAATATATCAAGTGATCCATGCAAGTCCGTGTGGATTGAGATCTTGGCGGGCCATCTAAATTTAAGCTTCAATAGACATAACCTAATCACAATCAACAAATGATTCACTTAGGTCCGATCCATTAATTTTAACTCATTCCACTAAAGAGGTAAAATTGAACTCTTAAATAAAGATAGAAAAGGAAGATGCTCCTCATTCATACCCTAGACAATCATATAAGAGATAGTGTATCCTCGTGATTAATATCAGTAATCGCCAAGAGTTCATAGACCACCTATAACTCTCCAAGTTACCATATTTACTCATATGACCACGTTTTGAACTTGGATATTTTGACTTGTCCAGAAGCCATGTTTTCAATAGACACTATCGAAAACTCAACGTTGAGATTTAATATCCAATTACCTCAAAACATCCATATGATGATATTATACTCTCATTTAATTAAATGGAGCCACGATGTCCATATCTATAAATGAAGTCCTCTATCGATTAACAAATGAATATCACCAAACTATAGAGGATAGACTATGCGATATAATCGTACTCATTGATAACTCAAATGATATCACTTGCAACCATAAGTCCATCATTTATCTCAGGATTAAGATAGACTCTCCGATTGTCCTGATAATGAAAAGACTATTATCTATTGACGGTTCTAGATAAAGCTTTTCATTGTGATCCTGTTCAATGCACCCAGTGCACTAGATCCTTTTGCTCGAAGACACTCCGATGATTTAGACTCATCATATCTCATTTGATCCCACTCAAATGCTAGCAAAAGAATTCTACAACTTTAACAAGATAAAGGTGCCCAACCTTTAACTTAAGTTGTGAACATTATTCAAGACTAACTAAAGAATTGTGTCTACCACATACATATCCAGATGTACGAACAATTCTTCTTTTCTCATAGTCTTTAGACCTTATGATTATTTACTTTGACAATTATAATATTAAACTATAAATGCTATACGATTTGTTAAACCAGAAATCACTTTATTAATATGAAAAAGATTGTTAATTACAACATTACACTCTTGCTATTGAGCATAATCCTAACAATCTCCCACTTGCACTATAGCAAATGTGTCATATCTCTCAAGCCCATGTTCTCTAGATGCCCATCGAAACTCTTCTGAGGTAGAGCCTTTGTGAAGGGATCCGCTAGATTTTCTGCTGACGCGATTTTGGTAATCGTCACGTCACCTCTTTGAACAATCTCCCTTAAAAGATGATACTTTCTTTCAATGTGTTTACCTCTCTTGTGACTTCTTGGTTCTTTCGAATTAGCCACTGCTCCACTGTTGTCACAGTAGATAGTGATCTGCTTATTCGCACTAGGAACCACTTCCAAGTCAATCAAGAATTGGCGGAGCCAAACAGCCTCTTTGGCAGCCTCGCATGCAGCAACATACTCAGCTTCCATGGTGGAATCAGCAATACAAGATTGCTTGATACTCCTCCATATAACTGCTCCTCCTCCAATAGTAAACACAGCCCCTGATGTGGATTTTCTGGAGTCAGAATCTGATTGGAAATCAGAATCTGTATACCCAACGGGAATCAAATCCCCTCCAGAGTATACAAGCATATTATCTCTCGTTCTCTTAAGATACTTGAAAATATGCTTGACTGCCGTCCAGTGATCAGGACCAGGTTTCGATTGAAACCTGCTAACTATGCCAACAGCAAAACAAATATCTGGTCTAGTACAGAGCATTGCATACATGAGACTTCCAACTGCCGAGGCATATGGAACTCTACTCATGAATTGCTCTTCATGCTCATTCTTAGGAACTTGTTCCTTAGAAAGCTTGATTCCATGTCTGAAAGGTAACATACCTTTCTTGGAATCCTGCATGGAAAACCTAGACAAGATCTTGTCTATGTATGAAGCTTGGGATAATGCAATCGTTCTATTCTTTCTATCCCTTATTACTTGGATACCTAGAATAAAACTTGCTTCTCCTAAGTCCTTCATATCAAATTGTTTTGCTAACCATTCTTTTACTGATGTCAATACACCTACATCGTTTCCAATGAGTAGTATATCATCAACATAAAGAATCAGGAAAACCAACTTGTCGCCCTTAATCCTTTTGTATACACAAGGTTCGTCAGGATTCTGAATAAATCCAAAACCTTTGACAGCTTGATCAAACCTTATGTTCCAGGATCTGGATGCTTGCTTCAATCCATATATGGATTTCTGCAACTTGCATACCTTTTCCATTTGGCCCTTTTCAATGAATCCCTCTGGTTGCATCATGTAGATGCTTTCGTCAAGACTTCCATTAAGGAAAGCTGTCTTGACGTCCATTTGCCAAATCTCTAGATCTAAAGATGCTGCAATGGATAAGAGTATCCTAATGGATTTAAGCATGGCCACAGGAGAGAAGGTTTCCTCGTAATCGATACCTTCTTTCTGTGTATACCCTTTAGCTACCAATCTAGCTTTAAAGGTTTCCACCTTACCATCCATACCTCTTTTCCTCTTGTATACCCACTTGCACCCAATGGGTTTTATCCCTTTAGGCAAGTCTACAAGGGACCAGACTTTGTTATCGAACATAGATTCAATCTCAGATTGCATTGCCTTTTGCCAATGGCGACTATCAACATCCTCCATAGCTTCCTTGTACGTGTAGGGATCATCGTCGTCCGGGAGATTCTCCACTGATTCTCCCAGACCGATGTATCTTTCGGGTTGTGTTCTAACCCTCCCACTACGACGAGGAATGGTAGGTTGTTGATCTTGTGTTGGATCGGAACTTACAATTGGGTTAGGTTGTGTAACCTCTCGTGGAATTGTATCTCCTGACATCTCATTCAGGACAATTCTACTTCTAGGCACAAAATCATTCATATAGTCCTTTTCCAGAAATTTAGCATTTGTCGAAACAAATACTTTAAGATCTGAAGGACTATAGAAAAATATCCTTTAGTTTCTTTTGGATACCCTACAAATATACATGTTTCTGAACGGGACTCCATCTTTTCTGTCTTTCCTTTTAACACATGCGCAGGACAACCAAATATCCTTAAGTGTTGTAAACTAGGCTTGCGCCCAGTCCACAACTCATGCGGTGTTTTAGGAACAGACCTAGATGGTACATCGTTTAGAATGTATATAGCAGTTTGTAAAGCATATCCCCAAAAAGAAATAGGAAGTGTTGAATAACTCAACATAGACCTAACCATATCCAAAAGAGTTCTATTTCTCCTTTCTGCTACCCCATTCTGTTGAGGTGTACCTGGTGCAGAAAACTGAGAAACAATCCCATTATCAATAAGATATTGCTGAAACTCACCAGATAGATATTCTCCACCACGATCAGATCTCAAGATTTTTATGTGTTTCTCAAGCTGATTTTCCACTTCAGCTTTGAATGCTTTGAACATGTCAAAAGCATCCGACTTATGTCGCATGAGATACACATAACCAAATCTCGAGTAATCATCTGTGAAGGTGATGAAGTACTCATATCCACCTCTAGCTTGAATGCTCATAGGTCCACATACATCAGTGTGTATCAATCCTAAACATTCAGTGGCTCTTGCACCTTTGGCAGAGAACGTCCTTTTGGTCATTTTACCTTCCAAACAAGATTCACAAGTTGGTAGATCATCAACCTTTAAGTCACTCAAAGGTCCGTCACATACCAATCTTTTAATCCTATTAAGGTTAATATGACCTAAGCGTAAGTGCCAAAGGTAGGTTTCATCTGTTGATAATTTTACTCTTTTATGATTAGGTTCCGTTATTTCTGTGTCTAACGAGTGAGAGATATTTCTATGCAAAAAGTATAGACCGTTTTCCAATGTACCTTGGCAAATAATTTTGTCATTCTTACTAATAATAAAAACTTTATTAAAAGTAACCGAATATCCAAATTTATTTAAACAAGAAACTGAAATTAAATTCCTCTTGAATTGAGGTACATAATAAACGTCTATCAAATCTAAATGCCTTCTAGAATCCAAATAAACTCTAATATCTCCCACTGCACTTGCAGACACTAACGTTCCGTTGCCCAAGCGCAAATTGATTTCATTCTTACTCAGCTTTCTCCTTTCTTGGAACCCCTGCAAGGAATAACAAACATGATTAGTGGCTCCTGAGTCTATGATCCAAGAATCTGTAGAATCAGCCAAAAAACATGTTTCAAGATAATTCACATTACCTTCTTCCTTCTTATTCTGGGACTTTGGGCAATTTCTCTTCCAATGTCCCTTTTCACCACAAAGGAAGCATTTCCCTTTGATCTTGGTTACTTTCTTGGTGTCCTTCTTGATAGGCCCAAGTTGCTTTTTCTTCTGTTGTTTCTTGACCTTTTGACGGGCCTTAACAGTAGCAACTTTACCAACCATATGAATCTCTTGACCTTTGCCTTTCACAAGGATCTTTTCAGCACTTTGAACATCTTGCATCAGGCCTTGTAAGGTGTATTCCTTTTTGTTCAAAGTGTAGTCCAATTTGAACTGATCAAAGGAATCTGACAATGAATTGACAACCATATCAATCTTTGTCTCACCATCTATCTCAGCGCCATGCAGTTCAGCAATGTTGAGATGTGCTATGACTTTCATCATGTGATCTTTCACAGCCTGTCCAGGTTTCATCCTAAGATTCATAAAAGCAGTCACTGCCTCTCTCTTAGTCGTCCTAGACTTCATAGCAAACATCTCCTCTAGAGACATCATAATATCAGCAGCGGACTCCATTCCTTCATGCTACTGTTGCAACACGTCGGAGATAGTGGCCATAATGTAACATTTTGCCATATCATTTGAAGTCTTCCAATGATCATACTCATCTCTAAACATTATGCTTGATTCATTATTAGGAGCAGGTGGTTTAGGAGTAGTTAGAACAAACTTATGTTTTTCACTTTGCAGCAATAACCCAATTTTCCTTTTCCATGTGACATAATTATCTCCAGTTAAAGTGTTATCTTTCAGGATGTTCATAAGTGATGGGGTCATGATTTCTGAATAAAACAAAACATATATAAGTAAATAATCATGATAAAGCACTTTTAAATATTTATCTTGAATTAAATAAATAACTCAATCATAAAATTCAACGGTGATCTAACACCCATAAATGTTACGCCTCCTTTGGGAGTTCGCACCATTTACTAGTTAGACTAGGTCCCACCTAATTGTTAACATAACAACCAGCGTTTTCAATTTTAGCCTTGCAATTTTACTGACAAGAACTCTTGGGAGGATATCAATAAAATTACATTGAGTGTGTTACCAAGATATCGACCCTCACCTCACGAATATCCCTCCTTGGGGAGTAGATCTCGTTTGAGTCCATTGTCTAGTCTATCCTTGTAAGGAAGTATGTTGCTAAATTCCATTCATGGACGCCCCTTAGGGGGATTACCATAAATAATAAAGCTCAACCAACCTTGGAGGCCATAGGTGTTACAAAAACACCTTCTCCCACTCAATTATTTAAGGCGTGTGATTAAATCCCATAGAATGATTTACCAAGTTATCTAGATGCCAATTTAGATACCTAAATCATTCAATGCATGTTCATACCAAAAGAGATATATGAGTGGCACTCCTATTCTATATGTCATGTTATCATACAATAACAAATATTGTAATATTTAAAGCATAAATTAAATAGCAACAATTTTGGCCCATCCTAGAAAAACAAGTAAATTACAATTTGTTTTAGGAACACAAGATCTTCAGGTGGCCCATCAACCATACGCTCATCCTTCGGCCCAAACCCCATGGGCGTGCACAACCCACAACCCCACAAAGGGGCTGCTGTGCGCAGCCCATGAAGACTCCCAGGGCTGCCGTGCGCAGCCCACCAAGCTTGGGCTTGCCATGCGCAGCCCAATCCACTCCTAGGGTGCGCACGGTGCTCGTTCTCGGTTCCGGTTGCTTCGTTTTTCTTCGTGTCTTCGAATCTTCAATACCCGAATACATTACAGCAGTATAAAATAATAAAATACTGCAGTATTAATTTTTTTTTTTTTTTATTCACTGCAGTACTTTTACAAAATAAAAACTGCACATAAAAATTAAATAAAAAAAAACTGCAGTAGCAATAAAAAAAAATACTGCACTTATTAAAAAAATAAAATAAAACCTAGCAACTACCAAGAAGAAATTATGGCGATAATAGACCACCCTTCTTGTTACAATTCCGAAACAAAAATTACATTGAAAATCTAGGACCAAAATCGAGCAACAACAATCCACATAAAACATATATAAATCCATACATCACATGTAATTATATATGCGAATACTTAGAGTGCCATCTCTTTCTAAACATGCATAATCACAATAAAAAGAAATAGATCCACGTATATATACGTTAATTAATTAAAAGGGTTCAACCTAGGCTCTGATACCAATTGTAGGGAAAAATACCGTAGTACACGCAGCGGAAGCGAGACTAACAATAAGATTTAGTGACTTTTAAAATTTTTCCTTTATGAACCTTAAACCCTTTAATTAATTAAACATGCATATACAATAACCAAAAAGTAGAATACCTTTTGTCGCGTGATCCGATTGATTTACGTCGATGGTAATCCGCAAGATCTTCAATCCTAGCACGAACGTGGATCACCTAGGAGCGTGGTTTCCCTTTTTCTTTGAATTGCAAACCTGTGAATGGACAAAACAAACTTTCTTTTCTTTGTTAGTCACAAAAACAATCAAAAGAATGACTGAGATTATTCCGGTCACTTTTGAGTTCTCAATCTAATGATCGAAACTCGCGTGAACCTAGATCGATATCGTATACACAAGCTTATTGATGATTAAGCAAATAGTATACTATCAAAGAATAATCTAACACCCCTATTTGTTTTAGTAGAATAAAAGCTTTCTATGAATTGAGAAGAAGAAGAAAAATTGTCTCTAGAACCACTTGTGGTGGCCGAAATCTATAAGAGCACTTATATAGGTGGCCAAATTTTCTTCTCTTCTTTCACTTAGGGTGGCCGAAAATCACAACCTAAAAGGGACTAGGGTTGCCGCAATTCTCAAGCCCAAAAGAGTTTGTATTGCACCCTATTTCCTATTTAGTTTAAGACTTTAAACCCTAATTGAATTCATAAATCTTTTATTCCTTTATTTGACTAAATATAAAAGACTTCTTATTTGATTAAATAAATAAAATTAATTATTTATTTTCTTACCAAATAAGTCTTTTACTTTTAGTATACTACCAACAATAGTATAACACTAGGAATCATATTTCCTAATCAGAAAAGATTTGTTTCTTAATTAAACAATTAATTAATAAATTAATTAATTCTTATTTAATTAAAACAAATGAAACAAAATAATATATTAGGTTAAAACTTAACCTTGCTGCCCCACTTGAATAAATGGGCCAAAATATTATTTTCTTATTTCATTTAATCCATTGGACTTTAAATAAAAAGCCCACATGTGAACCAGACCCATTCTTACTAAAAGAAACAAGCCCACATGTCTTTCATTAATATATAAATATAATTGAGCAGCCCATTACTTAAATAATGTGCAAATTATATTCTTAATATATTAAATGCAATTCTAGATGGACCCTTAAATTGGTCCGGTAGAATATATCAAGTGATCCATGCAAGTCCGTGTGGATTGGGATCTTGGCGGGCCATCTAAATTTAAGCTTCAATAGACATAACCTAATCACAATCAACAAATGATTCACTTAGGTCCGATCCATTAATTTTAACTCATTCCACTAAAGAGCTAAAATTGAACTCTTAAATAAAGATAGAAAAGGAAGATGCTCCTCATTCATACCCTAGACAATCATATAGGAGATAGTGTATCCTCGTGATTAATATCAGTAATCGCCAAGAGTTCATAGACCGCCTATAACTCTCCAAGTTACCATATTTACTCATATGACCACGTTTTGAACTTGGATATTTTGACTTGTCCAGAAGCCATGTTTTCAATAGACACTATCGAAAACTCAACGTTGAGATTTAATATCCAATTACCTCAAAACATCCATATGATGATATTATACTCTCATTTAATTAAATGGAGCCACGATGTCCATATCTATAAATGAAGTCCTCTATCGATTAACAAATGAATATCACCAAACTATCGAGGATAGACTATGCGATATAATCATACTCATTGATAACTCAAATGATATCACTTGCAACCATAAGTCCATCATTTATCTCAGGATTAAGATAGACTCTCCGATTGTCCTGATAATGAAAAGACTATTATCTATTGACGGTTCTAGATAAAGCTTTTCATTGTGATCCTGTTCAATGCACCCAGTGCACTAGATCCTTTTGCTCGAAGACACTCCGATGATTTAGACTCATCATATCTCATTTGATCCCACTCAAATGCTAGCAAAAGAATTCTACAACTTTAACAAGATAAAGGTGCCCAACCTTTAACTTAAGTTGTGAACATTATTCAAGACTAACTAAAGAATTGTGTCTACCACATACATATCCAGATGTACGAACAATTCTTCTTTTCTCATAGTCTTTAGACCTTATGATTATTTACTTTGACAATTATAATATTAAACTATAAATGCTATACGATTTGTTAAACCAGAAATCACTTTATTAATATGAAAAAGATTGTTAATTACAACATTACACTCTTGCTATTGAGCATAATCCTAACATATATGAATATTCAAATGCAACATAGAGCAAGGGAAACCCTATATGCTTATATAAGATGATGAATTTGCAATTAAAAACAATTCTAGATATTAAAGCTAAATGATATGTCAATTAGCTTAGATAATCATAGATTATAGAAACCTAGATATCTATCACAAAACAACACTCAATCAAATCAACACAACAATCTCTATCTTGAATATTAGAATTTAATCTAAGAACAATCAAGTAATAAAAGAGATGCCATAATAAATAAAACACTAATTATATATGATAATAGTGAAAAACTTACCAAAGCAAGTGTGATGATATAAGACCCATGCAAGCAAGCATCCTAGATATGCTAGAGAATGCTAGATGAACTTTGATGCAAATGGATTTTGGTTTGAGTGTTTAAATGAGCAAACTTGGTTGCTTTCTCTCTTAAAATTCTCTCTTTTAGAAGTAGGGTTCTTGATGATTAAAGAGTCACACTCAGAACAAGAGAAAGTGATGTATTTATAGGCATGAAAAATAGAGCATGTGAAAAGACAAGTTTGCCCCTGAAACGCATCAATCGGTGGTTTCATTCGGCGGCCAGGCCACCGATTCTAACAGCCGAATTTAATCCGAGAGGAACAGGGGAACAACGGCGGTTTCATTCGGCTGTTTCGTGACCGCCGATCTAACCACCGAATCAAACCGAGAGATAAAATCAATCAGGTATGAACGGCAGTTTCATTCGGCGGTTTCCTGACTGCCGATTCAACCGCCGAATCAGACCGAGAGATAAAATCAATCAGGTCTTGAATGGCGGTTTCGAACGGCGGTCGTGACCGCCGATCATAACCGTAGAATTGCTCCAGACACTTCTAGAAGCAAACGGCGGTTTCATTCGGCGATCAGGCCGCCGATCATAACCGCCGATCACCAACATAGGTGAAAACCAAGGAGAAGCCAAGGGCATTCTCCGTAGGCGGTCTTCGCGCAAAACCAAGCACATTCTAGTGCATGCGCGGATGTTTCCGAATACTATCGGGAAATGAATTACAAGTCACAAATTCACACAACAAAAAATAACATATAAGTGTAAGTGTGAAATGTGGCATGTGAAGAGAAAGCACACATATGCAATGTATGTTAAGTGTGTGTGTGCAACTAATCTCTTCAAAGAAAAATAAGCACTAGAGATATACCTTTGGAGTGCTTATCAAGACGAGGTCTTTAAAGGGCTTGAACAATAACAACAACACCTAAGCTACCCTTACAAAGAACCCCAACATATGGTTTGTCCACGAAATGAGCCAATCAACAAATGGGAACCTTACAAATTTTAAGCTTTATTACCCAATTTTCGCATGCAAGTCAATTTTACGAAAATACCCCTACTAGTCAAAAAGACAAACAAGTGTAATATAGTGCGGAATTTAAATAACACTTGATGTATACGTGGAAACCCAACCACTGGGAAAAACCACGGGCTGTATAGTGCGCCACACTCAAACCTCGAAATCCACTAATTGAAATGGAGTTTACAACCTATGTAGACCTAGTCTAACACTCCGGTCAATAACCCCCCACTTCTACCATGCGGGCCTTTAAAAGTGGCTCTAGTCCAATTGCTTGAGGCCTAAGCAATCTTAGCCTTAAGACTTAATTCTCAATGAAGAGATTATGCAACCTATGTGAATATGTATGAATATTCAAATGACAAACAAGGTTAGGGAACCTTAGATGCTTATCTAGGATGATGATATATTTGTAGGGAAAAATGCAGTCACGCAGAGGAAGCGAGACTAAAATCGAGTTTAGTATAGTTTAAAATTTTTCCATAATTTGAACCTTAACCCTCTAATTAATTAAACATATATATGTACTAAAAAGTAGAATACCTTTTGTCGCGTGATCCGATTGACTTTGCGTCGATGGTAATCCGTAAGATCTTCCAATCCTATCACGAACGTGAATCACCTAGGAGCGTGGTCTCCCTTTCTTTGAATTGCGTACCTAAGGATGGAAAACAAAATCTCTCCTCTGACACGCTCAAAATGGGTCTGTAAAAGAGCGCCATAAACTTTGACGTGGCCGAGAACGGTTCTATCCACGGCGGCGCCAACAACTTGGTCGGCGCACGCGGGACACGTGATAGTTCTATAAACTATCGTAAAATAAATGGGGCGTGTATGTTTTTCCGCAAGTCCACGGATCGTTACAATCGCATAACGGCAAGTACGGTTCGTTCCATAGGGAGGTGTGAGGTACCTTTTATCGGTTCTAGTCTTATATATATTATATACTAATTACACTAATTACAACATATTTACATGCATGAAAAGTAAAGCATGGTGGAGGATAGCAAGCAAGCAATTAAACTAAAATTTTACTAAGATGGCATAAATTACAACTAAATTACACTACATCAATTATAACTAACTAACCACAATTACACTAAGATTGCTTTTAATCTAAATTACACTAACTAACTAACTAACTAACTAATTACAATCTAATGCAATGGTCTTGCAAAAGTGGTAATGAGACTTGGGATGTTGGGATATTGGTGTACAAGTGCAATCATCCAATTAATTAGTTGATTTCTATTAATACCTAGGATAGTCTAAAAGCTTTCATAAAGACACATACATCAAGAGTTATCCACGCATGGTCTAAATTGTATTACATGTTAATCAATTTATCAATTCAATCAACATATATATGAATTAAAGCTCAACATAGAAAATCAACAATAGAATAGATAATATACAAAGTACACCAAATTCCCAACATCAATATTAGTTACATAAAATAACTAAGGTGAAGTTGGTGTGGTGAGAATTAAGTTACACTAAACTAACTAAGCTATACTAAGCTAATGGGAGGTAAAACTAAGCTATTAAGAGCTTTTGGGTGACTATTTAGGTGCCTTTTGGATATTTGGGAGGTGTGTTTTTGGTTAGAGAAGGAAGTATATATATAGGGAACTGTTTTGGGGAGGTTTTGGATGAAATATCTTCCAAGTCGGTTGTCCCGGCGGGTTCAGAACCCCTGGATGGCGAGTTTGTGCCCGCTGTCTAAGCTCGCGGTGGAGAATTTGGAGTCTGCGGGGAGTTCTGACCTTCTGGACCGCGGGAACTTTCTAGCGGCATGAAACCGTGGAGTTTTGGCGAGTTTGAACATTCCGGTTCGCAGGAAGGAAGCCGCTGGAATGAGCTTGCAAGCTTGGACTTCCATGGAGACTTGGAGGATTTGTTGGAGTTGAAAACCTTTGCATGGGAGGCTAAAAGTGGGTCCATCGTGACCACCGTGGAGTGGGCTTCCGATCTGGGTTGATAACCATCGAAAAGGTGGCTGGAAAATGGCCAAAAACGGTCGGAGAAGCTACCCGATCGAACCGGGTATAAGCTGGTCGGGTCGACCCAGCTGTATGGAGAAGACGACCTGACGTCATGCTGACGTCAAGCGTGACACATGCAAGGCCAAAACGGCAGCGTTTGGTGCGTGACGTGGCTGTGCTGCGCTGCTTGGCTGGCAAATTACAGTTTGCACCCCTGATCTTTCTCTTATTCACGGAATCTTCAATTATTGCTCGAATCTTACACTTTTGCCCCTGAATTGTCCAAAATGACAATTTTGCCCCTGAACCTCCCTATTTACCTGAAACACTTATTTTATCCATTAAATACCCGGTTTTACCCGAGAACAAGCACAAAAAAGATAGGAAAAGGGAGAGTTAAATGTGAACATTTGGAGTGCGATCATCCTCCTGATCGTTAGTCACAATAAAATCCAAGAAACTAGAAAGTATGATCCGGTCACTTTTGAATTTAACAACTGTTAAGACTGAAACTCCCGTGAACCTAATTTGAAGTTGTGCACAAAGCTTTTTGATATTCAAGTTTACAAGTGCACTATCGAAATTAGAACTCTTTTTCTCTATTTCCCTCTTGGCCGAAATTAAACACTTGTCTAGAGAATGAATTAATTTTCTAAGCAAAAGAAATAATTCACTCAAGCTAGGAGAAGAAGAAGTGGTGGCCGAATGATATCCTATCAAATATATAGGGTGGCCGAATTCTTCTTGTATTATTATTAGGGTTGCCGAATTCTTCTTGTATTATTATTAGGGTTGCCGAATTCTTCTTGTATTAGGATTTAGGGTTGGCCGAATTCTCTCCCAAAGAGGATTTGTTCTTTACCCTAATTCCTATCAACCTTAGAATCCTAACCCTAATACAACTCATAAGTGTTTAATCCTATTATGACTTATTAAAAGACTTCCTTATTTGATTAGATAAATAAAACCTTATTATTTATCTTCTTACCAAATAAGTCTTTTATCTTTAATATACTACTACCAATAGTATAACTCTAGAAAACATATTTCCTGATAAGAAAAAGATTTTGATTCTCAATTAAATGATTAACTAATAAATTAATTAATTTCCATTTAATCAATCAATAAAATAAAATAATATTTTAGACTATTATTCTAGTCTTGCCACCAACACCATATACATGGGCATAATATTATTTTCTTATTTTATTTAATCCATTAGACTTTAATTAAAAAGCCCACATGTGAACCAGACCCATTCTTACTAAAAGAAACAAGCCCACATGCCTTTCATTAATATATTAATATAATTGATCAGCCCATTAAATAAATAATGTGCAAATTATATTCTTAATATATTAAATACAATTCTAGATGGACCCATAAATTGGTCCGGTAGAATATATCAAGTGATACATGCAAGTCCGTGTGGATTGGGGATCTTGGCGGGCTATCTAAATTTAAGCTTCAATAGATATAACCTAATCACAGTCAACAAATGATTCACTTAGGTCCGATCCATTAATTTTAACTCATTCCACTAAAGAGCTAAAATTGAACTCTTAAATAAAGATAGAATAAGTAAATATTTCTCATTCATACCCTAGATAATCTTATTAGAGATGGTGTATCCTCGTGAAGAATATCAGTAATCGCCAAGAGCTTATAGACCGCCTATAGCTCTCCAAGTTACCTTATTTACTTATATGACCATATTTTGAACTTGGATATTTTGACTTGTCCAGAAGCCATGTTTCAATAGACTCTATCAAAAACTTAACGTTAAGATTCAATATCCAATACCTCAAAACATCCATATGATGATATTCTACTCTCATTTAATAAATGGAGCCACGATGTCCATATCTATAAATGAAGTCCTCTATCGATTAACAAATGAATACCACCAAACTATCGAGGATAGACTATGCTATATAATCGTACTCATTGATAACTCAAATAATAACACTTGCAACCATAAGTCCATCATTTATCTCAGGATTAAGATAGACTCTCCGATTGTCCTGATAATGAAAAAACTTTTATCTACTGACGGTTCTAGATAAAGTATTTCATTGTGATCCTATTCAATGCACCCAGTGCACTAGATTCTTTTACTCGAAGACCCTTCGATGATTTCAGACTCATCATAACTCATTTGATCCCACTCAAAAGCTAGCAAAAGAATTTTACAACTTTAACAAGATAAATGTGCCCAACCTTTAACTTAAGTTGTGAACATTATTCAAGACTAACTAAAGAATTGTTGATGAGGTCGTTTGTGCACATCAAAACAATATAAATATATGTGTGATCTTGTAGGAAAATAATGTTTTACCACTTGGGAATCCCTTTTAGGATATGAAACGTAATAATGGTAAGTTGGATTCGTTCCACAGGGAAATGAAGTAATGGTTAGGTTGATTAACTAATCTAAGATTGCGATAATATAAATCATAATAAGTGGATAGTGGGTGGTTTAAAATACCACAAAACATGCATAAAGTAAAAGTAATAAAAGTGATAGGGAAAATAGAATCTCAACAATCTAAAATAAGAGAAATGGGTGAATTCAATTAAGAGATACGCTAGAGGATTAGTGAAGTTGAAAATGGATTAAGGGTGCTTTTTAAACTATAAGAACCAATCTCAAATGGATTAACCTCACAACAAGGTTTGGATTATTGTGGTTGGTATTTCCTACAATAATCCATCCTATTTATTGAATTCTTTAATCAAATAAGGTTGTCATTCCAAAGGTGATTATATAATAGATTATTCTAGCAAGATTATGATTAATAGGTTGATATACAAATCAATCATATAGTGACAAGAATCTAAAAATATAATAAATAGAAAATACATAGAGATTCAATTAAAATATAGTCAAGCAACCCTAAGTCCAAATGTTTCTAACACCAACCCCCTAGATTGGGGGTTTTACCTATACATAGTTACAAATAGGAAAAGAGAGTAAATAATAAGGAAACCACCCGTAGGTCACCTTCTTTAATGCTCAATCATTTCCCTCTTTAGATGCTCCTTGTGTACTAGTGTTATGAGTGACAAATGGTGTGTGACTAAGGTAATAAGGTGAAGAAAATATGGTGAGAGAGAAATGATTTTGGTGAGGTAGGATAGATTTGGTGTTGAGTGTTTGATGGAAAAGGTAGTTCAAGGTTAGAAATGGAGGAATTTGGAAGTGGGAGTCATGGAAGAAAATCTAGGTCTAAAATGCTAAGTAAAAAGTGTTCTCTCTAAAACTCTGTATATTCCTCTCTAGTTCAAACTCAGAGAAGAGGGATATTTATACTGACTTGATTTTTGTGCTGAAAATCTCTTGGAAAGCTGATGTGGCGGGAATGTCGCTATTTGTGTCGCCATGGCGACCTCATGGCGACATACTGTTACGCATTCTGAGATTCCATTGTCGCCATGAGTATCATCTTTTTCGCCCTTTGCAATAGCGATACCGAGGAATTTGGGAGGAGGTCGCCATTTGCCATTGAATGTCGCCATGGCAACATGCAAATGGCGACCACACCTGATGCACTTTCTTGGAGAAATATGGTATGTCGCCATGGCGACCCGAGGGCGACCAATTGGCGACCTTTCTTTAGCAAGTGGCGAGAATGCCCTGCTTCATATCTTTATGCTTTTCTTTCATACTAAGTTCTTCTTCTTTTTCACAATTTCCTTTGAGGCCTCATAAACCTGAAACACTTGATTTTGCAACATTAAAATACGGGGAAATGCCCGAGAATTAAGCACAAAGAGTAGGAAATAAGGGTACAAAATCGTATCATATTTGGTCCGATCAATTGTGTCTACCTCATACATATCCAGATGTACGAAAATTCTTCTTTTCTCATAGTCTTTTGACCTTATGATCATTTACTTTGACAATTATAATATTAAACTATAAATGCTATAAGATTTGTTAAACCAGAAATCACTTTATTAATATGAAAAGATTGTCAATTACAATATTACACTCTTGCTATTGAGCATAATCCTAACAATAATCAATTAAATCAATCCTAGATATCAAGAGCTAAATGACATGTCAAATAGCTTAGCTAATCAAGATTAAGCAAAAACCTAATTAGCTATCACAATACAACACTCAATCAATTCATCACAATTAATTCTCTATTCTTGTATTTATCATATGATCAAAAACATACAAGTAAATTAAAAGAGAATAGCTTGATAGTAAAATACTAAAATAAGATGAAGTTAATCAAAATCTTACCAAGCAAATTGTGATGATGCAAACCCATGCATGGATGCATTCTATATAGTCATAGAAGATGCAATATGAAATTTGATGCAAAAAGGATTTGATTTGAGTGTTTAAAGGTGAGTTCTTGATTTGAATTTCTCTCAAATATCTCTCTTTGAAGTTTAGGGTTCTAAGGAGTAAAAGAACTTGTTCAGATAATGAGAAAGTAAGATATTTATAGACATCAAGAACAGGGCATGTGAAAAGACAATTTTGCTCCTGAAACGCACCGATAGGCGGTTTCAATCGGCGGCTAGGCCACCGATCATGATCGCCAAATTGAGCCCGTGACGAACAGAGCATCAACGGCGGTTTCATTATGCGGTTTCGCAACCACCGATCCAACCGCTGAATCAAACCCAAGAGATTAAATCGATCAGGTATTAACGGCGGTTTCGAACGGTGGTCGTGACCGCCGATCGGGACCACAGAATTGCTCCAGACACTTCTGGACACAAACGGCGGTTTCATACGGCGACTAGGCCGCCGATCATAACCGCCGATCATAACCGCCGATCACCAACATAGATGAAAACTAAGGAGAAGCCAAGGGCATTCTCCGTGGGCAGTCTTCACGCAAAACCAAGCACATTCTAGTGCATACGCAGACGTTTCCGAACACTATCGGGAAACGAATTACTAAGCACATATACACACAACAAGATATCAATCAAAGTGCACGTGTGTAAAGTGACATGTGAACAGTATGCACACAAATGCAATTATACTAAGTGTGTGTGTGCATTCTAAGCTCTTCAAAGAAAACCAAGCACTAGAGATTATACCTTTGGCGTGCTTGTCCCTTGAGGTCTTGGAAGGGCTTTCGAGCTTGAAGTTCAATCACCTAAACTACCCTTACATAATAAACCCCAACATGTGGTTTGTCCACGAAATAAGCCAATCAATATATGAGAATCCTTACAATTGAGCTTTGAAAGCATTTCCCAAATTCATGAGTAACTCAATCTATTCCCTAGCTTCTATTAATTGTTTTTATCATCTTTCCTATCAAGATTGTTGAGTCTTCTATTTTTCATATCACTTTTATATGTTTATTTTAATTGCAATTTTGTGGGTTGTAAAACCTAAACAACTATCCATTTTCAATGATTTATTTTATTGTTTAAGATTAATCAATTGATCTAATACATTCTCCATCTCCCTGTGGAATGAATCTTGCTTACCACTTGCTAAGAAATATTATCTTAAAGGATTTTTAAGTGGTTAAAATACGGTTTTCAAAAGAACATAAATATTGTATTTTGTTGAGTACCAAAACGACCTCATCAAAATTGGCGCCGCTGCCGGGGAATGGTAGCGATTGTTGAATTGATTGACTTATCTTTGTATTATATAATTTCGCTAGTTAGTTCACTAACATTTTTCTTAATTATTGTTGATTGTGGTAGTTTTCAGATTTTCGTAGTTTTTTTTACCTTTTTCTTGTCTTTTCTTTATCCTTTCCATTTTTAGGAATTTAGGTGCATGCACGGTAGGAGATCCTTAGGAAAAGGATTACATCCACCACTGGAGGAATCTAGCCGTGTTGGGAGATTTGTTAAGGAATTCAAAGAAGTTCCAAGTTAGACTATGAATAGGGAAGGACAAGAACCAAGAAGGGAGGACGAGGCTCCTCCTAGAGAAGAAGTGACTCGAGAGACTCCCACTAACCAAGGCCAAAGGATGACCATGGGGGAGTACTCTTTGCCCGTAATTGGGAACCAACCATCACCAATTATCTTGGATCCGGTTGCAAGAAGGTATGAGCTTAGAAGTATGCACATCAACCTTCTACCATCCTTCTTTGGAAAGATGAATGAGGATTGCTTGCAATTTATGAAAGAGTATAGCGCAATCATTGAGACATTTCAGATCATGCAACTTTCTAGGGAGCAACTTCACCTGAGGTGTTTCCAATATTGCCTAAAGGACTTGGCAATGAAGTGGTTGATGGGACTTAGGCCAGGATCTTTGACAAGTTGGGGCCAAATATGTGGTGTATTCTTCAATAGGTTTTTCCCCATTCGGAAGGCTAATGAGCTTAAGGTGAAAATAGCGGACTTCAATAAGAGTAAAGGGGAACTTTTTCATGAGTCATGGGAGAGGTACCATCTCCTTTTGGCCTAATGCCCACCTCACATGTTCACGGAAGAATACAAAGTGTCTTGTTTCCAAGGAGGCCTCACACGTTTCTCTCAAGTATTTGTGGATAATGCTTGCGGAGGCTCTTTCGATACAAAGACCGCAACTAAGATTTATGAGATCTATGAGATGCTAGCACAAAACTTTCAACAAAGGAATGTAAATAGTGTTCGAGGAGGAAAATTTGATGTGAGTGCAAACACGAAAACCGCTATTGAGATCTCTAGGATGAACAAGAAGATGGAGTCTTTGACATCTTACATTGAGAGCATGTGATTTCCCAAGGCCGGGGTGAAGATGCTAGGAAGACAAGAGGGTAGCTTTAGTGATCAATTTAGCAATGATGAAGGATTCAATGACATGAATCAAGGGCAAGAGCAAGAGGAGGTCCAAGCTATGGGTTTCCAAGGCCAAGGGAACAACCCTTACTCAAACACTTACAACCCAGGATTGAGAAACCATCCAAATCTCTCTTGGTCCAACAACAACAACATATTGAACCCACAACCTAGGAACCAACAAGGAAACCAACAAGGATACCAACAAGGCGGAAACAATCAAGGTGGATACCGTCAGAGAGATCAACAAGGTGGATATCAACAAGGAGGATACCCTCAATGAGGAAATCAATGGGGAAGTAATCAATGGAACAATAACAACAATGCTCAATCTAGTAACTATCAACCTCGCCGTAGTATTGATGAAGAAATGAGAGGAATGATGCAAGGTTTCCAAAGAGCCGAGAGCACATTGACAAATTTCATGCAAGCTAGTGGCCAAAGATTTGGCAACTTAGAGGCTTCATTCAGGAAATTAGAAGCTCAAATAGGGCAAATTACCGAGGCTCTCCAAAAGCAAGAGAAAGGGAAGTTTCCAAGTCACACCAAGCAAGCTAAGGAGGGGAATTTTGTTAATAGGGACCGAGCTAGAGATGAAGCAATGATGTTTGAGGAAGCTTTCCAAACTAAGGTAGATGACCCGGGGAGTTTTGTTATCCCCATATCGGTTGGAGGAAGTGAAATACTATAAGGTTCATGATTTATATTGGCTTGATTCCATTGTAAAACGCTCTATATTTGTATTAGTTGTTGCTTAGGATGTTCTTGGAAGAAAAGAAGCTTAAAAGGTGAAGAGCAATGTCTAGTGCAAATGTCGTCTTCAAGAGGTAAAAGCGTCAAAGGTATACTTCGACTTATATCCTCTTGCAAGGCGTTAGCTCACACATACACAATTCATACATGTGTGTCCCTGCATCATAGTTCAAACATTTGGTATAACACATTCACACACCTCTTAGTATGCACATGCATTGGTCTCTTATAGACAAACATTGTAGAATTGACTTTGTGACTATCTCTTTGATATGGCATGCTTGTGTGAATTTGTGTTTGTTTGTTTATGTATTTTGTATTTTGGACTTTAATATGTTCTTATTTGATTCCTTATTGAGTTTCGGTCATTTCGGTTACTCATTCATAAGGTTTCGAGTCCAAACGACTTAGCTAGGCTACTTTGCGTTCTCATTCATTGAGTTGATTTCATCGTCATTTTCCGAGATGATTTCTCAACCTTTTGTCAAATTTTCTTAGTCTTCGTCATGCGTGAGGGAGTCACGGTTCAAAATCCAAAAATGGATTCGAATTCAGAGTTCGGATACCCGAGTACGGCTGAAGAACGAGAGAGGTGCGCGGGAGAGCTAACGAGGCCAAGTGGCCAAGCTAGGCCAAGCCGTGTGGGAGCCGTGGGACCCACGGCCAGAGCACCCCTCTGGTCCTGTGTGGCCCACGCACCCCACATGGGATGCTGATGTTGCAGCCTTCGATTGGTTTTCGTTTTCTCTCTCTCTCTCTTCCTTTTAAATCCTCTCCATTCCCTCCCATCCATTCTACGGAGAAAATTTTGAAAAAGATGAAATCAGAAATTCTCTCAATTTTAGTTTTAGTATTTTGATCATAACTTTCTCATACGAACTCGAATTCGATTGATCCAAAAGCCAAAATTGTTGGTCTTGATGAAAGCTACAAACCTCAAGCATTTCCAGAGGCAGCTGACTTCTTCATTTTTCCCGGTGGCCTTATTTTCAGTACGTGGTCAAGGTTGTATGTTCAACTTCTTCTTTTTCATTTCATCTTTGATCATCTCTTTTATTCTTACTATTTGATTGATGAAATATGTTGAGAAGGATGTTAGATCATATGCTAGTGGTGTTTGATCATTTGTCAATTAAGTTTTAGCTCTGTGATTTCTATTGAAGATATATGTGCTAAACTTGATTCAACTTGAAATTGATTCTAGAAAATGTATATATGATGTGCCTCATGTTATTTTCTAAGTTTAATTTCATGATCTAAGAACTAGGTTTTTAGTGTGATATATTGAATATTCATACCTTGTTCTTATTGATATGCATGTCTTGATTTCTATATACTTTTGTGATTGTTTGTTGAAAGCATATTCTAGATTATCATTGAACATGTACATTTAGCTTGATTGATCATCTAGCTTTATTTGATTGTGTTTGCATCATTTGCATCACTTAGATCATAGCCTTGCATTAGGTTGAAGTCTCTAGCAAAATGAGTGAAGCTTTGTGGATAGAGCAAAGAAGTCTTGATTAGAGTCGGGAGGACTCGAATAATCAAGCAAGGAGACTTGTCTAGGGTCGGGAGGATCCGGATAGGCAAGCAAGAAATCTTCCTAAAGACGTGAGCGTCTTGGATAGGAAGTTGCTTTCTAGAGGTGTAGGATACATCTTGGATAGGAAGTAGGCTTGGTGATTCACTAGCCCGAGGGTAGATTAGGAATTGATAGCTTGAGCGGATATCATGAGTTGATAGCTTGAGTGTGTAAGTCCTTTTTCACATAGTGGATTGCTTTGCCGGTGGTTGTGGTATCAACCCGTGGATGTTTCCTCTTTGAGGTTTTACCACGTAAAAACCCTTGTGTCAATTTTTGCTTTACTTTTCTTTATCTTCCATATCTTACATTGATTGCATATCTTGTAAATTGATTTACTCTTGCATTAGTTAAATCAATTCATTTGTCGAATCTTATCATGTGAGCATTTTCTTTGTTATATTCTGCATTATTTTTAATATTGAAAGAAATTGGGCCTATACCTATTCACCCCCCCTCTAGGTATATTTTACACTACTCCTTAAGGGAAATTTCATTTGGTATTAGAGCAGGTGTCTAGACGCACTTAGATAGATCCTTTCTTTGCAGTGTTTGTGTTTTTTTTTTTGTGATAATCATGATTAAGGAAGTGTGTTCCTATGTGGCTTCTTTTGTTGAACATATTGACTTAGATGAGAAAAAGATCGATGATCTTACTTTTGAAAATGAACGTTTATCCAAAGTCAATATGTCCCTCAACATGAAGCTAGAAGATCATGGTTTTGGCTCAAAAGAATTCTGTAAGGTTCCCATTTGTTGATTGGCTCATTTCGTGGACAAACCACATGTTGGGGTTCTTTGTAAGGGTAGCCTAAGTATCGGTCTTATTGTTCGAAGCCCTTTGAAGACCTCGTGTTGATAAGCACCGAAGGTAAATTTCTATGTGCTTACTTTTCTTTGAAGAGATTAGTTGCACACACTCACTTAACATTCATTGCATATGTGTGCATTCTCTTCACTTGTCACATTTCACACTTGCAATTATTTATTATATTTTATTGTGTGTAATTGTGTCCTGTTGTCGTGTAATTCGTTTCCCCATAACTTTCAGAAACGTCCGCGCATGCACTAGATTGTGCTTGGTTTAGCGCGAGGACCGCCTATGGAGAATGCCCTTGGCTTCTCCTTGGTTTTCACCTTTCTAGGTGATCGGCGGTTATTATCGGCGGCCTGGCCTCCGAATGAAACCGCCGTTTCAGTCCAGATTGGTCTGAAGCAGTTCTGCGGTTAAGATCGGCGGTCACGATCGCCGTTCAAAACCGCCGTTTCAAGACCTGATTGATTTATCTCTCAGTCTAATTCGGCGGTTGAATCGGCGGTCACGAAACCGCCGTTCGAAACCGCCGTTCATACCTGATTGATTTTAATCTCTCTGTTTTGATTCGGCGGTTGGGATCGGCGGTCACGAAACCGCCGAATGAACCGCCGTTTATGCTCTGTTCTTCACGAGCTCAATTCGGTGGTCATGATCGGCGGCCTGGCCGCCGATTGAAACCGCCGATCGGCGCGTTTCTTTGAAACTTACTTAAACGACCATACTTTGATTTGGCCCCCTATATATATGCCATTTTGTCTTTAGGTCAAGAAAGAGAGTTCATATTCAGAATTCATACTTAGGATATTTTTCAAAGAGAAGAAAAATTCCAAGAACTCATTTTTTATTACTCAAACACTTTTTCATGATCATCAATCATCATCTACAATCATCCTTGATCTTCTAGATGTCATCTTGCATGGATTCTTCATCATACTTTGCTTGGTAAGCTCTTCACTAATATCTTACATATTTTGTGTTTCTCTTAGCTAGCAATCTCAATTAATTACTTGTATGTTATTTTATATACTTTGAATACAAGTTTGAGATTAGTATGATGTATGTTTGAGAAGTTTTTTTTTTGTGATAGCTAATTAAGTTTTGTGCTTAATCTTGATTAGCTAAACTATTTGACATGTCATTTAGTTTTGATATCTAGGATTGTTCTAATTGCATATTAATCATCTTAGATAAGCATATAGGGTTTCCCTTGCTCTATGTTGCATTTGGATATTCATATATTCACTTAGGGTTGTATTCTCTTCATAGAGAAAGTAAGTCTTGTGTGTAGCATCCGGGATTAGGTTGCTTAGATCACAAGCAAATTGGACTAGGTTCACTCATACCGGGATTAGGTAGGTGTGTGATTACTTCCGGGATTAGGTTGTAATCGTTTTACACATTTAGTGGATTCGAGGTTCGAGTGTGGCTTACTTACTAGCCCATGGTTTTTCCCGTGAGGGTTTCCACGTAAAAATCAAGTGTTATTTAATTTCCGCATATTATACTTGATTTATTGCTTTATTGCTTTATCTATTTATGGGTAATTTCGTAATTTTGACTAACACGAAAAATTGGGTAAAAAGCTTAAAATCTATTCACCCCCCCTCTAGATAGTTTTATACACACCGTGCTATAATTTGTTTCAATTGGTATCAGAGCGGGTTCCTAGACATACATAGGTGATCCTTGCTTATTTTGGTGTGTTTTGCATTTTGTGTGATTTTTGATCATTCATACATTTGCATTCATTTCATTCATTCATAAACACTATGAGTGGAAACGGTGGAAATGGTGGTGGCCACGAAGGTGCTTCTAGCATAAGGCCTCCACTTCTTACCGGTTTGAATTATTCCCAATGGAAAGGGAAGATGGAATCCTACATATGCCAAATTCATGACCGTGCATGGATGGCGGTGGAAGACGGATATGATCTACCCATGATGACTCCCGGTGGTGGAGGAGAAGAAGTTTTGAAGCCTAAGGCGCAATGGAACGCGCAAGAGTTTGAGGCTTCCAAGTGGAATAGGAAGGCTATGCATGCCATCATGTGTGCAATGGATGAGAATCAATACAAGCTTATTCAAAATACTCAGATTGCAAAAGTGGCATGGGACATCCTTCAAGTTGCACATGAGGGAACCGAGGTGGTGAAGGAGTCCAAGCTTCAAGTCCTCCAAACTCAATATGAGCTACTTAGGATGGGAGAGGATGAATGCTTCAATGACTTCAAAATCAAATTGATGGACATTGTAAATCAAAGCCATCAACTCGGAGACCCGTATTCGGATAGGAGAGTCAAGCAAAATATTATGAGATCTCTCCCCAATAGGTTTGAATCAAAGGTGACGGCCATAGAAGAAAATAGTGGCTACATGGATATGAAGCCAAGTGAGGTGATTGGACGTCTCCTTGCATATGAGTCTAGGAAGGCTCCTAGCACCACTACTCCTCCTAAGAAGTCTAAAGGAATAGCTTTGAAGGCATCTAAGGATGCAAAGGAGGCAAAGCATGACTCGGATGAAGACCTTGCCTTATTCGTGAAAAGGTTTAATAAGGTTATGGGGTTCAAGAAGAAGAAGGGATTTGGGTCAAAAGGACAAGACTTGAAGAAAAAAGATTCCTTCAAGAAGTTTGAGCCAAGACAAGAGAGGACCGAAAGGAAAGGGGTCTGATGCTTTGAATGTGGTGGGATTGGTCACTTTGCCCACGAATGTGCTAATCACAATGAAAAGAAGAAGAGCAAAGTGATGGCCGCCACTTGGAGTGGGAGTAGTGATGACTCCAATGAGGAAGATGAGTCTTCAAGTGAAGAAGAGCTCATGGCTAATCTCCTAGCTTTTGCCTCCTCACATAAGAGCAAAAGTGGTAGTGAGAAAGAGGAAATGAGTCAAGAGGAAAATGACTCAAGTGAAGTAGAAAGTGACTCCTCTTCTATTTCCATAAAGAAATTTGTGGAGCAAAATGTGCTTGCTAAATACCATGCCGAGTTCAATGATTTAGCAATTAAAAGCACAAGAAAGATTGAGAGGTTGAGAGAAGAGAACCTTGAACTTTCGGCTCACAATGACCACTTAAGGGAACAAGTGGAAAGGTTGAAGAGGAGAGAGGATAAGTTAATTGAGGAATTAGACTTATCCAAGAGAAGTGAAGAAGGCTTGAAGAGGGAACTTGTAGAAGTTAAAGGGTCCTTGGCTAGGATAGATTCTAGCACCAAGAAGCTTGACCATATGCTTGGTGTTGGAAAGAATCCATGTGACAAGAGGGGTCTTGGGTATGAAGATGACAAGAAGATCTCTACCTCTAACAAGACCGTGTTTGTCAAGAGCTTGAAGAAAGAAGAAACTTCATTTGTGCAAGCTCCTAGGAAGAAATTAGAAGTAGGACAATGCTCTAATGCACAAGTGAAGATGGGGCCAAGAAGGCAACCTCAAGCTCAACCCCCTAGGGTCCCTCAAGCCAACATTCCTCAACAATTGGCTCACAAAGGAAAGAGACCAATCATGCAACCTCAAGCTTGGAAGCAACCTAGACCGGTTCAACAACGAAGATGGATTGAACCCACTTATCCACAAAGACATGGACGAGCTCCCATACGTGCACAAAGACAAGGTATGATTCCTTTTTTCATCCCTATTTGTCACTTTTGTGGTTGTGATGGTCATATTAGACCAAATTGCTTTCAATATATTAAAATTTGTAGAACACGAAGCATGATTGAAAAGAGAAAGAATAGAGCCAAGATGCATATTCCTAGGAATGATAATTTTATTTTGCATGATCCTAGGACATCTAGAGCCCATGTACCAAAGACCACTAAGAAAGCTAAAATTGTTGCTAAGTGGATTAGAAAGAATGAAAATGTTTGCCATGTTGCACAAATAGCCTTGAAGGAAAATTCTTCTAATTTTTGGTATTTGGATAGTGGGTGCTCTAGGCACATGACGGGAAACAAGAGTTTCTTCGAGACTCTTGTTATGGAGGAAGGTGGAAATGTCACTTTTGGTGATGGATCCAAAAGAAATGTTGTAGGGAAAGGAACCATTTCCGTTCCCGGATTACCCTCCTTATCCAATGCTTTATTTGTTGATGGCTTGAAAGCCAATTTAATAAGCATTTCACATCTTAGTGATGAAGGATATTCCGTCTTGTTTTCTAAAGATTATTGCTCTATCCTAAAACCCGATGGACAAACCTTGTTGAAGGGCATGAGATCTAGCGACAATTGTTATTGTCTTGAAGCTAGTATTGTATCTAATCATGTGTCCATGGATGAGCAAATTGAGTTGTGGCATGAAAGACTTGGCCACATGAACTTTAGGGATCTATTTGTGTGCGTGGCCTCCCTAAGCTTGGGAAGAAAGCCAATGGTGTTTATGGACCTTGCCAACAAGGAAAGCAAACTAAAAGCATGCACAAAAAGGGTAAGTATCTCACCACCAAGGAGTCTCTTGAGCTTCTCCACATGGACCTCATGGGTCCTATGCAAACCGAAAGTTTGGGTGGAAAGAGATACATTTTTGTATGTGTTGATGATTTCTCTAGGTTCATATGGACATATTTTCTTAGAGAAAAATCCGAAACTTTTGATAAGTTTAAAATGCTTTGTAATAAAATACAAAATGAAATGAACTCTAATATTAAAAGCATAAAACGGATTAGAAGTGACCATGGGAGGGAATTTGAGAATGCTACTTTTGAAACCTTTTGTAATGGTTTAGGCATCTCCCATGAGTTTTCGGCTCCTAGGACACCTCAACAAAATGGAGTTGTTGAGAGGAAAAATAGGGTCCTTCAAGAGATGGCCCGTGTGATGTTGCTTAGCAACAATGTCCCTAGGAACCTATAGGTCGAAGCCATCAATACGGCTTGCTATATAGGAAATAGAGTTTTCCTAAGGCCCGGTACTAGAAACACCTCCTATGAGTTATGGAAAGGCAAGAGGCCAAATGTTAGCTACTTCTACACTTTTGGAAGCAAATGCTACATTTTGAATGACCGTGATCAACTTGGCAAATTCGATGCTAAGAGTGATGAGTGTATTTTTATTGGTTATGCCTTGAATAGTAGAGCCTATAGAGTTTTTAATTTAAAGACTCTAAGTGTTATGGAATCATCCAATGTCGTATTTGATGACACTAGGCTCAAGTCTAATGATCATGAGGAGGAGGTTGTTTTTAGTGATGTTTCTCCTTTGGAGAGGGTTGTGGTGACTCCCAATGTTGGGACATCTAATGAAAATGATGAAGTCACACAACCCACTACTAGAGTCCCTCTCTTGGACTCTAATGAACCCGCTCCATGGGTTAGAAGACTCCATAACAAAGAGGATGTTATTGGAGATGTTAATGAGGGTGTTAGGACTAGACGTCAACTTGCTAATATTATTAGCTACACATGCTACACCTCTCAAATTGAACCCAAAAAGGTTAAAGAAGCCTTAAATGATGAATTTTGGGTTCTTGCCATGCAAGAAGAGCTAAACCAATTCGAAAGGAATGAGGTTTGGACTCTAGTTCCTAGGCCTAAGACCACTAATGTCATAGGAACTAAATGGATATTTAGGAACAAATCCGATGAGGATGGCAACATAGTGCGGAACAAGGCTAGACTTGTAGCACAAGGGTACTCTCAAATTGAGGGTATCGACTTTGAGGAGACATTTGCTCCCGTTGCCCGTTTAGAGTCTATTAGGCTTCTCTTGTCCATTTCTTGTGTGCACAAGTTCAAATTGCACCAAATGGATGTCAAGAGTGCCTTCCCCAATGGCTTCTTGCAAGAGGAAGTGTTTGTTGAACAACCCAAGGGGTTTGTGGATGCTCACCACCCCAACCATGTCTATCGCCTCAAGAAGGCACTATATGGGTTGAAACAAGCACCGAGGGCTTGGTATGAGCGCCTCACTAAATTTCTTGTTGACAATAACTACACAAGAGGTAGTGTTGACAAGACACTATTCATCAAGAGAGACAATGATGAGCTTTTCATAGCTCAAATATATGTCGATGACATAGTGTTTGGCTCCACCAACAACACCAAGGTCCAACAATTTGTTGATGTTATGTCTCATGAATTTGAGATGAGTCTTGTTGGTGAGCTTAATTACTTCCTAGGTTTGCAAATTAGGCAACTAGATAATGGGATTTTCATAACCCATGCCAAATATGCCAAAAACCTTGTGAAGAAGTTTGGTCTTGAAAAAGCCAAACATTGTGACACTCCTATGAGCACCACTTTGAAGCTAAGCAAGGATGCTAGCGGTAAAAGTGTGGACCAAACCTTATATCGTGGCATGATAGGGAGCTTGCTCTATTTGACCGCAAGTAGGCCCGATATATCATTTAGTGTAGGAGTTTGTGCTAGGTACCAATCTGATCCCAAGGAGTCCCATCTCTATTCGGTTAAGAGAGTCATTCACTTTGTGAATGGGACTTCCAACTATGGGATTTGGTACTCATTTGACACTAATCCTAGTCTTGTAGGATATAGTGATGCGGATTGGGCAGGAAATTGTGATGATAGGAAGAGCACATCGGACGGTTGCTTCTTTCTAGGCAACAACTTGGTGTCTTGGTTTTGTAAGAAGCAAAACTCGATTTCCTTGTCCACGGTGGAAGCCGAGAACATAGCCGCGGGGAGTGGATGCACTCAACTTATATGGATGAAGCAAATGCTAGTAGATTACGGATTCAACCAAGGTACTCTCACTCTCTTTTGTGATAACATGAGTGCCATTAATATTTCCAAGAATCCGGTGCAACATTCTAGAACTAAGCATATTGACATCCGCCATCACTTCATTAAAGAGCTTGTTAAAAATAAATGCATAGTACTTGAACATGTAGGTACTAATGATCAACTTGCGGACCTATTTACTAAACCCTTAGATGCTACTCGATTTAAAACTCTTAGTAGATCTATTGGGATATGTCTTGTGGAGTGATGTTCTATGATTGACCCCATATGGGGAACTCAAGCAAAGAGAGCTAGTTTGCATTCTTGTCACTTGCAAAAAATTTGAAATATCTTATGCCTCTTCTTTTAATTGCTTGAGTAAGCTTGGTTGCACATATGTATATATGTTTTCATTTCAATAAGTGTGAACCTTGCTTGTTTACAATCCATGTCATATTTATGTTCAAACATGCATTTTTGGAGTAGGAGATGTATTTAGGAAGTATGATTTGAATGACCTATGATTATCTCCATGACATGATGATTCTTTAATAACATGCTAATGTCAAATGAAAAAGCATGAAATTCATATAACATGCTCACATGAAAAGCATGAATTGATGATTGCATACTCTTAAAATGCAAACACTTGTGTGAAAGCTAATGAGACTCAAAATGAATAAAGGATCTTGTATCCGTTCAAAGGAATTTATATTCCAAATGTCTCTCTTTCTTTATTGGTTGAACATGGCTACTATCATACGGATATCTTATCCGGAAAAATCAAAAAGGGTGCAAAGTTGCTCATGCCATGTTTCGCTTATAAAGTTGGATATAGTTGCTCTTATATTGAAATCAATGTATTCTATATCCTTGCTTTACTCATGACTTTGGTGAAATTGGTTTGAATTCCTATTAGAAACCTTTGTCATTTGCTTTGCCAAATACCATTGTATTTTGGACTTGAATGCTACATGTCTTGTATGCAAAGCATGTTTGATTCACACATTTTCTCTCAAATAAATCTCCTTGTTTCTCTCCGATTAATTGAGATGCATAAAGTGACTTATATTAATTATGCAAATCTTGCATGCTACTATCTCTCGTTACTATGAGTGACCCGGTTGGGGACTACTCCTTTGCCTATATCATAACAAAAAGGGGGAGTAGTATATGGTAAGGGGAGATGCAAATTGGTGTTGCAATTGTGCACATTGGGGAGATAACACATTGAGGGGGAGTAACCCTTTGAGGGGGAGCATTGCATTTATCATACATTGTATATATTTTGTAATGTTGTGCCTAAATTCTAAAAAAGCAAATGCTTGTTTTGATATCACTTGATTAATCTCACATTTCACTTGCATTGGAAAACATAGAAATCTTATTTACAGGGCGTGATTATTCTACAAGAGATTGAAGACTTAAAGTTTTATTTTCTTATCTCTTTGTATTGTAGAATATCATAGTTGTCCCGTAGTTTCTATTTCTTTGTGAGGAATCAATGTGAGTGGTGGTTTTGTCACGAAATAGCCAAAGGGGGAGATTGTAAGGTTCCCATTTGTTGATTGGCTCATTTCGTGGACAAACCACATGTTGGGGTTCTTTGTAAGGGTAGCCTAAGTATCGGTCTTATTGTTCGAAGCCCTTTAAAGACCTCGTGTTGATAAGCACCGAAGGTAAATTTCTATGTGCTTACTTTTCTTTGAAGAGATTAGTTGCACACACTCACTTAACATTCATTGCATATGTATGCATTCTCTTCACTTGTCACATTTCACACTTGCAATTATTTATTATATTTTGTTGTGTGTAATTGTGTCCTGTTGTCGTGTAATTTGTTTCCCGATAACTTTCGAAAACGTCCGCGCATGCACTAGATTGTGCTTGGTTTAGCGCGAGGACCGCCTATGGAGAATGCCCTTGGCTTCTCCTTGGTTTTCACCTTTCTAGGTGATCGGCGGTTATTATCGGCGGCCTGGCCGCCGAATGAAACCGCCGTTTCAGTCCAGATTGGTCTGAAGCAGTTCTGCGGTTAAGATCGGTGGTCACGACCGCCATTCGAAACCGCCGTTTCAAGACCTGATTGATTTATCTCTCAGTCTAATTCGGCGGTCACGAAACCGCCGTTCGAAACCGCCGTTCATACCTGATTGATTTTAATCTCTCTGTTTTGATTCGGCGGTTGGGATCGGCGGTCACGAAACTGCCGAATGAATCGCCGTTTATGCTCTGTTCTTCACGAGCTCAATTCGGCGGTCATGATCAGCAGCCTGGCCGCCGATTGAAACCGCCGATCGGCGTGTTTCTTTGAAACTTACTTAAACGACCATACTTTGATTTGGCCCCCTATATATATGCCATTTTGTCTTTAGGTCAAGAAAGAGAGTTCATATTCAGAATTCATACTTAGGATATTTTTCAAAGAGAAGAAAAATTCCAAGAACTCATTTTTTATTACTCAAACACTTTTTCATGATCATCAATCATCATCTACAATCATCCTTGATCTTCTAGATGTCATCTTGCATGGATTCTTCATCATACTTTGCTTGGTAAGCTCTTCACTAATATCTTACATATTTTGTGTTTCTCTTAGCTAGCAATCTCAAATAATTACTTGTATGTTATTTTATATACTTTGAATACAAGTTTGAGATTAGTATGATGTATGTTTGAGAAGTTTTTTTTTGTGATAGCTAATTAAGTTTTGTGCTTAATCTTGATTAGCTAAACTATTTGACATGTCATTTAGTTTTGATTTCTAGGATTGTTCTAATTGCATATTAATCATCTTAGATAAGCATATAGGGTTTCCCTTGCTCTATGTTGCTTTTGGATATTCATATATTCACTTAGGGTTGTATTCTCTTCATAGAGAAAGTAAGTCTTGTGTGTAGCATCCGGGATTAGGTTGCTTAGATCGCAAGCAAATTGGACTAGGTTCACTCATACCGGGATTAGGTAGGTGTGTGATTACTTTCGGGATTAGGTTGTAATCGTTTTACACATTTAGTGGATTCGAGGTTCGAGTGTGGCTTACTTACTAGCCCGTGGTTTTTCCCGTGAGGGTTTCCACGTAAAAATCAAGTGTTATTTAATTTCCGCATATTATACTTGATTTATTGCTTTATCTATTTAGGGGTAATTTCGTAATTTTGACTAACACGAAAAATTGGGTAAAAAGCTTAAAATCTAGTCACCCCCCCTCTAGATAGTTTTATACACACCGTGCTATAATTTGTTTCAAATTCAATGAACTTAAAGATAAGATCCTAAGTCTAGAATTGAATCTAAAAGATAGCAATGATTGACTTGGCATCTTGAAGCAAGAAATTGAGCAAAGGGATATTTCTCTTATTAGTGCTAAAAGGTTAGAAAACATGCTTAAAGCCAAAATTATTGAGCACTTAACACAAGAGAAAAAGTATGAACAATTGCTAGACAAATCATGTAAAGATGTTATGTTATGTTTAGTGATGACATAGCGGAAAAAGATGCCATTAAAATTAGGATGCTTCGTGAGAAACTTGATGAGGCTAATAATATGATTAACAAGATGTCATCTAGCTCTAACAAAGTTGAAACCCTCATTAAAAGTGGAAAGCATCCATGTGACAAAAGAGGTTTGGGTTATATCAATGAGAATGAGACTCCTTCATCTAACAAATCTACTTTTGTCAAAGCAAGCATTGAAACAAATGTAGGTACACTCACTTAAGAAAAAGCTATGAAAGCTACCGGAGGTGCCTCTTCATCAACAAGGATGTTCAATGGAAGAACTCAACAACATAAACATCAAGGAGCATCAACCTCAAATGCAAGAGGTGGAGCATCAAGGGTTGCACATCAAAGAGGAAAAATTATGAGAAGTCCAAAGGAGTTGGAAGCAAATGCAAATGGTAAATTTCTCAAATTTATTCCTATTTGTCATCATTGTAATATGATAGGACATATTCGACCTAGATGCTTTGAGTATATTCGAAAATGCAAACTTGATAATGCTTTTCATGATATGTCTTTGAATGGACCTAGGCAATCATCCATGTATGGATATAGCAATAGATCTAGGAAGACCTTGGAAAAGCATGTTGTGAAGAATGTTGTTGATGACTTGCTTGCTAAATCTTGTGTTGTGCCTCACTCTACTATGCATAAGAAAGTTGATAATGCTTTGTTTGATATTTTTGAAAATGTGACCAATGAGGTCAAGGTGCATGTTAAAAAGCCTAACATTGAGTCAAAGCATGTTAGATGTAAGAGTGAGAGGCATGTTGTGAAAAATGTGTGGATTAGAAAAGACATATCTAAATGTCATGTTGCACAATATGCTTTACGTGCCAACTCCTCCTATTCTTGGTACCTAGATAGCGGTTGCTCTAGGAACATGACCAGGAACAAAGAGTTCTTTAAGAATCTTGTTTTAAAGGATGGAGGTTGGGTTACTTTTGGTGATGGTACCAAAAAGCAAGTTCTTGGCAAGGGAACAATTTGTATCCCCAGATTGCCTAAACTTCGCAATACTTTGTAAGTTGATGGGTTACAAGCTAACTTGATAAGCATTACGCACTTGTGTGAAATTTTTAAAGAAGTTAGTTTTAACAAAGATGTGTGCACTATAATTGATAAAAAGGGCGATGTTGTCCTAAAAGTCAAAAGGTCTATAGACAATTGCTATTGTCTTGAGATAGATCCTATAACTTGCAACATGGCACATGAGTGCAACAAGCTTGATTTGTGGCATCAACGTTTGGGTCACATGAATTTTAAAGATTCGAAAAAGTTTGAAAAACATGGCATTGTTAGAGGTCTTCCTAATCTTGGTAAAAAACTAGAGGTGGTTTGTGAACCTTGCCAATTAGGTAAGCAAACCAAAGTGTCTCATAAGAAGAATTCTTACATAGCTACCAAGAGACCTTTAGAACTTGTGCACATGAACCTAATGGGGCCAATTCAAACTGAGAGCATCAATGGCAAAAAGCACATTTTTGTATGAGTTGATGACTTCTCTAGGTTTACTTGGGTTTATTTTCTTATAAACAAGACCGAGGCTTTTGATTACTTTAAAAAGTTTTGTAATCAAGTTCAAAATGAAAAAGGTCTTGATATCAAGAAAATATATCGCATTAGGAGTGATCATGGGACAGAATTTGAAAATGCAAAATTTAGTGAGTTTTGTGATGGTTTAGGGATTTCTCATGAGTTCTCTGCACCTAGAACTCCTCAACAAAATGTTGTTGAGAGGAAAAACCGTGTCTTGCAAGAAATGGCTAGGGTCATGCTCAATAGCAAGAAAGTCCCTAGAAACCTATGGGCCGAGGCAGTTAATACCGCTTGTTATGTGTCTAATCATGTTTTTAAGAGGCCCGGCACAAAACAAACGTCCTATGAGCTATGGAAGGGCAAAAAGCCCAATGTGAGTTACTTCTACACTTTTGGGAGTAAATGTTATATTTTGAATGATAGAGATCACTTAGGAAAGTTTGATGCTAAAAGTGATGTTGGTCTCTTTCTTGGGTATGCTATTAATAGTCGTGCATATAGAGTCTTTAACTTGACTACTAAGACTATCATGGAGTCTATCAATGTGAAGATAGATGATCTTAGCATGCTTAATTTGTGTGATGATAATGGTGTCAATGAACCTAAAGAAAACATGTTGAATGACACTAAAACACCTATTGATGTGGCTAGTAGTGTTTCTAGTCAAGATGATGAAAATGATAGTCATGTTGAAGTTGAAAGTCAAGGGTTGGAAAATGCTTTAAATGATAATCAACAAAATGACCAAGTTGTTGAACATTCTCACCCAAGACTTAGAAACTTACACTATCAAGAAGACATCATAGGTGATTTAAATGAAGGGGTTAGAACAAGAAATCAAATTGCTAACCAAATTTCTTATGCTTGCTACACTTCTCAAATTGAACCCAAAAATATTAATGAAGCAATTGTTGATGAATATTGGGTTGGGGCTATGCAAGATGAACTTAATCAATTTGAGAGGAATGAAGTGTGGTCCTTGGTTCCTAGACCCAAAGATATAAATGTAATTGGCACTAAATGGGTGTTTAGGAATAAGACCGATGAAAGTGGCAAGATTGTGAGGAATAAAGCTAGACTAGTGGCTCAAGGTTACACTCAAGTGGAAGGTGTAAACTTTGATGAGACGTTTGCCCCGGTTGCTCGTCTCGAGTCCATTAGACTTTTGTTGTCCATTGCATGCATTAAAAAATTCAAATTATTTCAAATGGATGTCAAAAGTGCTTTCCTAAATGGATACCTTCAAGAAGAAGTGTATGTTGAACAACCTAAGGGTTTTGTAGACCCACACTCTCCTAATCATGTGTTTAAATTGAAAAAGGCTCTCTATGGCCTTAAACAAGCTCCAAGAGCTTGGTATGATAGGTTGACTCAATACCTTATTGTCAACCAATATAGGAGAGGTGGCATTGATAAAACTTTGTTTATTAAACATCATGATCATGATATTTTTGTTGCACAAATATATGTTGATGACATTGTTTTTGGGTCTACTAATAAAACCAAGGTTGATGAATTTGTAAGTGTTATGTCAAGTGAATTTGAAATGAGCATGGTGGGTGAGTTGAATTATTTTCTAGGAATGCAAGTAAAGCAAACTAGCATGGGCATAATGTTGAATCAATCTAAATATGCTAAAAATCTAGTTAAGTGATTTGGCCTAGAAAATGGAAAAGATTTTGAAACTCCCATGAGCACCACTTTAAAACTTGACAAAGATGAAAAAGGGAAAAGTGTTGACCAAAGCCTTTATAGAAGCATGATAGGTAGTCTACTTTACCTAACAGCTAGTAGACCCGACATTTGCTTTAGTGTAGTCTTGTGTGCTAGATTCCAAGCAAATCCCAAGGAATCTCACTTGAAAGCCGTCAAAAGGATCATTAGGTACATCAAAGGAACTCATAGTCTTGGTCTATTCTATTCATTTGATACCAATGATATCCTTGTAGGCTATTGTGATACGGATTGGGCGGGAAACATAGATGACCGTAAAAGCACATCGGGCGGTTGCTTTTATGTTGGTAATAACTTGGTTTCTTGGTCAAGTAAGAAACAAAATTCGGTTTCCCTTTCTTCTTCCGAAGCTGAATACATTGCGGCCAGAAGTGCTTGCACACAATTACTTTGGATGAAACAAATCTTTAAGGATTATGAGACAGAACAAGAAAAAATGACACTTTATTGTAATAACTTAAGTGCCATTAACATCTCTAAAAATCCGGTTCAACACTCCCGCACAAAACACATAGACATTAGACATCATTTCATTATAGATCTAGTTGAACATTCTATTGTTACTCTAGAGCATTTGCCTACTAAAAATCAACTTGCAGACTTGTTCACTAAGCCCTGGACAAAGAGAGGTTTAAAACTCTTAGAATGTCCATTGGCATGATTTGTGTTGATTGATGTCTTTGTGTGATTGTGAGTGGCTTGATAAGCAAAACTTTAATTGAATATCATTATCTTTGAGAGCTACTCACTTGAGAAGTAGTGATCTTAAACAAATATCTCTTATTGGTTCTAGATCATGCACTTGAGCTTGAAAATCTTATTTTTGAAAAGTGCACCAATGCTTCTCTTATATGTTTTAGTTTTGAGTTTGTGTGGTTGAATATGTGTAGATAATGGATGCATCTAGAAGTTTATTGCAAGTACATGATAGATGACCTATGGTATGTATCCATTTTGCTTTGGCACTACATAGTAATCAACGAGCACCCTCATGGAAAGGGCTATACACCTTGGTTGTGCAGCCACCCAATGTAGGAAAGGGCTATGCCATTGCGATGAGTGAAAGCCGCCATAAGGAGTATATGTTTTTGTTAGTAAAATCAAAGAAGTGTTGAAATGAATCATAAAAAAAAAAAAAAAAAATCTTTAATTCAAGCCTAAAACAAAACAAAAAGGCTTATGGTGTATAGTTGAGAATTGTGAAAAAGCTCGGGTTGACAAACAGAAACGGGAAAACGAGCCACATGCACACACACGCTCATATGTTGATATCTATTTCTTTTAAAAGCAAAAATCCAGATGAATATCGATTTGACCTATTTTTGGAAATGCTTTAGATGGATAGGTGTGGATAGAGTTTGCATGTTGATATCACAATTACTCCTACTATATATTTGAGAAGCATTCACACACACACATTTTGCTTATGTGCTTGATTCATTAGCAATGTGAGAATATTTTTGAGAGATTAATGAAAATCTATGATTCTCTCTTGGACTTTGATAAGTTATGAAATATTTTCTCTTATTGCTTGATTGTGTGATGTCCCTTGTGAACAAATTTACTTGGTGATAATATGTGGAGCATATGTTAAGGGGGAGCTTTAGTTTATTCAACTTCGCTTTCTATATGATTTGTTTGCTTAATATCTCGTTCTTTATCTCTTGTGTCCCTTGTCTATTCCTTGACAAAAAGGGGGAGAAAATGTATACCTCACCATGTTTGATATTGGGGAGATTTTGTATACTTCACACCTTGTGTGGAAAAATGTTCCAATTGTGTGAATCATATTACTCTTTGTGCTTAATTGTGACTTTGTCTTAATTTGGAGAAAAAAATTTTTCTTGATAATGTTAAGGATGGTTGGTCCTTGGGAATTGGGAAATTAAGGGAATGCTTTAATATGAAAACATTTTATTCACTTGAGATAATGCATTTTTGTATGAGATAAGGGATGTCTTCTATATTTGTTTTTGGTTAATACCTCACCATTCTTCTTTAGAGAAGATCTCTTGTTTGGTTTGCTATTTTCTCTCATAGGTACTTTGAAGGCCAAAAGAGGAACTCTTGAAGACTTGAAGATTTTTTAGTCTAGGAATCTCTTTGTAATGTGAGGATGAGAGTATGCTATCAACTTGAGTTTATTAGAGTGAAACATTGTATGGTGAGGTTGAGGTTTTGCCATGGAATAGCCAAAAGGGGAGATTGTAAGGTTCATGATTTATATTGGCTTGATTCCATTGCAAAATGCTCTATATTTGTATTAGTTGTTGCTTAGGATGTTCTTGGAAGAAAAGAAGCTTAAAAGGTGAAGAGCAACGTCTAGTGCAAATGTCGTCTTCAAGAGGTAAAAGCGTCAAAGGTATACTTCGACTTCTATCCTCTTGCAAGGCGTTAGCGCACACACACACACAATTCATACATGTGTGTCCCTGCATCATAGTTCAAACATTTGGTATAACACATTCACACACTTCTTAGTATGCACATGCATTGGTCTCTTATAGACAAACATTGTAGAATTGCATGCTTTGTGACTATCTCTTTGATATGGCATGCTTGTGTGAATTTGTGTTTTTTTGTTTATGTATTTTGTATTTTAGACTTGAATATGTTCTTATTTGATTCCTTATTGAGTTCCGGTCATTTCGGTTACTCATTCATAAGGTTTCGAGTCCAGACGACTTAGCTAGGCTACTTTGCGTTCTCATTCGTTGAGTTGATTTCATCGTCATTTTCCGAGATGATTTCTCAACCTTTTGTCAAAGTTTCTTAGTCTTCATCATGTGTGAGGGAGACACGGTTCATAATCCGAAAATGGATTCGAATTCGGAGTTCGGATGCCCGAGTACGGCTGAAGAACGCGAGAGGTGCGCGGGAGAGCTAACGAGACCAAGTGGCCAAGCTAGGCCAAGCCGTGTGGGAGCCGTGGGACCCACGGCCAGAGCACCCCTCTGGTCCTGTGTGGCCCACGCACCCCACATGGGATGCTGATGTTGCAGCCTTCGATTGGTTTTCGTTTTCTCTCTCTCTCTCTTCCTTTTAAATCCTCTCCATTCCCTCCCATCCATTCTACGGAGAAAATTTTGAAAAAGATGAAATCAGAAATTCTCTCAATTTTAGTTTTAGTATTTTGATCATAACTTTCTCATACGAACTCGAATTCGATTGATCCAAAAGCCAAAATTGTTGGTCTTGATGACAGCTACAAACCTCAAGCATTTCCAAAGGCAGCTGACTTCGTCATTTTTCCCGGTGGCCTTATTTTCAGTACGTGGTCAAGGTTGTATGTTCAACTTCTTCTTTTTCATTTCATCTTTGATCATCTCTTTTATTCTTACTATTTGATTGATGAAATATGTTGAGAAGGATGTTAGATCATATGCTAGGGGTGTTTGATCATTTGTCAATTAAGTTTTAGCTTTGTGATTTCTATTGAAGATATATGTGCTAAACTTGATTCAACTTGAAATTGATTCTAGAAAATGTATATATGATGTGCCTCATGTTATTTTCTAGGTTTAATTTCATGATCTAAGAACTAGGTTTTTAGTGTGATATATTGAATAATCATACCTTGTTCTTATTGATTTGCATGTCTTGATTTCTAGATACTTTTGTGATTGTTTGTTGAAAGCATATTCTAGATTATCATTGAACATGTACATTTAGCTTGATTGATCATCTAGCTTTATTTGTGAAAGTTATTTAACGGTGTTTTCTAAATATACATCTAGAGGGGGGTGAATAGATTTTAATCGTTATTACTCAATTTTCGCATGTATGTCAATATTACAAAAATGCCCCTAACTAGCCAATATAAATATCAAGTGTAATAAGTGCGGAATTATAAATGACACAAGATATTTATGTGGAAACCCTCACGGGAAAAACCACGGGCTTTTATGTGCGCCACACACGAACCTCGAATCCACTAATTGAAATGATTACAACCTAATCCCGGTTTAATGATCTAATCCCGATCAATAATCATCACAACTACCTAATCTCGGTATAAGTGGACCTAGTCCGATTGCTTGTGATTTAAGCTATCTAATCCCGATAGCAACACAAGACTTAATTCTCTAAGAAGAGATTACAACCTAAGTGAATATATAAAATATCCAAAATGTAATTTAGAGTTAGGTTACTCTATGCGCTTATCTAGAATGATGATTTTGCAATAAATTCAATCCTAGATATTAAAAGCTAGATGACATGTCAAATAGCTTAGCTAAACATAGATTATGAAAACCTAGATAGCTATCAAAATACAACACTCAATCATATCAACACAACAATCTCTATTTTGTATCTAGAATATATTCTAAGAGCATACAAATAATATAAGAGATGTCAATGATAAATAAAACACTAATTATATATGATAATAGTGAATAACTTACCAAAGAAAGTGTGTTGACCAAAACCCAAGCAAGCAAGCATCCTAACTATGCTAGAAAATGCTTAGATGATAATTTGATGCATATGAGAATGGTTTTTGAGTGTTAAAAAAGTGTTCTTGATTTGATTTTCTCTCAAATATCTCTCTTTGAAGTTTAGGGTTCTTAGAGTTAAAGAACATTAATTCAGAAAATGAGAAAGTGTGATATTTATAGACATCAAGAACAGGGCATGTGAAAAGACAAGTTTGCCCCTGAAACGCACCGATTGGCAGTTTCAATCGGCGGCCAGGCTGTCGATTATAACTGCCGAATTGAACCCGAGAAGAACAGGGGAACAACGGCGATTTCATTCGGTGGTTTCGTAACCACCAATCCAACCGCCGAATCAACCCGAGAGATTAAATCGATCAGGTATGAACGGCGGTTTCATTCGGCGGCCAGGCCGCCGATCATAACCGCCGATCACCAACAAAGGTGAAAACCAAGGAGAAGCCAAGGGCATTCTCCGTAGGCGGTCTTTGTGTAAAACCAAGCACATTCTAGTGCATGCACGGACGTTTCTGAATACTATCAGGGAAACGAATTATAAGACACAAATACACACAATAAGATACAACATCAAAGTGCAAGTGTGAAATGTGACATGTGAAGAGTATGCACACAAATGCAAGAAAGCTAAGTGTGTGTGTGCAATCTAAATCTCTTCAAAGAAAACCAAGCACAAGAGATTATACCTTTGGCGTGCTTATCCCTTGAGGTCTTGAAAGGGTCTTCGAGCTTAAAGTTCAATCACCTAAACTACCCTTACACAATAAACCCCAACACGTGATTTGTCCACGAAATAAGCCAATCAAAGAATAGGAATCCTTACAATCTCCCCATTTGGCTATTTCGCGACAAAACCACCACTCACATTGATCCTCACAAACATAATTGAATTTACGGGATAACAAAGATATTCTACATTACAAAGAGATATAAAAATATAAAAAACTTCAAGTCTTCAATCTCTTGTAGAACTATCAACCCTTCAAAACAAAAGATTATGCTTTCCAAAGCAAGAGTATGTGAGATGATCAAGTGAGGATAAAACAAACATTTGCATTTAAGAATTTAAGCACAACATCATGCAATGTATGTGTATGCAATGCTCCCCCTCAACGGGTTACTCCCTCTCAATAAATATTATCCCTAATATGCACAATTGCCACTACAATTTGCAACTCCCCTTACCACAATCTACTCTCCCTTTTTGTCATGATATAGGCAAAGGAGTAGTCCTCAACCGGGTCACTCTTAGCAAAGAGAGATAGTAGCATGCAAGATATTTGCATAATAATATAAGTCACTTTATGCATCCCAAATTAATTGAAGAGAAACAAGGAGATTTATTTGAAAGAAAATGTGTGAAACAAACATGCTTTGCATACAAGACATGTAGCCATCAAGTCCAAAATACAATGGTATTTGCCAAAGCAAATGACAAAGGTTTCTAATAAAAATTCAAACCAATTTCACCATTGTTATGAGTAAAGCAAGGATATAGAAATTTCATTGATTTCAATTTAAGAACAACTTTATCCAACTTTATCAGCGAAACATGGCATGAGCGACTTTGCACCCTATTTGATTTTTCCGGGTGAGAAACCCGTATGATAGTAGCCATGTTCAACTAATAAAGAAAGAGAGACAATTGGATTATACAATCCTTTGAACGGATACAAGATCCTTTATTCATTTTGAGTCTTATAAGCTTTTTCACACAAGTTTTACATTTTAAGAGTATGCAATCATCAATTCATGCTTTTTCATTTGAGCATGTCATATGAATTTCATGCTTTTCAATATTCATTAGTATGTTATTAAAGAATCATCATGTCATGGAGATAACTATAGGTCATTCATATCATACTTCCTATGTAAATCTCCTTGTCCAAAAATGCATGTTTGAACATAAATATGACATGGATTGTAAACAAGCATGGTTCACACTTATTGAATTGAAAAACATATATACATATGTGCAACCAAGCTTACTCAAGCAATTAAAAGAAGAGGCATAAGTTATTTCGAATTTTTTGCAAGTTACAAGAATGCAAAATAGCTCTCTTTGCTTGAGTTCCCCATATGGGGTCATCATCATCCTTCATCAATGAAGGTCATGAGGTCCTATGGACCTACTAAGTCCATTGGACTTAGTTGAACCTATTAGAGACAAGTTTGTCTCGTAGCAAGCGGGTTCATCTTTTCTTATCCACTTAGGTGAAACAATTTTCTTCCTAGTGGTCAAAAGTTCTAGAGATCTAGATGTCATAGGAACATGTAAATGAATTTCTTCCTTCCTATGAGCATGCATACTAGCTCTAGCTTTCTTCTTCTCAATCATGCTTTTAACTCTACATATTTTAATGTAACGAAAGCACTTTGGTCTAATATGACCATCAACACCACAAAAATGACATGTAGGGACAAAGTTAGGAATCATACCATGTCCTTGTGCATGCACATGAGCCTTCCCATGTCTTTGTGGTTGTCTTGGTTGTTGGATATGATCTCTCCTTCTTTGTTGTTGACCAAGACTTGGTTGCTTCCTTGGTTGAGTTTGCATGATTGGTCTCTTCCCTTGATGGAGTTGAGTTTGAGGGAAGTTAGCATGAGGAACTCATGTAGGTTGAGCTTGAGGTTGTCTTCTTGGAGCTACCTTCACTTGTGCACTATGAGAGCATTGTCCTAGATCAATCTTCTTCCTAGGAATTTGCACCGGTGAAGCTTCTTTGTAGCTCAAGCTCTTGACAAACACGGTCTTGTTAGGAGTGGAGGACTCCTTACCATCTTCAAACCCAAGACCTCTCTTGTCACAAGGACTCTTTCCAACACTTAACATATGGTCAAATTTTTCGGTGCTAGAAACTATCCTAGTCCTTGACCCTTTAGTCTCTTCAAGCTCTCTTTTTAATTCTTCTTCATTCCTCTTAGATAAGTCTAACTCCTTACTTAGCTTATCTTCAATATTCTTGGATCTATCCACTTGTTCACTTAAGTGGTCAACATGAGCCAAAAGGTCTAGATTCTCTTCTCTCAATCTTAGCATCTTTTCCTTGGTCTTCATTTCTAAGTTTTTAAACTCAGTGAGGAATTCATCTAGAACCTTTTTCTCCACATATCCATGTGTGCAGTTAGATGAAGAGTCATCTTCATTAGAGTCACTTTCTTCTTGACTCTCATTCTCTTCTTCATTGTAGGAGATCGTAAAGGTAAAATAGTTGTTCTCACAATCATTTAAGCTTAAGGGACTTCCTTCAACAACTTTCACTTTGTTGTCCCGCTTGTGAGAGCAACCTAATGCCAAAATTTTTGCCACAACTTCTTCATCGCTATTACTTGAAGTGGCGGCCTCCTCTCTTTCATCTTCCAAGTTAGCACATTCCTTGGAGATATGCCCGAATCCTCCACATTCGTAGCATTGAAGCTTCTCTCTTGAAGACATCTCATGATATGGCTTGACATTCTTGATTGTTGAAAGTCCTAGAGGCGTGTTCGATATATATTAATCTAGATGGGGGGTGAATAGATTTTAGCTATTATTACCCAATTTTCGCATGCAAGTCAATTTTATGAAAATGCCCCTACTAGTTAAATATACAAGCAAGTGTAATATAGTGCGGAATTAAAATGACACTTGATGTATACGTGGAAACCCAACCACTGGGAAAAACCATGGGCTGTTTAGTGCGCCACACTCGGACCTCGAAATCCACTAATCGAAATGGAGTTTACAACCTATGTAGACCTCGTCTAACACTCCGGTCAATAACCCCCAACTTCTACCACTCGGGCCTTTAAAAGTGGCTCTAGTCCAATTGCTTGAGGCCTAAGCAACCTTAGCCTCAAGACTTAATTCTCTAAGAAGAGATTATGCAACCTATGTGAATATGTATGAATATTCAAATAACAAACAAGGCTAGGTAACCTTAGATGCTTATCTAGGATGATGAGATAATCAATTTAAATCAACCCTAGATATCAATTGCTAAATGACATGTCAAATAGCTTAGCTAATCAAGATTAATTAAAAACCTAATTAGCTATCACAAACAACACTCAATCAATTCATCACAATTAATTCTCTAATCTTGTATTTATCATATGATCAAAACATACAAGTAAATTAAAGAGAATAGCTTGATAATAAAAATACTCAAATAAGATGAACTTAATCAAAATCTTACCAAGCAAGTTGTGATGATGCAAACCCAATCATGGATGCTTTCTATCTAGACATAGAAGATGCAATATGAAATTTGATGCACAAGGGATTTGATTTGAGTGGTTAAAGGTGAATTCTTTTGTATCTTTCTTTGCTTGAAAAATATTCTAAGTATGAAATCTGATAATCAACTCACTTAATTGACTTAAAGTCAAAGTGGCATATATATAGGGTGACAAAACAAAGTGTGGTCGTTTTGAATAAGTTACACCTATTTTTCCCTTGGGCGCTGTACGTAAAGCGCCTCTTGTACAACGCCTGTACAGCTACTCTGTTCTCACGGGAAAACAGAGGGGCGCTGTACGAACAGCGCTCGTATAGCGCCTTCCAAAATTGCATCAGACCTGATGCATTTAAAAATGCATTTTCGACCAGGTCAGGATGGGTGCTGTACGAACAGCGCTTTGTACAGTGCCTGACACTATGTATGAAATCTTAAAAACATGCATGGCATGGCATTGGTCATACAAGATGCAATCAAGTAAAGCATGCAAGAAGAGATGTTAATGAGCATTAATGAGCACAAAATAACAACACATACACAACATATAAGAGAATGAATTATGCATGAGATGTGATTGTGTGTGTGCAACTATTCTCTTCAAAGCAAATTAAGCACATAGAAGTTTACCTTTGGTGCTTATCAACCTTGAGGACATGAGAGGGTCTTGAGCTTGAATATCTATCACTAAAGCTACCCTTACATACAATCCCCAACATGTGGTTTGTCCACGAAATAAGCCAATCAACAAAACGGGAATCCTTACAGTGGTCTTCTTCTTCTTGAAGTCATTCCCTTTTGAGCCATAACCACTCTTTTGTAGATTTAAGAACTTCTTGAATCCCTTGGCAATGAGTGCCATGTCTTCATTTGAGTCATCCTCCTCCTCTTCCACCTTGAAAGTTTTCAAAGCTAGATTCTTTTTCTTTTTAGGAGGTGAGATGGTAGCCTTTCTTGATTCATAGGCTAGAAGTCTTCCAATGACTTCACTCGGCTTCATAACCTTGTAGGTGTCATTTTCTTCTAAAGCCGTCACTTTGGGTTCGAACCTCTCAGGAAGTGATCGCATGATCTTTTGCTTGATTCTTCTATCCGAGTAAGGATCACCAAGTTGGTGACTTTGGTTCACAATGTCCATTAGTCTCACTTGGAAGTCATTGAAGAGCTCGTGCTCTTCCATCCTAATGGTCTCAAACCGAGTTTGAAGGACTTGAAGCTTTGAGTCCTTGACAACCTCGGTGCCTTCATGTGCAACTTCTAGGATGTCCCATGCCTCTTTAGCAATCCTAGTAATTTGAATCAGTTTGTAATGATTTTCACTCACTGCACATCGGATGGCATGAATGGCCTTGTTGTTCCACATGGAGTCAATAAATTCTTAAGGACTCTACTGTGCCTTAGGCTTGAGAACCTCTTCTCCTCTAACCGTAGGAGTCATCATAGGTAGAGCATATCCATCTTCAACCGCCATCCACGCCCTATCATGGATTTGGCATATGTATGCTTCCATCTTCCCCTTCCATGAGGAGTAATTATTGCCGGTGAGCAAAGGTGGCCTCACGCTCGACGCTCCCTCTTTGCTCATCCCGAAACCACTCATAGTGTTTGGATGAATGCAAATGAGATGAATGCAAAATGTATGAATAAATCAAAAAATCACACAAGATGCAAAACACACCAAAATGAGCAAGGATCACCTATGTATGTCTTGGAACCCGCTCTGATACCAATTGAAAGTTATTTAACGGTGTGTTCTAAATATATATCTAGAGTGGGGTGAATAGATTTTAATTGTTATTACCCAATTTTCGCATGTATGTCAATATTACGAAAATGCCCCTAACTAGTCAATATAAATATCAAGTGTAATAAGTGCGGAATTATAAATGACACAAGATATTTATGTGGAAACCCTCACGGGAAAAACCATGGGCTTTTATGTGCGCCACACACGAACCTCGAATCCACTAATTGAAATGATTACAACCTAATCCCGGTTTAATGATCTAATCCCGATCAATAATCATCATAACTACCTAATCCAGGTATAAGTGGACCTAGTCCTATTGCTTGTGATTTAAGCTACCTAATCCCGATTGCAACACAAGACTTAATTCTCTAAGAAGAGATTACAACCTAAGTGAATATATAAAATATCCAAAATGCAATTTAGAGCTAGGTTACTCTATATGCTTATCTAGAATGATGATTTTGCAATAAATTCAATCCTAGATATTAAAAGTTAGATGACATGTCAAATAGCTTAGCTAAACATAGATTATGAAAACCTAAATAGCTATCAAAATACAACACTCAATCATGTCAACACAACAATCTCTATTTTGTATCTAGAATATATTCTAAGAGCATACAAATAATATAAGAGATGTCAATGATAAATAAAACACTAATTATATATGATAATAGTGAATAACTTACCAAAGAAATTGTGTTGACCAAAACCCATGCAAGCAAGCATCCTAACTATGCTAGAAAATGCTTAGATGATAATTTGATACATATGAGAATGGTTTTTGAGTGTTAAAAAATTGTTCTTGATTTGATTTTCTCTCAAATATCTCTCTTTGAAGTTTATGGTTTTTAGAGTTAAATAACATTAATTCAGAAAATGAGAAAGTGTGATATTTATAGACATCAAGAACAGGGCATGTGAAAAGACAAGTTTGCCCCTAAAACGCACCGATCGGCAGTTTCAATCGGCGGCCAGGCCACCAATTATAACCGCCGAATTGAACCCGAGAAGAACAGGGGAACAACAACGGTTTCATTTGGCGGTTTCATAACCACCGATCCAATCGCCGAATCAACCCGAGAGATTAAATTGATCAGGAATGAATGGCGGTTTTGAATGGCGGTTTTGTAACCGCAGAATTGCTCCAAACACTTCTGGAAGCAAACGGCGGTTTCATTCGGCGGCCAGGCCGCCGATCATAACCGTCGATCACCAACAAAGGTGAAAACCAAGGAGAAGCCAAGGGCATTCTCCGTAGGCGGTCTTCACGTAAAACCAAGCACATTCTAGTGTATGCGCGGACGTTTCCGAATACTATCGAGAAACGAATTACAAAACACAAATACACACAACAAGATACAACATCAAAGTGCAAGTGTGAAATGTGACATGTGAAGAGTATGCACACAAATGCAAGTAAGCTAAGTGTGTGTGTGCAATCTAAATCTCTTCAAAGAAAACCAAGCACAAGAGATGATACCTTTGGCGTGCTTATCCCTTGAGGTCTTGAAAGGGTCTTCGAGCTTAAAGTTCAATCACCTAAACTACCCTTACACAATAAACCCCAACATGTGGTTTGTCCACGAAATAAGCCAATCAATGAATGGGAATCCTTACAATTTGATTGTGTTTGCATCATTTGCATCACCTAGATCATAGCCTTGCATTAGGTTGAAGTCTCTAGCAAAGTGAGTGAAGCTTTGTGGATAGAGCAAAGAAGTCTTGATTAGAGTCGGGAGGACTCGGATAATCAAGCAAGAAGACTTGTCTAGGGTCGAGAGGATCCGGATAGGCAAGCAAGAAATCTTCCCAGAGACGTTAGCGTCTTGGATAGGAAGTTGCTTTCTAGAGGTGTAGGACACATCTCGGATAGGAAGTAGGCTTGGTGATTCACTAGCCCGAGGGTAGATTAGGAGTTGATAGCTTGAGCGAATATCATGAGTTGATAGCTTGAGTGTGTAAGTCCTTTTTCACATAGTGGATTGCTTTGCCAGTGGTTGTGGTATCAACCCATGGATGTTTCCTCTTTGAGGTTTTACCACATAAAAACCCTTGTGTTAATTTTTGCTTTACTTTTCTTTATCTTCCATATTTTACATTGATTGCATATCTTGTAAATTGATTTACTCTTGCATTAGTTAAATTAATTCATTTGTTGAATCTTATCATGTGAGCATTTTTTTTGTTATATTCCGCATTATTTTTAATATTGAAAGAAATTGGGCCTATACCTATTCACCCTCCTCTAGGTATATTCTACACTACTCCTTAAGGGGAATTTCAAATACTAAAGGGAGTGCTTGACTTGGGAGCAAGCATCAATATGATGCCCTTGGCATTGTATGAGAATTTAGGATTGGTAGGTTTAGAACCAACTAGGAAGAAGCTTATGTTGGTGGATCGAACTTCTCGAGCACCACATGGAGAAATAAAAAGACATACCTATTCTAGTGGATGGAATTGTGGTCCCGACCAATTTCGTGGTATTAAACATTGAAGAAAAGTCCAATGATGTGGCAAGATGGCAAGTTTTGCTAGGTAGACCTTTTATGACTACTGCTCAAATGAAGATTGATGTGTGCAAGAGGAGAGTTGTGATACACTCATCTGAGAGAGAGCTTAAGCTTGATTCCATCGCTTGCAACAATGATCTAAAAAGCATTAGGAGTTGCAATGTGGTGGATGTGCAACCACCGAAGAATAAGGGTGGAAATGTGAGCAACTTGGTTCAATTGTATGAGAAGAGTAGCCAAGAAGATGAGGAGAGTGTAAGTGACTTGGAGATTGAAGGGCTCAAAAATGCAAATCAAGAGCTTATGCTTGAAGTGGAGGTGCTCAAGGCGGAAAAATATGCTCTTGAGAAGAAGGTTGAAGACCTATCTAGGAGGAATCACAAACTCAAGAAGCTCAATGTATCTCTACCAAAGAGAACGAGTCAACGGTGCAAGAGCTTGAGGATTTAGCTAAGCTCACCGAAGAATTTGAGGAAGAAACTTCAAGAAAAATGAGGAAGACCCTCATGAGTATTGACACCAAGAACACGGCATTAGAGGAGGTAAAAGAAGAGATGAGCAAGAAAGAGGTGGCACTAAAAATTGCAAAAGTGAAGGAGTGTGACTAATTGGTGGAGATAGATCGGATGGAACAAGCCATCAAGACACTCACCAAGGATGGTCAACCCAAACCTTAAGCTCCAACACAAAAAGAGAGGATTCCTTTCTCTTATATATCTTGTTATTTTTGTCATAGGAAGGGTCATATTAAATCTAAATGTTTTGAATTTTTGAAGCATGTTAATCATGAGCAAAATAGACCTAGGGTGATATCTAACCATGTTAAGAAAGTTTGGGTTAGAAAGGATTTGGTGGACCAACTCCGAATTGATTCTAGGGGACCAATTTGGGTAGTCAAGAGAAGCATGAATGAATGTTTGGTTGACCCTTGTGATGAGTATCATGGTCCCAATTCGCATGTTGAGATGCGATAGTGCGGATTTCCACTTTTATGTTTTTTATGCTTTAAAAAAATGTGTTGTGTGTTTTCTTGCTATTTTAGCTTCCTAATAAGTGTTCCAATGTCTTTGTTTAGTGCATTTCATTCTTATGTTGTGTATTTAAACAAATATTGCACGGTGTGTATAAAACTATCTAGATGGGGGGTGAATAGATTTTAACAATTTTACCCAATTTTCGTATATGGTCAAGATTACAAAAATGCCCCTAATAGTCAATAAAATATAACAAGTGTAATATGGTGCGAAAATATAAACAACACTTGATATTTACGTGGAAACCCTCATGGGAAAAACCACGGGCTGTTGAGTGAGCCACACTCGAACCTCGAATCCACTAAATGTGATAAAATTACAACCTAATCCCGGAAGTAATCACACACCTACCTAATCCGGGTATGAGTGAACCTAGTTCGAATGCTTGCGATCTAAGCAACCTAATCCTGGCTACACACAAATCTTTGATTCTCAATGAAGAGATTAACACCCTAAGTGAATATATGAATATCCAAAATGCAACATAGAGCAAGGGAACCCTATATGCTTATTTAAGATGATGATTTTGCAATTAAAGCAATCCTAGATATTAAAAACTAAATGACATGTCAAATAGCTTAGCTAATCAAGATTAAGCAAAAACCTAATTAGCTATCACAATACAACTCTCAAACATTTAATACACTAATCTCAATCTTGTATCCAAAATATATATGAATAACATACAAGTAATAAATGAGATTGCTTGTTAAGAAAGAAACAAAATATGTAAGATATTAGTGAAAAGCTTACTAAGCAAAGTGTGATGAAGAATCCATGCAAAATGACATCTAGATGATCAAGGATGATGCTAGATGATGATTGATGATCATGAAAAGCTGTTTGAGTAATCAAAGATGAGTTCTTGGTATTTTTCTTTCTTTTGAAAAATATCCTAAGTATGGAATCTGAAAATGAACTCTCTTGATTGACCTAAAGTCAAAGTGGCATATATATAGGGTGTCAAGATGAAGTGTGGTCGTTTTGAAAAGTGACACCAATTTTGCTTTGGGCATTGTACGAGTCGCTGTATGTAGAGCGACTTATACAGCTCATTCCTGGGAAAATGAAGAATTTTCTTCATTGGCGCTATTCGTAGAGAGCTTTTGTACAGCGCCTCAAATCTGTTCTTCTCGGGTCTGAGATAGGCGTTGTACGTACAACGCTTTTGTACGGCGCCTCTTTAAAATGCATCAGACCTGATGCATTAAAAATGGCATTTTTCCACCAGGTCAAGTGGGAGCTGTTCAAACAGTGCTTTGTAAAGCGCTTTGAACAGCGCCCTTGCAAACAATGCACTCCTAGGCCTAATGCATGACAAGGCTTTGGAAATACAAAATGCAATCATGTAAACATAGAAGAAGAGATGTTAATGAACATTAATGCACATAAATAAGACACACAACATACAAGATTTAAACATATACCAGAGTTATGAGTGTGTGCAACTATCTCTTCAATGCAAGTAAGCACTTAGAAATTACCTTTGGTGCTTATCAAGATGAGGTTTTCAAAGGGCATTGTGCAATAACACCAACACCTAAGCTACCCTTACAAAGAACCCCAACATGTGGTTTGTCCACGAAATAAGCCAATCAACAAATGGGATCCTTACAATCTCCCCCTTTAGCTATTTCGTGACAAAACCACCACTCACATTGATTCCTCACAAAAAATAGAAACTACGGGACAACAATAATTTTCTACAATACAAAGATAAATATTAAATGCTACATCTTGAATTCTTCAATCTCTTGTAGAATAATCAATCCCTGAAAGTAAGGTTTCTATACTTTCCAATACAAGTAAAATGTGAGATTAATTAAGTGAGAACAAAACAAGCATTTGCATTTTAAAATATTAGGCACAACAACATTGAATGCAATGCTCCCCCTCAATGAATGTTCTTCCCAACATGCACAATAGCTACTACAAAATGCAACTCCCCTTACCACATTCTACTCCCCCTTTTTGTCATAATATAGGCAAAGGGGTAGTCCCCAACCGGGTCACTCTTAGAAACGAGAGATAGTAGCATGCAAGAAATTTGCATAATTATATAAATCACTTTATGCATCACAATTAATTGAAGAGAAACAATGAGATTTATTTGAAGAAAATGTGTGAATCAAACATGCTTTGCATACAAGACATGTAGCATTCAAGTCCAAAATACAATGGTATTTGGCAAAGCAAATGACAAAGGTTTCTAATAAGAATTCAAACCAATTTCACCATTGTCATGAGAAAAGCAAGGATATAGAGATTTCATTGATTTTAATTTAAGAGCAACTATATCCAACTTTATAAGCGAAACATGGCATGAGTGACTTTGCACCCTATTTGATTTTTCCGGTATGATATCCGTATGATAGTAGCCATGTTCAACCAATAAAGAAAGAGAGACATTTGGATTTTTAGATCCTTTGAACGGATACAAGATGCTTTATTCATTTTGAGTCTCATAAGTCTTTTTCACACAAGTTTTGCATTTATATAGCAATCATCAATTCATGCTTTGCCATTTGAGCATGTTATATGAATTTCATGCTTTTTCATTTGACATTTAGCATGTTATAAAAGAATCATCATGTCATGGAGATAACTATAGGTCATTCAAACCATTATTCCTATGTAAATCTCCTAGTCCAAAAACGCATGTTTGAACATAAATATGACATGGATTGTAATCAAGCATGGTTCACACTTATTTAATTGAAAACATATATACATATGTGCAACCAAGCTTACTCAAGCAATTAAAAGAAGAAGCATAAGATATTTCAAATTTTTGAAACTATCAAGAATGCAAAATAGCTCTCTTTGCTTGAGTTCCCCATATGGGGTCAATCACAAATCACATCACTCCATAAGACATATCCCAATAGATCTACTAAGAGTTTTAAATCGAGTAGCATCTAAGGGTTTAGTAAATAAGTCCGCAAGTTGATTATTAGTACCTACATGTTCAAGTACTATGCATTTATTTTCAACAAGCTCTCTAATGAAATGATGGCGGATGTCAATATACTTAGTTCTAGAATGTTGCACCGAATTCTTGGAAATATTAATGGCACTCATATTATCACAAAAGAGAGTGAGTGTACCTTGGTTGAATCCGTAGTCTACTAGCATTTGCTTCATCCATAGGAGTTGTGTGCATCCACTCCCCGCGGCTATGTACTCGGCCTCGGCCATGGACAAGGAAATCGAGTTTTGCTTCTTGCAAAACCAAGACACCAAGTTGTTGCCTAGAAAAAAGTAACCGCCTGATGTGCTCTTCCTATCATCGTAATTTCCTACCCAATCCGCATCACTAAAGCCTACAAGACTAGCATTGGTGTCAAACGAGTACCAAATCCCATATTTGGAAGTCCCATTCACATAGCGAATGATTCTCTTTACGGAAGAGAGATGGGACTCCTTAGGATCCGCTTGGTACCTAGCACACACACCCACACTAAAAGATATATCGGGTCTACTTACGGTCAAATAAAGCAAGCTACCTATCATGCCCCGATATAGAGTTTGTTCCACACTTTTTCCACTTGCATCCTTGCTAAGCTTCAAAGTGGTACTCATAGGTGTATCACAATGTTTGGCATTTTCTAGACCAAACTTATTCACTAGGTTTTTGGCATATTTGGCTTGGGTAATGAAGATCCCATCATCTAATTGCCTAATTTGCAAACCTAGGAAGTAAATTAGCTCACCAATAAGACTCATCTCAAATTCATGAGACATAACATCAACAAATTGTTGGACCTTGGTGTTGTTGGTGGAGCCAAACACTATATCATCAACATAGATTTGAGTTATAAAGAGCTCATCCTTGTCTTTCTTGATGAATAGAGTCTTGTCAACACTACCCCTTGTGTAGTTATTGTCAACAAGAAATTGAGTGAGACGCTCATACCAAGCCCTCGATGCTTGTTTCAACCCATATAGAGCCTTTTTAAGGCGATAGACATGGTTGGGGTAGTGTACATCCACAAACCCCTTGGGTTGTTCAATAAACACTTCCTCTTGCAAGAAACCATTGAGGAAGGCACTCTTGACGTCCATTTGGTGCAATTGAACTTGTGCACATAAGAAATGGACAAGAGAAGCCTAATGGACTCTAAACGGGCAACGGGAGCAAAAGTCTCCTCAAAGTCGATACCCTCAATTTGAGAGTACCCTTGTGCTACAAGTCTAGCCTTATTCTGCACTATGTTGCCATCCTCATTAGATCTGTTCCTATAAATCCACTTAGTGCCTATAACATGTGTGCTTTTAGGCCTAGGAACTAGAGTCCAAACCTCATTCCTTTCGAATTGGTTTAGCTCTTCTTGCATAGCAAGAACCCAAAATTCATCATTCAAGGCTTCATCAACCTTTTTGGGTTCAATTTGAGAGGTGTAGCATGTAAAGCTAATGAGATTAGCAATTTAACGCCTAGTCCTAACACCGTCATTCACATCTCCAATAACATCCTCTTTGTTATGGAGTCTTCTAACCCATGAAGCGGGTTCATTAGAGTCCAAGAGAGGGACTCTATTAAGAGGTTGTGTGTCCTCATTAATACCATTGGATGTCCCAACAATGGGAGTCTCCACAACCCTCTCCAAAGGAGAGTCATCATCTAAAACATCCTCCTCCTCATGGTCATTAGACTTGAGCCTTGTATCATCAATGACAACATTGGATCATTCCATGACGGTTCGAGTCTTCAAGTTGAAAACTTTATAGGCTCTACTATTCAAGGCATAGCCAATAAAGATACCCTCATCACTCTTAGCATCAAATTTGCCAAGTTGATCACGGTCATTTAAAATGTAGCATTTGCTTCCAAATGTGTGGAAGTAGCTAACATTTGGCTTCCTACCCTTCTATAACTCATAGGAGGTATTTCTAGATCCGGGCCTTAGGAAAACTTTATTCCTTATATAGCAAGCCGTATTGACGGCTTTGGCTCATAGGTTCCTAGGGACATTGTTGCTAAGCAACATCACATGGGCCATCTCTTAAAGGACCCTATTCTTCCTCTCAACAACTCCCTTTTGTTGAGGTGTCCTAGGAGCCGAAAACTCATGGGAGATGCCTAAGCTATTGCAATAGCTTTTGTAAGGTTCTCATTTGTTGATTGGCTCATTTCGTGGACAAACCACATGTTGGGATCCTCTGTAAGGGTAGCTTAAGTGTTGTTGTTATTGCTCAAGCCCTTTGAAGACCTCGTCTTGATAAGCATTCCAAAGGTATATCTCTAGTGCTTGTTTTTCTTTGAAGAGATTAGTTGCACACACACACTTAACATACATTGCATATGTGTGCTTTCTCTTCACATGCCATATTTCACACTTGCACTTATATGTTATTTTTTGTTGTGTGAATTTGTGACTTATAATTCGTTTCCCGATAGTATTCGGAAACGTCTGCGCATGCACTAGAATGTGCTTGGTTTTGCGTGAAGACCTCCTACGGAGAATGCCCTTGGCTTCTCCTTGGTTTTCACCTATGTTGGTGATCGGTGGTTATGATCGACGGCCTGGTCGCCAAATGAAACCGTCGTTTGCTTCCAGAAGTGTCTGGAGCAATTCTACGGTTACGATCGGCGGTCACGACCGCCGTTCGAAACCGCCGTTCAAGACCTGATTGATTTTATCTCTCGGTCTGATTTGGCGGTTGAATCGGTGGTCAAGAAACCGCCGAATGAAACCGCCGTTCATACCTGATTAATTTTATCTCTCAGTTTGATTCGGCGGTTAGATCGGCGGTCACGAAACCGCCGAATGAAACCGCCGTTGTTCCCCTGTTCCTCTCAGGTTTAATTCGGCGATTAGAATTAGTGGCATAGCCGCCGAATGAAACCGCAGATCGGTGCATTTCAGGGGCAAACTTGTCTTTTCACATGCTCTGTTTTTCATGCCTATAAATACATCACTTTCTCTTGTTCTGAATGTGACTCTTTAATCATCAAGAGCCCTACTTCTAAAAGAGAGAATTTTAAGAGAGAAAGCAACCAAGTTTGCTCATTTAAACATTCAAACCAAAATCCATTTGCATCAAAGTTCATCTAGCATTCTCTAGCATATCTAGGATGCTTGCTTGCATGGGTCTTATATCATCACACTTGCTTTGGTAAGTTTTTCACTATTATCATATATAATTAGTGTTTTATTTATTATGGCATCTCTTTTATTACTTGATTGTTCTTAGATTATATTCTAATATTCAAGATAGAGATTGTTGTGTTGATTTGATTGAGTGTTGCTTTGTGATAGATATCTAGGTTTCTATAATCTATGATTATCTAAGCTAATTGACATGTCATTTAGCTTTAATATCTAGGATTGTTTTTAATTGCAAATTCATCATCTTAGATAAGCATATAGGGTTTCCCTTGCTCTATGTTGCATTTGAATATTCATATATTCACTTAGGGTGTTAATCTCTTTTTAGAGAATTAAGTCTTGTGTTGTGACCGGGATTAGGTTGCTTAATTCGCAAGCAATTGGACTAGGTTCACTTATACCGGGATTAGGTAGGTGTGTGATTACTTCCGGGATTAGGTTGTAATTTCATCACATTTAGTGGATTCGAGGTTCGGGTGTGGCTCACTTAACAGCCCGTGGTTTTTCCCGTGAGGGTTTCCACGTAAATATCAAGTGTTGTTTTAATTTCCGCACAATATTACACTTGCTATATTTTATTAACTATTAGGGGTATTTTCATAATCTTGTCCTTAAACGAAAATTGGGTAAAATTAGTTAAAATCTATTCACGCCCCCTCTAGATTAATAGTTTACACACCGTGAGAACTTTCAGCTTTCAAAAGAGGCATTCTCAAATTCTCTCCCATGGTCACTTCTAATCCGTTTAATGCTTTTAATGTTTGAGTTCATTTCATTTTGAATTTTAGTACAAAGAATTTTAAACTTATCAAAAGTTTCAGATTTTTTTCTAAGAAAATAAGTCCATGTGAACCTAGAGAAATCATCTACACAAACAAAAATGTATCTCTTTCCACCTAAACTCTCGGTTTGCATCGGACCCATAAGATCTCACGGTGTGTAAACTATTAATCTAGGGGGGGGGGGGGGGGGGAATGAATAGATTTTAACTAATTTTACCCAATTTTCGTTTAAGGAAGAGATTACGAAAATGCCCCTAATAGTCAATAAAATATAGCAAGTGTAATATTGTGTGGAAATTAAAACAACACTTGATATTTACGTGGAAACTCTCACGGGAAAAACCACGGGCTGTTAAGTGAGCCACACCCGAACCTCGAATCCACTAAATGTGATGAAATTACAACCTAATCCGAAAGTAATCACACACCTACCTAATCTCGGTATGAGTGAACCTAGTTCGAATGCTTGCGATCTAAGCAACCTAATCCCGGATGCTATACACAAGACTTTGATTCTCAATGAAGAGATTAAATCCCTAAGTGAATATGTGAATATCCAAAATGCAACATAGAGCAAGGGAAACACTATATGCTTATCTAAGATGATGAATTTGCAATTAGAACAATCCTAGATATTAAAACTAAATGACATGTCAAATAGCTTAGATAATCATAGATTATAAAAACCTAGATATCTATCACAATACAACACTCAATCAAAATATCACAAATAATCTCTATCTTGTATTTAGTATATTATCTAAAAACATACAAGTAATCTAAGAGATGTCTTAATATGAAAAACACTAAAATTAGATGAGATTATGAAGAACATACCAAGGAAGATGTGATGATCCATAAACATACATGGATGCATTCTATGAAGGCATAGTTGATGCAATATGAAATTTGATGAAAAAGGGATTTGATTTGAGTGGTCAAAGGTGAGTTATTGATTTGATTTTCTCTCAAAATTCTCTCTTTTAAGTTTAGGGTTCTTGGGAGTTAAAGAACTAATTCAAAGAATGATAAAGTAAGATATTTATAGACATCAAAAACAGAGAATGTGAAAAGACAAGTTTGCCCCTGAAACCGTCGATCTAATTATAGCCACCGATTATAACCGCCGAATTGAAACCGAGAAGAACAGGGGAACAACGGCGGTTTCATTCGACGGTTTCGTAACCGTCGAATCAAACCGAGAGATTAAATCAATCAGGTATGAACGCCGGTTTCATTCGGTGGTTTCGTAACCGCCGTTCCAACCACCGAATCAAATCGAGAGATTAAATCAATCAGGTATGAACGGTGGTTTCGATCGGCGGTCGTCGCCGTTCGTAACCATAGAATTGCTCCATACACTTCTGGAAGCAAACGACGGTTTCATTCGGCGACCAGGCCACCGATCATAACCGTCGAATACCAACACAGATGAAAACCAAGGAGAAGCCAAGGGCATTCTCCGTAGGCGGTCTTTGCGCAAAACCAAGCACATTTTAGTGCATGCGCGGACGTTTCCGAATACTCTTGGGAAACGAATTACAAGATACAAATACACACAACAAGATATAACATATAAGTGCAAGTGTGAAATGTGACATGTGAAGAGTAAACACACAAATGCAAGAATGCTAAGTGACTGTGTGCAATCTAAATCTCTTCTAAGAAAACCAAGCACTAGAGATTATACCTTTGGCGTGCTTGTCTCTTGAGGACTTATGAAGGGCTTTCAAGCTAGAAGTTCAATCACCTAAACTACCCTTACACAACAAACCCCAACACGTGGTTTGTCCACGAAATAAGCCAATCAAGGAATGGGAATCCTTACAATCTCCCACTTTGGCTATTTCGTGACAAAACCACCACTCACATTTAACCTCACAAATGAATATCACCAAACTATCGAGGATAGACTATGCTATATAATCGTACTCATTGATAACTTAAATGATATCACTTGCAACCATAAGTCCATCATTTATCTTAAGATTAAGATAGACTCTCCGTTTGTCCTGATAATGAAAAGACTATTATCTATTGACGGTTCTAAATAAAACTTTTCATTGTGATCCAGTTCAATGCACCCAGTGCACTAGAATTTTTTACTCGAAGACACTCTGATGATTTTAGACTCATCATATCTCATTTGATCCCACTTAAATGCTAGCAGAAGAATTCTACAACTTTAACAAGATAAAGGTGCCCAACCTTTAACTTAAGTTGTGAACATTATTCAAGACTAACTAAAGAATTGCGTCTACCTCATACATATCCAGATGTACGAACAATTCTTCTTTTCTCATAGTCTTTTGACCTTATGATTATTTACTTTGACAATTATAATATTAAACTATAAATGCTATAAGATTTGTTAAATCAGATATCACTTTATTAATATGAAAAAGATTGTCAATTACTATATTACACTCTTGCTATTGAGCATAATCCTAACAATCTCCCACTTGCGCTATAGAAAATGTGTCATATCTCTCATGCCCATGTTCTCTAGATGCCCATCGAAACTCTTCTGAGGTAGAGCCTTTGTGAAGGGATCTGTTAGATTTTCTGCTGACGCGATTTTGGTAATCGTCACGTTACCCCTTTGAACAATCTCCCTTGAAAGATGATACTTACTTTCAATGTGTTTTCCTCTCTTTTGACTTCTTGGTTCTTTCTGTAGGGAAAAATACAGTGCACGCAGCGGAAGCGATATTAAAAAAATAGGGTTTAGTATAGTTTAAAATTTTTCCTTTGATGAACCTTAACCCTTTAAATTAATTAAACATACATATAAAGTAACAAAAAGTAGAATACCTTTTGTTGCGTAATCCGATTGACTTACGTCGATGGTAATCCGCAAGATCTTCAATCCTAGCACGAACGTGAATCACCTAGGAGCGTGGTCTCCCTTTTCTTTGAATTGCGTACCTGAGAATGGATAAACAAACTTTCTTTTTCTTTTTGTTAGTCACAAAACAACCAAAAGACTACAGAGATTATTTCGGTCACTTTTGAGTTCTCAATCTAATGATCGAAACTCGTGTGAACCTAATTCGATGTTGTACACACAAGTTTATTGATGAACAAGCAATTAGTGTACTATCAAACGAATAATCTCTTCTCTCTTTTTTGTCTTGGCAGAATAATCAAACACTTTTCTATGAGTATGAGAAGAAGAAGAAATTGATCCAGTAAAAACTTAGGGGTGGCCGAACCCTATATGATTGCTTATATAGGGTGGCTGAAATTCACTTCTCTTTTCCTTTAGGGTTGCCGAAATCTACTTGTGATTCCATTAGGGTTGGCCGAAAATCCTCTAGAAAAAAGGATTTGTGCTTTACCCTAATTCCCATCAACTTTAGACTCCTAACCCTAATTCAACTCATAAGTGTTTTTATTCATTTTATTGACTAAATAAAAGACTTTCCTATTTGATTAAATAAATAAAACTTATTATTTATTTTCTTACCAAATAAGTCTTTTACCTTTAGTATAACTCTAGGAAATATATTTCTTGATCAGAAAAAGATTTTGTTTCTTAATTAAATAATTAATTAATAAATTAATTAATTCTCATTTAATCAAACAATAAAATAAAATAATATTTTTGACTAAAAATTTAGCCTTGCCGCCCCACATTATATATATGGGCCAAATATTATTTTCTTAATTTATTTAATCCATTGGACTTTAAATAAAAATCCCACATGTGAACCAGACCCATTCTTACTAAAAGAAACAAGCCCACATGCCTTTCATTAATATATTAATATAATTGATCAGCCCATTAAACAAATAATGTGCAAATTATATTCTTAATATATTAAATGCAATTCTAGATGGACCCATAAATTGGTCCGGTAGAATATATCAAGTGATCCATGCAAGTCCGTGTGGATTGGGGATCTTGGCGGGCTATCTAAATTTAAGCTTCAATAGACATAACCTAATCACAATCAACAAATGATTCACTTAGGTCCGATCCATTAATTTTAACTCGTTCCACTAAAGAGCTAAAATTGAACTCTTAAATAAAGATAGAATAAGAAGATGTTCCTCATTCATACCCTAGACAATCATGTTGGAGATAGTGTATCCTCGTGATTAATATCAGTAATCGCCAAGAGTTCATAGACCGCCTATAACTCTCCAAGTTACCATATTTACTCATATGACCACGTTTTAAACTTGGATATTTTGACTTGTCCAAAAGCCATGTTTTCAATAGTCACTATCGAAAACTCAACGTTGAGATTTAATATCCAATTACCTCAAAACATCCATATGATGATATTATACTCTCATTTAATAAATGGAGCCACGATGTCCATATCTATAAATGAAGTCCTCTATCGATTAACAAATGAATATCACCAAACTATCGAGGATAGACTATGCTATATAATCGTACTCATTGATAACTCAAATGATATCACTTGTAACCATAAGTCTCAGGATTAAGATAGACTCTCCGATTGTCCTGATAATGAAAATACTATTATCTATTGACGGTTCTAGATAAAGCTTTTCATTGTGATCCTGTTCAATGCACCCAGTGCACTAGATTCTTTTACTCGAAGACACTCCGATGATTTTAGACTCATCATATCTCATTTGATCCCACTCAAATGCTAGCAAAAGAATTCTACAACTTTAACAAGATAAAGGTGCCCAACCTTTAACTTAAGTTGTGAACATTATTCAAGACTAACTAAAGAATTGTGTCTACCTCATACATATCCAGATGTACGAACAATTCTTCTTTTCTCATAGTCTTTAGACCTTATGATTATTTACTTTGACAATTATAATATTAAACTATAAATGCTATAAGATTTGTTAAACCAGAAATCACTTTGTAAGGATTCCCGTTTTGTTGATTGGCTTATTTCGTGGTCAAACCACATGTTGGGGTTTTGAATATAAGGGTAGTCTAAGTGTTTAATGATTGAAGATCAAAAGCCCTTCCATGACCTCAAGATACAAGCACGCCAAAGGTATAATCTCTTGTGCTTGTTTTTTCTTTGAAGAGATTTAGTAGCACACACACACTTAGCATTCTTGCTATGATTGCATACTTGCTTATTTTTATGTGCATCTCTTCACATGTCACTTTACACACTAGCACATTGGTTGATATATCTTGTTGTGTGTATATGTGCCTTATAATTCGTTTCCCGACATTGTTCGAAAACGTCCGCGCTTGCACTAATGAGTGCTTGGTTTCGCGCGAAGACCGCCTATGGAGAATGCCCTTGGCTTCTCCTTGGTTTTCACCATTGTTGGTGATCGGCGGTTATGATCGGTGGCCTGGCCGCCGAATGAAACCGTCGTTTCAGTCCAGATTGGTCTGAAGCAATTATGCGGTCAAGATCGGCGGTCACGACCGCCGTTCGAAACCGCCGTTCATACCTGATCGATTTTAATCCCTCGGGTTTGATTCGGCGGTTGTATCGGCGGTCGCCAAACCGCCGAATGAAACCGCCGTTAATGCTCTGTTCTTCACGAGCTTATTTCGACAGTCGTCATCGGCGGCCTGGCCGCCGATTGAAACCGCCGAACAGTGCGTTTCAGGGGCAAAAGTGTCTTTTCACATGCCCAATTCTTGATGTCTATAAATATCTTATTTTCTCAATCTCTGATCAAGTTTCTTGAGCAATTAGAACCCTAAACTTTCAAGAGAGAATTTTGAGAAAAAATCAAATCAAGAACCCACCTTTAAACACTCAAATCAAATCCTTTTTGCATCAAATTTCATATTGCATCCTCTATGTCTACATAGAAAGCATCTATGATTGGATTGGCATCATCACAATATGATTGGTAAGATTTTGATTAGATTCATCTTATTTTAGTATTTTTACTATCTAGCATATTCTCTTTTTATTTACTTGTATGTTGTTGATCATATGATAAATACAAGAATAGAGAATTAATTGTGATGAATTAATTGAGTGTTGTTTTTGTGATAGCTAATTAGGTTTTTGCTTAATCTTGATTAGCTAAGCTATTTGACATGTCGTTTAGCAATTGATATCTAGGGTTGATTAAATTGATTATATCATCATCCTAGATAAGCATCTAAGGTTACCTAGCCTTGTTTGTTATTTGAATATTCATACATATTCACATAGGTTGCATAATCTCTTCTTAGAGAATCAAGTCTTGAGGCTAAGGTTGCTTAGGCCTCAAGCAATTGGACTAGAGCCACTTTTAAAGGCCCGAGTGGTAGAAGTGGGGGGTTATTGACCGGAGTGTTAGACGAGGTCTACATAGGTTGTAAACTCCATTTCGATTAGTGGATTTCGAGGTCCGAGTGTGGCGCACTAAACAGCCCGTGGTTTTTCCCAGTGGTTGGGTTTCCACGTATACATCAAGTGTTATTTAAATTCCGCACTATATTACACTTGTATGTATTTTTGACTAGTAGGGGCATTTTCGTAAAATTGACTTGCATGCGAAAATTGGGTAATAATAGTTAAAATCTATTCACCCCCCCTCTAGCTTTATATAGAACACGCCTCTAATTTGTTTCACACTTTATTAATATGAAAAAGATTGTTAATTACATTATTACACTCTTGCTATTGAGCATAATCCTAACAATCTCCCACTTGTGCTATAGCAAATGTGTCATATCTCTCATGCCCATGTTCTCTAGATGCCCATCGAAACTCTTCTGAGGTAGAGCCTTTGAGAAGGGATCTGCTAGATTTTCTGCTGACGCGATTTTGGTAATTGTCACGTCACCCCTTTGAACAATCTCCCTTAAAAGATGATACTTTCTTTCAATGTGTTTTCCTCTCTTGTGACTTCTTGGTTCTTTCGAATTAGCCACTGCTCCACTGTTGTCACAGTAGATAGTGATCTGCTTTTTCGCACTAGGAACCACTTTCAAGTCAATCAAGAATTGGTAGAGCCAAACAGCCTCTTTTGCAGCGTCACATGCAGCAACATACTCAGCTTCCATAGTGGAATCAGCAATACAAGATTGCTTGATACTCCTCCATATGACTGCTCCTCCTCCAATAGTAAACATAGCCCCCAATGTGGATTTTCTGGAGTCAGAATCTGATTGGAAATCAGAATCTGTATACCCAACGGGAATTAAATCCCCTTCAAAGTATACAAGCATATTATCTCTCGTTCTCTTGAGATACTTGAAAATATGCTTGACTGTCGTCCAGTGATCAGCACCAGGTTTCGATTGAAACCTGCTAACTATGCCAACAGCAAAACAAATATCTGGTCTAGTGCAGAGCATTGCATACATGAGACTTCCAACTGCCAAGGCATATGGAACTCTACTCATGAATTGCTCTTCATGCTCATTCTTAGGAACTTGTTCCTTAGAAAGTTTGATTCCATGTCTGAACGGTAACATACCTTTCTTGGAATCCTGCATGGAAAACCTAGACAAGATCTTGTCTATGTATGAAGCTTGGGACAATGCAATCGTTTTATTCTTTCTATCCCTTATTACTTGGATACCTAGAATAAAACTTGCTTCTCCTAAGTCCTTCATATCAAATTGTTTTGCTGACCATTCTTTTACTGATGTCAATACACCTACATCGTTTCCAATGAGTAGTATATCATCAACATAAAGAATCAGGAAAACCAACTTGTCGCCCTTAATCCTTTTGTATACACAAGGTTCATCAGGATTCTGAATAAATCCAAAACCTTTGACAGCTTGATCGAACCTTATGTTCCAAGATCTGGATGCTTGCTTTAATCCATTTATGGATTTCTGCAACTTGCATACCTTTCCCATTTGGCCCATTTCAATGAATCCTTCTGGTTGCATCATGTAGATGCTTTCGTCAAGACTTCCATTAAGGAAAGCTGTCTTGACGTCCATTTTCCAAATCTCTAGATCTAAAGATGCTGCAATGGATAAGAGTATCCTAATGGATTTAAGCATGGTCACAGGAGAGAAGGTTTCCTCGTAATCGATACCTTCTTTCTGTGTATACCCTTTAGCTACCAATCTAGCTTTAAAGGTTTCCACCTTTCCATCCATACCTCTTTTCCTCTTGTATACCCACTTGCACCCAATGGGTTTTGTAAGGATTCCCATTAATAGATTGGCTTATTTCGTGGTCAAACCACATGTTGGGGTTTGGTTGTAAGGGTAGTCTAGGTGTTTGTTGAAGATCAAGACCCTTTCCAAGACCTCAAGAGGACAAGCACCAAAGGTATATATCTAGTGCTTACATTGGCTTGAAGAGATATAGTTGCACACACACACAACATGCATAACTCTTATTCTTGAATGTTGTGTTTATATTTTGTGTGCATTGTGCTTTATTGTTTATTCAATGTCTCTTCTTGCATAAGATTGTTTGCATCTTTTTATATGAAATGCCATGACATGATAGGCATTAGGATGCATTCAATACCCACACTTGCACTTCATGTATGTTAGCTTTTAGTGTGGAGTAATTCGTTTCCCTAAGGATGTTCGGAAACGTCCGCGCGTGCACGGTAATGTGCTTTGTTTTGCGCGATGATCGCCGGTGGAGATGCCTTTGGCTTCTCCTTGGTTTCACCATTTTTGGTGAATCGGCGGTTACGTTCGGCGGCCTGGCCGCCGTTCGAAACCGCCAAATCAGACCTGATTGAAATATATCTATCAGGTCCAAAACGGCGGTTGGGATCGGCGGTTTCGAAACCGTCGAATGAAGTCGCCGAAGTTCCCCTGTTCCACTCGGGAGCCATTCGGCTGTTCAATTCGGCGGCCTGGCCGCCGAATGAAACCGCCGATCGGTGCGTTTCAAGGGCAAAATTGTATTTTCACCTGCCCTGTTTTTGGTCTCTATAAATACATCCTTATCTCTGGTTCAGAATACAAGTCTTTGATCATAAGAACCCTAGAGAGATATTTAGAGAGACTTCAGAGAGAAAGCTTAAAGATCATATCTTTATCTCTCTAAACCCATTCCCACATGCATAAATCTTCATCTAAGCATCATCTAGGATCATCTAGCATATGCTAATGCATGGGACTTCTTCAACACACATGGTATGATTTGTTGAACACTTTTATCTTACATAATTAGTGTTTCTACTTATCAATTTTATCTCATATTTTACTTATATGTGTTTAGATTAATTTCTACATATAAGATTGAGATTATGTGTTGATTGGGTTATTATTTATTAGCTAGGCCTTAATGTTCATATGCCATCTAGCTAATTGATCTCATTTGTTAATTGAGATTATTTTTCATAGCTTATTTGATTAGGTCATTATTGCCTAAAAGCTATGCCATGAACATTCTTGTGTGATGTATTGATAACTAGGTTGATAGATTGTTTTTAATCAACTAGTTAATCCTTTGAATGTTTGTGGGTTTTATATGATAGCTTTGTATCTAGGATTGGTGATCCTTTACTTAGCTAAAGTTATATGCCATGTCATATAGCTATATGTGATATCTAGGATTGATTATATTGTCATCTTATAATCCTAGGTAAGCATTTAGAGTACCCTAGCTCTTATTGCATTAATTGAATATTCATACATATTCACATAGGGTTGTGCATCTCTTTTGAGAGATTGAAGTCTTGGGGCTAAGTGTGCTTAGGCCTCAAGCAAATTGGACTAGAGCCGCTATAAAAGGCCCGCGTGGTAGATTAGAGGGTGCTCACGCCAAGAGTAGTGTATCAGGGGATATCACTAGGGATTGAACCAAGAGTGGCGATTGGTAGTGTCCATAGCCTGAGGTTATCTAGGGTGAGGGTCCGAGAATCACTTGAGGGTGTAACCGTCTTTTCATATAGTGGATTTCGAGGTCCGAGTGTGGCGCACTTAACAGCCCGTGGTTTTTCCCAGTGGTTGGGTTTTCCACGTAAACATCAAGTGTCATTTACTATTTCCGCATCTTATTACACTTGTATGTATTTTTGACTTGCTAGGGGTATTTTCGTAAAATTGACATGCATGCGAAAATTGGGTAATAATTAGATAAAATCTATTCACCCCCCCTCTAGCTTTATATTGATAAACACACCTCGAGTATTTGAGAACTTTCAGGTTTTATCCCTTTAGGCAAGTCTACAAGGGACCAGACTTTGTTATCAAACATGGATTCAATCTCAGATTGCATTGCCTTTTGCCAATGGCGACTATCAACATCCTCCATTGCTTCCTTATACGTGTAGGGATCATCGTCGTCCGGGAGATTCTCCACTGATTCTCCCAGACCGATGTATCTTTCGGGTTGTGTTCTAACCCTCCCACTACGACGAGGAATGGTAGGTTGTTGATCTTGTGTTGGATCAGAATTTACAATTGGGTTAGGTTGTGTAACCTCTCGTGGAATTGTATCTCCTGACATCTCATTCAGGACAATTCTACTTCTAGGCCCAAAATCATTCATATAGTCATTTTCCAGAAATTTAGCATTTGTCGAAACAAATACTTTAAGATCTGAAGGACTGTAGAAATAATATCCTTTAGTTTCTTTTGGATACTCTACAAATATACACGTTTCCGAATGAGACTCCATCTTTTCTGTCTTTCCTTTTAACACATGCGCAGGACAACCAAATATCCTTAAGTGTTGTAAACTAGGCTTGCGCCCAGTCCACAACTCATGCGGTGTTTGAGGAACAGACTTAGATGGTACATCGTTTAGAATGTATATAGCCGTTTGTAAAGCATATCCCTAAAAAGAAATAAGAAGTGTGAATAACTCAACATAGACCTAACCATGTCTAAAAGAGTTCTATTTCTCCTTTTTGCTACCCCATTCTGTTGAGGTGTACCAGGTGCAGAAAACTGAGAAACTATCCCATTATCAATAAAATATTGCTGAAACTCACTAGATAGATATTCTCCACCACGATCAGATCTCAAGATTTTTATGTGTTTCTCAAGCTGATTTTCTACTTCAGCTTTGAATGCTTTGAACATGTCAAAAGCATCCGAATTATGTCGCATGAGACACACATAGCCAAATCTTGAGTAATCATCTGTGAAGGTGATGAAGTACTCATATCCACCTCTAGCTTGAATGCTCATAGAACCACATACATCATTGTGTATCAATCCTAAACATTCAGTGGCTCTTACGCCTTTGGCCGAGAACGACCTTTTGGTCATTTTACCTTCCAAACAAGATTCACAAGTTGGTAGATCATCGACCTTTAAGTCCGTCACATACCAATCTTTTAATCCTATTAAGGTTAATATGACCTAGGCATAAATGCCATAGGTAAGTTTCATCTATTGATAATTTTACTCTTTTATGATTAGGTTTCGTTAATTCTGTGTCTAACGAGTGAGAGATATTTCTATGCAAGAAGTATAGACCATTTTCCAATATACCTTGGCAAATAATTTTGTCATTCTTACTAATAATAAAAACTTTATTAAAAGTAACCGAATATCCAAATTTATTCAAACAAGAAACTGAAATTAAATTCCTTTTAAATTGAGGTATATAATAAATGTCTATCAAATCTAAATGCCTTCTAGAATCCAAATAAACTCTAATATCTCCCACTACACTTGTAGACACTAACGTTCCGTTGTCCAAGCGCAAATTGATTTCATTCTTACTCAGCTTTCTCCTTTCTTGGAACCCATGCAAGGAATAACAAACATGATTAGTGGCTCCAGAGTCTATGATCCAAGAATCAGTAGAATCTGTCAGAAAATATGTTTCAAGATAATTAACATTACCTTCTTCCTTCTTATTCTGGGACTTTGGGCAATTTCTTTTCCAATGTCCCTTTTCACCACAAAGGAAGCATTTCCCTTTGGTACTGGTTACTTTCTTGGTCTCCTTCTTGGTAGGCCCAAATTGCTTTTTCTTATGTTGTTTCTTGACCTTCTGACGGGTCTTAACAGTAGCAACTTTACCAACCACATGAATCTCTTGACCTTTGCTTTTCACAAGGATCTTTTCAGCGCTTTGAACATCTTGCATCAGGCCTTGTAAGGTGTATTCCTTTTTGTTCAAAGTGTAGTCCAATTTGAACTGGTCAAAGGAATCTGACAAAGAATTAACAACCATATCTGTAAGGATTCCCTTCTGTTGATTGGCTTATTTCGTGGTCAAACCACATGTTGGGGTTTGGTTGTAAGGGTAGTCTAGGTCATTAAGGTTGAAGATCAAAGACCCTTTCCAAGACCTCAAGAGGACAAGCACCAAAGGTATATCTTGTGCTTACTTTGGCTTGAAGAGATATAGTTGCACACACACACAACATGCATAACTCTTATTCTTGAATGTTGTGTTTATATTTTGTGTGCATTGTGCTTTATTGTTTATTCAATGTCTCTTCTTGCATTAAATTGATTGCATCTTGTTATATGAAATGCCATGACATGATAGGCATTAGGATGCATTCAATACCCACACTTGCACTTCATGTATGTTAGTTCTTAGTGTGGAGTAATTCGTTTCCCGAAGGTTGTTCGGAAACGTCCGCGCGTGCACATTGATGTGCTTTGTTTTGTGCGATGATCGCCGGTGGAGTTGCCTTTGGCTTCTCCTTGGTTTCACCATTTTTGGTGAAACGGCGGTTACGTTCGGCGACCTGGCCGCCGTTCGAAACCGCCAAATGAGACCTGATTGAAATATATCTCTCGGGTCCAAAACGGCGGTTGGGATCGACGGTTTCGAAACCGCCGAATGAAGTCGCCGAAGTTCCCCTGTTCTACTCGGGAGCCATTCGGCGGTTCAATTCGGCGGCCTGGCCGCCGAATGAAACCGCTGATCGTGCGATTTCAGGGGCAAAATTGTCTTTTCACTTGCCCTGTTCTTGATGTCTATAAATATCACACTTTCTCATTATCTGATGATGTTCTTTGACTCTTAAGAACCATAATCTTCAAAGATAGATTTTGAGAGAAAATCAAATCAAGAACTCAACTTTAACCACTCAAATCAAACCCCTTTTGCATCAAATTTCATATTGCATCTCCTATGTCTATATAGAGTGCATCCATGTATGGGTTTACATCATCACAACTTGCTTGGTAAGATTTTGATTAATTTCATCTTATTGTAGTATTTTAAATACCAAGCCATCTCTTTTAAATTACTTGTATGTTTTAGATTATATGCTAAATACAAGAAAAGAGATTATTTGTGATGAATTGATTGAGTGTTGTTTTTGATAGATATCTAGGTTTTTATAATCTATGATTATCTATGCTATTTGACATGTCATTTAGCAATTGATATCTAGGGTTGATTTAAATTGAATATATCATCATCATAGATAAGCATTTAGAGTACCCTAGCTCTTATTGCATTAATTGAATATTCATACATATTCACATAGGGTTGTGCATCTCTTTTGAGAGATTGAAGTCTTGGTCTAGGGTTGCTATTACAGGCCCGCTGGGTAGTAGTGGTGGGTTACAGACCGGGATTAGGCTGTAAACATCATTACAAGTAATGACTTCGAGGATCAAGCAAATTGGAATAGGGTTGCTAATAAAGGCCCGCTGGGTAGAAGTGAGGGGTTACAGACCGGAGTGTTAGACGAGGTCTACATAGGTTGTAAACTTCATTTCAATTAGTGATTTCGAGTTCCGAGTGTGGCGCACTATACAGCCCATGGTTTTTCCCAGTGGTTGGGTTTCCACGTATACATCAAGTGTCATTTATTATTTCCGCATCTTATTACACTTGTATGTATTGTTGACTTGCTAGGGGTATTTTCATAAAATTGACATGCACGCGAAAATTGGGTAATAATTAGATAAAATCTATTCAGCCCCCCTCTAGCTTTATATTGATAAACACACCGAGCATTAATTAAGAACTTTCAATATCAATTTTTGTCTCACCATCTGTCTCAGTGCCATGCAGTTCAGCAATGTTAAGATGTGCTATGACTTTCATCATGTGATCCTTCACAGCCTGTCCAGGTTTCATCCTAAGATTCATAAAAGCAGTCACTGCCTCTCTCTTAGTCGTCCTGGACTTCATAGCAAACATCTCCTCTAGAGACATCATTATATCAGCAGCAGACTCCATTCCTTCATACTACTGTTGCAACACGTCGGAGATAGTAGCCATAATGTAACATTTGGCCATATCATCTGAAGTCTTCCACTGCTCATACTCATCTCTTTGCATTATGCTAGATTCATTATTAGGAGCAGGTGGTTTAGGAGTAGTTAGAACAAACTTATGTTTTTCACTTTGCAGCAACAACCCAATTTTCCTTTTCCATGTGACATAATTATCTCCAGTTAAAGTGTTATCTTTCAGGATGTTCATAAGTGATAGGGTCATGATTTCTGAATAAAACAAAAATATATGAGTAAATAATCATGATAAAGCACTTTCGAATATTTATCTTGATTTAAATAAATAACTCAATTATAAAAATTCAACGGTGATCCAACACCCATAAATGTTACGCCTCCTTTGGGAGTTTGCACCATTTACTAGTTAGACTAGGTCCCACCTAATTGTTAACATAACAACTAGCGTTTTCAATTTTAGCCTTGCAATTTTAGTGACAAGAACTCTTGGGAGGATATCAATAAAATTGCATTGAGTGTGTTACCAAGATATCGACCCTCAATTTTCTATCACGAAAATCCCTCCTTGGGTAGTAGATCTCGTTTGAGTCCATTGTCTAGTCTATCCTTGTAAGGAAGTATATTGCTAAATTCCATTCATGGACGCCCCTTGGGGGGATTACCAATAAATAATAAAGCTCAACTAACCTTGGAGACCATAGGTGTTACAAAACACCTTCTCCCACTTAATTATTTAAGGCGTGTGATTAAATCCCATAGAATGATTTACCAAGTTATCTAGATGCCAATTTAGATACCCAAATCATTCAATGCATGTTCATACCAAAAGAGATATATAAGTGGCACTCCTATTCTATATGACATGTTATCATACAATAACTAATATTGTAATATTTATGCAAAAAATAAATAGCCACAATTTTGGTCCATCCTAGATAAGCAAGTAAATTACAATTTGTTAGGAATACAAGATCTTCAAGTGGCCATCGATCATCCGCACATCCCTCGGCTTCCTCCCATGGGCGTGCACACCCCATAACCCCACAAAGGGGCTACCGTGCGCAGCCCATGAGACCACATAGGGCTGCCGTGCGCAGCCCACCATGATATGGGCTTGCCATGCGTAGCCCAATCCACTCCTAGGGTGCGCACGGTGCTCGTTCTATGTTCCGGTTGCTTCCTTTTTCTTCAAGTCTTCAAATCTTCAATGCTTGAACATATTACAGCAGTATTTAAACTAACAAAATACTGCAGTATTTATTTATTTATTTTTATTCACTGCAGTACTTTTTTTTTTGTTCTTCTTACAAAAAAAAAATGCACTTAAAATAGAATAAAAACTGCAGTAAATTATAATACCTAAAAAACTGCACTTTAATATTACAATAAAAATATAAAAAAAACTAGCAACTACCAAGAAGGAATTATGGCGATGATAGACCACCCTTCTTGTTACAATTCCATAACAAAGAAAATACATTGAAAATCTAGGACCAAAATCGAGCAATAACAATCCACATAAAAACATATATAAAACCATACATCCACATGTAATTATATATGCGAATACCTAGAGTGCCATCTCTTTCTAAACATGCATAATCACAATAAAAAGAAATAGATTCACGTATATATATGTTAATTAATTAAAAGGGTTCAAACAAGGCTCTGATACCAATTGTAGGGAAAAATACAGTGCACGCAGCGGAAGCGAGACTAAAAAAATAGGGTTTAGTACAGTTTAAAATTTTTCCTTTGATGAACCTTAACCCTTTCAATTAATTAAACATACATATAAAGTAACAAAAAGTAGAATACCTTTTGTCGCGTAATCCGATTGACTTACGTCGATGGTAATCCGCAAGATCTTCAAACCTAGCACGAACGTGAATCACCTAGGAGCGTGGTCTACCTTTTCTTTGAATTGCATACCTGAGAATGGATAAACAAACTTTCTTTTTCTTTTTGTTAGTCACAAACAACCAAAAGACTACAGAGATTATTCCGGTCACTTTTGAGTTCTCGATCTAATGATCGAAACTCGCGTGAACCTAATTTGATGTTGTACACACAAGCTTATTGATGAACAAGCAATTAGTGTACAATCAAAAGAATAATCTCTTCTCTCTTTTTTGTCTTGGCAGAATAATCAAACACTTTTCTAAGAGTATGAGAAGAAGAAGAAATTGATCCAGTAAAAACTTAGGGGTGGCCGAACCTTATATGATTGCTTATATAGGGTGGCTGAAATTCACTTCTCTTTTCCTTTAGGGTTGCCAAAATCTACTAGTGATTCTATTAGGGTTGGCCGAAAATCCTCTACAAAAAAGGATTTGTGCTTTACCCTAATTCCCATCAACTTTAGACTCCTAACCCTAATTCAACTCATAAGTGTTTTTATTCATTTTATTGACTTAATAAAAGATTTTCCTATTTGATTAAATAAATAAAACTTATTATTTATTTTCTTACCAAATAAGTCTTTTACCTTTAGTATAACTCTAGGAAATATATTTCATGATCAGAAAAAGAATTTGTTTCTTAATTAAATAATTAATTAATAAATTAATTAATTCTCATTTAATCAAACAATAAAATAAAATAATATTTTTGACTAAAAATTTAGCCTTGCCGCCCCACATTATATATATGGGTCAAATATTATTTTCTTATTTTATTTAATCCATTGGACTTTAAATAAAAATCCCACATGTGAACCAGACCCATTCTTACTAAAAGAAACAAGCCCACATGCCTTTCATTAATATATTAATATAATTGATCAGCCCATTAAACAAATAATGTGCAAATTATATTCTTAATATATTAAATGCAATTCTAGATGGACCCATAAATTGGTCCGGTAGAATATATCAAGTGATCCATGCAAGTCCGTGTGGATTGGGGATCTTGGCGGGCTATCTAAATTTAAGCTTCAATAGACATAACCTAATCACAATCAACAAATGATTCACTTAGGTCCGATCCATTAATTTTAACGCATTCCACTAAAGAGCTAAAATTGAACTCTTAAATAAAGATAGAATAAGAAGATGTTCCTCATTCATACTCTAGACAATCATGTTGGAGATAGTGTATCCTCGTGATTAATATCAGTAATCGCCAAGAGTTCATAGACCGCCTATAACTCTCCAAGTTACCATATTTACTCATATGACCACGTTTTGAACTTGGATATTTTGACTTGTCCAGAAGCCATGTTTTCAATAGTCACTATCGAAAACTCAACGTTGAGATTTAATATCCAATTATCTCAAAACATCCATATGATGATATTATACTCTCATTTAATAAATGGAGCCACGATGTCCATAACTATAAATGAAGTCCTCTATCGATTAACAAATGAATATCACCAAACTATCGAGGATAGACTATGCTATATAATCGTACTCATTGATAACTCAAATGATATCACTTGCAACCATAAGTCCATCATTTATCTCAGAATTAAGATAGACTCTCCGATTGTCCTGATAATGAAAATACTATTATCTATTGACGGTTCTAGATAAAGCTTTTCATTGTGATCCTGTTCAATGCACCCAGTGCACTAGATTCTTTTACTTGAAGACACTCCGATGATTTTAGACTCATCATATCTCATTTGATCCCTCTCAAATGCTAGCAAAAGAATTCTACAACTTTAACAAGATAAAGGTGCCCAACCTTTAACTTAAGTTGTGAACATTATTCAAGACTAACTAAAGAATTGTGTCTACCTCATACATATCCAGATGTACGAACAATTCTTCTTTTCTCATAGTCTTTAGACCTTATGATTATTTACTTTGACAATTATAATATTAAACTATAAATGCTATAAGATTTGTTAAACCAGAAATCACTTTATTAATATGAAAAAGATTGTTAATTACAATATTACACTCTTGCTATTGAGCATAATCCTAACACTTTCAAATTAGCCACTGCTCCACTGTTGTCACAGTAGATAGTGATCTGCTTTTTCGCACTAGGAACCACTTCCAAGTCAATTAAGAATTGGTGGAGCCAAACAGCCTTTTTGGCAGCCTCGCATGCAGCAACATACTCAGCTTCCATGGTGGAATCAGCAATACAAGATTGCTTGATACTCCTCCATATGACTACTCCTCCTCCAATAGTAAACACAGCTCCTGATGTGGATTTTCTAGAGTCAGAATCTAATTGGAAATCAAAATCTGTATACCCAACAGGAATTAAATCCCCTCCAGAGTATACAAGCATATTATCTCTCATTCTCTTGAGATACTTGAAAATATGCTTGACTGCCGTCCAGTGATTAGGACCAGGTTTTGATTGAAACCTACTAACTATGCCAACAGCAAAACAAATATCTGGTCTAGTGCAGAGCATTGCATACATGAGACTTCCAACTGCCGAGGCATATGGAACTCTACTCATGAATTGCTCTTCATGCTCATTCTTAGGAACTTGTTCCTTAGAAAGTTTGATTCCATGTCTGAAAGGTAACATACCTTTCTTGGAATCCTGCATGGAAAACCTAGACAAGATCTTGTCTATGTATGAAGCTTGGGATAATGCAATTGTTTTATTCTTTATATCCCTTATTACTTGGATACCTAGAATAAAACTTGCTTCTCCTAAGTCATTCATATCAAATTGTTTTGCTAACCATTCTCTTACTGATGTTAATACACCTACATCGTTTCCAATGAGTAGTATATCATCAACATAAAGAATCAGGAAAACCAACTTGTCGCCCTTAATCCTTTTGTATACACAAGGTTCGTCAGGATTCTGAATAAATCCAAAACCTTTGACAGCTTGATCGAACCTTATGTTCCAGGATCTGGATGCTTGCTTGAATCCATATATGGATTTCTGCAACTTGCTTACCTTTTCCAATTGGCCATTTTCAATGAATCCTTCTGGTTGCATCATGTAGATGCTTTCGTCAAGACTTCCATTAAGGAAAGCTGTCTTGAAGTCCGTTTGCCAAATCTCTAGATCTAAAGATGCTACAACGGATAAGAGTATCCTAATGGATTTAAGCATGGCCACAGGAGAGAAGGTTTCCTCGTAATCGATACCTTCTTTCTGTGTATACCCTTTAGCTACCAATCTAGCTTTAAAGGTTTCCACCTTTCCATCTATACCTCTTTTCCTCTTGTATACCCACTTGCACCCAATGGGTTTTATCCTTTTAGGCAAGTATATAAGGGACCAGACTTTGTTATCAAACATGGATTCAATCTCAGATTGCATTGCCTTTTGCCAATGGCGACTATCAACATCCTCCATTGCTTCCTTATATGTGTAGGGATCATCGTCGTCCTAGAGATTCTCCACTGATTCTCCCAGACCGATGTATCTTTCGGGTTGTGTTCTAACCCTCCCACTATGACGAGGAATGGTAGGTTGTTGATTTTGTGTTGGATCGAAACTTACAATTGGGTTAGGTTGTGTAACCTCTCATGGAATTGTATCTCCTGACATCTCATTCAGGACAATTCTTCTTCTAGGCACAAAACCATTCATATAGTCCTTTTCCATAAATTTAGCATTTGTTGAAACAAATACTTTAAGATCTGAAGGACTATAGAAATAATATCCTTTAGTTTCTTTTGGATACCCTACAAATATACATGTTTCCGAACGGGACTCCATCTTTTCTGTCTTTCCTTTTAACACATGCGCAGGACAACCAAATATCCTTAAGTGTTGTAAACTAAGCTTGCGCCCAATCCACAACTCATGCGGTGTTTGAGGAACAGACTTAGATGGTACATCGTTTAGAATGTATATAGCAGTTTGTAAAGCATATCCCCAAAAAGAAAATAGGAAGTGTTGAATAACTCAACATAGACCTAACCATGTCTAAAAGAGTTCTATTTCTCCTTTCTGCTACCCCATTCTGTTGAGGTATACCCGGTGCAGAAAACTGAGAAACTATCCCATTATTAATAAGATATTGCTGAAACTCACCAGATAGATATTCTCCACCACGATCAGATCTCAAGATTTTTATGTGTTTCTCAAGCTGATTTTCTACTTCAGCTTTGAATGCTTTGAACATGTCAAAAGCATCCGACTTATGTCACATGAGATACACAAAGCCAAATCTCGAGTAATTATCTGTGAAGGTGATGAAGTACTCATATCCACTTCTAGCTCGAATGCTCATAGGACCACATACATCAGTGTCAATCAATCCTAAACATTCAGTAGCTCTTGCGCCTTTGGCCGAGAACGACCTTTTGGTCACTTTACATTCCAAACAAGATTCACAAGTTGGTAGATCATCAACCTTTAAGTCACTTAAAGGTCCGTCACTTACCAATCTTTTAATCCTATTAAGGTTAATATGACCTAGGCGTAAATGCCATAGATAGGTTTCATCTATTGATAATTTTACTCTTTTATGATTAGGTTCCGTTAATTCTGTGTCTAACGAGTGAGATATATTTCTATGCAAAAAGTATAGACCATTTTCCAATGTACCTTGGCAAATAATTTTGTCATTCTTACTAATAATATAAACTTTATTAAAAGTAGCCGAATATCCAAATTTATTTAAACAAGAAACTGAAATTAAATTCCTCTGGAATTGAGGTACATAATAAACGTCTATAAAATCTAAATGCCTTCTAGAATCCAAATAGACTCTAATATCTCCAACTACACTTGCAGACACTAACATTCTGTTGCCCAAGCGCAAATTGATTTCATTCTTACTCAGCCTTCTCCTTTCTTGGAACCCCTGTAAGGAATAACAAACATGATTAGTGGCTCCAGAGTCTATGATCCAAGAATCTATAGAATCTATGGAATCTGCAAGAAAACATGTTTCAAAATAATTTACATTACCTTCTTCCTTCTTATTCTAGGACTTTGGGCAATTTCTTTTCCAATGTCCCTTTTCACCATAAAGGAAGCATTTCCCTTTGATCTTGGTTACTTTCTTGGTCTCCTTCTTGGTAGGCCCAAATTACTTTTTCTTCTGTTGTTTCTTGACCTTCTGACGGGTCTTAACAATAGCAACTTTACCAACCATATGAATCTCTTGACCTTTGCTTTTCACAAGGATCTTTTCAACGCTTTGAATATCTTACATCAGGCCTTGTAGGGTGTATTCCTTTTTGTTCAAAGTGTAGTCTACTTTGAATTGATCAAAGGAATTTGACAGTGAATTGACGACCATATCAATTTTTGTCTCACCATCTATCTCAAAGCCTTGTAGTTCAGCAATGTTGAGATGTGCTATGACTTTCATCATGTGATCCTTCACAGCCTGTCCAGGTTTCATCCTAAGATTCCTAAAAGTAGTCACTGCCTCTCTCTTAGTCGTCCTGGACTTCATAGCAAACATCTCCTCTAGAGACATCATTATATCAGCAGCAGACTCCATTCCTTCATGTTGCTGTTGCAACACGTCGGAGATAGTAGCCATAATGTAACATTTGGCCATATCATCTGAAGTCTTTCACTGCTCATACTCATCTCTTTGCATTATACTAGATTCATTATTAGGAGTAGGTGGTTTAGGAGTAGTTAGAACAAACTTATGTTTTTCACTTTGCAACGACAACCCAATTTTCCTTTTCCATATGACATAATTATCTCCAGTTAAAGTGTTATCTTTCAGGATGTTCATAAGTGATGGGGTCATGATTTCTGAATAAAACAAAACATTTATAAGTAAATAATCATGATAAAGCACTTTTAAATATTTATCTTGAATTAAATAAATAACTCAATCGTAAAAATTCAACGGTGATCCAACACCCATAAATGTTACACCTCATTTGGGAGTTCGCACCATTTACTAGTTAGACTAGGTCCCACCTAATTGTTAACATAACAACCAGCGTTTTCAATTTTAGCCTTGCAATTTTACTAACAAGAACTCTTGGGAGGATATCAATAAAATTACATTGAGTGTGTTACCAAGATATCGACCCTCAACTTTCTCTCACGAAAATCCCTCATTGGGGAGTAGATCTCGTTTGAGTCCATTGTCTAGTCTATCCTTGTAAGGAAGTATGTTGCTAAATTCCATTCATGGATGCCCCTTAGGGGGATTACCAATAAATAATAAAGCTCAACTAACCTTAGAGGCCATAGGTGTTACAATACACCTTCTCCCACTCAATTATTTAAGGCATGTGATTAAATCCCATAGAATTGATTTACCAAGTTATCTAGATGCGAATTTAGATACCTAAATCATTCAATGCATGTTCATACCAAAAGAGATATATAAGTGGCACTCCTATTCTATATGACATGTTATCATACAATAACAAATATTGTAATATTTATGCAAAAATAAATAGCCACAATTTTGGTCAATCGTATAAAAGCAAGTAAATTACAATTGTTTAGGAATACAAGATCTTCAAGTGGCCATCAACCATACGCTTATCCCTCGGCTGCCCCCCATAGGCGTGCACACCCCACAACCCAACAAAGGGGCTGCCGTGCGCAGCCCACCATGATATGGGCTTGCCATGCGCAGCCCAATCCACTCCTAGGGTGCACACGGTGCTCGTTCTAGGTTCCGGTTGCTTCCTTTTCTTCATGTCCTCGAATCTTCAATACCCGAATACATTACAGCAGTATATAAACATATTAAATACTGCAGTATTATTATTATTATTATTTTATTCACTGCAGTTCTTATTACAACAAAAACTGCACTTAAAATAAAATAAAAAAACTGCAGTAAAATATAATACATAAAATACTGCACTATTTAATTACAATAAAAAATAAAAGAAAACCTAGCAACTACCAAGAAGGAATTATGGCAATGATAGACCACCCTTCTTGTTACAATTCCAAAACAAAAATTACATTGAAAATATAGGACCAAAATCGAGCAACAACAATCCACATAAAAACATACATCCACATGTAATTATATATGCGAATACCTAGAGTGCCATCTCTTTCTAAACATGCATAATCACAACAAAAAGAAATAGATTCACGTATATATACGTTAATTAATTAAAAGGGTTCAACCAGGCTTTGATACCAATTGTAGGGAAAAATACCGGTCAACGCAGCGGAAGCGAGACTAAAAAAAGGTTTAGTATATTTTAAAATTTTTCCTTTGATGAACCTTAACCCTTTAAATTAATTAAACATACATATAAAGTAACAAAAAGTAGAATACCTTTTGTCGCATGATCCGATTGACTTACGTCGATGCTAATCCGCAAGATCTTCAATCCTACCACGAACGTGAATCACCTAGGAGTGTGGTCTCCCTTTTCTTTGAATTGTGTACCTGAGAATGGACAAACAAACTTTCTTTTTCTTATTGTTAGTCACAAAACAACCAAAAGACTACAAAGATTATTCCGGTCACTTTTGAGTTCTCAATCTAATGATCGAAACTCGCGTGAACCTTATTCGATGTTGTACACACAAGCCTATTGATGTATAAGCAATTAGTGTACTATCAAAAGAATAATCTCTTCTCTCTATTTGTCTTGGCCGAATAATCAAACACTTTTCTATGAGTATGAGAAGAAGAAGAAATTGATCCAGTAAAACTACTTGGGGTGGCCGAACCCTATATTGTGTCTTATATAGGGTGGCCGAATTTTACTTCTCTTTTAATTAGGGTTGCCGAAATCTCCTTGTGATTCTCTTAGGGTTGGCCGAAAATCCTCTACAACAAAGGATTTGTGCTTTACCCTAAATCCCATCAACTTTAGACTCCTAACCCTAATTCAACTCATTAGTGTTTTTATTTTTTTATTGACTTAATAAAAGACTTTCCTATTTGATTAAATAAATAAACCTTATTATTTATTTTCTTACCAAATAAGTCTTTTACTTTTAGTATACTACTACCAGTAGTATAACTCTAGGAAATATATTTCCTGATCAGAAAAAGATTTTGTTTCTTAATTAAATAATTAATTAACAAATTAATTAATTCTCATTTAATCAAACAATAAAATAAAATAATATTTTTGACTAATTATTTAGCCTTGCCGCCCCACATTATATATATGGGCCAAATATTATTTTCTTATTTTATTTAATCCATTGGACTTTAAATAAAAAGCCCATATGTGAACCAGACTCATTCTTACTAAAAGAAACAAGCCCACATGCCCTTCATTAATATATTTAATATAATTGATCAGCCCATTAAACAAAAAATTTTCAAATTATATTCTTAATATATTAATTTCAATTCTAGATGGACCCATAAATTGGTCCGGTAGAATATATCAAGTGATCCATGCAAGTCCGTGTGGATTGGGGATCTTGGTGGGCTGTCTAAATTTAAGCTTCAATAGACATAACCTAATCACAATCAACAAATGATTCACTTAGGTCCGATCCATTAATTTTAACTCATTCCACTAAAGAGCTAAAATTGAACTCTTAAATAAAGATAGAATAAGAAGATGTTCCTCATTCATACCCTACACAATCATGTTGGAGATAGTGTATCCTCGTGATTAATATCAGTAATCGCCAAGAGTTCATAGACCGCCTATAACTCTCCAAGTTACCATATTTACTCATATGACCACGTTTTGAACTTAGATATTTTGACTTGTCCAGAAGCCATGTTTTCAATAGTCACTATCGAAAACTCAACGTTGAGATTTAATATCCAATTACCTCAAAACATCCATATGATGATATTATACTCTCATTTAATAAATGGAGCCACGATGTCCATATCTATAAATGAAGTCCTCTATCGATTAACAAATGAATATCACCAAACTATCGAGGATAGACTACGCTATATAATCGTACTCATTGATAACTCAAATGATATCACTTGCAACCATAAGTCCATCATTTATCTCAGGATTAAGATAAACTCTCCGATTGTCCTGATAATGAAAAGACTATTATCTATTGACGGTTCTAGATAAAGCTTTTCATTGTGATCCAGTTCAATGCACCCAGTGCACTAGATTTTTTTACTCGAAGACACTCCGATGATTTTAGACTCATCATATCTCATTTGATCCCACTCAAATGCTAGCAATAGAATTCTACAACTTTAACAAGATAAAGGTGCCCAACCTTTAACTTAAGTTGTGAACATTATTCAAGACTAACTAAAGAATTGTGTCTACCTCATACATATCCAGATGTACGAACAATTCTTCTTTTCTCATAGACTTTTGACCTTATGATTATTTACTTTGACAATTATAATATTAAACTATAAATGCTATAAGATTTGTTAAACCAGAAATCACTTTATTAATATGAAAAAGATTGTCAATTACAATATTACACTCTTGCTATTGAGCATAATCCTAACACCTATAGATCCACTTGGTGCCTATAACATGTGTGTTCTTAGGCCTAGGAACTAGAGTCCAAACCTCATTCCTTTCGAATTAGTTTAGCTCTTCTTGCATGGCAAGAACCCGAAATTCATCATTTAAGGCTTCATCAACCTTTTTGGGTTCTATTTGAGAGGTGTAGCATGTGTAGCTAATTAGATTAGTTATTTGACGCCTAGTTCTAACACCCTCATTTACCTCTCCAATGATGTCATTCTTATCATGGAGTTGTCTAACCCATGGAGCGGGTTCTTTAGAGTTCAAGAGAGGAACTCTATCAATAGGTTGTGTATCCTCATAATTACCATTGGACGTCCCAACATTGGGAGTCTCCACAACCTTCTCCAAAGGAGAATCATCATCTAAAACTACCTCCTCTTCATGGTTACTAGACTTAAGCCTTTCATCATCAAAGACAACATTAGATGATTCCATGACACTTAGAGTCTTTAAATTGACAACTCTATAGGCTCTACTATTTAAGGCATAGCCAATAAATATACCCTAATCACTCTTAGCATCAAATTTGCCAAGTTGATCACGGTCATTTAAAATGTAGCATTTGCTTCCAAAGGAGTGGAAGTAGCTAACATTTGGCCTTTTGCCTTTCCATAGTTCATATGAGGTATTTCTAGTTCCGGCCATAGGAAAACTCTATTTCCTATATAGCAAGCCGTATTTGTTAGGATTATGCTCAATAGCAAGAGTGTAATATTGTAATTAACAATCTTTTTCATATTAATAAAGTGATTTCTGGTTTAACAAATCTTATAGCATTTATAGTTTAATATTATAATTGTCAAAGTAAATAATCATAAGGTCTAAAGACTATGAGAAAAGAAGAATTGTTCGTACATCTGGATATGTATGTGGTAGACACAATTCTTTAGTTAGTCTTGAATATTGTTCACAACTTAAGTTAAACGTTGGGCACCTTTATCTTGTTAAAGTTGTAGAATTCTTTTGCTAGCATTTGAGTGGGATCAAATGAGATATGATGAGTCTAAAATCATCGGAGTGTCTTCGAGCAAAAGAATCTAGTGCACTAGGTGCATTGAACTGGATCACAATGAAAATCTTTATCTAGAACCGTCAATAGATAATAGTTTTTTCATTATCAGGACAATCGGAGAGTCTATCTTAATCCTGAGATAAATGATGGACTTATGGTTGCAAGTGATATCATTTGAGTTATCAATGAGTACGATTATATAGCATAGTCTATTCTCGATAGTTTGGTGATATTCATTTGTTAATCGATAGAGGACTTCATTTATAGATATGGACATCGTGGCTCAATTTATTAAATGAGAGTATAATATCATCATATGGATGTTTTGAGGTAATTGGATATTAAATCTCAACGTTGAGTTTTCGATAGTGACTATTGAAAACATGGCTTCTGGACAAGTCAAAATATCCAAGTTCAAAACGTGGTCATATGAGTAAATATGGTAACTTGGAGAGTTATAGGGGGTCTATGAACTCTTGGCGATTACTGATATTAATCACGAGGATACACTATCTCCAATATGATTGTCTAGGGTTATGAAAGAGGAACATCTTCCTTTTCTATCTTTATTTAAGAGTTCAATTTTAGCTCTTTAGTGGAATGAGTTAAAATTAATGGATCGGACCTAAGTGAATCATTTGTTGATTGTGATTAGGTTGTATCTATTGAAACTTAAATTTAGATAGCCCGCCAAGATCCCCAATCCACACGGACTTGCATGGATCACTTGATATATTCTACCGGACCAATTTATGGGTCCATCTAGAATTGCATTTAATATATTAAGAATATAATTTGCACATTAATTATTTAATGGGCTGCTCAATTATATTTATATATTAATGAAAGGCATGTGGGCTTGTTTCTTTTAGTAATAATGGGTCTGGTTCACATGTGGGCTTTTTATTTAAAGTCCAATGGATTAAATGAAATAAGAAAATAATATATGGCCCATTTTATACATGTGGGGCGGCAAGGTTAAAATATTAGCCTAACATATTATTTTGTTTCATTGTTTAATTAAATAAGAATTAATTAATTTATTAATTAATTGTTTAATTAAGAAACAAATCTTTTTTTGATCAGGAAATATATTTCCTAGAGTTATACTAAAAGTAAAAGACTTGTTTGATAAGAAAAATAAATAATTAAGTTTATTTATTTAATCAAATAAGAAGTCTTTTTATTTAGTCAATAAAAGAATAAAAATACTTATGAGTTGGATTAGGGTTAGAAGTCTAAAAGTTGATGTGTATTAGGGTGCAACACAAATCCTTTTTTGGAGGGGATTTGCGGCAACCCTAATTGAATCAAGGTAGATTTTCGGCAACCCTAAATGAAAGAGGAAGTTAAATTCGGCCACCCTATATAATACTACATATAGAATTCGGCCACCTCCTCTAAGGCTTGGTTGATTCAATTTTCTTCTTCTTCTAAACTCATAGACAAGTATTTGATTATTCTACTAAGACATAAAAGATAGAAGAGATTATTCTTTTGATGGTACACTAATTGCTTGTTCATCAATAAGCTTGTGTGTACAACATCGAATTAGGTTCACGCGAGTTTCGATCATTAGATTGAGAACTCAAAAGTAACCGGAATAATCTTTGTATTCTTTTGATTGTTTTGTGACTAACAAAAGAAAAAGAAAAGTTTGTTTGTCCATTCTCAGGTTTGCAATTCAAAGAAAAGGGAGACCACGCTCCTAGGTGATTCACGTTCGTGCTAGGATTGAAGATCTTGCGGATTACCATCGACATAAGTCAATTGGATCACGCGACAAAAGGTATTCAACTTTTGTTACTTTATATATGGTTAATTAATTTAAAGGGTTAAGGTTCATAAAAATTAAAAATTTTAAAACATACTAAATCGATTTTTAGTCTCGCTTCCGCTGCGTGTACTACGGTATTTTTCCCTACAGTATTGACGGCTTCGGCCCATAGGTTCCTAGGGACAGTGTTGCTAAGGAACATCACATTGGCCATCTCTTGAAGGACCCTATTCTTCCTCTCAACAACTCCATTTTGTTGAGGTGTCCTAGGAGCCGAAAACTCATGGGAGATGCATAAACCATTACAATAGGTTTCAAAGGTGGGATTCTCAAATTCCCTCCCATGGTCACTTCTAATCCGTTTAATGCTTTTAATGTTTGAGTTCATTTCATTTTGAATTTTATTACAAAGCATTTTAAACTTATCAAAAGTTTCGGATTTTTCTCTAAGAAAATATGTCCATGTGAACCTAGAGAAATCATCAACACAAACAAAGATATATCTCTTTCCACCTAAGCTTTCGGTTTGCATAGGTCCCATGAGGTCCATGTGGAGAAGCTCTAGGGGCTCCTTAGTGGAGAGATACTTGCCCTTTTTGTGCATGCTTTTGGTTTGTTTTCCTTGTTGGCAAGGTCCACAAACACCATTGGCTTTCTTCCCAAGCTTAGGGAGGCCACGCACACAATTGAACTTTCCAAGGGTTCGTAAATCCCTAAAGTTCATGTGGCCAAGTCTTTCATGCCACAACTCAATTTGCTCATCCATGGACACATTGTTTGAGACTATTCTAGCTTCAAGACAATAGCAATTGTCACTAGATCTCATACCTTTCAATAAGGTTTGTCCATCGGGCTTTAGGATAGAGCAATCATCTTTACAAAATAAGACGGAATATCCTTCATCACTAAGGTGTGATATGCTTATCAAATTGACTTTCAAGCCATCAACAAATAAGACATTAGATAAGGAGGGTAATCCAGGAACGGAAATGGTTCCTTTCCCTATAACTTTCTTTTTGGATCTATCACCAAAAGTGACATATTCTCCTTCCTCCATAACAAGAGTCTCGAAGAAACTCTTGTTTCCCGTCATGTTCCTAGAGCACCCACTATCTAAATACCAAAAATTAGAAGAATTTGCCTTCAAGGCTATTTGAGCAACATGGCAAACATTTTCATTCTTTCTAATCCACCTAGAAACAATCTTAGCTTTCTTAGTGGTCTTTGGTACATGGGTTCTAGATGTCCTAGGATTATGCACATCAATATTATCATTCATAGGAGAATGCATCTTAGCTCTATTCTTTCTCTTTTCAATCATGCTTCGTGTTTTACACATTTTAATATATTGAAAGCAATTCGGTCTAATATGACCATCAAATCCACAAAAATGACATGTAGGAATAAAATAAGGGTTCATACCTTGTCCTTGAGCATGCATGTGAGCTTGTCCATGTCTTTGTGGTTCAGTGGGTTCAATCCATCTTCGTTGTTGAACCGGTCTAGCTTGCTTCCTAGCTTGAGGTTGCATGATTGGTCTCTTCCCTTTGTGAGCCAATTGTGGAGGAATGTTGACTTGAGAGACCCTAGAGGGTTGAGCTTGAGGTTGCCTTCTTGGCACCATTTTCACTTGAGCATTTGAACATTGTCCTAGTTCTAACTTCTTCCTAGGAGTTTGCACCAATGAAGCTTCTTCATTCCTTAAACTCTTGACAAACATGGTCTTGTTAGAGGTTGAGATCTTCTTACCATCTTCATACCCAAGACCCCTCTTGTCACACGGACTCTTTCCAACACCAAGTATATGGTCAAGCTTCTTAGTGCTAGAATCCATCCTAGCTAATGATTCTAAAGCTTCATCAAACTCCCTCTTCAAACCTTCTTCATTCCTCTTAGATAAGACTAACTCCTCTTTTAGCTTATCTTCCATCTTCTTGAATTTTTCCACTTGTTCACTTAAGTGGTCATTATGAGATGAAAGCTCAAGATTTTCTTCTCAACATCTTGATCTTTCTTGTGCTCTTAATTGCTAAATCATTAAACTCGGCATGGTATTTAGCAAGCACCGTTTTCTCCATAAATCCATTTATGGAGTTAGATGAGGAATCACTTTCTTCTTCACTTGAGTCATTTTCCTCTCGACTCATTTCCTCTCTTTCACTAGCACTTTTGCTTTTATGGGAGGAGGCAAAAGCTAGGAGGTTAGCCATGAGCTCTTTATCACTTGAAGACTCATCTCCCTCATTGGAGTCATCACTACTACCACTCCATGTGGCGGCCATCACTTTACCCTTCTTCTTGTCATTGTGATTAGCACATTCGGGGGCAAAGTGACCTATGCCACCACACTCGAAGCATCGGACCTATTTCCTTTCGGTCCTTTCTTGCCTAGGTTCAAACTTCTTGAAAGGACCCTTTTTCTTCAAATCTTGACCTTTTGATCCAAAGCCTTTTCTCCTAAACTTCATAACCTTGTTGAACCTTTTTACAAACAAGGCAAGGTCTTCATCCGAGTCAATCTTCTTTGCCTCCTTTTCATCCATGGAAGCTTTTAAAGCAATTTCTTTTTGCTTTTTAGGAGGTGTAAAGCTAGGAGCCTTCCTAGACTCATAGGCGAGAAGTCTTCCAATAACCTCGCTCGGCTTCATGTCCATATATCCACTGTTTTCTTCTATAGCCGTCACCTTTGATTCGAACCTATCGGGGAGAGATCTCATGATTTTTTGCTTGACTTTCCTATCCGAATACAGGTCTCCGAGTTGGTGACTTTGATTAATGATATCCATCAATTTGATTTCGAAATCATTGAAGCATTCATCCTCTCCCATCCTAAGTAACTCGAATTGAGTTTGGAGAACTAGAAGCTTGGATTCCTTCACCACTTTGGTTCCTTCATGTGCAACTTGTAAGATATCCCAAGCCACTTTCGCGATTTGAGTGTTCTGAATAAGCTTATACTGATTTTCATCCATTGCACAAAGGATGGCGTGCATAGCCTTCCTATTCCACTTTGAAGCCTCAAACTCTTGTGGACTCCATTACGCCTTAGGCTTCAATACTTCTTCTCCTCCACCATCAAGAGTCATCTTGGGTAGATTATATCCATCTTCCACCGCCATCCACGCACGGTCGTGAATTTGACATATGTAGGATTCCATCTTCCCTTTCCATTGGGAATAGTTCAACCTGGTAAGAAGTGGAGGCCTTGTGCTTGAAGCACCCTCGTTGCCACCACCATTTCCACCGTTTCCACTCATAGTGTTTATGAATGAATGAAATGAATGCAAATGTATGAATGATCAAAAATCACACAAAATGCAAAATGCAAAACACACCAAAATAAGCAAGGATCACCTATGTAAATCTAGGAACCCGCTCTGATACCAATTGAAAGTTCTCACAGTGTGTAAACTATTAATCTAGAGGGGGGGTGAATAGGTTTTAACTAATTTTACCCAATTTTCGTTTAAGGACAAGATTACGAAAATGCCCCTAATAGTCAATCAAATATAGCAAGTGTAATATTATGCGGAAATTAAAACAACACTTGATATTTACGTGGAAACCCTCACGGAAAAAACCACGGGCTGTTAAGTGAGCCACACCCGAACCTCGAATCCACTAAATGTGATGAAATTACAACCTAATCCCAGAAGTAATCACACACCTACCTAATCCTGGTATGAGTGAACCTAGTTCGAATGCTTGCGATCTAAGCAACCTAATCCCGGATGCTACACACAAGACTTTGATTCTCAATGAAGAGATTAAATCCCTAAGTGAATATGTGAATATCCAAAATGCAACATAGAGCAAGGGAAACCCTATATGCTTATCTAAGATGATGAATTTGCAATTAGAACAATCCTAGATATTAAAACTAAATGACATGTCAAATAGTTTAGATAATCATAGATTATAAAAACCTAGATATCTATCACAATACAACACTCAATCAAAATATCACAAATAATCTCTATCTTGTATTTAGTATATTATCTAAAAACATATAAGTAATCTAAGAGATGTCTTAATATGAAAAACACTAAAATTAGATGAGATTAGTGAAGAACATACCAAGGAAGATGTGATGATCCAAAAACATACATGGATGCATTCTATGAAGGCATAGTTGATGCAATATGAAATTTGATGAAAAAGGGATTTGATTTGAGTGGTCAAAGGTGAGTTCTTGATTTGATTCTCTTAAAATTCTCTCTTTTAAGTTTAGGGTTCTTGGGAGTTAAAGAACTAATTCAGAGAATGAGAAAGTAAGATATTTATAGACATCAAAAATAGAGCATGTGAAAAGACAAGTTTGCCCCGGAAATGCACCGATTGGCAATTTCAATCGGTGGCCAGGCTGCCGATTATAACCGCAGAATTGAACCCGAGCAGAACAGGGGAACAACGGTGGTTTCATTTGGCAGTTTCATAACCGTCGAATCAAACCGAGAGATTAAATCAATCAGGTATGAACGGCGGTTTCATTCGGCGGTTTCATAACCGCCGAATCAAACCGAGAGATTAAATCAATCAGGTATGAATGGCGGTTTCGAATGATGGTCATGACCACCGATCGTAACCTCGGAATTGCTCCAGACACTTCTAGAAGCAAACGGAGGTTTCATTCGGTGGCCAGGCCACCGATCATAACCGCCAATCACCAACATAGGTGAAAACCAAGGAGAAGCCAAGGGCATTCTCCGTAGGCGGTCTTCACGTAAAACCAAGCACATTCTAGTGCATGCGCGGACGTTTCCGAATACTATCGGGAAATGAATTACAAGATACAAATACACACAACAAGATATAACATATAAGTGCAAGTGTGATATGTGACATGTGAAGAGTAAACACACAAATGCAAGAATGCTAAATGAATGTGTGCAATCTAAATCTCTTCAAAGAAAACCAAGCACTAGAGATTATACCTTTGGCGTGCTTGTCCCTTGAGGACTTTTGAAAGGCCTTCGAGCTTGAAGTTCAATCACCTAAACTACCCTTACACAATAAACCCCAACACGTGGTTTGTCCACGAAATAAGCCAATCAAGGAATGGGAATTCTTACACCATCAACAAATAAAGCATTTGACAAGGAGGGTAATCCGGGAATGGAAATGGTTCCTTTCCCTCTTACATTTTTCTTGGATCCATCACCAAAGGTGACACTTCCTCCTTCCTCTATGACAAGAGTCTCGAAGAAACTCTTGTTTCCCGTCATGTGCCTAGAGCACCCGCTATCTAAATACAAAAAATTAGAAGAATTTACCTTCAAGGCTATTTGAGCAACATGGCACACATTCTCATTCTTTCTAATCCACTTAGAAACAATATTAACTTTCTTAGTGGTCTTTGGCACATGGGCTCTAGATGTCCTAAGATCATGCATATCAATTTTATCATTCCTAGGAACATGTATCTTGGCTCTATTCTTTCTCTTTTCTATCATGCTACGTGTTCTACATATTTTAATATATCGAAAGCAATTTGGTCTAATATGACCATCAAATCCATAAAAATGACATGTAGGAATAAAATAAGGAATCATACCTTGTCCTTGTCTTTATGGTTGAGTGGGTTCAATCCATCTTCGTTGTTGAACTGGTCTAGCTTGCTTCCTAGCTTGAGGTTGCATGATTGGTCTCTTTCCTTTGTGAGCCAATTGTTGAGAAATGTTGGCTTGAGGGCCCTAGTGGGTTGAGCTTGAGATTGCCTTCTTGGCACCAACTTCACTTGTGCATTCTTTGAACATTGTCCTAGTTCTAACTTCTTCCTAGGAGTTTGCACGAATGAAGCTTCTTCGTTTCCCAAACTCTTGACAAATACGGTCTTGTTAGAGGTTGAGATCTTCTTGCAATCTTTATACCCAAGACCCCTCTTGTCACACGGACTCTTTCCAACACCAAGTATATGGTCAAGCTTCTTGGTGCTAGAATCCATCCTAGCTAATGATTCTTTAGCTTCATCAAGCTCCCTCTTCAAACCTTATTCATTCCTCTTAGATAAGACTAATTCCTTTCTTAGCTTATCTTCATTCTTTGTGGATTTCACTACTTCGTCACTTAATTGGTCAACTTAAATGAGAGCTCTAGGTTTTCTTCCTTTAATTTCCTAATTTCACTCTTGTTCTTTAACCTTGAACTCTCAAATTTCTCCATGTAGTCTTTGAGATCCATTCTATCCACTTTTCCATTAGTGGAGTGAGATGAATGACCATCATCACTTGAGTCAATTTCCTCTTGACTCTCATTCTCTTCTTCACTAGAACATTTGCTCTTGTGAGATGAGGCAAAGGCTATGATGTTAGCCATGAGCTCTTCATCATCTGAAGACTCATCTCCCTTATTGGAGTCATCACTTCCACTCCATATAGCGGCCATCACTTTCCCCTTTTTCTTGTTAATGTGATTAGCACATTCGGGGGCAAAGTGGGCTATGCCACCACACTCATAGCATCAGACCCATTTCCTTTCGGTCTTCTCTTGCTTAGGCTCAAACTTCTTGAATGGAGTCTTTTTCTTGAAGTCTTGACCCTTGGATCCGAAACCTTTCTTCTCGGACTTGTAGAATTTCTTGAACCTTCTCATCAAGAGAGCCATTTCTTCGTCCGAGTCATCACTCTCCTCCTTCTCTATTTTGGAGGCTTTCAAAGCAATTCCCTTTTGCTTTTTAGGAGGTGTGGAGGTAGGACCCTTCCTAGACTCATAAGCTAGAAGCCTCCCTATCACCTCACTCGGCTTCATATCCTTATATGTGTTATTTTCCTCTAAAGCCGTCACTTTGATTCAAACCTATCTGGGAGAGATCTCATAATCTTTTGCTTGATTCTCCTATCCGAGTAAGGGTCACCAAGTTGATGACTTTGGTTGACTATGTCCATCAAATTAATCTCGAAGTCGTTGAAGCACTCATTCTCCTTCATCTTAAGCATCTCGAATTGAGTTTGGAGGACTTGAAGCTTAAAGTCCTTCACCACTTCGGTTCCCTCATATGCAATCTCTAGGATGTCCCATGCCTCCTTAGCTATCCTAGTATTTTGAATCAATTTATATTGATTTTCGTCCATTGCACATAGGATGGCATGCATCGCCTTCCTATTCCATTTTGATGCCTCAAACTCTTGCGCGTTCCATTGCGCCTTAAGCTTGAGCACATCCTCTCCTCCACCCGTAGGAGTCATCATGGGTGATGTGTAGCCGTCTTCAACCGCCATCCAAGCTCGGTCATGGATTTGACATATATACGACTCCATCTTGCCTTTCCAAGAGGCATAATTCAACTCGGCAAGAAGCGGAGGCCTTGTGCTTGAAGCACCCTCGTTGCCACCACCATTTCCACCGTTTCCACTCATAGTATTTATGAATGAATGAAATGAATGCAAATATATGAATGATCAAAAATCACACAAAAAGCAAAACACACCAAAATAAGCAAGGATCACCAAAGTATATCTAGGAACCCGTGACGCGTCCTAACCGGGTCTCTAATTACACTATAAGATGTTCTAAATTACCACAGCTATATTACTGAACGCGCGAGTATTTCACCCTTTGCAATCGTACAAGTTGTTATGCTAGTATAGTGTACAAAGTAAGGGTATCGATCCACAGGAAATCAAATAACTGGTAAATGCTAAAATTAGTGAGCGTTTTACGGAATTAAACTAATGTGATAATAAAAGATTATAATTGATAAGCTAAGATGTTAGGGAATGTATGAAATTAGTAACGATGCCCTACAAATAACCACTTTTATGCACTAAAGATCAAATCACTAGTGTTGTTCTACTTATGCCATCGGCACAATCAACCATTCACTTAATAAATCCTCTAAGTTTAGATTAATCATTAATGAATGTAAGTTGTGGAATTAAGCATATAGAGTGAATTCTTAGAATATGGTATGAACACACACACTCTATCAAGGAGTATTAAATGACAATACTCAATTCAACATCAAGAATTTAGTATTTCATTTACTCTAAGCTAACCAATCCATGCTTCTAAGATTTATGAGATATATGGCATGATTTCATCAATTCAAGCATACAAACACAAGTGATGCATATAAGAAAGATGGTATCAAGTGATTACATCAATACTTTCATAAATTCCCCAATAAAGTGTTTAGTTACACATGATCATCAAGTATAGCATATTAATGAATAAAAGGAAGAAATACTACCCTCTAAGAATCAAGGTCGACCTCTCCTTCCTCCACAGCAATACAAACCAAATGATCACAATAACTTTCAAGAGATTGATGAGCAAGGTACTTACTAAGATCAATACCTTTTAGCTACAAAGATTACAAATGAAAGCTTCTTAACCACTAATCTATTCTATGATGTAATAACCAAACACTAACAATAACTATTTCTATGCTATTTTTGTCACACTCTGTTTTGCAGGAGAGAGAAGTACATATATGTTTTTCTTCAAGTGAAGCAAGGAATGCCAAATTGACCCTTGGACGTGCCTCGGGCGGGTTCATCCGCGGGTTCGAACTCGCCGCTCGAACCCGCTGCGGCTTCTGGTGAGTTTCTCGGCGTCTTCTTTCCCACCGTCACGAACTCGCCGCGGCTTCAGAAAAGCTATCGGCAGCTTCTTTCCCTCCGCACGAACCCGCCGTACGAACCTGCTGTACGAACTCGCCGTGATTTCTGGCGACTTCAAACCTTCGAGACGGTTGGAATGTTCCCGCTGCATGAACCCGCCGTGATATCTGACGAGTTCAAGCTCCCTGGCTGGCGGCTTACGTCCAGCCGTGTCTTCCCGCGAATTTGTGCGGCGGCTTCATCCGCGGGCTTCGTCCCGTCGCCACTTCTTCTCATGGTTTTGCTCCTCTTTTAACCACTTTGATGCAAAAACCTTCCTAACTGGTCAGATTACCTGAACTTAACAAAAACACACATTATGTACACAAAAATGCTCGAATGCGAACACAAAAGGTAGGAATAAGGGGCGCTAAATGCGAACATTCATAGCGCAATCAGACCCCTAAACCTATCTTTTGCTCGTCCTCGAGCAAAACAATGAAAGAAAGAACAACACTACTACTTATTAATAACAATTAACTAATCCATTTTCGTAGGAAACACGATGGTACTTAGCACGTACCACATGCCTTTTAAACCTCTAGGTGCCCCTAGTAGGAGGAGTGTAGTCTCCTGAGGGTTTACTAGATACGATACCCACAAACGCAACTCTGTAATATAATATTGAGGAGTCACCTTGTATATATCAACAGAAACTCATGCAAGCTAAGCATTCTCAATTAGGACTAATAAAATTCCACTTTAGTTATAACAACACATAATACTTGTATGCCAATAATTTGGATGTTTTTGGTCCAAGAATCAGTAAATTATCTGCCTAAGATAAATTCGCCTCGACTTCTATTTCTCACAGATCCATCTCTTTCTTCTCTCGGAATCCTAGGTTATCTCTCTTCAATCACATGCGAATTGAGTGTATGTACATAGAATTCGAATATAACGCATGTGAATATAGAAACAACGCACTTTCATAATGTCAAGTCTCATGAATGAATTGATAACCATGAACGTGGAGAGAACATGTTTGACTCATATTCCTAACTTAGACTTCTCACAAATCCACTAGGGCTTTCCTTGGTTGTAATGAGGCCATGGGTAATTTATGGTGAGTGGAATGAATTTGATGGAATCCTAAAGATGTTGATCAACCTTTCAATCACTTTACTAGCTCATTTTTTTTTTCAATGTCCACAAGCGTCTAGGCTAAGATTAACAATTTGATGATATGCTAATTGGTACTCACTACAGGTATTCAATCGATTAGGTATCATGGCTTTAAGTGTTTACTTTTACACCTTTACAATGTAGCCTCTCTATTGCACATTTTTCTATCATCGCCTGAGTACACGCTATTTACATATTTGAGCTATCTACTTGCATTTTTACTTATGCAACTATGATCAACATCTAAAGATTTCATGTGGTTGATGTGTATGGATGTATGTGTTGATGAAATGAATGGTTGTGTTTGGCCTCAAATTTGGCAATTGGAGCACACATCATAAGGATAATGTTTGGATAATGAAGTTGAACACACATGCCTAGGATCATCTCTATCAGACCTTCTAACGAGGGAATACAAATTTCACAAGCAGTCCACAATATTTCCTATTCAATGGCAATCAATACTAGTGCATATGAATGGGATCTCAATGCATCCTATATTTGAATAGTGCTTTTTACAAGAAGAATGGATTATACCCTCTCAATTAATCAGCACAGGCTCAATTCCTCACATGGGTAGTCTCCACAATTCCTCTAGGATCAAACAGTCTAAGGTTCCTTCACCTAAACATCCAAAAATTGACACTGTACAAGTATATTTATAGTGGTGCAACAGCTTAGATGACATGCATATTAGTCAAAATTTAGCTTCCAAAGCAAGTATGGAATGGTTCCATTGGCATATATAAGTAACAACCCTCAAACCAATTTCAAAATTGTTATAGAGATTTGAAAAAAAAAAATTTCGAATTTTCCCGACATGACTACCAAACACTACAAAATATAAGCATATATTATAAAAATACTACAAAGATTTCAAAAAAAACTTGTGCCACACCCCCAAACCTAAACCAAACATTGTCCTCAATGTAATTGCGAACATGGTTAGTTTGAGTTTAGATATAGCAACAATAAAATCAACACTAAACAAACAACCATATATATATACATTAAAATACGTAAATAACACTAGGTAAAAAAAATTGTACCTGGGTGGGGTGCCTCCCACCTAGCGCGAGGTTTTCCGTCTAGGCAAGACGCATGAGAGCTCTATGGCTCTGTAAGTGCTACCTGTTCCAAAATCCTGAATTCATCCGCTCCTTGCAGATATGGCTTCACTCGATGCCCATTTACCTTGAATGTATCCCCATTTTTCTCATTCAGTAGCTCGATGGATCCATATGGGAATTTTTGGAGTATCCTATACGGCCCATACCATCTCGATCTGAGCTTTCCTGGAAACAGCTTCAACCTAGTGTTGAATAGGATGACTAACATCCCCAGGCACAGATCCTTAAGGATTACTTTCTTGTCATGCATTCTCTTGGTCTTTTCTCTGTAGATTTTTGCATTCTTATATGCTTCATCCCGGAGTTCTTGGAGTTCGTTCAGTTGAAGTTAACGTTCTTCCCCTGCCTCATCCATATCAAAGTTCAGCTTCTGGAGTGCCCAGTAAGCATTATGCTCTAATTCCACTGGCAAATGGCAAGCCTTCCCAAAGATCAAACGATAGGGTGTCATCCCGATTGGAGTTTTGAAAGCAGTTCTGTAGGCCCATAAGGCATCATTCAACTTGAACAACCAATCTTTCCTGCTTGTGTTCACAGTTTTTTCAAGGATTTGCTTGATGTGTCTGTTACTGACTTCTACTTGACCGGAGGTCTGAGGGTGATAGGGGGTTGCAACCTTGTGATTCACGCTATACTTCTTCAGCAGCGTGGCGAATATCTTGTTACAAAAGTGACTTCCCCCATCACTTATGATGGCCCGTAGAGTCCCGAACCTGGAGAAAATCGTGCCCCTTACAAACTTCACAACTACTTTACTGTCATTGGTCTTCGTGGCTATGGCTTCAATCCATTTAGAAACGTAGTCCACGGCTACCAGGATGTAGCTGTATCCGTCTGATGGTGGGAATGTGAAAAGAATACTCGGTGTGTTCTAAATATGTTATCTAGAGGGGGGGTGAATAGATTTTAACTGTTATTACCCAATTTTCGCATGCAAGTCAATTTTACGAAAATGCCCCTACTAGTCAAAAATACAAGCAAGTGTAATATAGTGCGGAATTTAAATAACACTTGATCTATACGTGGAAACCCAACCACTGGGAAAAACCACGGGCTGTATAGTGCGCCACACTCGGAACTCGAAATCACTAATTGAAATGAAGTTTACAACCTATGTAGACCTCGTCTAACACTCTGGTATGTAACCCCTCACTTCTACCCAGCGGGCCTTTATTAGCAACCCTATTCCAATTTGCTTGAGGCCTAAACACTCTTAGCCCCAAGACTTACTTCTCAATGAAGAGAAACAACCTAAGTGAATATGTATGAATATTCAAAATGCAAATTAGAGCTAGGTTACTCTATATGCTTGTCTAGGATAATGATTTTGCAATTAAAACAATCCTAGATATAAATGGCTAGATGACATGTCAAATAGCTTAGCTAATTAAGATTAATTAAAAACCTAATTAGCTATCACAATCAACACTCAATCATTTTCATCACAAATAATCTCTAACTTGTATCTAGCATATAATCAAAAGCATACAAGTAATTAAAGAGATGTATTAATATGAAAAACACTAAAGTAATATGAAATTAGTGAAGAACATACCAAATAAGATGTGATGATTCAAAACCATGCATGGATCAATTCTATGAAGGCATAGAAGATCAAATATGAAATTTGATGCAAAAGGGATTTGATTTGAGTGTTTAAAGTTGAGTTCTTGATTAAATTTTTTCTCAAAAATCTCTCTTGAAAGTTTAGGGTTCTAAGGTCTCTCAGAACTTAATCAGAGAATGAGAAAATAAGATATTTATAGACATCAAGAATTGGGCATGTGAAAAGACAATTTTGCCCCTGAAACGCACCGTTCGGCGGTTTCAATCGGCGGCCAGGCCGTCGATCCCGACCGCCGAATTGAGCCCGTGAAGAACAGAGCATCAACGGCGGTTTCATTCGGCGGTTTCGTGACCGCCTATCCAACCGCCGAATTAGACCGAGAGATTAAAATCGATCAGGTATGAACGGCGGTTTCGAACGGCGGTCGTGACCGCCGATAGTGACCGCATAATTGTTTCAGACCAATCTGGACTGAAACGGCGGTTTCATTCGGCGGCCAGGCCGCCGATCATAACCGCTGATCACCAACAATGGTGAAAACCAAGGAGAAGCCAAGGGCATTCTCCATAGGCGGTCTTCGCTCGAAACCAAGCACTCATTAGTGCAAGCGCGGACGTTTTCGAACAATGTCGGGAAACGAATTATAAAGCACATATACACACAACAAGATATAAAACAAAGTGATAGTGTGTAAAGTGACATGTGAAGAGTATGCACATAAAAATAAGCAAATAAGCAAATATGCAATCATAGCAAGAATGCTAAGTGTGTGTGTGCTACTAATTCTCTTCAAAGAAAACCAAGCACAAGAGATTATACCTTTAGCGTGCTTGTATCTTGAGGTCATGGAAGGGCCTTTGATCTTCAACCTTAAACACTTAGACTACCCTTACATTCAAAACCCCAACATGTGGTTTGACCACGAAATAAGCCAATCAACAAAACGGGAATCCTTACAGAATGGTCCCATGAAATCGATTCCCTAGACATCGAAAATCTCTACTACCATTTGGCCTGACTGCGGCATCTCATTCCTCTTACCAATGTTCCCTGTTCTTTGACATTGGTCACATCATAAGCAAAAGTGGTAAGCATCTTTGAACAATGTTGTCCAATAGAACCCCGAGTGAAGAACCTTCATCGCTGTCTTTCTAGAACTGTAGTGGCCTCCGCATTGAAGTTCATGGCAGAACTTCAGGATGTATAACTATTCAACCTCTGGTATACATCTTCTAATGATTTGGTCCGCCCCATGTTTGAACAAGTATGGGTCGTTCCAAAAGTACTGTCTGGCATTGAAAACAAATCTTTTTCTTCCTTGACTTGTCATGCCTGTTGGCAAAATCTTGAGATAGTTGACTATATCCGCATACCATGGCTCTGTGTCGCTTAATTTCAAAAGCTGCTCATCCGAAAAACTATCCCTCAGTGGTAGAGTATCTTCTTCTGCATATGAATCTAACATTAGTCTACTCAAGTGGTCTGCTACCACATTCTCACTCCCTTTCTTGTCTCTGATCTCTAAATCGAATTCCTGTAGTAGAAGGATCCATCAAATGAGTCTTTGCTTGGCATCCTTCTTCTGGAGGAGATATCGGAGTGCTGAGTGATCAGTGAACACAATAACCTTTGCGCCAATTAGATATGATCTGAATTTTTCTAGCGCAAAAATAACTACTAACAACTCTTTTTCTGTAGTGGAGTAGTTCATCTGTGCGTCATTCAAGGTCCTTGAAACGTAGTATATGGCATGTGGAATTTTGTCAACCCTCTGCCCTAGTACTGCTCCAACAGCATAGTCAGAAGCATCACACATGAGCTCGAAAGGCAAACTCCAATCAGGTGGTCTCATTATGGGAGCCGTGGTCAACAATTCCTTGAGTTCTTTAAATGCTGCCACACACTTCTCGTCAAAATCAAACTCGATCTCTTTTTGAAGTAGTCTACACAGGGGCCTCGAAATCTTTAAAAAGTCCTTGATGAACCTTCTGTAAAACCCTGCATGTCCCAAAAATGCTCGAATTTCTCTCACTGATCTTGGAAACTATAAACTCTTCATGGCGTCGACTTTTGCCTTATCAACTTCAATGCCTCTACCCGAGATAATGTGCCCTAGCACAATTCCTTCCTTCACCATAAAGTGACTTTTCTCCCAGTTCAATACTAAATGAGCCTGCTTGCATCTTGCTAGCACTGAGGATAGGTTTCTCAAACATTCACCAAAAGAATTTCCCATTATTGAAAAGTCATCCATGAAGATCTCTATTATGCCTTCCACCATATCTAAAAATATAGATGTCATGCACCTCTGAAATGTACCTGGAGGATTACATAGCCCAAATGGCATCCGTCGGTAGGCGAATGTACCGAAAGGACATGTGAAAGTGGTTTTCTCCTAATCTTCTAGAGCGATAGCAATCTGATTGTATCCGGAGTACCCGTCCAAAAAGCAGTAATGACTGTGACCTGCCATACGTTCCAACATCTGAACAATGAATGGCAGAGGGAAATGATCCTTCTTAGTAGCTGTATTAAGTTTCCTGTAATCGATGCATACTCGCCATCCTGTCTGAACCCTTTGTGGCACCAACTCATTGTCTTCATTCTTCACCACAGTCAACCCAGACTTCTTAGGCACTACATGAATAGGGCTAACCCACTTACTGTCTGAAATAGGGTAAATGATCCCATTTTCTAACAACTTGAGGATTTCCTTCTTGAATACCTCTTTCATGATTGGATTTAGCCTTCGTTGCCCTTCTATAGTTGGTTTGGATCCCTCCTCAAGGAAAATTTTATGCATACACGTGGTAGGGTTAATTCCTTTCAAGTCATCCAACGACCAACCTATAGCCTCTCTGTAGTATCGCAACACATTGATCAATTCTTTCTCTTCCTCTGGTTGCAAATCTGATGCAATGATCACCGGAAGTGTCTCATTTTCCCCTAGGAATGCATACTTCAAGGTAGATGGCAGTAGCTTGAGTTCTAAGATAGGTGGGGGAGTTGTTTTTGGCTGCTCATCCCTCAGAATGTGCTCCCCTGTTTCTTCATCTTCCTTTGTGGCGCTAGCCCATACCAACATTTCTACCCAGTCAATTACTTGACCCTCTTCTAATTCGTAGTCTTCAGAAGCCATAGAGTCATGAATATTCTTTTCAGAGAATTCCGCCACTAACACAGCTTCAATGGAGTCTTCCATTTCCTGGTATGAACAATTTATACGCTATATAGACTCAATGTTACAAGACCACTGGAACAGTGAATTCTACCTCTACCGAAAATGCCTTAATTTCCCTAAGTATTTCTTACTATTTACGTTAGTTACTATAATTATACGTGCGTGTGTAAACCATCATGCATATAAACACATTATTCAACAATCAAAATCACAAGTTGGCTCACATATCATTGATTTTATCTTAATCCTGACGAACCTATCATCCTAGCATGTACATGTCTCTAGATATCTTCTAAATGTTTCTCCTTTCTAGTCCTTGAAATTTTTGTAGCCTAACATCACCATATAAACAAGAAAGAATAGAGAAAGAGAGATGACTTGCAAACCAAGTAAAGAATTAGTATCTAAAAGGTAACTTGGCTGAGGATCAAGAAGAGCAAGGATGTTTGAAATGAAAACTTCAGTTGAAAAATAGAGTACCAACCCAAAAGCCAGAACATCTACCTTTAAAACCCCTTTCTGACGGCCTCGGCGAGTTTGTGCGGTGAGTTTAATCCCGTCGTACTGACTCGCCATATAAAAACACCCTTCCTCTTTAGCAACCCGCCGCGGCTTTGTTCCCTCTTCACGGTGGAACATGTCCCGCCGCACAAGGTCGCGGTACAATCCTTCTATAACTGGCGAGCTTGCTTCTTCTGTCGGGCGGTTTTCACCCCGCCATCCATGGTTTCGCCACAAGGTCATCAATTCCCTGCGAGCTTGTCTCTTCTGGACGGCGGCTTATGTCCCGCCTGGACTAAGGTCGCTGAGATGCTCATTTTCCTTCGGCGGGTTTGTTCCTTCTGAACGGCGGCTTATGTCCCGCTAGGACTGACTCGCAGCAATCCATCCCAACATTTTTAGGTTCCCTTTTCTTACTTTCGGATCGTCTGACCTGCACGATTCACTTCACACACACAACATATACAACCCTAGCTCAATGCTCGGGGAAATTACACACATAATAGATATTATTACTTATTAGAGTACAAGGTTGTGGGTCAAATGATCCACACCTCATTACTTGTCCTTAATTAATAATTACAAGCAAAACAAGTAAAACATTGCATTTCCGACCCTGTTCTTCGGTCACCCACCTACACACACAAAAAATTCATTAAATCGTTCACGTATTTAAATGTGAATGAGACATGCTCGTGCTTCCAATCTCAGAACAAGACGTAGGAGGTCGGCGTAACAAGCTAAAGGTCATGGGTGCCTTAAGAAGCCACATTTTCAAATCTGGTGTAGAGTTCACTTGTGGTGGGGAAGATTCCTTGTATGTGTCCTTTCGGACCCATATTTGCCTTGGTCTCCCCACAACCCTCCTAGGAGACACATTCCTTATTTTACAGAACTCGTGATATCTCATGCAATTGGGCCTTTTGTGCCCTTGAGTTCCATAATAATAACATGTTGGAGAGTAGAAAGTACCTCCATGGTTGTCAACTCTTTCTGCGGTATTGAGGTTGTGGCTGTTAGGATTATGCTCAAAAGAAAGAGTGTAATATTGTAATTAACAATCTTTTTCATATTAATAAAGTGATTTCTGGTTTAACAAATCTTATAGCATTTATAGTTTAATATTATAATTGTCAAAGTAAATAATCATAAGGTCTAAAGACTATGAGAAAAGAAGAATTGTTCATACATTTGGATTTGTAAGAGATAGACACAATTCTTTAGTTAGTCTTGAATAATGTTCACAACTTAAGTTAAAGGTTGGGCACCTTTATCTTGTTAAAGTTGTAGAATTCTTTTGCTAGCATTTGAGTGGGATCAAATGAGATATGATGAGTCTAAAATCATCGGAGTGTCTTCGAGTAAAAGAATCTAGTGCACTGGGTGCATTGTGTTAGGATTATGCTCAATAGCAAGAGTGTAATAATGTTTTTGACAATCTATTCATATTCATAATGTGATTTTTGGTTTAACAAATCTTATAGCATTTATAGTTTAATTATTATAACTGTCAAAAGTAAATAATCATAAGGTCAAAAGACTATGAGAAAAGAAGAATTGTTCGTACATCTGGATATGTATGAGGTAGACACAATTCCTTAGTTAGTCTTGAATAATGTTCAAAACTTAAGTTAAAGGTTGGGCACCTTTATCTTGTTGAAGTTGTAGAATTCTTTTGCTAGCATTTGAGTGGGATCAAATGAGTTATGATGAGTCTAAAATCATCGGAGGGTCTTCGAGTAAAAGAATCTAGTGCACTGGGTGCATTGAACTGGATCACAATGAAATACTTTATCTAGAACCGTCAATAGATAATAGTCTTTTCATTATCAGGACAGTCGGAGAGTCTATCTTAATCCTGAGATAAATGATGGACTTATGGTTGCAAGTGGTATCATTTGAGTTATCAATGAGTACGATAATATAACATAGTCTATCCTCGATAGTTTGGTGATATTCATTTGTTAATCGATAGAGGACTTCATTTATAGATATGGACATCGTGGCTCCATTTATTAAATATGAGTAGAATATCATCATATGGATGTTTTGAGGTATTGGATATTGAATCTTAACGTTAAGTTTTCGATAGAGTCTATTGAAACATGGCTTCTGGACAAGTCAAAATATCCACGTTCAAAATGTGGTCATATGAGTAAATATGGTAACTTGGAGAGCTATAGGCGGTCTATGAGCTCTTGGCGATTACTAATATTCTTCACGAGGATACACCATCTCCAATAAGATTGTCTAGGGTACGAATGAGAAATATTTACTTATTCTATCTTTATTTAAGAGTTCAATTTTAGCTCTTTAGTGGAATGAGTTAAAATTAATAGATCGGACCTAAGTGAATCATTTGTTGATTGTGATTAGGTTATGTCTATTAAAGCTTAAATTTAGATAGCCACCAAGATCCCTAATCCACACGGACTTGCATGGATCACTTGATATATTCTACCGGACCAATTTATGGGTCCATCTAGAATTGTATTTAATATATTAAGAATATAATTTGCACATTATTTATTTAATGGGCTGATCAATTATATTAATATATTAATGAAAGGCATGTGGGCTTGTTTCTTTTAGTAAGAATAGGTATGGTTCACATGTGGGCCTTTTATTGCGGTCCAATGGATTTAATAAAATAGAAAAACAATATACAGATATATTAATATATATATGGCACATGGCCGAGATATATATATGATATTATATTGTTTTATTTTATTATTTGATTAAATGGAAATTAATTAATTGATTAATTAATTATTTAATTAGAAAATCAAAATCTTTTTCTGACTAGGAAATATGTATTTTAGTAGTATACTATTGTGGTAGTATAAATAAAATAAAAGACTTTATTTGGTAAGTAGATAAATAAGGGATTTATTTATCTAGTCAAATAAGGAAGTCTTTTATATAGTCACAAATACACTAAAGAGTTGGATTAGGGTTTGGAATTCTAAGGAAATCTACCTAGGGTTAGGATTTAAGTCAAAAGACACAAATCCTACATGGTAGAGGATTTCAGCCACAATATATAAATATATATGATATATATATGGCACATTGCCGTAAAATATATATAGAATGTATGCAGAATATTTGGGTGCATACATGCATGCGGAATACAATTAATATATATACATACATGCAAGTTGAATTAAGGAAAATTATATATTATATATGCATGTTATAGTCGTGTATATATATGGATTATATAATTAAATATTTTCTACATATATAATATATTGGCAAGGTCATCGCACTACATATATATATATATATATATATATATATATATATAAAATATATTGTGCAAGACTCAAGAACTAGACATATATTCTTTATATAGAATGGGCTAACCCTAGAGTTCTTGCGAGAGAAAGTTTTTCTTTTGCTAGAGAAAAATAGAATCCAACTCTTAGATTAGTGTGAGAATTCGGCCAAGAGGAAAAGAGAGAAAAGTTTGTTCTTATTTCGATAGTGCACTAGTAACTTTTATATCAAAAGGTTTTGTGCACAATTTCGAATAAGGTTCACGCAAGTTTCGATCTAACGATTGTGAATTCAAAAGTGACCGGAACATTCTTTGTAGCCTCTTGGAATTTGTTGTGACTAACGAAAAAGAAAAAGTTTTGTTAATCCATCCTCAGGTACACAATTCAAAGAGAAGGGAGACCACGCTCCTAGGTGATTCATGTTCGTGATTGGATTGGAAGATCTTGCGGATTACCATCGACGCAATGTCAATCGGATCACGCGACAAAGGTATGATATCTTTAGTATTATATGTTAATTAATTAGAGGGTTAAGGTTCAAATTATGGAAAAATTTTAAACTATACTAAACTCTCTTTTAGTCTCGCTTCTGCTACGTTGACCGTATTTTTTCCCTACAATTGGTATCAGAGCCTAGGTTGAACCCTTTTAATTAATTAACGTATATATACGTGGATCTGTTTCTTTTTATTGTGATTATGCATGTTTAGAAAGAGATGGCACTCCAGGTATTTGCATATATAATTACATGTGGATGTATGGTTTTATATATGTTTTGATGTGGATTGTTATTGCTCGATTTTGGTCCTAGATTTTCAATGTAATTTTTGTTATGGAATTGTAACAAGAAGGGTGGTCTATCATCGCCATAATTCCTTCTTGGTAGTTGCTAGGTTTTCTTTTATTTTTATTGTAATTAAATAGTGCAGTATTTTATATATTATAATTTACTGCAGTTTTTTAATAAATTTTAGTGCAGTTTTTTATTGTAAAAAATACTGCAGTGATTAAAAAAAAAAAAAAACTGCAGTATTTTTATTATTTAAATAAAGTTGTAATACGTTCTAACATTGAAGATTCGAAGACTTGAAGAAAAAGGAAGCAACCGGAACCAAGAACGAGCACTGTGCGCACCCTAGGAGTGGATTGGGCTGCGCATGGCAAGCCCAAATCTTGGTGGGCTGCGCACGGCAGCCCTTTGTGGCCTTATGGGCTGCACACAGCAGCCCCTTTGTGGGGTTGTGGGGTGTGTTCGCCCATGGGAGGAAGCCGAGGGATGAGCGTATGGTTGATGGCCACTTGAAGATCTTGTATTCCTAAATAAATTGTAATTTACTTGCTTTTCTAAGATGGACCAAAATTGTGGCTATTTATTTTTTGCATAAATATTACAATATTTGTTATTGTATGATAACATGACATATAGAATAGGAGTGCCACTCATATATCTCTTTTGGTATGAACATGCATTGAATGATTTAGGTATCTAAATTGGCATCTAGATAACTTGGTAAATCATTCTATGGGATTTAATCACACGCCTTAAATAATTGAGTGGGAGAAGGTGTTTTTGTAACACCTATGGCCTCCAAGATTAGTTGAGCTTTATTATTTATTGGTAATCCCTCCAAGGGGCGTCCATGAATGGAATTTAGCAACATACTTCCTTACAAGGATAGACTAGACAATGGACTCAAACGAGATCTACTCCCCAAGGAGGGATTTTCGTGAGAGAAAATTGAGGGTCGATATCTTGGTAACACACTCAATGTAATTTTATTGATATCACTACTACAAAAAATGCAAAAGAAATCGGTTTTTTTATATGGAAGAAATCGGTTTTTGAAATTTTTAAAACCGATCTCTTTTTGAGTGATTTAGAAAAAAAAGCGCAAAAGACATCGGTTTTTAACCGATGTAAAACAAGAGAAAAGAAATCGGTTTTACTTAAAACCGATTTAAAAACCTAGTAGAAAAGAAATCGGTTTTACTTAAAACCGATTTAAAAACCTAGGAGAAAAGACATCAGTTTTAGTTAAAACCGATTTTAAAAACCTGATGTAAAATTGATGAATTACAAAAAAAAAATCCCACCGTCGCCGGCCACCGACCAGCCACCGCCGCCGGCCAACCCCACCTATGACAATAATGACAATTAATTGTCATTATGAGGAATCAAACTCGCAACCTCAAAGTCAAAGTGGTAAGCCTTTACCGCCTGACTACAAGATTGAATGTGTTAACAATTGCACAATATATATATATATATATATATGAATTGTTAGAAAAAAAAAAAAAAAAACACTTGTTTGATAAATTTAAATTTACTCAACTAATCAAAATTCTAATTTCTACTACAAACATACATATATTAAATAAATTTTATTGGTGGGTTTATTTTTCATTTCATTTTTTATTGTGTGGTTTTGTGTTCTGCTAGAGATATTTTTATGCAAACTTTTTCCCTAAAACTGTATCTTTTGGCAACGAAATAATTTTTTTCATCCATGCTAGATTTTTTGATTTTTCGATACGAATCCAACAGTATAAAGAACGTAAAATTATGGGCGATATTTTGAAAGTTATGATCAATTATTCAGTCAAAGGTCAGAAGCAATTAAAGATATTTTTGTGCAAACTTTTTTCTTAAAACTGTATCTTTTGGCAACAAAATAATTTTTTTTGTCCATGGTAGATTCTTTGATTTTTTGATACGAATCCAACGGTATAAAGAACGTAAAATTCCGGGTGGTATTTTGAAAGTTATGATCAATTATTCATGAGTACTCAAAGGTCGATCGATTGGATATATTTTTGTGTAAAATGTTTCCTTAAGAAATAATTTTTTTTTTCCATGATGGATTCTTTGATTTTTCGATACGAATCCAACGGTATAAAGAACGTAAAATTCCGGGTGGTATTTTGAAAGTTATGATCATTTTTCAGTCAAAGGTCAGAATTGGAGATATTTTTGTGCAAACTCTTTCCTTAAAACTGTATCTTTTGGCAAGGAAATAATTTTTTTTGTCCATGTTGGATTCTTCAATATTTTGATACGAATCCAATGGTTTAAAGAACGTTAAATTCCGGGCGGTATTTTGAAAGTTATGATCAATTATTCATGAGTACTCAAAGGTCAAGCGATTGGAGATACTTTTGTGTAAACTTTTTCCTTAAAACTGTATCTTTTGGCAAGGAAATAATTTATTTTTTCCATGGTAGATTCTTCAATTTTTCGATACGAATCCAACGGTATAAAGAACGTAAAATTCCGGTTGGTATTTTGAAAGTTATGATCAATTTTTCAGTCAAAGGTCAGAATTGAAGCGATTGGAGATATTTTTGTGTAAACTCTTTCCTTAAAACTGTATCTTTTGGCAAGGAAATAAATTGTTTTGTCCATTTTAAGTTCTTCAAATTTTCGATACGAATCCAACGGTATAAAGAACGTAAAATTCCGGGCAGTATTTTGAAAGTTATGATCAATTATTCATGAGTACTCAAAGGTCAAGCGATTGGAGATATTTTTGTGTAAACCTTTTCCTTAAAACTGTATCTTTTGGCAAGGAAATAAATTTTGTTTTCCATGGTAGATTCTTCAATTTTTTGATACAAATCCAATGGTATAAAGAACGTAAAATTCCGGTTGGTATTTTGAAAGTTATGATCAATTTTTCAGTCAAAGGTCAGAATTGAAGCGATTGGAGATATTTTTGTAAAACGTCTTTCCTTAAAACTGTATCTTTTGGAAAGGAAATAAATTTTTTTGTCCATGTTGGGTTCTTCAATTTTTCGATACGAATCCAACAGTATAAAGAACGTAAAATTATGGTTGGTATTTTGAAAGTTATGATCAATATTTCAGTCAAAGGTCATAATTGAAGCGATTGGAGATATTTTTGTGAAAACTCTTTCCTTAAAACTGTATCTTTTGGCAAGGAAATAAATTTTTTAATCCACGTTGGGTTCTTCAATTTTTCGATACGAATCCAACGGTATAAAGAACGTAAAATTCCAGATGGTATTTTGAAAGTTATGATCAATTATTCAGTCAAAGGTCAGAAGCGATTCGTGAATCCGCGAGTGAGCTGTTTTCATCGCTCATTTTCTCACTTTTCCAAATCGATTTTTGGAATATTTTCTAATTTAAAAGTGTTTGTTTGCATGTCTACTTTCTTGTGTCAAAAGTTGAGCAAATAACGTTGAGTATTTTTAGAGATGTGCCCTTGAATGTGGACATAGGTCAGATTTGCATTGCAGAATTTTGCTTTTGAATCTACATCGGTTTTTATAAAAACCGATGTCTAAACGCTTGCTTTTAATATCGGTTTTTATAAAAACCGTTGTCTTTTCAACGTAAAATTTAAGACATCGGTTTTTATAAAAACCAATGTCAAAACGTTTTTTTTTAATATCGGTTTTCTTAAAAACCGATGTCTTTTGAAATTGTAATTTTTAAGACATCGGTTTTTATAAAAACTGATTTCTAAAAGCTTTTTTAAAATCGGTTACCAAAAACCGATTTCTTTTAGTGATTTCTAGTGATGTCTTTAAGCATTTTTGTAGTAGTATATCCTCCCAAGAGTTCTTGTCAGTAAAATTGCAAGGCTAAAATTGAAAATGCTGGTTGTTATGTTAACAATTAGGTGGGACCTAGTCCAACTAGTAAATGGTGCGAACTCCCAAAGGAGGCGTAACATTTATGGGTGTTGGATCACCGTTGAATTTTTATGATTGAGTTATTTATTTAAATCAAGATAAATATTCGAAAGTACTTTATCATGATTATTTACTCATATATATTTTTGTTTTATTCAGAAATCATGACCCCATCACCTAATGAACATCTTAAAAGATAATACTTTAACCGTAAAGTTGCTACTATTAAGACCCGTCAGAAGGTCAAAGAACAACAGAAGAAAAAGCAACTTGGGCCTACCAAGAAAGAGATCAAGAAAGTAACCAAGATCAAAGGGAAGTGCTTCCTTTGTGGTGAAAAGGGACATTGGAAAAGAAATTGCCCAAAGTCCCATAACAAGAAGGAACAAGGTAACAAGGTAACATTAATTATCTTGAAACATGTTTTCTGGCAAATTCTATAGATTCTTGGATCATAGACTCTGGAGCCACAAATCATGTTTGCTATTCCTTACAGGGGTTCCAAGAAAGGAGAAATTTGAATAAGAATGAAATCAACTTGCGTTTGGGCAATGGAACGTTAGTGTCTGCAAGTGCAGTGGGAGATATTAGAATTAATCTAGATTCTTTTAGGCATTTAGATTTGATAGACGTTTATTATGTACCTCAATTCAAGAGAAATTTAATTTCAGTTTCTTGTTTGAAAAATTTTGGATATTCGGTTACTTTTAATAAAGATTTTATTATTAGTAAGAATAACAAATTTATTTGCAAAGGTACATCGGAAAACGGCTTATTCTTTTTGCATAAAAATATCTCTCACTTGTTGGACACAGAAATAACGGAACCTAATCATAAAAGAGTAAAATTATCAATAGATGAAACTTACCTATGGCATTTACGCCTAGGTCATATTAACCTTAATAGGATTAAAAGATTGGTAAGTGACAGACCTTTAAGTGACTTAAAGGTTGATGATCTACCAACTTGTGAATCTTGTTTGGAAGGTAAAATGACCAAAAGGTCGTTCTCGGCCAAAGGTGCAAGAGCCACTGAATGTTTAGGATTGATACACACTGATGTATGTGGTCCTATGAGCATTCAAGCTAGAGGTGGATATGAGTACTTCATCACCTTCACAGATGATTACTCGAGATTTGGCTATGTGTATCTCATGCGACATAAGTCGGATGCTTTTGACATGTTCAAAGCATTCAAAGCTGAAGTAGAAAATCAGCTTGAGAAACACATAAAAATCTTGAGAACTGATCGTGGTGGAGAATATCTATCTGGTGAGTTTCAGCAATATCTTATTGATAATGGGATAGTTTCTCAGTTTTCTGCACCGGGTACACCTCAACAGAATGGGGTAGCAGAAAGGAGAAATAGAACTCTTTTGGATATGGTTAGGTCTATGTTGAGTTATTCAACACTTCCTATTTCTTTTTGGGGATATGCTTTACAAATTGCTATATACATTCTAAATGATGTACCATCTAAGTCCGTTTCTCAAACACCGCATGAGTTGTGGACTGGGCGCAAGCCTAGTTTACAACACTTAAGGATATTTGGTTGTCCTGCGCATGTGTTAAAAGAAAAGACAGAAAAGATGGAGTCCCGTTCGGAAACATATATATTTGTAGGGTATCCAAAAGAAACTAAAGGATATTATTTTTATAATCCTTCAGATCTTAAAGTATTTGTTTCGACAAATGCTAAATTTCTGGAAAAGGACTATATGAATGATTTCGTACCTAGAAGTAGAATTGTCCTGAATGAGATGTCAGGAGATACAATTCCACGAGAGGTTACACAACCTAACCCAATTGTAAGTTCCGATCCAACACAAAATCAACAACCAACCATTCCTCGTCGTAGTGGGAGGGTTAGAACACAACCCGAAAGATACATCGGTCTGGGAGAATCAGTGGAGAATCTCTTGGATGACGATGATCCCTACACGTATAAGGAAGCAATGGAGGATGTTGATAGTCGCCATTGGCAAAAGGCAATGCAATCTGAGATTGAATCCATGTTCGATAACAAAGTCTGGTTCCTTGTAGACTTGCCTAAAGAGATAAAACCCATTGGGTGCAAGTGGGTATACAAGAGGAAAAGAGGTATGGATGGAAAGGTGGAAACCTTTAAAGCTAGATTGGTAGCTAAAGGGTATACATAGAAAGAAGGTATCGATTACAAGGAAACCTTCTCTCCTGTGGCCATGCTTAAATCTATTAGGATACTCTTGTCCATTGCAGCATCTTTAGATCTAGAGATTTGGCAAATGGACGTCAAGACAGCTTTCCTTAATGGAAGTCTTGACGAAAGCATCTACATGATGCAACCAGAAGGATTCATTGAAAAGGGCCAAATGGAAAAGGTATGCAAGTTGCAGAAATCCATATATGGATTAAAGCAAGCATCCAGATCCTGGAACATAAGGTTCGATCAAGCAGTGAAAGGTTTTGGATTTATTCAAAATCTTGACGAACCTTGTGTATACAAGAGGATTAAGGGCGACAAGTTGATTTTCCTGATTCTTTATGTTAATGATATACTACTCATTGGAAACGATGTAGGTGTATTGACATCAGTAAAAGAATGGTTAGCAAAACAATTTGATATGAAGGACTTAGGAGAAGCAAGTTTTATTCTAGGTATCCAAGTAATAAGGGATAGAAAGAATAAAACGATTGCATTATCCCAAGCTTCATACATAGACAAGATCTTGTCTAGGTTTTCCATGTAGGATTCCAAGAAAGGTATGTTACCTTTTAGACATGGAATCAAGCTTTCTAAGGAACAAGTTCCTAAGAATGAGCATGAAGAGCAATTCATGAGTAGAGTTCCATATGCCTCGGCAGTTGGAAGTCTCATGTATGCAATGCTCTACACTAGACCAGATATTTGTTTTGCTGTTGGCATAGTTAGCAGGTTTCAATTGAAACCTGGTCCTAATCACTGGACGGCAGTCAAGCATATTTTCAAGTATCTCAAGAGAACGAGAGATAATATGCTTGTATACTCTGGAGGGGATTTAATTCCCGTTGGGTATACAGATTTTGATTTCCAATCAGATTCTGACTCCAGAAAATCCACATCAGGAGCTGTGTTTACTATTGGAGGAGGAGCAGTCATATGGAGGAGTATCAAGCAATCTTGTATTGCTAATTCCACCATGGAAGCTGAGTATGTTGCTGCATGTGAGGCTGCAAAAGAGGCTGTTTGGCTCTACCAATTCTTGATTGACTTGGAAGTGGTTCCTAGTGCGAATAAGTAGATCACTATCTACTGTGACAACAGTGGAGCAGTGGCTAATTCGAAAGAACTAAGAAGTCATAAGAGAGGAAAACACATTGAAAGGAAGTATCATCTTTTAAAGGAAATTGTATATAAGGGTGAGAACATGGGAATGAGAGATATGACACATTTGCTATAGTGCAAGTGGGAGATTGTTAGGATTATGCTTAATAGCAAGAGTGTAATAGTGTTTTTGACGATCTATTCATATTCATAATGTGATTTTTGGTTTAACAAATCTTATAGCATTTATAGTTTAATTATTATAATTGTCAAAAGTAAATAATCATAAGGTCAAAAGACTATAAGAAAAGAAGAATTGTTCGTACATCTGGATATGTATGAGGTAGACACAATTCTTTAGTTACTCATGAATAATGTTCACAACTTAAGTTAAAGGTTGGGCACCTTTATCTTGTTGAAGTTGTAGAATTCTTTTGCTAGCATTTGAGTGGGATCAAATGAGTTATGATGAGTCTAAAATCATCGGAGGGTCTTCGAGTAAAAGAATCTAGTGCACTGGGTGCATTGAACTGGATCACAATGAAATACTTTATCTAGAACCGTCAATAGATAATAGTCTTTTCATTATCAGGACAGTCTGAGAGTCTATCTTAATCCTGAGATAAATGATGGACTTATGGTTGCAAGTGGTATCATTTGAGTTATCAATGAGTACGATTATATAGCATAGTCTATCCTCGATAGTTTGGTGATATTCATTTGTTAATCGATAGAGGACTTCATTTATAGATGTGGACATCGTGGCTCCATTTATTAAATGTGAGTATAATATCATCATATGGATGCTTTGAGGTATTGGGTATTGGATATTGAATCTTAACGTTAAGTTTTCGATAGAGTCTACTGAAACATGGCTTCTGGACAAGTCAAAATATCCAAGTTCAAAATGTGGTCATATGAGTAAATATGGTAACATGGAGAGCTATATGCGGTCTATGAGCTCCTGGCGATTACTGATATTCTTCACGAGGATACACCATCTCCAATAAGATTGTCTAGGGTACGAATGAGAAATATTTACTTATTCTATCTTTATTTAAGAGTTCAATTTTAGCTTTTTAGTGGAATGAGTTAAAATTAATAGATCGGACCTAAGTGAATCATTTGTTGATTGTGATTAGGTTATGTCTATTAAAGCTTAAATTTAGATAGCCCGCCAAGATCCTCAATCCACACGGACTTGCATGGATCACTTGATATATTCTACCGGACCAATTTATGGGTCCATCTAGAATTGTATTTAATATATTAAGAATATATTATATTCGCACATTATTTATTTAATGGGCTGATCAATTATATTAATATATTAATGAAAGGCATGTGGGCTTGTTTCTTTTAGTAAGAATAGGTCTGGTTCACATGTGGGCCTTTTATTGCGGTCCAATGGATTTAATAAAATAGAAAAACAATATATAGATATATTAATATATATGGCACATGGCCGAGATATATATATGATATTATATTGTTTTATTTTTATTATTTGATTAAATGGAAATTAATTAATTGATTAATTAATTATTTAATTAAAAAATTAAAATCTTTTTATGACTAGGAAATATGTTTCTTAGTAGTATACTATTGTGGTAGTATAAAAAAAAATAAAAGACTTTATTTGGTAAGTAGATAAATAAGGGATTTATTTATCTAGTCAAATAAGGAAGTCTTTTATATAGTCACAAATACACTAAAGAGTTGGATTAGGGTTTGGAATTCTAAGGAAATCTACCTAGGGTTAGGATTTAAGTCAAAAGACACAAATCCTACATGGTAAAGGATTTCAGCCACAATATATAAATATATATGATATATATATGGCACATTGCCGTAAAATATATATAGAATGTATGCAGAATATTTGGGTGCATACATGCATGCGGAATACAATTAATATATATACATACATGCAAGTTGAATTAAGGAAAATTATATATTATATATGCATGTTATAGTCGTGTATATATATGGATTATATAATTAAATATTTTCTACATATATAATATATTGGCAAGGTCATCGCACTACATATATATATAATATTGTGCAAGACTCAAGAACTTGACATATATTCTTTATATAGAATGGGCTAACCCTAGAGTTCTTGCGAGAGAGAGTTTTTTCTTTTGCTAGAGAAAAATAGAATCCAACTCTTAGATTAGTGTGAGAATTCGGCCAAGAGGAAAAGAGAGAAAAGTTTGTTCTTATATTGATAGTGCACTAGTAACTTTTATATCAAAAGGTTTTGTGCACAATTTCGAATAAGGTTCACGCGAGTTTTGATCTAACGATTGTGAATTCAAAAGTGACCAGAACATTCTTTGTAGCCTCCTGGAATTTGTTGTGACTAACGAAAAAGAAAAAGTTTTGTTAATCCATCCTCAGGTACACAATTCAAAGAGAAGGGAGACCACGCTCCTAGGTGATTCACGTTCGTGATTGGATTGGAAGATCTTGCGGATTACTATCAACGCAATGTCAATCGGATCACGCGACAAAGGTATGATATCATTAGTATTATATGTTAAATAATTAGAGGGTTAAGGTTCAAATTATGGAAAAATTTTAAACTATACTAAACTCTCTTTTAGTCTCGCTTCCGCTGCGTTGACCGTATTTTTTCCCTACACATTGAACTGGATCACAATGAAAAACTTTATCTAGAACCGTCAATAGATAATAGTCTTTTCATTATCAGGACAATCGGAGAGTCTATCTTAATCCTGAGATAAATGATGGACTTATGGTTGCAAGTGATATCATTTGAGTTATCAATGAGTACGATTATATAGCATAGTCTATCCTCGATAGTTTGGTGATATTCATTTGTTAATCGATAGAGGACTTCATTTATAGTTATGGACATCGTGACTCCATTTATGAAATGAGAGTGTAATATCATCATATGGATGTTTTGAGGTAATTGGATATTAAATCTCAACGTTGAGTTTTCGATAGTGGCTATTGAAAACATGGCTTCTGGACAAGTCAAAATATCCAAGTTCAAAACGTGGTCATATGAGTAAATATGGTAACTTGGAGAGTTATAGGCGGTCTATGAACTCTTGGCGATTACTGATATTAATCACGAGGATACACTATCTCCAACATGATTGTCTAGGATCTGAATGAGGAATATCTTCTTATTCTATCTTTATTTAAGAGTTCAATTTTAGCTCTTTAGTGGAATGAGTTAAAATTAATGGATCGGACCTAAGTAAATCATTTGTTGATTGTGATTAGGTTATGTCTATTGAAGCTTAAATTTAGATAGCCCGTCAAGATCCCTAATTACACGGACTTGCATGGATCACTTGATATATTCTACCGGACCAATTTATGGGTCCATCTAGAATTGCATTTAATATATTAAGAATATAATTTGCACATTATTTGTTTAATGGGCTGATCAATTATATTAATATATTAATGAAATGCATGTAGGCTTGTTTCTTTTAGTAAGAATGGGTATGGTTCACATGTGGGCTTTTTATTTAAAGTCCAATGGATTAAATAAAATAAGGAAATAATATTTGGCCCTTTTATTCTATGTGGGGCGGCAAGGCTATGTATATAGTCAAAAATATTATTTTATTTTATTGTTTGATTAAATGAGAATTAATTAATTTATTAATTAATTATTTAATTAAGAAACAAAATCTTTTTCTGATTAGGAAACATGTTTCCTAGAGTTATATTATATGTATACTAAAAGTAAAAGACTTGTTTGGTAAGAAAATAAATAATTAAGTTTATTTATTTAATCAAATAAGAAGTCTTTTTATTATAGTCAATAAAAGAATAAAAATACTTATGAGTTGGATTAGGGTTAGAAGTCTAAAGTTGATGTGAATTAGGGTGCAACACAAATCCTTTTTTGTAGAGGAATTTCGGCAACCCTAATTGAATCATAGGAAGATTTCGGCAACCCTAAAGGAGAGAGGAAGCAAAATTCGGCCACCCTATATAATTCTTGCTATAGGGTTCGGCCACCTCTAAGGAATGAGTTGACTGAATCAATTTTCTTCTTCTTCTCAACTCATAGAAAAGTGTTTGATTATTCTACCAAGACATAAAAGAGAGAAGAGATTATTCTTTTGATGGTACACTAATTGCTTGTTCATCAATAAGCTTGTGTGTACAACATCGAATTAGGTTCACGCGAGTTTCGATCATTAGATTGAGAACTCAAAAGTGACCGGAATAATCTTTGTATTCTTTTGATTGTTTTGTGACTAACAAAAGAAAAAGAAAGTTTGTTTGTCCATTCTCAGGTTTGCAATTCAAAGAAAAGGGAGACCACGCTCCTAGGTGATTCACGTTCGTGCTAGGATTGAAGATCTTGCGGATTACCATCGACGTAAGTCAATCGGATCACGCCACAAAAGGTATTCTACTTTTGTTACTTGATATTTATAGTTAATTAATTAAAGGGTTAAGGTTCATAAAAAGGAAAAATTTTAAAACATACTAAATCGACTTTTAGTCTCGCTTCCGCTGCGTGTACTACAGTATTTTTCCCTACAGTGGCTAACTCGCTTCCTTCCCAGACAAGTTGTGTTCAAATCGTCCACCATATCCCGTACCTCCAATTCTTTCATTAGATCGAAAATCCTATCTTCCATCTTCTGTGTAGAGGACGCATAGGCCTCCTTCAAATCAGATATGAGTTTCATAACCTCCGCAAGATATCCCATCTGTTCCTCCTTCTCTTGATCTAGCTGCTCAATTCTCATTAACAAATTCTTGTTGTGGGCAAGCAATTCCTCCTTGTTCAGAGTCTCTGAATCCTTCAGGCTTTTCTCCTCTTCTTCCAGTGTCCTCAAAAATTCTTCCATGCTGTCAGACTCCTGAGTGTCTTGACTAGGTGGACTGGTTTCCTCAATTCTGGGTTCCTTCTTTGGCAATGGTTGAGCTCCAAACATATTGAACTCTACTACATCATCCAAAACACTCAAAGTGAGTTTCCCTCCATGAACATCCACAACTGCTCATGAGGTCGCCATAAACAGCCTTCCTAACAACACTGGTTGTGGCTTTCCATTCTCATCTCTATCATCTACGTCCAACACTACAAAGTCAGTGGGAATGAGCAATCGATCCACCTTGAGGATCACATTCTCCACTACTCCTCTAGGATTTCTAGATGACTGATCTGCGAGACACAAACTAATGGAAGTCGGCTTGAGTTCACTCAATCCTAGCCTTTCATACACAGAGTATGGCATCATGTTGATGCTGGCTCCTAGATCAAGCATGGCTTTTTCTGCTGAGGAGTTTCCCACAGTAATACTCAACTCAAAACTCCCTGGATCTTATTCCTTGATAGTGGACCCACTCCTAGAACTAGTAATGGCGTGAGCCTGCTCATGCATTGGGGCTTTCTGCCTGTCATGCTGCCCATTAGCCTCTATCACCTGTCCCAACTGAATTGATAACTTTTTCAGTGACGCCTCTATTCCTATCATTCTTTGGTCCATCTCCTGTTGATATGACTGTGGAGGGTTATGATTGCTCCACTGGCTCGAACTCCCAGCACCCTGCTGTACTTGATACTGACTACGGGGGTTGTTTCCACCCCATGATTGATTCTGATCATACCTTGGCTGCTGGTAGGCATAGTTACTGTTTCTTTGCCTGCCTTGATTCCACTGGTACATCGCTTGAGCTTCTACCTCTGAATAAACCTCTCTGTGGGAGGTGCATACATCTACTCCATGTCCAATCATGCCACATGCTTGGCATACCTTACCCTGGCTATTCTGTTGCCCCTGCTGATTTACCATCATTGCCTTGACACTGTTATTCAAGGTCTCCATATGCATTGCTAAATGTGCAGTCCCACTACGGTTTCACTTTGTGCTCCTTTGTTGAGAATTCTGTCCCAGCATTTCATACTTGTTGAACACATAATCAGCGGTACATTCCCTCATCACCCCACCACAAGCATTGTCGACAATTGCTTGTGTGAGCCCAGTAAGTCCATCATAAAATGATTGCACCTGTGACTGAATTGTGAAATCGTAGTGTGGGCACTGAGCTAACAATAGCTTGAACCTCTCCCATGATTCATGGAATGCTTCTCCTTCCTCCTCTTGGAAGTTTGCAATTCTTCCCTTTATTTCTTTGGTTTTCCAGGACGGAAAGAACTTGGAGAAAAATTTCTACTCCACCTCGGCCCATGTGGTCAGTGTACCAGCTGGCAAAGCCATCAGCCATTTCTTGGCATTGTCCTTCAAATAGTATGAAAAGCAACGCATCCTCAGTAAGTCCTCTGTTAACCGGCCCAATGGTATCATAGTGATAGCATTGTAGTAATCTTTCATAAACTGAAGTGCGTCCTCATTAGGTTTCCCATAGTAGGATGGCAAGATGTTATAGTGCAAGTTCTTCAGCTCATAGTCCCGCTGAGCGGCATTCAATGATATGGTCGAAGGATGTGCCCCCACAATGGGCAATGAAAATTCCTTCATGCATCGTACGTCCTCCATCTAGTTCATTGTGAAGACTCTGCACACAAGTTCAAGAAAAGTAATGAAGATCAATGTGAAAAAGATAAGCATTATACTAGTGTGCAACTAAAAGTATAGTAATTCTAAATTTTCCCTAAAATGACACTCCTAAACCTAGCTAACCATGCTACAAAAGAGTTCCCCGGCAGCGGCGCCAAAAGTTTGACGCATCCTAACCGGGTCTCTAATTACACTAGAATATGTTCTAAATTACCATGACTATATTACTGAACGTGCGAGTATTTCACACTTTGCAATCGTACAAGTTGTTATGCTAGTATAGTATACAAAGTAAGGGTATCGATCCACAGGGAATCAAATAACTAGTAAATGCTAGAATTAGTGAGCGTTTTACGAAATTAAACTAATGTGATAATAAAAGATTATAATTGATAAGCTAAGATGTTAGGGAATGTATGAAATTAGTAACGATGCACCACAAATAACCACTTTTATGCACTAAAGATCAAATCACTAGTGTTGTTCCACTTATGCCATCGGCACAATCAACCATTCACTTAATAAATCCTCTAAGTTTAGATTAATCATTAATGAATGTAAGTTGTGGAATTAAGCCTATAGAGTGAATTCTTAGAATATGGTATGAACACACACACTCTATCAAGGAGTATTAAATGACAATACTCAATTCAACATCAAGAATTTAGTATTTCATTTACTCTAAGCTAACCAATCCATGCTTCTAAGATTTATGAGATATATAGCATGATTTCATCAATTCAAGCATACAAACACAAGTTATGCATATAAGAAAGATGGTATCAAGTGATTACATCAACACTTTCATAAATTCCCCAACAAAGTGTTTAGTTACACATGATCATCAAGTATAGCATATTAATGAACAAAAGGAAGAAATACTACCCTCTAAGAATCAAGGCCGACCTCTCCTTCCTCCACAGCAATACAAACCAAATGATCACAATAACTTTCAAGAGATTGATGAGCAAGGTACTTACTAAGATCAATACCTTTTAGCTACAAAGATTACAAATGAAAGCTTCTTAACCACTAATCTATTCTATGATGTAATAACCAAAAACTAACAATAACTATTTCTATGCTATTTTTGTCACACTCTGTTCTACAGCAGAGAGAAGTATATATATGTTTTTCTTCAAGTGAAGCAAGGAATGCCAAATTGACCCTTGGACGTGCCTCGGGCGGGTTCATTCCGCGGGTTCGAACCCGCCGCTCTAACCCGCTGCGGCTTCGAACCCGCCGCTCTAACCCGCTGCGGCTTCGAACCCGCCGCTCTAACCCGCTGCGGCTTCTGGTGAGTTTCTCGACGTCTTCTTTCCCGCCGTCACGAACTCGCCACGGCTTCAGAAAAGCTATCGGCGGCTTCTTGCCCACCGCACGAACCCGCCGTACAAACTCGCTGTGATTTCTGGCGACTTCAGACCTTCGGGATGGCTGGAATGTTCCCGCTGCACGAACCCATCATGATTTTTGGCGAGTTCAAGCTCCCTGGCTGGCAGCTTATGTCCAGCCGTGTCTTCCCGCGACTTTGTGTCGTGGCTTCATCCGCGGGCTTCATCCCGCCGCCACTTCTTCTCATGGTTTTGCTCCTTTTTTAACCACTTTGATGCAAAAACCTTCCTAACTGGTCAGATTACCTGAACTTAACAAAAACACACATTATGGACACAAAAATGCTCGAATGCGAACACAAAAGGTAGGAATAAGGGGCGCTAAATGTGAACATTCATAGCGCGATCAACCCGCTCTGATACCAATTGAAACAAATATTGCACGGTGTGTATAAAACTATCTAGAGGGGGGTGAATAGATTTTAACAATTTTACCCAATTTTCGTGTATGGTCAAGATTACGAAAATGCCCCTAGTGTAATATGGTGCGGAAATATAAACAACAGTTGATATTTACGTGGAAAACCTCATGGGAAAAATCACGGGCTGTTGAGTGAGCCACACCCGAACCTCGAATCCACTAAATGTGATAAAATTACAACCTAATCCCGGAAGTAATCAAACACCTACCTAATCCCGGTATGAGTGAACCTAGTTCGAATGCTTGCGATCTAAGCAACCTAATCCCGGAAGCTACACACAAGACTTTGATTCTCAATGAAGAGATTAACACCCTAAGTGAATATATGAATATCCAAAATGCAACATAGAGCAAGGGAACCCTATATGCTTATCTAAGATGATGATTTTGTAATTTAAGCAATCCTAGACATTAAAAACTAAATGACATGTCAAATAGCTTATCTAATCAAGATTAAGCAAAAACGTAATTAGCTATCACAATACAACTCTCAAACATTCAATACACTAATCTCAATCTTGTATCCAAAATATATATGAATAACATACAAGTAATAAATGAGATTGCTTGTTAAGAAAGAAACAAAATATGTAAGATATTAGTGAAAAGCTTACCAAGCAAAGTGTGATGAAGAATCCATGCAAAATGACATCTAGATGATCAAGGATGATGCTAGATGATGATTGATGATCATGAAAAGGTGTTTAAGTAATCAAAGATGAGTTCTTGGTATTTTTCTTTCTTTTGAAAAATATCGTAAGTATGGAATCTGAAAATGAACTCTCTTGATTGACCTAAAGTCAAAGTGGCATATATATAGGGTGTCAAGATGAAGTGTGGTCATTTTGAAAAGTGACACTAATTTTGCCTTGGGCGTTGTATGAGTCGCTGTATGTAGAGCGACTTGTACAGCTCTTTCCTGGGAAAATGAAGAATGTTCTTCATTGGCGCTGTTCGTAGAGCACTTTTGTATAGCGCCTGAACAGCACCTCAAATTTGTTCTTCTCGGGTCTGAGATAGGCGATGTACGTACAACGCTTTTGTACAGCGCCCGTACATCGCCTCTTCAAAATGCATCAGACCTGATGCATTAAAAAGGGCATTTTTCCACCAGGTCAAGTGGGCACTATTCGAACAACGCTTTGTAGAGCGCTTTGAACAACGCCCTAGCAAACAATGCACTCCTAGGCCTAATGCATGACAAGGCTTTGGAAATACAAAATGCAATCATGTAAACATGCAAGAAGAGATGTTAATGAACATTAATGCACATAAATAAGACACATAACATACAAGATTGAAACATATGTAAGAGTTGTGAGTGTGTGAAACTATCTCTTCAATGCAAGTAAGCACTTAGAAATTACCTTTGGTGCTTATCAAGATGAGGTTTTCAAAGGGCATTGTGCAATAACACCAACACCTAAGCTACCCTTACAAATAACTCCAACATGTGGTTTGTCCACGAAATAAGCCAATCAACAAATGGGATCCTTACATGTATGGTGGAATTTTGCAGGATCAAATTCAAGTGAAAAAGTGGCCAAGCTTGTCCAACAAGTGAATGTCGCCACTTGGGTTACTTGGCCAAAATGGCGACATCAAATGGCGACATCCACTTGAAATGTTGCCATATCAAGTGGCGACAGAGAAGTGGCGATAGAGAAATGGCGACAATAGCACCTGATGTATGTCGCCAGAAGTCACTCGTTATCGCCAAAGAAGAAGTGGCGACACCATGCAATCTGCAGCAAATTTTGAAGTGTCGCCACTTGGCAAGTGGCGACAATGGAAGTGGCGACCTAGGGCGGACAGAATATAACTTCTCATTCCATCTCACATTAGCCGCACACAAACATAAAACACTTCTTCTCAAATACTCTCAATTTTTCAGGCTGTGGCATGCACGAAACCGTTGAAATTGGTAAGTAAACACTCTAGTTCTTTGATTTTTCCATTCACATTCTCTCTACATTGCATCTAGATATCCTAAGGGTGGTTTTGAGTTTTATTTGAACAAGATTAGTGCCTAGGATTGGATTTTGTGGATAGATTGTGTATATTGGAGTGTTGGAACTTTGGTGGAGTAATTGTGGGTGATAGAGAAGTGTCTTCTTATAGTGATATTGCTATTTAAGCGCCGTTGTGATGCCGGATTTTCGTCTGAAATTTGATATCCAAATTTGTGTGGAAAATGGCACCAAAGATGAAATTACCAAATAAGGGAGGCAATGGTAGTAAGGCCTCTACAACTCAGAAGAAAAAGAGGCCAGAATGTACCCTAAATAGAGACTTTGAAGACCGAATGGAAATATTTTGGGAGAAGAAGATTTGGCCGGAAAGGGGAATTAGGTTAGATGAGTTGGGGAACACCCCAATGGCGACGACGATGATAAATGATAGAGGATGGGGAGGATTAGCAGCCACGCCACCCATGTATAGTGAGACACTTGTAAGGGAGTTCTATACGGGGATGAACCCCGGGGAGTTCATGAGAGGCGGTCCAATTTTAGTGAGAGGGGTTCCCATGTACATGAATGCGGTGGACATCAATATTTATTTTGGAACCACACTTTTAGAGTTTGATGAATTGCGTGAGCGCATGATAGAGGGGATCACCTCGAACCCGTTGTATGAGAAAGGTTCAGTGGACTTCGCCAACACCTTGACCATTACTCCTATGACACACTGGATTGCTAGAGGATACCCTCTCAAGCATTCCAATTTCAAGGTTGAGCCGGCTTTTTGGAACATTTTCATTGCATACTCGCTTAGGTCGGTTTCCCACAGGTCCACGGTACCATTTGAGGCTGCCCAGATATTGTATTGTATTGTATTGTATTATGGAGGGGCAGCCCATTGATGTAGGAGTGATAATAAAGATGGAGATTCAGAGGATAGGTCGGAATGAGTCAGATTCGGACATTCTACCTTTCCCATGCACTATCACTGAGATATGTAGGTTGGCGGGTGTGGATTTATCTGGGGATACTTTGAAACCCCATACATCCAATATGGGTTTGTCTATATGGCGTCACTTGTTGAGCATGCGTGGAGTTAGGTTGCTCGGAGATCCGGTGAGACCGACTACTGGGAGGTGGAAGAGAGCATGCAGATCAGGGGCCGACATAGGTACCGAGGCGGAGTTTGATAGAGTGATTCCAGATGAGGAGCGTTTTGGTGATGATAATGATGAGGATGTAGAGACCCCAACTGTTATGAATGATCCTAGTCAGCCTTTAGGTCTTCGAATCCTAGATGGTATAGAGTGTATTATAGACACTCAGACTGCTGACTTTGATATTTTGCACGCGGATGGGTTGGCTTTGGCAAATAGGCAGATGGCCTTGGAGAAGAAACAGTAAGAGCTTAGTGATAAGCAGTCATCTTTGGAGGATTTGATTAGGGAGATGTCAGAGACTATGATTACGAGCTTCACAGACCTCCGTAAGGATTTGAGACTCACTCCATACGTGAGGAGAATGAGGAGAACAAGGAAGACTACTGGTACATCTACCTTTTCCAATACCACTGCTGTCGTAGAGTGTCCACCTATTCCAGCGACAATAGCAAGGCCCAGTTCCTTAGTTGCTCCAATGTTTACAACAGACCTGATCTTATAGACCGCATGGTCTGCCATTGAGGAGGTAGAGCAGTATGAGCTGTCCTTAGCCCGTTCTCTCACAGATCAAGGCGTTCGTACCAGAGGAGGACCCCGAGTGAATGAGGCAGTTGCCCGTAGGAGATTAGCAGAGGCGCAGGCTCGGAGAGAGGCTGCAGCTAGAGAGGCAGAACTGACGGACCCGCGAGGGAAAAGAGCAGAGTTAGAGAATTTTGAGGAGGAGTCAAAGTAGTACCACCATCATTTAGATATCATTTGGACTATCACATGTGCATCATATTTAGATTTGGATATTTTGAGCACTTTAGTTTTATTTGCTATATTGGTATTGTTACTTCTTGATTATATTGGTTTTACCTTCATTTGAATTTCTTTGAGTTAAATTTCTATATTTTTGCTCTTATTTCGTTTTTGTTTAGAATAAGGGTGTTTTTTGGATTTTGGTAGAAGTTGGAGGATGAATGTGCTTATTTGATGATTTTTGATTGAATGGAATATTGAGGATATACTTGTCATAATTGAATATTCTGTTTGGTTGAGTTGTGCTTAATAGGATGAGAGGACACTGTGCCAAATTTTTGACAAGCCCTGAATGAATTGTTTGTGTATTGCACCTTTGTATAGTTTTACCTCCCATAAACATTGAGGACAATGTCTAATTTAGGTTTGGGGGTACATATGCGCAGCACCATTTTGCTTGGTTTTAAAACTTGAGCCGAATTTTTCAAAATTTTTGCGATAATGCCATGATTGAGCATACTTTGCTTGTTGAGATTGATCTTTACATGAGTAGTGAGGAATTGTGCATCTTTGCCATTGTTTGGTTCAGATTAACGTCAAGCCATTTAGGGTGTCATTGAACAAAGTGCGTTAATCTTTTTCTCAAATTGTTAGGGTGAATTATCAATGTTGCTTAAGGCTAGGAATTAATAGTGGAGATTCCCGTGAGGAGCACAAACACGGCCTTAAAATAGCGTATTTCGAGTTTCAAATATTCACTCTTTAAACACTCACTGTCAAACACTCATTCAAGCATGTATTGGTTTCATTTGCACTTAAATATTGCTTGCCATAGAATAATATGGTCTGCTTGTGGATGCTTTATTTTGCTTAGTGGATAAGCCTTTAGAAAGGATTTTAGGCAATCCATGTGTGAACCACTAATTGACCTAAACAGTTCCAAACCTCTAATGTGTGTGCCCCCAAGCCCCTTTGAAGCCAAACACGTTTTAAGCCTTTCATTCATGAACCACGTCTACATGAACCTTATAGCCTACATGATTGACTTACCTTGACCAAATGATTTACTAAGGCTTAGGAAATCAATGTAAGATCTTATACTTGAAAATGTAGAGGCGTGTACCTAGGCATGAAAATGTGTGCAAAAGAATCTTACAAAGCAAGAAATTTTGAAAAGCAAAGAAATTTGAAAAGAAAAGAGAAGCAAAAGGAAAAAGAGCTTAAAAAGAGAAATGTGGCAAAGTAAAGAAAAGAGAACCAATATGTAGGCACAATTGGCCTTGTGTGAAATGAAAAAGAAATGAGCTACTCAAACGAAAAATTAGAGTTGGATGCACATATAAATTGAAATTGCAAGCTTGGACGCCTAGTGTGTAAACATTATGTGTGAAGCATCGGAACTCAGAATTAGAATGTATGCCTTAGTGTATCATTGGGTTCTTTGTTATCCATTGCCCCATTATTTGTTTCACCATCACGTAAGGCCCCATTACAACCAAAAGAAAGACTTTCAGGATCTTTAGGAGTGTCCACTTTGTAAAATTTGGTTGATGCATGTTCTTTCTAATTCATGGCTTGCAATTCCATTCATGAGACTCACTTTTTAGAAATTGAGTTTTAAATGTTGAAGCAAATTATGGTGTGTTCAATATTAATCTAGGGGGGGGGGGGGGGGGGGGGGGGGGTGAATAGATTTTAATCGTTATTGCCCAATTTTCGCATGTATGACAATTTTACGAAAATGCCCTTAACTAGTCAAAAAGACAAACAAGTGTAATATGGTGCGTAATGTAAATAACACTTGATATTTACGTGCAAACCCTCATGGGAAAAACCACGGGATGTTATGTGCGCCACACACGAACCTCGAATCCACTAATTGAAATGATTACAACCTAATCCCGGTTTAATGATCTAATCCCGATCAATAATCATCACAACTACCTAATCTCGGTATAAGTGGACCTAGTCCAATTGCTTGCGAATTAAGCAACCTAATCCCGGTCACAACACAAGACTTAATTCTCTAAGAAGAGATAATAAAACCTATGTGAATATGTGAGATATTCAAAATGCAATTTAGAGCTAGGTAACCCTATATGCTTATCTAGGATGATGATTTTGCAATTAAAATAATCCTAGATATCAATGGCTAAATGACATGTCATAAAGCTTAGCTAATCATAGATTAAACAACCTAGATATAGCTATCAAAATACAACATTCAATCATGTCAACACAACAATCTCTATTTTGTATCTAGAATATATTCTAAGAACATACAAATAATATAAGAGATATCAATGATAAATAAAACACTAATTATGTAAGATAATAGTTAAGAACTTACCAAAGAGTGTGTGTTGACCAAAACCCATGCAAGCAAACATCCTGACTATGCTAGAAAATATTAGATGATATTTTGATGCAAATGAGAATGGTTTTTGAGTGTTAGAAATATGTTCTTGATTTAATATTCTCTCAAATGTCTCTCTTTGAAGTTTAGGGTTCTTAGAATTAAAGAATATGATTCAGAGAATGAGAGAGTGTGATATTTATAGACATCAAGAACAGGGCATGTGAAAAGACAAGTTTGCCCTTGAAAACGCACGATCTGCGGTTTCATTCGACGGCCAGGCTGCCGTTCTCAACCGCCGAATTGAGCCCGAGAAGAATAGAGCATCAACGGCGGTTTCATTCGACGGTTTCGAAATCGCCGATTAAACCGCAGAACTAAACCCGAGATAAAAATGAATCAGGTATGAAACGGCGGTTTCGTTCGGCGGCCAGGCGGCCGATCAAACTGCTGATTCACCAAAAAAGGTGAAACCAAAGGAGAAGCCAATGGCATTCTCCGTAGGCGGTCTTCGCACTAAACCAAGCATACATTTGTTCAAGCGCAGACGTTTCCGAACATATTCGCGAAACGAATTACACGACACAAAAACACACAAAAACACACAAAAATTACAACATCAAAGTGCAAGTGTGAAATGTGATATGTGAAGAGTATGCACACAAATGCAAGTATGCTAAGTGTGTGTGTGCAATCTAAATCTCTTCAACAAAAACTAAGCACTAGAGATATACCTTTGGAGTGCTTGTCAACCATGAGGACTTGAGAGGGTCATTGAGCTTGATCATGAATCACCTAAGCTACCCTTACATTCAATCCCCAATATGTGGTTTGTCCACGAAATAAGCCAATCAAGATATGGGAATCCTTACAAATGTCATCATATGCAATCAATTAGATATTCATGACATGAATTCATATTGCATATGTATTTTGAGCGAAACCTAGGAATCAATGAGAAGAAAAGAGAGATTTCGGTGAGGATTAGAAATCAAGGCGAATTACATTCTAAACCGAATAGCACCTTTGCTTTGAAGCTTTGGCATTTTGAATGTAAGGTCACATTGCGTACAATCATATCTAGAGTGGCATGCTTTTAATCTTTACTTAACATTTTCTTACATGTATAAGTCCTCACTAGTGCATCATTGTGTTAATCTCTTCATTTTGGTTTCGCATGTTACTCATTGGATAATAGATCCTTGCTAGGATGAGTCAGAACTTTATTGAAAACCTTTGAAATGTCTTGATGCTTGTCTTTGGGGGTTGATTTTGACTATTTTGCTCGAGGACTAGCAAAAGAGAGGTTTGGGGGTATTTGATCAAGCCAAATTTGGTATGATTTTATACCTCATTCCCGTCTCTTTATGCTTGATTCTCGAGCATGTCCCCGTATTTAATAGTGTTAAATTGAGTATTTCAGGTTTATTTAGGTCTCAAGGGCTTTTGTGAAGAAGATGTGAAGTTTGATTCAAAAGGTGCACAAGTTGGCAAAACAGGGCATTGTCGCCACAAGCGTTGCCACTTGTGTCACCATGGCGACAGGGAGTTTTATTCCAAGGCATTTCAATCAGGTCTCGCCACCACTTGCTGTCACCACTTTACATATGGCGACACAGAAGGAACTCAAGCGTCGTAACTTTCTATTGCCACTTGGGAAGTTGCGACATAGAAATGTTGCCACAAGTGTTGCCATGGCGATAGAAGGATTTTGAAAGCATCAAGAGTTGTTGCCACTTTGTGTCTGAAAGTATACAAACATAGTTAAATTGCTTAAGGCATACCTAGAGGGGGGGGGGGGGGGGGAATAGGTTTTTATACCTTTTTTCAATCCCTTGAACAAACTTTCGTTTGTCCCTGAAGGTAGCCTTACACAAAACAAAATAAACCAAGAAAGACATACATAGACAATATGAGAATATAATCATGTGAACAAGGTCTATGTATATCACCTAGTTGTGTGAGGTATAAGAACAAATAAACACATCAACAAATAATACTTGTATTTCAATAGATGTTCAATGAGTTACAAGAGTGATCAAATATCACTATACAAAAATTACAATATACAAAAGAATCATATATACAAAAATGATCAAAATAATGAATCCACAAATCACACTTTACAAATACTTGATTCACTATATATCACAAGTGAATAATATGAAACAAGATAATAATATACACAAGTAAAATATAAAAGATAGAGATAAGAAGAATTAACACAAGAGATTTTTTAACGTGGTAAAACCTCCAAGGAAGAAACATCCACGGGTTGAAATACAACCATTAGGGTACTATATATATTGGATGATAAAAATAGAGAATCCACAAAGTGACCAATCTTTAGCTCACCCAACCTAGTGGAGTCTAAGTCTACCCAACCCTATTGGAAAGTATGAAATCCCTCAATGATGCGGAACCACCATATATTGGACAACACACAAAACCAACATCGATGGAAGATTAGAAATTCCTCAAGAGTGCGTACACCTCCCGTGTACCCCGCTCTTTTGGAGTCTATGTCTACCCATACGCCTAGGCCTACCAATATAATAGCCAACTCCCTATCCAAGGCACTCATGCCTCTAGGGAGCCTCCCATGCATGACTATCCGAGTCCTCCCGACTCTAGCCATGACTTCTTGCTTGTCTATCCGAGTCATCCCGACTCTAAGCAAGTCTTCTTGCTTGGCTATCAGAGTCATCCCGACTCTAACCAAGACTTCATGCCTTTTACAAGGACTTCCTAGTGTGATCATGTGAATGCAAATGATCCAAACAACCAATTCAACATAGAACATGTGATCAATATATTCCATGGTACAAATAGACCTAAACATGTGAAATTACAAGTAATAAAAGTCTAGATGCAAAATACAAGAATAAAACCTAAAGCATGTGTAAACACCAAACACATAAGCTCAAAGTCTCATTCACACATACAACACTTGAACAAAATATATTCATGAAGAACAAGTTCAAGGTGCTATCAACATACAATAAAATGCTAGACATATGAGATTTAATCAATCAATATTCTAGCCAAAAATATAGAGCAAGGATTCAAGAAATAAATCAATTAAATCCTAAATTGCTCTAAAACACATTCAAATACAATAATCCTAGATTTCATCAATCAAAGGATAAAATCAAATCTGAAGGTCATTTATCACAAAATTGATTCAATCAAGTTACAAACAACCTAAGATCTCATTCTAATCACAATACAACTCACAAACATGTGAAAAACCTATAATCATAGAAACTAGTCCACATTTGTCTCTAAATAGACTTTTGATTAGAATGACTATGAAGCTATCTTTCTCAATAGCTTTCACCAAACATAAACATACATATAGAAGAAGAAACCCCAAGCAAATTGAAGGTTAAAAAGAGAGAAACCCCATAGATAAGACCAATACCTTGGATTCACGAGCTGGTTCGGATTTCTGTGTGGAACCACCAGAAAACTTGATCAAACAGCCATCAAACCATTTGGAAAAGGTAGAGGACTTGATTACGAACGTTCTCCAACTTGAATCACTCAAATCCGACTTCATATGAAGAAGTTATGGTGTTTGGAAGATGAGAAAATTTGGGAGAAAAAACTGACGGGAATCTTGCAAATGTTTCTTCTTGAAAACAAATGGAGGGAACTAAAAAGGAGGAGAGAGAAGGCAATTTTTGGCCAATCACAAGGGGCCACATCAGCCCAGCCCCATGGGGGGCGCATGGGCCACATGGGGGCAGAGAGCCCCTCTGGCCGTGGTACCCACGGCTCACCCACTGCTTGGGCCACACGTGGCCTCTTGGCCACTTTCGCCCTCCCGCGCTCCCTCACGTTCTTCAGCCGTATCTTGGGCATTCGAACTCCGATTTTGAATCCGTTTTTGGATTAAGAACCATAACTCCCTCACACACGACAACGACTACACAACTTTGAAAAATGGTTGAGAAATCATCTCGGAAAACGATGATGAAGTCAACTCAACGAATGAGAACGAAAAGTAGCGTAGCTACATCGTTTGGACTCGAAACTAAATGCATGAGTAACCGAAATGACCGGAACTCAATAAGGAATTATAATAGAGCATATTCAAGTCTAAATACAAAAATACGGAAACATACAAACACAAAGACACACACATATGCTATTTCCTAGACATAGTCCTAGAACATGTAATAAGCAAAGTTTGTCAAGATAGTTTAAATGCATGAGCATGAGAAAAGAAGAATTGTTCGTATATTTGGACATGTATGAGGGAGACACAATTCTTTAGTTAGTCTTGAATAATGTTCACAACTTAAGGTAAATGTTGGGCACCTTTATCTTGTTAAAGTTGTAGATTCTTTTGCTAGCATTTGAGTGGGATCAAATGTGTTATGATGGGTCTAAATCATCAAAGTGGCTTTGAGTAAAAGAATCTAGTGCACTAGGTGCATTGAATAGGATCACAATGAAATACTTTATCTAGAACCGTCAGTAGATAAAAGTCTTTTCATTATGAGGACAATCAGAGAGTCTATCTTAATCCTGAGATAAATGATGGACTTAAGGTTGCAAGTGTTATCATTTGAGGTATCAATGAGTACGATTATATAGCAGCCTGCCAAGATCCCCAATCCACATGGACTTGCATGGATCACTTGATATATTCTACCAGACTAATTATGGGTCCATCTAGAATTGTATAAAGGCATGTGGGCTTGTTTCTTTTAGTAAGAATGGGTCTAGTTCACATGTGGGCCTTTTAATTAAAGGTCCAATGGATTTAATAAAATGAAAAATAATATTTGGGTCTATATTTTGTGTATGGGAGGCAAGGCTTGAAAAATAGCTTTATATATTATTTTATTTTATTATTTGATTAAATGGGAATTAATTAATTGATTGATTAATTATTTAATTAATTGATTGATTAATTATTTAATTAAGAATCAAAATATTTTTCTGACTAGGAAATATGTTTCTTAGTAGTATACTATTGTGGTAGTATAATAAATATAAAAGACTTTATTTGGTAAGTAGATAAATAAGGGATTTATTTATCTAGTCAAACAAGGAAGTCTTTTATATAGTCATAATAGGATTAAACACTATAGAGTTAGATTAGGGTTTGGAAATCAAAAGAGAGATCGGAGTCATTGATGGAAACACAAATCCTCTTCAAGTGAGGATTTCGGCCACCACATGTATTTCCTATTAGTGATTTTCGGCCAACCCTAATTGTGATAGGGCAAGGAATTCGGTCACCCTATATATAGGTAGTGATAGAATTCGGCCAACCCAAATGCAAAGCTTGAGAGTTCTTTTCTTTTGGTTGAGAAAAGTAAAATTCAACTCTAAACAATAGTGTGATAATTTCGGCCAAGAGGAAAAGTGAGAGAAGATAGTTCTTCTTTCGATAGTGCACTTGTAACTTTTACATCAAAAGGTTTTGTGCACAATTTTGAATAAGGTTCACGCGAATTTCGATCTAACGATTGTGAATTCAAAAGTGACCAGAACATTCTTTGTAGTCTCTTGGAACTTATTGTGACTAACGAAAAAGAAAAAGCTTTTGTTATCCATCCTCAGGTACACAATTCAAAGAGAAGGAAGACCACGCTCTTAGGTGATTCACGTTCATGATTGGATTGGAAGATCTTGCGGATTACCATCGACGCAACGTCAATCAGATCACGCAACAAAGGTACGATATCTTTCATTATATGTTAATTAATTAAAGGGTTAAGGTTCAACTTATGGAAAAATTTTAAAACATACTAAAACCTAATTTAGTCTCGCTTCCGCTGCGTGCACTTGATTTTTCCCTACAGGAGCAACTTCACATGAGGTGTTTCCAATATTGCCTAAAGGACTTGGCAATGAAGTGGTTGATGGGACTTAGGCCGGGATCTTTGACAAGTTGGGGCCAAATATGTGGTGTATTCTTCAATAGGTTTTTCACCGCTAGGAAGGCGAAGGAGCTTAAGGTGAAAATAACGGACTTCAATGAGAGTGAAAGGGAACTTTTTCATGAGTCATGGGAGAGGTACCAACTCCTTTTGGCCCAATGCCCACCTCACATGTTCACGGAAGAATACAAAGTGTCTTGTTTCCAAGGAGGCCTCACACGTGTCTTGATCCCACAGCTCTGGTTCGGAGGGAAGAGGGGTCACAGTAGCAACATTTTTTGAAAGCATCTACCTGGGCTGGACACCTGATAGGTATTGATGGAGGAGAAGGAGGAGGAGGAGGAGGAGGAGGAGAAGCAGTCACATCAGGCCTACTAGGAGCTACAAGGGGAGCCTGTTTCTGGATCGAAACTGGAGAGACCTTAGCTTTGGCAGCCCTTGCCAACATCTCGCCCAAAGATGGACGTGCTGCGATCTTAGTAAGAGGAGAGGCAGGAGAATATGTTGGCAACCCCATAATAGCCAGAGAGGGGTTGTGGCAGGCGGTTGAGACCTGGATGCAACATCAACACTGGAAGGAGAAGGAACATGAGACTTGGCCGAAAGAGGATCTGGGAATACTGGTCCTGAAGAAGAAGAAGAAGAAGAAGAAGAAGAAGAAGAAGAAGGAGAAGGGGATAGGAGAACAATGGCAGAAACTGTCAGAAAAAGGATTAGTACCATAAAAAATAAAAATAAAAATAAAAAAACAACAGCAACAACAAAAAAGATAGAGCGGCAGAAAGACATACCCGGATGAGCAATAAATATCCTGAGATATCGTTCCAGCCTGGTCCCTCATAAACGTCATTGGAAGGATACTGCATGTTCAAATAATTCCTCTCCTGGATCCTCTTAAGGACACCGAGGGATTTTACAGAGATATTCTCCTTGTCCCATTTGTCCTTTTTGGTAAATTGGGTAGGAACCAGATACTCAGTTCTCCCAATATGCACTGAGTGGCCCCAGTCTCCCTCTCCCACAACCCATTCATCCTTCCAGGTCTGATTGTATTTCACATTTGCCCCGGGTACAGTGAACTTTATCTTATTCGAGGTTCATGTGTAGCGCATATAACAGCCCGTGGTTTTTTTCGTGAGGGTTTCCACGTAAATATCAAATGTTATTTAATTTCCGCACCATATTACACTTGTTTGTCTTATTGACTAGTTAGGGGTATTTTCGTAATCTTGACTATTAACGAAAATTGGATAAAATCGGATAAAATCTATTCACACCCCCCTTCTAGATTAATATATTTTACACACCGAGTATTTGTTTCAATTGGTATCAGAGCGGGTTCCTAGATATACTTAGGAGATCCAAGCTCATTTTTGGTGTGTTTTGCATTGTGTGTGTTTGTTTGATTTCTTCATACATTTTGCATTCATCTCATTTGCATTCATCCAAACACTATGAGTGATTTCGGGATGAGCAAAGAAGGGGCGTCGAGCGTGAGGCCACCGTTGCTCACCGGCAATAATTACTCATCATGGAAGGGGAAGATGGAGGCATACTTATGCCAAATACATGACCGTGCATGGATGGCGGTTGAATATGGGTATGTTCCACCTATGATTACTCCTACCAGTGGAGGAGAAAAAGTATTGAATCCGAAGGTTGATTGGAATGCACAAGACTTCGAAGCTTCAAAATGGAACAACAAAGCCATACATGCCATCCGGTGCGCAGTCGATGAGAATCAATATAAGTTGATTCAAATTACTAGGATTGCCAAAAGGCATGGGATATCCTAGAAGTTGCTCATGAAGGAACCAAGGTGGTCAAAGACTCCAAGCTACAAGTCCTACAAACTCGTTTTGAGACCATCCGGATGGAAGAACATGAGCACTTAAATGACTTCCAAGTAAGGCTTATGGACATTATAAATCAAAGCCATCAACTCGGTGATCCGTATTCGGATAGGAGAGTCAAGCAAAAAATCATGAAGTCTCTCCCTAGTAGGTTCGAATCAAAGGTGACGGCTTTGGAAGAAAATGACACCTTCAAGGATATGAAACCGAGTGAAATCTTTGGAAGACTTCTTGCCTATGAGGCAAGAAAGACTACTACCTCACCTCCTAAAAAGAAAAATGATCTAGCCTTGAAAACCTCCAAGGTGGAGAAGGAGGAGGATGACTCGGACGAAGATTTTGCCTTATTTATGAAAAGGTTCAAGAAGCTTGCTAAGTTCGAGAGTAAGGACGTTAGATCAAGAGGCCAAGACTTGAAGAAAAAGGGTACGTTTAACAAGTTTGAGCCTAGATAAGAGAAGACCGAAAGGATAGAGGTCCAATGCTATGAATGTGGTGGCATAGGACACTTCGCCCCCGAATGTACTAATTGCCTAGACAAGAAAAAGGAAAAGGTGATGGCCGCCACTTGGAGTGGTAGTAGTGGTGACTCTGGTGAGGGAGATGAGTCGTCAAGTGATGAAGATCATGCCATTAACTACATGGCATTTGGAGCCACTTGTGTAGAAGATGAAGTTGATGGCAAGGATGCCTTGACTAATGATCCCATAGAAGAAATAGATGAAGAAGTAGCTCTAGAGGTGATTGGAGTAGCTACTCATTGGGACATGGCTCTTATAACATCAAGTAACCAAAGTGAAGGTCTTGATGAAAAAGATGACTCCATAGGTGAGATAGAGAGCATAGGAGATGACTCAAGTGTTGAGAATGTAGGGAAAAATACGGCCAACGCATCGGAAGCGAGACTAAAAACTAGTTTAGTATATTTTAAAATTTTTCCTTTGATGAAACTTAACCCTTTAAATTAATTAAACATATATATAAACTAATAAAAGTATAATACCTTTTGTCGCATGATCCGATTGACTTGCGTCGATGGTAATTCACAAGATCTTCAATCCTAGCACGAACGTGAATCACCTAGGAGTGGTCTCCCTTTCTTTGAATTGCGTATCTAAAAGATGGAAAACAAAATCTCCTTTTTCTGATTTGTTAGTCTCTTAGCGTCCAAAAGAAAAAGAAGACCAAGATTATTCCGGTCACTTTTGAGTTCTCAATCTAGTGATCGAAATTCGCGTGAACCTTATTCGAAATTGTACACCAAAAGCCTATTGATGTTTAGGCTAATAGTATAATATCGAAATTAAAACAATCTCTTTTCCTTTTGTGTCTTGGCCGAAAAATAAAACCTTTTCTATGAGTATGAGAAGAAGAAGAAATTGATCAAGTGAATCAATCAAGCAAGAGAGAGGGTGGCCGAATTATATAGCATGTATTATATAAGGTGGCCGAAAATTTCTTCTCTACCTATTAGGGTTGGCCGAATTCTCCTTATGATGGGAGACTAGGGTTGGCCGAATCCTCTACTCAAGAGGATTTGTGCTTTGCCCTAATTCCTATCAACTTTAGAATCCTAACCCTAATTCAACTCATAAGTGTTTAATTCTTAATAAAAGACTTCCTTATTTGATTAAATAAATAAACCTTATTATTTATTTTCTTACCAAATAAGTCTTTTACTTTTAGTATACTACCACCAATATTATAACTCTAGGAAACATATTTCCTGATCAGAAAAAGATTTTGTTTCTTAATTAAATAATTAATTAATTAATTCTTATTTAATCAAACAATAAAATAAAATAATATATTTGACTAATAAATTAGCCTTGCCGCCCACATCATATATATATGGGCTTAATATTATTTTCTTATTTTATTTAATCCATTAGACTTTAATTAAAAAGCCCACATGTGAACCAGACCCATTCTTACTAAAAGAAACAAGCCCACATGTCTTTCATTAATATATTAATATAATTGACCAGCCCATTAAATAAATAATGTGCAAATTATATTCTTAATATATTAAATTCAATTCTAGATGGACCCATAAATTGGTCCGGTAGAATATATCAAGTGATCCATGCATGTCCGTGTGGATTGGGGATCTTGGCAGGCTATCTAAATTTAAGCTTCAATAGACATAACCTAATCACAATCAACAAATGATTCACTTAGGTCCGATCCATTAATTTTAACTCATTCCACTAAAGTGCTAAAATTGAACTCTTAAATAAAGATAGAATAAGAAGATGTTCCTCATTCATACCCTAGACAATCATATTGGAGATAGTGTATCCTCGTGATTAATATCAGTAATCGCCAAGAGTTTATAGACCGCCTATAACTCTCCAAGTTACCATATTTACTCATATGACCACGTTTTGAACTTGGATATTTTGACTTGTCCAGAAGCCATGTTTTCAATAGTCGCTATCGAAAACTCAACGTTGAGATTTAATATCCAATTACCTCAAAACATCAATATAATGATATTATACTCTCATTTAATAAATGGAGCCACGATGTCCATATCTATAAATGAAGTCCTCTATCGATTAATAAATGAATATCACCAAACTATCGAGGATAGACTATGCTATATAATCGTACTCATTGATAACTCAAATGATATCACTTGCAACCATAAGTCCATCATTTATCTCAGGATTAAGATAGACTCCCTGATTGTCCTGATAATGAAAAGACTATTATCTATTGACGGTTGAAAGTTCTCAAAATACTCGAGGCGTGTTCTTTATAAAGCTAGAGGGGGGGGGGTGAATAGATTTTAACTAATATTACCCAATTTTCGCATGCAAGTCAATTTTACGAAAATGCCCCTACTAGTCAAAAATACATACAAGTGTAATATAGTGCGGAATTTAAATAACACTTGATGTATACGTGGAAACCCAACCACTGGGAAAAACCACGGGCTGTATAGTGCGCCACACTCGGAACTCGAAATCACTAATTGAAATGAAGTTTACAACCTATGTAGACCTCGTCTAACACTCCGGTCTGTAACCCCTCACTTCTACCCAGCGGGCCTTTATTAGCAACCCTATTCCAATTTGCTTGAGGCCTAAGCACTCTTAGCCTCAAGACTTACTTCTCAATGAAGAGAAACAACCTATGTGAATATAAATGAATATTCAAATAACAAACAAGACTAGGTAACCTTAGATGCTTATCTAGGATGATGATATAATCAATTTAATCAACCCTAGATATCAATTGCTAAATGACATGTCAAATGGCTTAGCTAATCAAGATTAATTAAAAACCTAATTAGCTATCACAAACAACACTCAATTAATTTTCATCACAAATAATCTCTAACTTGTATCTAGCATATAATCAAAAGCATACAAGTAATTAAAGAGATGTATTAATATGAAAAACACTAAAGTAATATGAAATTAGTGAAGAACATACCAAATAAGATGTGATGATTCAAAACCATGCATGGATCAATTCTATGAAGGCATAGAAGATCAAATATGAAATTTGATGCAAAAGGGGTTTGATTTGAGTGTTTAAAGATAGGTTCTTGATTTGATTTTTTCTCAAAAATCTCTCTTGAAAGTTTAGGGTTCTAATTGCTCAAGAAGCTTATTCAGAGATTGAGAAAACAAGATATTTATAGACATCAAGAATTGGGCATGTGAAAAGACACTTTTGCCCCTGAAACGCACCGTTCGGCGGTTTCAATCGGTGGCCAGGCCGCCGATGACGACCGCCGAATTGAGCTCGTGAAGAACAGAGCATTAACGGCGGTTTCATTCGGCGGTTTCGTGACCGCCGATCCAACCGCCGAATCAAACCCGAGGGATTAAAATCGATCAGGTATGAACGGCGGTTTCGAACGGCGGTCGTGACCGCCGATCTTGACCGCATAAGTGCTTCAGACCAATCTGGACTGAAACGGCGGTTTCATTCGGCGGCCAGGCCGCCGATCATAACCGCCGATCACCAACAATGGTGAAAACCATGGAGAAGCCAAGGGCATTCTCCATAGGCGGTCTTCGCGCGAAACCAAGCACTCATTAGTGCAAGCGCGGACGTTTCCGAACAATGTCGGGAAACGAATTATAAGGCACATATACACACAACAAGATATATCAACCAAAGTGCTAGTGTGTAAAGTGACATGTGAAGAGATGCACATAAAAATAAGCAAGTATGCAATCATAGCAAGAATGCTAAGTGTGTGTGTGCTACTAAATCTTTTCAAAGAAAAACAAGCACAAGAGATTATACCTTTGGCGTGCTTGAATCTTGAGGTCATGGAAGGGCCTTTGATCTTCAATCATTAAACACTTAGACTACCCTTACATTCAAAACCCCAACATGTGGTTTGACCACGAAATAAGCCAATCAACAAAACGGGAATCCTTACAATCTCCCCCTTTGGCTATTTCGTGACAAAACCACCACTCACATTGATTCCTCACAACAAAAATAAACCTATGGGTCAATGAAGATTTTCTACAATACAAAGAGATATATAAAAATAAAACTTGAAGTCTTCAATCTCTTGTAGAACAATCATTCCCTGAAACAAGGTTTCTAAACTTTCCAAAACAAGTAAAAGTGAGATGAATCAAGTGAGGACATAAACAAGCATTTGCATTTCTAAGAAATTAAACACAACATCATGCAATGTATGATGAATGCAATGCTCCCCCTCAAAGGGTTACTCCCCCTCAATGTATATTCTCCCCAATGTGCACCAATTGCTACAACAATTTGCACCTCCCCTTACCACATTCTACTCCCCCTTTTTGTCATGATATAGACAAAGGAGTAGTCCCCAACCGGGTCACTCAAGGCAAAGAGAGATAGTAGCATTCTAGTATATGCATAATCAATATAAGTCACTTTATGCAATCTCAATTAATCGGAGAGAAACGAGGAGATTTATCAGATAAAATGTGTGAAACAAAATGCTTTGCATACAAGACATATTGCATTCAAGTCCAAAATACCATGGTATTTGGCAAAGCAAATGACAAAGGTTTCTAATAGGAATTCAAACCAATTTCACCATTGTCATGAGAGAAGCAAGGATATAGAAATTTCATTGATTTCAATTTAAGAACAACTATATCCAACTTTATAAGCTAAACATGTCATGAGCAACTTTGCACCCTATTTGATTTTTCCGGGAATGAAACCCGTATGATAGTAGACATGTTCAACCAATAAAGAAAGAGAGACATTTGGATTGTAAAATCCTTGAATGGATACTAGATCCTTTTTCATTTGAGTCTCATTAGCTTTTTCACACAAGTTTTTGCATTTAAGAACGCAATTATCAATTCATGCTTTTTCATTTGAGCATGTACATGAATTTCATGCTTTTCATAAGACATTAGCATGTTATTTAAGAATCATCATGTCATGGAGATAATCATAGGTCATTCAAATCATACTTCCTACATACATCTCCTAGTCCAAAATGCATGTTTGAACATAAATATGACATGGATTGTAAACAAGCAAGGTTCACACTTATTGAATTGAAAACATATATACATATGTGCAACCAAGCTTACTCAAGCAATCAACCAAGAAGCATAAGATTTTTCAAATTTTTTGCAAGTGACAAGAATGCAAAAAATAGCTCTCTTTGCTTGAGTTCCCCATATGGGGTTAGTATCATCCTTCATTAATGAAGGGCATGAGGTCCTATGGACCTACCAAGTCCATTTGACTTGGTTGAACCTATTTGAGACTTGTTAGTCTCATAGCAAGCGGGTTCATTTTTCCTTATCCACATAGATATAACATTTTTCTTCTTAGTGGTCAAAGGTTGCATGTCATTCACTAACCTAGGATTATTGACAAAAGATTTCCTAGGCTCATGCAAATGGGCTCTTCTTAGCCTCTTTTTCTTTATCATGCTATCAATCCTACAATGGTTAATGTACTTAAAGTACTTAGGCCTAATATGCCCATAAACACCACAATAATGACAAGTTGGTACAAAGTAAGAATTCATACCATGTTCTTGTGAAGTCATTGGAGACTCATCATGCATTTGATGTCTCCTTTGGTGTTGAGTCGGTTCATGTCTTCTATTTGGTTGAACCGGAATGGGTTGCCTCCTTGGATTAGGTAGCATGTTTTGCCTCTTTTCATAGTGAGTCATTTGTTGAGGAGAGATGACTCGAGAGGCTCTAATCCGTTGAGCTTGAGGTTGTCTCGTTTTCACCACCTTCACTTGTGCATTTTTCGAACATTGTCCTAGTTCTAACTTCTTCCTAGGAGTTTGCACCGGTGACGCTTCTGTCTTACCCAAACTCTTCACAAAGACGGTCTTCTTAGGAATAGAGCAATCCTTGCTCACTTCGAATCCAAGACCTCTTTTGTCACAAGGGCTTTTTCCTACACCAAGTATGTTGTCAAGTTTCTTGGTGCTTGTGGTCATTCTAGTCAATGACTCTTTGGCTTCAACAAGCTCTCTCTTCAAACCCTCTTCATTCCTCTTAGACAAAGCAAGCTCATCTTTTAGCTTGTCTTCTTCCACCATGGATCTTATCACTTCATCATTCAAGTGATCAACTTGTGTTGAAAGCCTAAGTAGTTCTTCCTTTAACCTTTGAATCTCTTTTTCATTCTTTAACTTAGAGCTTTCAAAACTTTCAAAGTTGTCCTTAAGATCCATTTTCTCCACTTGCTTCTTTAGGAGGTCATTGTATGTTGTAAGCTCTAGATTTTCTTCCTCTAAAATCCTTAGAAATCTATCTTTCTTCTTCATGGAGCTTTCAACATTGACTATAAAGTTATGCATATCCATATTCTCTACATTTCCATTTGTAGAGTTAGATAAGGAGTCATCTCCACTAGTGTCATCTTCTAGGCTCTCCTCCTCTCTTATGGATCCAATTTCCTCATCAAGACCTTCACCTTGATCTCTTGAGTCAATAAGTGCCATATCCCAATGTGAAGCAACAACTATCTCCTCTAGAGCTACTTCTTCGACTTTCTCTTCTATGGGATCACTAGCAATGGAATTCTTACCAACAACTTCATTTTCTTCACAATTGGCACCCAATGCCTTGAAGTTATTGATAAGCTCATCATCACTTGATGACTTATCTCCTTCTTCGGAGTCATCACTTTCACTCCAAATGGCGGCCATCATTTTTTCTCTCTTGTTCTTCAAATTCCCACAATCTAGTGAGATATGACCTATGCCACCACACTCATAGCATTGGATCCCTTTCCTTTCGCTATTCTCTTGCCTATGCTCAACCTTCTTGAAAGGAACCCTTTTCTTCAATTCTTGCCCTTTGGATGCATGACCCTTCTTCTCGAATTTTACAAACTTCTTGAATTTTCTCATTAAAAGTGTCATGTCTTCATCCGAGTCATCCTTGTCCTCCTTCTCAACCTTGGAAGCTCTCAAAGTAATCCCTTTTTGCTTCTTTGAAGGAGTGGAGCTAGGACCCTTCCTAGACTCGTAGGCGAGAAGTCTACCTATAACCTCGCTCGGCTTCATGTCCTTAAAATCACTGTTTTCTTCTAAAGCCGTCACCTTAGACTCAAACCTCTCGGGAAGCGATCTCATTATCTTTTGCTTGATCCTTCTATCCGAGTAAGGGTCACCAAGTTGATGACTTTGGTTGACAATGTCCATCAACCTAATCTCGAAGTCGTTGAAGCACTCATTCTCCTCCATCCTAAGTGTCTCAAATTGAGTTTGGAGGACTTGAAGTTTTGAGTCCTTCACTACTTCGGTTCCCTCGTGTGCAACCTCTAAGATGTCCCATGCCTCCTTGGCTATCTTAGTGTTCTGAATCAGTTTGTACTGATTTTCATCCACTGCACATATGAGGGCGTGCCACGCCTTTTGATTCCACTTGGACAACTCAAACTCAGGTTGTGTCCACTGTGCCTTAGGCTTGAGCACTTCTTCTCCTCCACCCGTGGGAGTCATCATAGGAGGTGAATATCCATCTTCAATGGCCATCCATGCCCTATCATGGATTTGACACACATATGCCTCCATCTTCCCTTTCCATTGGGAGTAATTTATGCCGGTGAGGAGGGGTGGCCGTGTGCTTGAAGCACCCTCATGGTTGCCACCGAATCCACTCATTGTATCAAATGAATG